>OY728156.1:1847088369-1848338369 GCA_963277665.1 Viscum album
TTGAATTTTAATCCCTATGGTGATGATGTTTATTATATAGTTTAATGCTCAATATTATTGGTGAATTGTGGAAGTGATTTTGTATTTATAGTGTTTAATTTATGACTAATGATGTCTGTATTTTTTCCATGAAACATGGACCCAAAACATTTGGTTTTATATCATACCATTATGAATCTATGATAATTAGGTTATGAAAAGAACTTCTTTATAGTACTTTAATTCCTAGCCGACATGATTCTCTAGTTACACATTGGTATCAAATATTAGATCAATAATATTAAAAATTATGTTTGACATAAGGCCCTTCCCACATTGGTTTGAGCATTAAAGAAATTTTCCCTATATCATTGGATTTATGAGGATCAATACTAGCTCTCCCCAGAAAAAATATTGAATAACAACATTCTTATTAAAATCTCCAAAATCCAAGTTTTTATGGATTTCCAAATTGCAAAAAGTGTACAATTTTTTCACATTGAGAAACTTCAAATCCTAGAGAAAATTATGATACATCTCATATTCAACTATTTGATTTAAAATTCTAATATATATATTTTTTTATCTATAAATCAGAGGGAAAGATGACCTTTGAACTACATATGATATGATATGGGATCACATAAATGGTCATATGGATTTTTGTGTGACAATCCCAAAAGTCAGGCATGGGTTTGTTTATAAGGTACTTATTTCCTATTTCCATTATCATTTATATTATATTATATGGTGTCTTATTAAAGTCCCCTATTTTACTATTTTATATTACATGGTAGTGAGAAGAGTGATTGGAATGATTTCCGTATTTTTTCAATATGCTTTTAAAAATAATAGTTTAAAATTTGGAACCATTATCCATTACTTATATATAAGTGAAAAAAATCATGTAATGATATTTGACCTAAAAAATTAACAATAGACTTTTTACTAACATACATTATGGATAAAGTCTCAACCAACTTATAGAAGATGATTATTGCACTAAAGATGTACTAAAACAGATTAACTACAACTAGAGGCTATATCCCCTTCAATTATTTCCCCATATAGTAAAAAGCCAATTATATTTGCTAATATGTAGTAAATTTGAGTGTTGATTCATTAAATAGTAATGTCTCTATATGGTATGACATTTCATAAGGAATTATACATAAAATTATGTAATCATAGTCCAACATTATCCAAGAATCCTGATATGGTTTGAATAATGGTTCTTAAATGACAAGCACAAATTCACTATCATAGAATTCCAAAATAATATTGAAGGTATATAATCCTTCAATGTATCTAAGGAGGACTTCAAAAAAACCTATTTTCTTATATATTTTTTTGTATTATTTTTATTATGAATATGGAAGTTGAATTCCAACCATCTGATCTTCTCATTCATGGATTGTTCCAATAGGGTAATCCAAATTTATGAGATCTTAATATATTGGGGAAATCCATTCAATGGTGGTATGTACTGAATATGATAATAGATTACAATTTTAATCAGTGTTGTTTCTTGTTGATCTCTTCCAAAATGTTTCCAATGATGTGGACAACACAATATAGTGTGAAATATTGACAATTGACTCATCATTCCCTAGCCTTCTATAGTTATGTACGTATTTTCTAGATCATCTATACAATTGTAATTAAAATTTAGGGCATGTAATTATGTTAGATAATAGGTTAATTCCCCTACTAATCCATATAAATAATCATATAGTGCAATCAACTTCTCTTTTTTATGTTTATGTTCCCCATTATTCTTCATGATCAATAAAACTAAATCACCCTTGATATTTAATCAAGTAATTTTTATCTAGAGATATAAATCCTATATTGTAATGATATTTTGTTATTACACTTCATCATTTTTGTAGCTTCAGAACAATAAGAAAGAATAATTAAAAATTTCCATTGAATGACTGATGACAACAATTACAAAAACTAACTTTACTAAGATTCAACTATTTCATTCTTCTAATAGTTGGGATTATAGAAGCACAATAAAAATAAAAATAACATATCTAGGGAGGTTATTGAATGTTGAACACATCTAAATAATGAGATTTTATATCCACTTATTTTCTTTTCTTCATGGGTTGTTTTCCAAGAAAATTATTCAACACCTTCAATTAGATTTCCTTCCATTGTATCATGTAGATAAAAAATATCTTATGGATGACCACCCATCATTCCAACCTTCATGTCAACATAACATCATTTAAGTTATATTTGAGTAGGTTAATGTGAGAGAACAAATGTAACAATTGATTCATTAGTTTGTGTCTCAACCTATAAAATAATAAAATGAATTAAAGATAATTCTTCTGGATGTCAGAGTATTGAGTATTAGTAAATAACAAAATTTTTCTAAGATAGTGAAATATATTTTAGTTTAATTCATCATTGATTATTTTGAGGAGGTTACCAAGTGATCATTATTATGTTTAAATATAAAAAATGTGTAGTTTTCCATTTAATGGAAGAATCAAAACCTATGGTATCAATATTTTTTTATTTTTATAATTATTATTTTCATTTTTTGTCCAACCAAGATGTAAATCTCTTCCTCAAGAGCATAGTGTATGGTGGATACTATATTGTACTGTACTCTATGATGTTTTTAATGTGGTGGATACATCCTAGAATCCCAATCAACTTTTATATATTTCAAGGTGGTGGAATGGTGAGGATCTCCATGATTTTATATGGGTTGGCCTTAATGTCATGATATAGTACTACAAAGTTAATAAGAATTTATGAAGTCACCCCAAAATCACATTTCATGGGATTAACTTTTTTAAAATGTTTTTTTCTCATGTTTAAAACCATATTGAGATCAACAATATGATCACTACACAATTGATATTTGACAACTAGATCATCCACATGTCATACTATAGATTTCTGTATAATGGTCTAGAAGATATGGTGCATAACTCATTTGAATGATGCACTAACATTCATTATTAATAATGTAATTACTCGATATAAATACACCCAAAGGGGTTCCCTAAAAGGAGATTCATCCTAATATTTTGGTTCAATATAGATTAGGTTATATATGGACAATCCTTTAATGAAGGAGTGGAATTGTAAACTAAAACACTCATTGATCAAATGTTCTATGATCATGAATAGAAAGTTATAATTTTGAAAATAATAGTTTATAGTATTTAAGTGAATAAAAATCATGATTTCTCCATAATATTATTTATTACAATAAAAATGTGGATAAATTCTTAGTATTGAACCGTCAGAATGAAATTTTGTATTGATGAGTTTTTTGACATAAACATCTACCTTGAATGTATGAATCAGATGATTTTACATTATTTAATTATAGTACCCATTGTATTCACTAGAAAATCCCAAATGACAAGTGTCAATATCTGGATTAGTTCCAATAATTTATATGTAATTATAGCATAATATGTATCAATTTTGTTTTATGATATTTATATATGTCTCTTGGTCATCAAGATAAATTATTACACTAATAAATATGGGTTGTGGGTTTTAATATATACCCATATTCACTTATATGAGTTCATTGATTATAGAAGAGACTATCTTCAAACACTAGAAGAGAATCTCTAAGAACATACTCTTATATTTACTATTATTCTCGTACATTGATTTCAGAGTATGTGGATGATGAAGGGTCATTTTTAAGACTCGAATATAATTTGAGGGAATATTTATCTTCAATGATTTATAAGGAGTTGTTTCAAAACATTCAATGAGAAAATGTATGAACATAATTATTTGTGGAATTATAACATTTTCCCTTTTTTACCGTTATCATCAGCGGAAGAATAAATAATGACAACATGTGATTCATGCAATTTCATAAGGGAATTCTCAATTTATGATAGTGAAGTGGTTGAATTTTCTATTCTATATTATGATGCGAGGACCTCCTAAGATCATGAGGAGAAGGTGGGATCATTTCCATAGGGTAATTATAAAAATCACAATTATCAAAAAGTTCTTATGAAAATGGGTTTACTTGATGTGAATAATATCATAAAAACATATTAAAATGTTCTCAAAGACTACGCCTTACACATTCTCATAAGATTCATATCAAATTTCTTGAAGAACCATTGATTTGACGACTCAATGTGGATATCAGTAAGATAAATTTATTATAGTGACCCTAAATAATGATATTTATTTTCATTGATGATATGAAATTATATTTCTTCACTACAGGTTGTTTTTTTGGAACATAAGTATGGATATCGTATGATAGGAATCTGATTAATTGTTTCATTATCTCATATTTGGTTTGTATGAATCTATATCTCCATGAATTCAGATGAATTCCATTAATTTAATTAATGTAAATTTTATAATCATTATTCACTTTATAAATTGGTTGACGGGAACAATTTCAATACCATTAGGGGTAGTGGTGTTGACAAAACACCCCATTGTTAGTTTATTTTCCTATCGGTGATAGCATATTGCATCAAGGTAAGAATATTTATTTCAATTTAAATGGGAATCATCACCATGAAACACTATATAATTTCCATTAAAAAAGTAATGTATAAACAATTTTAATGATTAATGCCCCACTTTATGTGATTTTAACCATGGTCTTCCTAACATATCATTGTAAGTCAGGTTATGAAGAGTAACCATGTATTCAGAATTAGAGATGAGGTTTCAAAATTGGGATTTTATCATGATTTTTCTAAGGGGTTTTAATTTCCTATTTTAATATATTTAGTTTATTATGATAGATAGAGAATTATAGTATTTTTATATCCCAATCAATAGAGGGTTTGAACTAGAATGAGAGAGGCTCTATATCCATTATCAATGAGATAATTTAAATTGTTAGTGTTATAAATTTATATATATATATATGATTAGGATGTTCAAATTTATTGTCTTATCTTCGTCATACATTGTGGAGGATATGACCATATTGTATTTAGTTGGTACAAACTAGTCATGGAAAACTTTTATAGTGGTGACCTCAACTTTTCATTCATGAGGGACTAAAAGAGCCTCAAAAATATCTTCTTAGAACACTTTTGAAAAATAGAGATAATTTATAATTAAATATTTTTTCTGAACCACAAAAATATATTTCAAAAACTCATAATTATAAGAAATAATGAAATTATTCCTTATTTGAGGTTTTTCTTTGGTATGATTATTGGATGTTCAAGTTTTCTTTAGTAGTGGTGGTCTTCCATATTCAAAAATCAAGGGAAACATTTCCATTTGTGTTTTAGGATGGCCTAACCTAACAATATTTTTACATCGAAATATAGCATGATGATTCTCTAAATAGGGTTCCGCTATAATTCGGCAAGAAATGCCATACCTAAGACCATATTATAACAAGTAAGCACTGTATCTCAACCTCTTTTAAAAAGATTACTATAATGAGCATTTATTCATGAAAATATATAAAACAATAATTTATTATTGTTGTAATGTAATTTTTATAACATTGAATCCACAATTCAAATATTCAAAAATAGATTATCTTAATATTAAATCATAGTATATTTCCATAATAGTTTATTTTTATGTGAAATATTAAAAATATAGTTTTTAACAAAATAGTAATATTTATTTTATAATATGAACTAGAAGCATAATATAATTTTTAATTGGTTAAAGATAGAATCAAAGAGTAAAAATGTATATTTTTAAAATACTATTATTAAATAATAAAACATAGTTTTAACGTTTTATAACGATATAAAATATTTTCACTCAAAATTAAATGTTATCAGAATTTTTTATTAATATAATATTATTTAGGGAGAAGATAAGTTTTTCATTAAATTAGAAGTCTGATAGAATTTATTACTTTTATATTAAACCAATTTATTTCATTAAAATAAAATATTTTGATAAGTTTATCCAAATAAATAATTTTATCCAACAATACAAACTTTTTCAAAAAAATCACATTCTAATTGTAAAATTAATATCAATTATTCCCTTATAAATTAATTGTATAGTATAAAACGGACATATTATTCTGAATCAGTAGGAAGAAGTTTTTTTGAAAATATAAATTATTTTTAACAAATATATATAAATTACAATGATTAAATATCAATTAATATGACAAAACTAGAAATTTTGTTTCTAGTGAATAAATTTTATAAGTTTAATATAACTTTCATTTAAGAAAATTAATAATAAATTTGAAATTATGAATATGATATTATGTTTGAATTTATAAAAAAATTTAAATACCTATTCTATTCCTAATTAATAGGATATATGAATTAAAACTTGTATTTTTTATATAGGGATTGTTCTATAAAATTTGTTTTCAAATATTATATTTATTACATTAAAAGTTTATATTCTCATAGTTATAATTTTAATTATCTTATATGTATTCCAAATTCAATTTAAATTTTAAAAATTTGTAGGAGGGGTCATAATATATTATTAGTAATAAAATAATCATGATGCTAAATTTTTATTTATGACTAATAAGGAAAAAATGGGTAAATGATGAATCTTGATATTGTAATAATTAATTGAATTCATACACCTTCTAGAATGCCTTAATATGTATGAAATTCATAACCATTTTTCTCAACAACCATTTTCACACTCAACTGACCCAATTCATTTAACCCAAATAACACCCTTGTGATTCCATTCTTACCTCATAACAAACATTTGTTTTAATGAAAATCCCTCTACATTTCACCTATAAATAGTGCTCACTATAAATAATTATCTCATACCACTCCACTGAAAAGTATTTACCAAGATGTTATCTTCTCTGAACCTCTAAAAATCCCCCACTTATAGTTCTTAAGTTTCATAGGTGTCCACCAATGTACTAAGAAGCTACATTGAAATGTAAGGGTTAACAATCCTTTTAATTCCTTGTAAAGTGAAATTAAATTGTTATAATATAATTTTATATATTCACCTAATTTTTTGTTAAAGGTATTTTCCTCCATATGATATTTTTTAAGGATGTGTTTTTTTACCCTCTCATTATATACCACTTCCTATTACATTATTTTTCTGATATAAGGGATCTCATTCCACTACATCGATAACAAATTAAAACCAATAATTTTATTTTCATCATACTTATAATTATATTGTATTATCACCAATGTCATATATCAATAATATGATTCTGTATCATTAAAAAATTCTATTATTCTTACATAATGCCAAAAAAATCAAATGTTTAGGAGAGTAAAGAGTATATGGTTATCAAATAAATGATACCCTAGTTTCGATACTTGTAAGAAGATATCATTGTGGCATAGCATCACATTTGGGTAATCACCCTGTAATGGGTTGGATTATTAAGTAACTCATATATAACAGTAATTCATGATTAGGGGTCATATGACTACACAACTGGATAAGACTCGTGGTAAATAGGCATTTTATTATTCACAATAACATTAATGACCATGATAAATTATTTTTTCTACAATTTATATAGTCTCTTACCAATGAAAAATATTAAACTCAATTAAAGTAATCTATTGATAACCCAACACATTTGATATACCCTTAACCACAATATTATGATTATTTCTATGATTGAGAGGATTATTTTTTACATTAATAATACCCCATTATTCTTAATTTGTAATACAATTCTTAACCATCAACCAAATATTTTGAGATGGGTTATAATCAGTTTATCCCTTTAATTGAAATTGAGAAAAATATTGGCATTCGATTTATTATTATTCAAATATATATATGATTATTATAATTTTGGATGTTTATTTTTTAACCATAAATTTTTTTGGATGGTTTCTAATCATTTTATCCCATATATTAATATTTAAAAAAGAATTGGAATTATTAATATTGTTATTCCATCATGGGTGGTTATTGGAAAAGTTTAATGGGAAATATTTATTCATTTTCTAAAATGATTAATGGACTTAACCTAAACAAGTAATGGGTGGGACCCTACATTATATATCCCCTTGTTGCATTTGTAGGTCTTAATATAAAAACATGAATGTTTATTTTAGTGTATTACTTCATAGAACAAGATGATAACTTGAATATTTTTTTCATAAGGTCAATTAACATGATGTATTTGATTATGGTATTTGGAATTACTCATTTTATATCTATGTATCCAGTTATTGTTTCCCTTGTGATCTATTTATTTTCATTATTATGCATCGATATATTATGTTTTTATGTTCACTTGATTATGAATTCATTTCGCTTACTTATTCCAACCATATGAATTTCTCCATGTTAAATTTATGATGTATTAATATATATGATAATCATTTATGAGAATCTAATCTCACTCATGTTTTTTTCCTTTCCCCAATAAATCAAGAGGATAAATATGTCTACACCTTAGGAATTTGATTGAATGGTAAGGTTTTTATATTGTATGTTGTGATTTAAAATGATATGAGTGTATCTATCTAGTCGTTAAAGACTACTATGTTCATGGATCCTATATATACTATTTTATACCATTAAAATAATAAAAAATAGCAACTAAATATTGGTTTTAGGATTATGGGTTGTTAGAGTTGGTATAAGAGCGTGTTTGGTAAGAACCATAAAGACTAGATTTAGAGGAACCAAATTACAGAGAATATATACTATGAATATAAATAAATATTTCTAGGGAACAATATAAAAAATAACAAGATTTTTATTTTAAAATTCATCGTCAGTTGAAACTTTGGTGTATTAATTCATATATAGATGGAGACTAACAGTAGTAATGAGAACTATATGGTTATCCATAGATATTATAGGTATTCCCCCCTAATTATTTCATTGAAGAAGGATTTAGCAATACTAAAAACCAAAACAAATTCGTGATGTTGATCGAGAATATGAAAAATAATCCCTACCTCATATAGTGACCAACTAGCACAAAACATGGTTTAACTATGTTGACCCACTTCACATGAAAAAACCTTCAGGATTTAGTAGGATTATTAATCCATAAGTAACTAACATTATATCAAGTCCAAATATAATATCATTCCCAACATTGGATGTAGTTAAAAGGAAATATTTCTCATATAATTTTATCACATGAAGGGGAATGTGTACCAATGGTGTTTTCTTGTCTGAAACACTGAATATGAAATTTGAAAAAGGTACATGGAATAGATTACTATTATTGAGATATTTCCTGAAAAAACATTCTATATGATGAGATAATTTAAATACAACATATGATCCTCGATATTTAAAAAAATAAGGAAGAAAATGTTGACGTGTATGGGATAAATTTTAGGGTTACAATGACATGTTGTGTAATATATACATAGACCATAAAAAACCTAAAATATGTCTAATGGATTAAAGGTGAGCCATTAAATTTAATTTTTCTCTTAGGCCTTATAATCATATGAGGATATAGTGTCACATTCCATTATGATAGAAAATGTGGTCTCCACAAAATATATATTCAACAGAAATTTGGATAACTTAAATATAACATAGAATCATGTGATGAACATAATTTAAAATTGAAAGAATGGAAGGTGTTGATTCCACACATATGATAAATATGGGAAGAAAATCCTTGAGTATTAGTAGAAGGAAAATATTTTTTATTATAAGTGTGCAGAAAGATGATGTCATGATCGTTAATATAAATTAAGGTAAAATGTATTGATGATCAATTCATTAGTTTTAAGGATTATGTATATTCTGAAAAAATGTCTCCAAAAAATCAAGGCAATATTCAAAAAAATAGAAGAAATGATAATTCCTATTCTTAGGATATTACCGTGGCTCATTTTGACATTCCCAATGATGTGCTGGAAGGTACTTTGATTGTATCTTCATACTTAACATATGTTTTATTTTATTTTAGATATCCACTCACTTTTATACCTTCCATGTTTTCTAATTACATAAAATATTTCTCTAGAACCTTAATAATGGAGTTATCATTTAAGATTCCATGTAGATGTTATATTAAAATAATGATTTTCCAATTGATTTTAATTATGATTCATGTATATAACATATTATTATACATAGATATTATTTTTATGGATGATTTTTATATGATTATTACTATGGAATTTTTTGATTTTATAATAAAAAAAATTATTTCCAAAAGAAGGAGATTACTATTATTGAAGTTGAGAAGGAATATAATACATTTATAGGGGTTCCAACATCATCTAAAACATGTATGAATCCTCCTATATTAGGTTTATTTATAATAAAATTATATGAAGAAAAAAAGATAATGTTTTATCTATTAATAAAGAAAATATGTTAACAATTGCTTATTTACATATTGTACAAAAATTCTTTGATGTAATTCTAGAAGAATTGCATGGTCATCTACCAGTGCATGAATTTAAATAAAAATTGATTTAATTCCTAATATAAGACTTATATCTCTAACTCCATATAGAATAGTACCATTTGAGTTGGTGTAGTGAAGAAATTGTTTTGTAGATTTGTAATAAGGGATTTATATACCCCAGTGTTTCACAATGTGGAGTCCCATTTTTAATAATGAAAAACTAGGATGGTAATATGAAATTACTCATTGATTAATGGGAGATCAATTACATCAATAAAAATAAAAAGAATCATTTTTATCATTTTGGTGACTTATTTTATCGAATTCGATGATAAAAATAATTTTTAATGATCAATATTATCTCTATTTATTATCACTAATATTTGGAGAATGGAGATATACCAAATAAAATATTTCAATGATTTTATAGACATTTTGAGCCTATAGTAATACCCTTTTGAATAACTATTGCACCTTCAATAATTATAGTTCTGATCAATAGCATAATTTTGGATTATATTAATTTTTTTGTTGGCATTCATTAAAAGAATCATTATTTACACTATGATCTATGAAGATAATGTGATTCTTCTTAATATAATTAGAGACACCACGTCAAAAAAATTATATGGGAAATAAAGAATGTGTGAATCATAGCTCAATTATTTTTATTTTCTTGTCAACATTATCTCCACAGATAGACAATATATTGACCATTAAAAGAAAAACAATTCAATGCATTTCCCACACTAATGAACAAAATTAGATATGATGTTTCTAGGGATTATCATGTTACTTTAAGTATTTTGTTCAAGATTTTTCCTAATTTTTAAACCACTAACTATGTTATGTTTTAAAGGGGTCAAATTATCAAGGAAAATTTAATGTGAAGAATGGTTTGGAGAGTTGAAGACGATAATAATTACTATACAATAATTAACTCTACCATCATATGAGGATGTATTTGTAATATATGGTTTTGAAATGAATAAAGAAAATTTATTGTTTCCTTGTGTATAATGATAGGGTGATTCACTATGAATAAATGAAATTTAAATTCCATGAGAATAAATGTCCAATTCATGAAATTGATCCAAATCTATTATATTTTCATTGAAAATATGGAGACAATTCCTCTATAGTGAAAATTAAAATATATATATGTTAAAGAAGAGTTTGAAGTATATATTCTCTTAAAAATAATGTAACATGTGGAAACAAATTTGGTTTGATCAACTAATGGACTATGATTTATGGATACACTACAACCATGGGAATGAAAATATGGTGGCTAATTCGTTGAGTGTAATGAACCATGGAGTTCTGATCATGATGGGGAATAATAAACACCCCTATTTATAACGATTTAGAAATAATGAATATGAAGATTTAGAGGAAAGGGGATCCATCATTAATTTTCTATAAGACATACTTACTAGAAAGAACATAGAAGTATAAATATTATGATGAGGACTTAAAATGAAAATTAAAGTAGTAATTAATGGGAAATTCATAGAATTCAATAATAGAGATGAATTTTTGATGTTTGGAAAGAGATTATTTGTTCCATCCATACAACAGTGAAGATTGAACTATATGATGTCAAAAATATCATGAATTTCTCTAAAATATCTATAAGTAAAATTAATTATATAGATTTAAGAGAATATTTCTAGTGGGAAGGAATGATGTGGGAAATTTTAGCCTATGAGTCAAGATATATAATATGGAAAGAGTTAAAGGCTGAAAGGCATCATCCTAATGTATTAATGAATCCTTTTCAAATAGATATATGAATGCATAACAATATTGTAATGTACGTGTCAATGAATTCCCAGACACTAATGAAGAATAATTCTATAAGGGTAATTTTTTATCATCTTACTATGTCCACTCATTTCATTGCGATAAGTAATTATCTTCCCCTTTGGTTCCTTTCCCAGTTATATATAAATCAAATTATAATGATTAAAGAGGAATCTATAAAAATTATATCTAATAATAATCCTCAGTTCACATATAATTTCTATAAGAGTATTCAATGGGATCTTAACACTAGGATACATTTATGAACCCCCTATCATCCTCAAACTAATTACCAGTTTGAATGGACAATCTATACATTTTATGACATGTTTGAATCATATTATATTACATTAAAAAGATTTTTGGATTAGTATATACCATTGTTAGAATTTCGACTTAATAATATCTTCCTTAAGAATATCCATATGCATCCTTATGATTCATTGTTTGGACTGAGGTGTTATACTAAATCCTCTTACGTTGAATATAGGGAACGATATTTAGTTGGCCCAAATCATTTGGAGGAGATGACTGTTAATGCATGGAAAATAAAATATCATATTGAAGCCTTCCAAAACATATAAAATATCTATGATGATAATTAATTGGAATACATTAAATTTCAATAGTGGATTCACGTATTTATTATGGTATTCACATATAGGGGGTTATGATTTTTCTAAAAATGGGATGTTATTCTTTAATTTTGTATGGAAATTTGAATTACTAAAATAAATTTGAGCTATAACATAACGATTGATTATGCCAAACAACCTTTCTGAAGTAAATGAGGTTTTTAATTGTTTAATTACTAAGGAAAGACATGTTAGATCAAACACCTTGCCTCATATATGATGGTATAAAGTTAAAAAGTGAATTTTATTATAATGAAGATCCTATATGGATTCATGAAACCGAAAATAATGTTTTAGGGAATCATAAAACTTGATTGGGTAAATTCATTTGAAGACATAAAAAATTAGAAGATGAAAAATAAGAAATTATATAAGGAGGGAATACCCTTATTTGTTTAGTAACAGACATGTATTTAATTTCTATTATGAACTTATTTAATTTTAGTACAATGATATACCTAAGACCTTACAATATTAAGAAAACATAATATCTTGAAATATCACATTATGTACACTCTAAGGAACCATAATTCATGAGTATATTTAAATTTAATATTTATGAATTTGAGAATTTTATTTCAAAAAAATAAACTTCATATTAATACTCTTCATAAATAAATTACCTTATGATGAAATTTTATGATTTTTTTTAATAGATGATTTTTACATTAATAGTGGAAAATATGCTTTTACAAAAAAATGACATATATATATATATGAAATACAAGTTTATACAACCATTTAAATGTTAAAATATAGGTTTAAGGAGTAAACTTATATTTTTTAGAAATACAATTCCAAAATTTAAAAACCAAATTTTAACATTTTATGAATTTCAAAAATATTTTCTAATAAATTAATTTTTTGTTGTTTTTTATTTTAAGTAAATATAATTTTGGGAACATTATGTTTTAGAATTATTTATAAACCATTTAATATTTATTTATTAATCCATTGAATGTCATAAAAATAAAAAATAATCATTCTTTTATTCTAAACATAATTTTTAAACTTAAAATTTTTTTTTTCTGAAAAAATGGATTTAATATCCGCTACCGTTAAATTTAATTTTAATTTTACCAACTGATATTAATTATCTTTGGTAAAAATCTAATTTATATTTATAATTAGTTGGAAAAAATTATTTGACAAGGAAAATATTATTTTTAGGAATTATAAATAAATTACATTGAATAAACATCAATTACAACAATAAATATAAAATTACTATCTCTAAAGAATTAATTTTAAAAAATTTATATAAATTTCATATGAATAAATTAGATTAATGTATTTTAAATAATATGTATAAATTGATGTTTAAAAATATGAAAAAAATACAAAAACTCATTGATTAAATAATAAATTGGAAAAAAATAAAAACACATAATATATAAAAAAAGTTTTCTATAAAAAAAGTTCTTATATATCTTATGTTTTAAATTAAATTTAGTTTTTTAATTTAAATGAATAATTATATTAAATATATTTAAAATTTTTATTTATAATGTAAATTTTTAAAGAGTGTTCATCAGAATGTTTTTTTGAAAATAATCACCATGTTCAATATACTATCATGATTATTATGAGAAAAATTGATAAATAGTGTACATTGAATTTTTAATAATTAAAATGCCACAAACTATTTTTATAAATCCTTGTTTGGTATTAAATTAAAACAAATATTTCTCTCTTATAATTTCTCCATCTAACTCGCCTAACCCACCTATCACCAATGTGACTCAATTCTTACCCCTTATCTAAGATTAGTTCCCCTAAAAAATCAAATATGTTTCACCTATAAATGGACATAACTCCCACAAATTCTCTCATACAACTCCAAAAAATGTATTTATCATGTTTTTACCTGATCCATCCCATTATAAATCCTTTCTAGGGAGTTCTTAATGATTTAAAGAGTCTTCCAGAGCTTTAAGAGGCTACTAAGAAATGTAAGGGTTTATAATCCATCTCATTCCTTTTTAAATGAAATTATGTTTATATAATACTATTTTAACACATTCACGTGATTTTTATTTCAATATATAATCTCCCATTTTAAATTATGTTAATGATAGACTACATTTCCCCACTCATTATATCCTTTTTATTAAGTCATTATTATTTCAAAAAAGGGGGTCTCATTCCACTACATCCATTTTAAATTATAAAAATATTATGTAATGTCATCACAAAAGTAATTATATGGAATTATGACCGTTATTATATAATTAAAACGTGGTTTACTATTAGTAATTCAATTTCTTGTGTCATTATAGGGCCTAAAATGTTGATTTTTTTTGAATAAAAATAGTGTATGGTTTTTCTAGAAATGAAATCTCAATAAGGATACTAGAAAGTGGATGAGGCTATATAATATATTCACCTCTGCTTAATCCTGATTAAACGGGTTGGTTTATGTATTGACCAAACCATTAATCTAATTCAGGGTATGTGGTCCTATGACTTTACAACTGGATAGACACTCCTGATGGATACATATTGGAATATTCAAATTCTCTCTAGGAATAATGATAAAATATTTTTCATACCATTGCAATGGTATACTACCAAAAAAAATTATTTTAGTCAATTGACATCATATATTAAAAATAAATATTTAAAAAGTTCCCTTAACCTGTACTTTATCCTTATTTAATTTATTTCATTAATTACTTGTACGTTTAAAATTCGCAATAGTTTCTATATTGATTATATTTTTTTACTACCCATATTATTTTTATAGATGGCATATGATCATGATATCACTTTTATTGATCTGGGGAAAAGTGTTATTATTTCATATATTATTATTCTAATGTAGTCTATTATTCAAAATTTAACTACTTATTGTTTAACAATCCACCATATTTCTCCAGATAAGATATGATCAGGTTATCCATTTTATTTACATGTGGAAAATTATTATAATTATATATGTTTTTTAAATATAAAGATGATTAATAGAATGTTTATTATTAATTTTTTATACATTTTCGCATATAATGAATTTATAGTATATAGAAATTGATTGGTGTCACCTGAAATTATGTATCCCTAAATTCTATGGTATGTCATATGAGATAATCATTTTTGTGAATTGTATGGTTTGATTTCAAATAATAATATGAAGTCATGATTATATGATCCTGATGTCTCTAATCATGATATAATAGATTATGGTATGAAACTTTATGTTTGGAATTAAATATTTAATCACTATGGGATTAATTATTATTATCCTTGTGATACATTTATTTTAATTATTCTCCTTTGATATATTATACACATAGTTTTATTTGATTATATATTCCTTACACATAAAGTTTTCCATGTTTATATAATGACAGATTACTTTATATGCCACTCTTTACTAAGAATATATAATAATAATTTTTTTTTTCATTTCTATTGGAAACCATAAGACGAACTATGTATAATTTTTAGTGATATTATTTAAGGGGTATTAATGGTATTGATGTGTGTTTATGTTCTATCTTATGTTTTCAAATTTGATATCTGTATATATAAAATCTTATAAAAATACTAAGCTATTGGATATTATGAATACTTCTATATTTTATTATAATATTATAATATGACTTTCATATCTTGGTTTCTGGAGTTTGGGTTGTCACATTAGATAGTTCTGAATTATTTAGGGGTATGTTGGTTCTCCATCTAAGCATGTTAGAGTGCATGTCTCCATGTCTCTAAATAATATATCGTTTTAGAAATGATTTGTAGCAAAAGAATAGATACGTTTTCACCTTGTATTTTTTAACCCCATAAGCCTATGTGGACTCACCCTAAACCTAATTGAGGCAGGATAACATATGATCATTAAAAACTTTTTTATAATAGAATATATTTCTAGAAATCCCATTGGTGTTTGTTATTGATTGTGTTTGTTGAAAATTTCAACTTATTTTGAAGATAATGTTGTTTGTGGAGACGAAGTGATTCTTATAGATTTCTTTGGTATAAGGACCCAACCTTAAACATTAAATATTATTGAATTAAATGAATAATTGACATTGAGGATATTTTACGGTTAAGTGTTTTAGATAGTTAGGATATAACTATTACATCTCAAATATTACAAAGTAGACACATCTGCTCAGCATCCATTTTTTTCACAAAAATAAAAACTCTTTAACAAAAGAGTCATGTCTAGTTCCTTGTTTTAGGTAGCCTGACATTTCCATGATCACATCCTTGACCCTATTCAACTTTATGTCCAATGAAAAACATTTCAAAAAAACATGGGATGAGCATAAAAATCTCAGTAAGGGTTATAACAATACAAAAAAGAAAACATTAGTCCATGTATACATAAGAATAAAAGAAATCATACTTTACTCATAAAACATAAGCAATTTAACATACCTCATTAAATCATAAGATTTATGAATAACTCATAGAAATCATAAGACATAAAGGTAACTTGAGGCATTCATAACATTCTTATGTAGGGAGTAACCTTCATGGTTATGTTTGGAATACCCATCACATTATATTTGTAGAGACCCGAAGCTTGACGTACATGGACATTACATTACTTTTTCGGAATACTTAGTACATAAAAAAAACACACACACAAGGATCGTAATAGTTTAGTGTCCTTGGAAACTCGGAACGTAATCTTCTAATCGTGGTGAAAGATATTCAATATCTCCCATAAAGATCTTCCCTTTTTTTTACCTAAAACCTTTCTTTATATCCTGGGGAAAAGAAAACATAAAAGGGTGAGCTCGAATGCTCAGTAAGGGTAAACAAAAGAAAAAAATCAATCACATCATATTCATAAGAACATAACTTTTGGAAATCTTAACCTGCAAAAGAGAGCATAATTTCATAACATGGGATAAATCATAGTAGTGAAATGAAATCCCAATAATCATAACTTAAAACATGAAACTTTTTGGCATTCACACATAATCATAGAGAATCATTTCTTGTTAGTCAAGACTCATTGCCAAGACTATCTTAGTGGACAAAGTCCATTTTTGAACCGAGTCACCCTCGTTTCAGTCCTGTTTCACTGAACCGGTATAACCTACCATTCCAGCCATGTCTATCTCATGAGATATAAAATCTTTACCCAATGCATTAGAGAGAGATATAGGTCCCACCCATCTCATAATGATACCATTCTTATGTGTGCCACAAAATCATAAATCATACATCATTGCATAACCCATGTAGTAAAAATGGGATACTTAAACAACATGACATCATAAAACAAATCATATAAGATAAAGGAATTCATAAAAATAATTCCATCACAACATGATCAAATCAATGTAATAATAAGGATAAAAACAGAACCCTTTATTATCTTAGATGGAAAATAATTTTGATAAAACACTTGAACTTCATTCTTGAGGAAAATATCCTTTCTACTTCAAAAACACTTTTCCTTCCTTAACATGTCATACAATTTTAAACTAAAAGAAGTTGATTAAAAATAAACTTGAAAACTTTTAAAGGATTCTTCTTGGAAATAATGTTTTAAAAATCCATTCATGCCGTATAAGTTAAAAAAACATTCTTCACGTAATTTTGTCGGAAAAGTCAAAAAGTACCTCGTACGAAAAACGAAAAAAGATTCCTTTCATATCTTTTACTAAAATCTCACCAAAGGGTAAAATTTGATATAAACTATTGTAGAAGGATATAAATATTACATATTGGGGAAACATGGATGTGGATGATAAAATACACCCCAGTAAATACCAAAGTATAAACAATCTTGGATAAAATGAGATTGTGACATTTCCCTTACCTTAGGTCCGACTTGCTTTGTAAGTGTACGAACCTCCTGTATATTGATTTAAATCATGTTATTGAATAATTCCAGAATCATATTCATTGTTATTATATCATATATGGTCCACTTATGACTTTATATTACATGTTCTTTTGTAAATTCATGTTAATGTAGCGTTTTGGGTAAAATCGTCTCATTTGTCGTTCGTGTTTTTAACTTGTAATTATTCATATGATTACATAGATCATGATTACTTAATTACATAATATAAAACATGATTTATATATATATATATTAAGAATATACATATATAATAAATCAATAAATGGAAAGAAATACACCATTCATGGAGACGGTAGTCTGTACGTACGCATGAACGCTGTTTTCGTTTCCTTATTGAATTGAATGGAATTAAGTAGATGGCATACATATAAATATAAATAATTCCAGTATCATTATTAGGTAAAATATTTCATTATTACTTATTATATATACTTTATAATCATTAATGAATGGTTAATCATTGAGAATGAATCTCATCGCGTCGTGGAGACGGTAGTCCGTACGTACGCACGAGCGATGATATCGTTCCCATGGTCGTGGAATTGTGTTGAAGTGATTGTATACTATTTCAGTATCAATATCACTTTATAATAATCATATATAGTTACTCATTACACCATTATACCCATTCAATTAAGGTGGTGGCGGAAAATAGATTACACCACGGCGTGGAGACGGTATTCCGTACGTACGCACGCGCGGTGATTTCCTTTTTCCGTAGGATTGATAGAAGGTTAATTAGAGTTGTTTCATATTTATAATAACATATCAGTATATAAGAAATACTGATGTTATTACTTTATCATTAAACAACTAAATAAGAAGAAGTTGAAGAAGAAAGAAATTGAAAAAGATCGGTAATGGATATTACCTCTTTTTGACGCGGCTTTTCTTAGCCTCCACTTAAAGAACTAAGGATGGTCTTTGAAGAAGACCAGGACCTCTATGATGATACTAGGGAAGTGGAGAAGGGAGTTTGGCCGGGGTTGGCCGAGCTTGAGTGCTCAAATTGGTGTGTGGAGGAGGGGAAGGAGGTGCCCTTTTATAAGGGAGGAGAGGGGCACCTTAGGAATATCTCAAAATATTATTTTATATTAAAGTCAAAATCGTTTTATAATGGTTCCAAAGGGTATTATTTCGAAGCTAAAGTGGGGATGAGTCTAAATCCTATCAACCAATAGGATTTAGAAAAGTTTAGGTTATTATTTTAACCTTATCAATTAGATTTAACTCTAAGTTAATTAATTTAACTTTTACCGTGTATTTTTGTTTTCTTACACTATATGGTTAATACACTTACTATAACATGCCAAACGAACCTCAAATTGTTTATTATTAATATATATATCCTTATCTAAGTCATTTGGCCGAACCTTAGATTTTTAGGAATAAAATAACAATTAATAATATAATATTTGATTTAAAAACTATTTTGTGTCAATTTTGACACTATTTAATATATGATTTTTGTGAAAGTCATAACAGAATTATATGTTCGAACCAAGTTGATTAAATCAACACTAATATATAATAGTAACCTATAAAATTAGTGGGATTCATAAAAAGTCTCAAATTACATTTATTTTGGTGTTTATAACATCAATTATGTCAATATTTCATTAATAAGATAATTACTGCATCATCATTGTGTCATAATTAAATTATTTAATTTCTAAAAATTATAAATAAAATACCATTATGTAGGAAATCTTTTTATCTTTCTAATGAATATTTATAGTCGAATTTATCTTATGTATAACCCCATATTAAGAATGATTTACTTATTAAACATTGATTTTAACTATTTTAACCCTTCTTTAAATAAATTAATAATAAATGTCCTAATCTAATCCAAGTGGGCCTAAATGATAATATTTTACAATTAAGGTTGTTTTTGGTCGAGATACACTTGTACAATAGGATTGGTACATGTGTTAGGGTAATATTAATATCATTTTTACCCCTAATTACCCTATTTACTTTTAACCGTGGTAAATAAAAGTAAAAAGTTACTATTCACCAAAAATTATTTTCATCTCATTGAACCACATTTTACTTACTGAAATCAACCGTGTCTCTCGGATTTTTGAAATTCCATTCACAGAAGCGGTAAAATTAAGATTTATGAAAAAATTAATTTTTTTAACTACCACTTAGTAGTTTCACTATTCATCAAAAATTGAAGTTTTTCAGAAAAATGCCAAAATTTCACCCTAAGCTATAATTGATATTCCAAATTCAAAAATTATTTCCATTTTACAAAATTCCCAACATATAAGTTTCATTAATTAATTTTATAATTAATTTCTGCTGTCACAACAAATAGCGTGTTTTTAAGAGATAATAACTATCAAAAGATTAACACTTGTTTATGTCTGGTGTAAATGTGAAATTACATCCAATGACCAACATTGTATTGAATTGTAAAAATATATTCTAAATATACTTTAAAACCACTCAAATTAATAATTTATCACTACTAATTATTTCGATTAAAAAAGTTGTTTTTAATTAAAATTTAGTAATTTTCACTATTCATCAGAAAATAAAAGTTATCCGAAAAGTACAAAAATTTCACCCTAAGATAATTTCGATATTATGAATCCAAAAATGAATTCCATTTTGAAAAATAAAATTACAAAATTTCAAAAAGTGGTTATTACTATTCATAATGGCTAGTTTTAATAATATTTTAATAGTGTATTGTTGTTTAGTGAAACTCGTTATTGCGTACTACACACACTATCGAGGAAGGTCGTGATTGCGTGTAATGCAAAGAAAATCAAGGATGCGTGTTGTGAAAGCTCCTTATGGTGTAGTGTACAACATAAGACATTAGTGAAATTAAAAATAATATTTTTCATAAAATCTCGGGGTGTTACAATATTCCCTAAATCTTTTCGGAGAAACCTTAGCGTTTAACCCTTCACATTACCCAATGCATTGGAGAGCTATATCGGGCTCACCCACCCTTAGTTTATCACGAAACCACCCATCTTGAAAACAACGCCCAAGAACCATAACATAATCATATCACATAAAACATGCATAAAGGAAACATAACATTTCCACTTTTCAATCACAAGATATCAATACAACACATTGATATAAAAACATTATGAAAACCATTTTCCAAACCAAAATAAAAGAAAAGTAAAACATGGTATTTATTTGACATTAAAAAATGTTATGGCTGGTAGAGGAAGTTGAAGCTCAAATAATGGTCACGGCGGTGAAGAAGTCATTTTCTCTGCATACTTATGACAACAAAAACATTACATTTTGTCATTTAGTAAAACGCTTCATATAAAAAAGATTCCTTTTGAATAAACGTAAAAGTTAATGGGGTTTATACACCGTATAAATGAATGTTGTGTATGAAACAAAATATGCCTCAATGAATGGAGATTGAGAAGAAGTCTCATACCACCTTGAAGTTTTTACCATTTTGAACCATTAATATCCATATAAATAAATCTTTAAAACCATTTTGAAAATAAGGATATTAATAAGAAGTAATCAAAAAAACATTTAAAGTGATATTTTAGTTAAAGGGTTTTTACCAAAATTAGAGTCATTTGAATACAATAATTAAGGAATAACATTTAATCAGAAAATTATAATATCATGAGAATAAATTTATTCATGATGTAATATTCCAAAGGACAGTATATAGACCATATAAGAATTAATTCGTGCATAACAGCAATTAAGTCTCAATAGAAACGTAAAATGAGATGAAATCCCTTATAAAGAAGGTATCCTTAAATTAAGGATAAATCAATCTCAAAATCATGTGTAACAAATATAAATACACCCAATATATGTGGATATTAATTGTAAAACAATTAAAGTTCATTCACACATATTCAATGGATGATATATTCAATAACTACATGTTGAACCCAAAGAAATTGAAATTGGGTTAAAAAGATCCCTTGGTAAAATTCGACAGCCTAATGACGTCACTTTAAAATTCATAAAATTAGTTGATGAGAGAGAAAATGGTATCCCATCACTTGGACATAAAATTTAAACCAATAAGGATATATAAGAACATATCCCAACATAGAAAGATGTAAATTAAAAGACATAACAAAATATGTCTTTTTAAAAGTGGAGTGTGAAAGGTTCCCTTACTGATTTGGGCAACTTTCAAAACGTACACCCAAGGAAAGAAGGGTCATACAATGAAGATTTAACTGACCATAAATGAGAGAATATTATACAAATATTAAAATAATGGGCAGTACATACACCACACAGAATAAAATAGTGTCCAATGTAGCATCAATCTCACGGGAATAAAAAGTGAGATGAAAATCCCCTTATGAAAATTCGACAGCCTAACGACGCTACATAAAACTTATAAAATATGATTGATGAGATCAAATAGGGTCTCTAATCACATTAAATTAATATTTAAAGAAAGAGGAATATAAAATAAAATCCCTCAACATATGAAATAGGAGCTTAAATTAAGTTACATAAAAAGAGTACTTAAAAAGAAAGAGAGAGGTAGGATCCCTTACCTCAAGACCGACTTGTCTTTTTTGTTTATTTATATTAATGAATAATAAAATTTGGTCAATTTATAATTGCTTAATTTCCTCCTTTAAAGATTATTATGTTCATATCTTGTATTATAATGTTATAATAATTGGTTAATAATGTGATTTCATATCAGACATTTTTGTCGATGTTTGGTACATGAGTCAAAAATAACCATGTTTGAAAATGATTTTCCATGTAGTTATAAGTAAATCATCTCCATAATAGTATAAATGATTTATATATAATATATATCCAGTACATATTCATTTAATACTATTCCATAACATTTGGAGATCAAAAGAAATGAAATGCACCGTTCATGGAGACGGTCGGCCGTACGTACGCATGAACGCTACTTTCATTTCTTTGACATATTAATGGAATTAAAAATAATTGAGGGATATATATATTATAATTACAGTATAATATATATGTTCTATAGTTCACATATGTTCATCAATTAAATTCATTATTCATTTCCTTTATTTCATGAATGAGTAACATCACTTGAGGGGGTGGTAGTCCACACTTCCTCGTATGAAATTGTCGCATTTGCACAACATGAAAATAATAAAGCTATGTTTTAAATATAAAATACAGAAGAATATGGAAAAAATAAATACCATATATATCATATATAAAATACAGTGACATCATAATGGCAACCTAGAACGGTGTTAAGAGAAGATTGAATAATCATCATTTCGTGAGGCAGTAATTTCCCATCCACAGAAACAGTATGTTATTTAACCATTAGACGGAGGTGTGTGTAAGTGTAGCTCAAATCCTTCACATAAAAACATCCTATTATATTGAATATACTGGTGTTGTTACAAATGAAAGTAATAAATAGAGTTTAGGGGTTTGTATAAGTAAAATAAAACAAAAGAACACAAGTGAAGACATTACATTTAAATCGGGTAACTCCTCTTGGTTTGAACCAAAAGGGTTTCATGAAGAGAATTATTCCAACGGTGAGTCTTCAATGATTAAGAGAGGTATGTGGTCAGATGAAATGGGAAGGTTTTGGCCATGAAAAAGGCTTGAGATATGTTGGTAAGGTGGTAGAGGTGGGGGCCTATTATAAGAGAAGAGGATTGGCACTCTTGGAATGTTATAAAATATTACATTATTATAAAATTCTATTCAGATTTTAAAGGCCCCAAAAGGATATATTTCCAAGATAAGGTGATATGTTTTCTAAATATACCCATCCAATAGGTTTGTGACAAGTGTAAGAATTATATTTCACCCTATCTTCTTATTTTATTTAAATCGTTCATTTATGCGGTAATCACTGCATCATTACAATGTCATAAATAAATTAATACATTTAATGTCTAAAAATTATAAAAAAAATATCATGATGTTGGAAATCATTTTATATTTCTAATGAATATTTATATTCAAAAATATGACTTGTATAAACCCATGTAAAAATTGTTTTAGTAAAACAATACATGTTTGTGACATTTTAATTTTAACATTAAATAAAAAGTTATTAATGTCATTTTCCAACCAAAGGGGATCCATGGGGTCCCCAAGTTGACCCATGGATTGCCATGGTCGGCCATGACTCATCCAATAAGGGTAAGACATCTGACAAGGACATTTAATATTATTATAACATTATATTTAGCTTAAATTACACTAATTGCCTCTAATCGCGATTAATAAAAATTAAAAGTTACTATTCACCAAAAAAAAATTATTTCAATCACATTGAAACACATATTACTTCCTAATGAAAACCATGTATGTTGGATTTTTGAAAATCAAATTTCAAAAGATGTAATTTTTTATGTAAATGAAAAATCGGTTTCTTTAATTACCACATAGTAGTTTCACTATTCATCAAAAATTGAAGTTTTTCAGAAAAATACCAAATATTCACCCTTATCAATATTTGATATTCCAAATTCAAAAATGATATCTATTTTACAAAATTAAAAATATATATGTTGCATTAATTAATTTAATAATTCATTCCTGTTGTCAAAACAAATAGCGTGTTTTTAAGAAACAATATCTATTAAAAGATTTACACAAGTCTAAGTCCAATTTTAAAGTGAAATTAATTCCAATGACCACCACTGGATTAAATGGTAAAAATATATTCTAAATAAAAATTAATATCAATTATAAATATAACCTATCCATATAAATAAATCAGATTAAGAGGAGGTTTTGAAATAAAATGCAACATTTTCACTAAAAATGTTCATTATCTGTTAAATTACTAAAATTTACATAAAGTAAATTTTGATGTCCATATTCTAAAGAAGAATTTTATTTTGTCAAATACAACATATAAAATTGTCAAAAGTATATTTAAAAAGGGTTCTCCATCAAAAGTTGGTTAATCGACCTTTTAAAGAATATTAAGAGATTTATGCTTAAAATTGGATTCATTTTCATTTTAAGCCTCTAACATTTATTGGATAAATGTAAAAATATTTAAGAAACATATGTAATTATTTTGTCGTTATTTCTGTTCATTCTCTCCTTTACAACGGCTAGGTGTTAACTATTATAATATTAGTATGTTATTTGAGTGCAACATAAGATTTCAAAGAAACTCATTGTTGCGTATTGGGTATGCCATCGAGCATAGAATTCCCTTTAAAGTAGTATTAACATGTTATTCACAAATATTGATAAACATTAGAATCTAATATTATTTATTTACCTGGGATATTACATACATCCCCCCTTTTGGGAATTGCGTCCTCACAATTTCAAAATTTGGCTTGGAAACTTCATTGGAAGTCCCAAATCGGAACAAGAGTCAGTAAAACTATCACATTAAAGGAAAGGGAGAGAAGTACAAAGGTCACCCGAGTTAACCCATACTAGCATTCCAAGTATGAAAATATGGATATGGAGGAGAAGAGAAATGGTCATGTTCTGATGGAGAGTGATAGTAAACAAGTCTAGGAGAAATTTAACCACAAGAAAATCACAAACTTGTGATGGGTTAAACGGTATTCGATTCCCCAGTAGGAAAAGTTAACAGCCAACATTTTTTTTAAGTTTCTATTCATTGAAGAATTTGTTTTTGAGCTTAACTAAATCATAATGAAATATACTTACTCGTCACACAGACTTTCCACATTTACTAGATTCCTTAATTAAACTCATATTTTCTCCAAAAGATGATTATTTAGAAAGACTTGTTCGCATTAAGATTACTATAATCAACTTCTTGAGAATCACCTAATGCACAAAAGGTAACAATATATTTCCCATGTCTTTAGATCTCAACCAAAACCAAACCAAAAAGTTTAGTACGAGATCAGATAGTACCCAAAAAGGATTTTTTTTTGGAAAAAGAAAAAATACTACTAATCTCTAAAATTTGTCAAACAGAACCCAAAGTTCAATGCTGACCATTCAATAAACAATTTGTCCATAAAATTCTTCAAAGTAAACCCAACTAAGATTGAAACCCAACACTTTGAAGGATTTAATCACATAGTCTCCCAAGGTAAAAATTAACATTTATCTCCAAATAACATCAGTTTCTCTTAAAGTCTCATACTGAAAAGTAATAAACCTAATTATAAGGCCCCAGCCTTAAACCTTACTTAATATTGAATTAAATGAATAATTCACATTGAGTATCTTTTCAGGTTTAGTGTTTTAGAGAATTAGGACATAACTATTACATCTCAAAAGATTACAAAGTAGTCACTCCTACTAAATTTCCATAAAATAATAAACTCTTAAAAAGAAATATGTCTAGTTCTATGTTTTAGGTAGCATGACTTTCCATTGATCCAATCATTGACCCTATTCCACATTAAGTCCTGTGAAAAACATTTCAAAAACTTGGGATTATCATAAAAAGCTCAGTAAGGGATACACAAAGAATGAAAACTGTTAGTTTTTCAAAACAACAAGTAATCCATGTATACTTTATCAAAGTAATACTTTTCACCTTTTTCGAAGTAGTAAAAACTCTTCACTTAATAATAGTTTATTACTTAACTTTCTGTAACCAAAATATTACCAAAAAACCCTTATAAGACCACATAACATATAAAGGTAACTTGGGACATAATCATACTTAAGTGGAATAACCATAAGGTCGACTTCCACACATATCACATTATGGAATAGCCATTCGGACAACTTCCATACATACTTAATGGAATAGCCATACGGCCAACTTCCATACCCAATGCATTGGAGGTTATAATGTAACCACCCGTCCTGGTATTCACAACACCACCCATCATAATGTCCAAGTACCTTATAAAATTATAACACATAAAAGCAATATAAAGGAATGATAAAATTTCCACATTCCAATCACAATATATCATTTAAATATATTGACAGAATAGAATCATTTATCAAAACCATTTTCAATAACAAAAAACATAAAAGAGTATATGGTATTTATTTTATTTTAAAAACATTACGGCGTTATGAGGAAGCCAATGATCAAATAACACTCGCGGTGGTTGAAAAGGTCGTTGTCACCGCGTACGTTAAAAGAAACATTCCTTTTTGTCGTTTAGTAAAAATCATCGTAGAAAAAGATTCCTTTTGTATAAAATTAACAGTCAAAGGGGTTTATACAGCGTATAAAAGAAAGTTGTGTATAAAACGAAATATGCCTCAACGAAAGGAGATTGAGACGAAGTCCCTTAGAATGAAGGTATCCTTGGATTAAGGATAAATCAATTACATAATTATGTGTGACAAATGAATAAATCAAATATTAGTGGATATTAAGTGTAAAACAATTAGATGTTATTCACACATATTCATAGAACGACATATTCAAGGAGTACAGGCTTATCCCAAAGAATCAAAATTGGGTTAAGAAGTTCCCTTGCAAAAATTTTACGGCCTAACGGCGTCACTACAAAATTCAGAAAATGAGTTGATGAGAGATAAAAAGGGCATCTCATCACTTGGACATAAAATTTACATCAATAAGGATATAAAATAAAATATCCCAACATAATTGTATGTGAATTAAAAGACATAACAAAAGAAGTCTTTTAAAAATTGGAGGGTGAAAGGTTCCCTTACCGATATGGGTATCTTTTGAGACATGCACCCCGTGAAAGAAGGGAAATACAAAATTGATTTAATACTCTTAAATGAAATTATATTACACAATGAGTAAAATAATGGGCAGTACATACACCACTCAAAGGAAATTGTGGAAAATGTACCATAAATCTCACTGGAATAAAAGTGAGATAAAAAATATCTTACGAAAACTCGACAGCATAACGGCACCACTTAAAACATCCAAAATGGATTGATGAGATCAAATAGGGTCTCTCATCATATTAAAATAATTTTTACAGAAAGAGGAATATAAAAGAACATTCCCCAACATAACAAAAAGGTTCTTAAAAGAAGTGACATAAATGAGAGTACTTAAAAATAAAGAGAGAGGTTAGATCTCTTATGAAAATTCGGCAACCTAACGGCGCCACTCAAAACATCCAAAATGGATTGATGAGAGAGAATAGGGTCTCTCGTCATATGAACATAAAAATTACAGTAAGTGTAATATAAAATAACATCCCAATAACAAGAATGATGAGCTTTAAATGGAATGACATAAAAGAGTGTAGATAAAAAGAAAGAGAGGAGTAGGATCCCTTACCTCAGATCCGACTTGACTCGATCGTTCTTTAACGTCCTGAATAATAAACTTGAGTTAATTTCTACTTGCTTAAGAACCTTTGTCAAGTTCATTATTCCTTTTATATCAATTATATACATGTTATAAACATTATGTAATCATTTAAGTTAATAATGTTTGTTTTGTCGATATTTGGTTCTTAAGTCAAAAGTGGACTTATTACAATTACATGTTGTTCGTGTGGTCAAAAGGTTCATTATATCCAGAATGACATTCCTGATTTGGATATATTATATATCATATATATCCATCATATACATGTATTTATAATATTACATAATCATTTAGAGGTAAGAAATGAAATGCACCGTTCATAGAGACGGTAAGTCATACGTACGCATGAATGCTACTTTCATTTCTATTTCGTATTTTATAGAATGTAATAATAAGGATATGAAATTATATTATAATTCCACTGTAGCATAGTATATAATAACTTTAAATCCATCCTTTATATGGCCCACATATGGCATTAACGAATCACATCACTTTGATGGGGCGGTAGTCCGCACTTCCTTAAATGAAGATATCACGTTTACCCATAATGGAAACCATAAAGGTATGACCAAAATGAAAAATACATAAGCATAAGGGAAACATAAACATAATATATATCATATATAAATATAGTGATATCTTAATGTCCACCATTAAAGGTGTTTAAAAGAAGATTGAACAATCATCGTTTCGTGAGGCAGAAATTCGCCAACCAGAGAAACAGTATATTCTTCAACCATTATATGTATATGTGTGTAAGTGTAGCTCGAACTATTTTTATAAAAACATACTAGTATATTGAATATACTGGAGTTGTTACAAAATAAATGAATAAAAAGAGTTTAGGGGGTTGGAGAAGCAAAATAATTCAAAAGAACACAAGTGAACACATTACCTCAAAATCGGGTTACTCTCTTAGATTTGAGCTCAAAGGCTTCCTTGGGAATACTTCTGCCCAAAGTGAGGCTTCAAAGAGTAAGAGATGGATGTGGAGAGACAAAATGGGCAGGGGTTGGCCGAGACAAAGGCTTTGTAAGTGTGGGTAAAGAGGTAGAGGTGGGGGCCTTTTATAAGAGGAGAGGAGGGGCACTCTTGGAAAGTAAAGAAATGTTACTTTATTTTAAAATGCGTTTCGGATTCAAAAGGTCCCACATTGATATAATTCGAGGGTAAGGTTATAAGGGTTAGAAATACACCCATCCAATAGGTTTTGGACATGTTTAGGTCATATATTTTACATTATCATTTCATTTTCTTTACATCCTTTATTAAAGAGGTAATCGCTGCATCATCATGATGTCATAAATAATTTAATTTATTTAATGTGTAAAAATTATAAAAAAATATCATGATGTTGGAAATCTGTTTATATTTCTAATGAATATTTATAGTCAAAAATCCGACGTGTATAACCCCATGTAAAAACTGTTTTAGTAAAACATCTCATGTTTGTGCCATTTTTACTTTAACATTTAATAAAAAGTTATTTATGTCATTTCCCAACCAAAGTGGCTTCATGGGGTCCCCAAGATGACCCATGGATTTTCATGGAAGGAAATGACACATCCAATGTGGGTAGGACATGTTTCAAGCTCATCTCATTTTATTAAAACATTATTTTTACCTTAAACTACATTAATTACATCTAGTCACGATTAGGAACTTAAAAGTTACTATTCACCAAAAAATTATTTTAATCTCATTGAACCACATTTTACTTCTTAATGACAACCATGTATGTAATATTTTTTAAAATCAAATCACAGAAGTGACAAAGTTTCATTTAAACGAAAAAATAGTTTCTTTAACTACCACTAAGTGGTTTCACTATTCATCAAAAATTGCAGTTTTTCAGAAAAATACCAAAACATCACCCTAAGCCATATTTGATATTCTGAATTAAAAAATGATGTCTATTTTACAAAATTCAAATCATATAAGTCAAATTAATTAATTTAATAATTAATTCCCACTGTCATGACAAATAGCTTGTTTTTATGGAACAATAAGTATCAAAAGATTGACACTAGTTTAAGTCCAATTTCAAAGTGAAATTGATTCCAATGACCACCATTGGATTAAATGGTAAAAATATATTCTAATTTAACTTTAAAACCAATTAAAAAGATAATCTAATCATATAAATAAATTAGATTAAAAAGTGGTTTTGAATTAAAATACAACAGTTTTCACTATTCATTAAAAAATGAACTTTATCAGAAAGATACCAAAAATTTAAACAAAGTAAATTTTGATGCCTGATTCTAAATAAGAATTTTATTTTGTCAAATATAACACATAAAATTTTCAAAAAGTGGATTTAAAAGAGGTTCTCCATCAAATGGCGGTTAATCGACCTTTTAAAGACTATTAGACTGTCTACACTTAAAATTGGATTCATTCGCATTTTTAATCCTCTAACATTTATTGTAAAGAGTAAAAATATTTGACAAACATATATAATAATTTTGTAGTTAGTTCTGTTCATTCCCGCCATTACAACGGATGGGCATTAACTACCATTTAAAATAATATTATTTTATTATTAGAGTGCAACGTAAGCTTCCCAAGAAACTCGTTGTTGCGTATTGGGTATGCCATCGAGCGTAGAATCCCCTTTAAAGTAATATTAATATTTTATTAACAAATATGGATAAATATAAAAATGTCATATTGTTTATTTACCTGGGGTGTTACATCCTTCCCCCCTTTTGGGAATTTCGTCCTCGCAATTTTAAAATTGAGCTTGGAAATATCCTTGAAAGTCCCACATCGGAACAAGAGTTGGTAAAACAATCACTTTAAAATAAATAAAGATAAGTACAGAGGTCACCCGAGTTAACCCATACTAGGATTCCATGTAAGAAAACATGGACATGGAGGAAAAAACAAAGGGTCATGTTCTGATGGAGAGTGATAAAAAACATGTTTAGGAGAAATTTAACGACAAGAAAATCACAAACCTGTGATGGGTTAAACGGTATTCAATTCCCCAGAAGGAAATGTTAACTGACAACATTTTTGTTTTAAGTTAATTTTCATGGAGGAATTTATTTTTGAGCTCAACTAAATCATAATGAAACATACATACTTTTCATGTAGACTTTCAACATTTACTATATTCCTTAATCAAACTCATATTTTTTCCAAAAGATGGGTATTTAGGAAGACTTGTTCGCATTAAGAGTACTATAATCAATTTCTAGAGAAGCACCTAATCCACAAAAGATAACTATACACTTCCCATGTCTTTAGACACTAACCAAAACCTAAACCAGAAAGGTTATTACAAGATCAGATAATCCAGAAAAGGATAACCCTTTATAAAAAGAAGATCTATTCTTAATCTCCAAAATTTGTCCAAAAAAACCCAAAGTTCAACGAGGACCATTCAATAAACAATTTGTCCATAAAATTATTCAAATTAAACCAAACTAATATTGAAACCCAAATATTTGAAGGATTTAGTCACATAGTCTTCCAAGTTAAATCATAACATTTATCTCCAATCAACATCAATTGCTCTTAATGTCTCGTATTGAAAAGTAATTAACCTAATAACATATCCTCCATGATAGGTTAATAAATTTCCATAGATATACCAAAATAAAAATACTCTTAATTCATAAATTGATTTGACTAAAAATAATTAGTCAAACAAACCAGGGACTTCTCATAGTCCAGTGGTCGGTGATAAATACCCAAATTACTTTGGTTGTGGGTTCGATTCCCGCAGCCTTGTCCGACGCGACGGGTTGTCACACGGTCTGCGTGTTGTCCTTTTTCCAAAACTACATAATTCTTAAAACATTCTCCAATAATGAGATAAAATCTTCAAAAATAACCATAATGTAATTTAACCTCAATTTTATCTCATGACTTTCACTTTCCATCATTACATATAGTAACCCATGATTACCTCAAAGCTAAGGATCATATAAGCCCAAATGGTTGTTTATAACTATGCCCACAAAAAAGCAGATTACTATTCTTTGAATAAGATTTTCATATATCGAACATCAGTGTTACACATACTACAAAAAGTCTTCTAATGTACCCCATCATCAAAAGACACTTAATACTGTTAAGAATTTCACCATAACTCTTGAAGACCTTATAAGTTGATTTATTACTCATTCAACATTCTTCATGATCCATTAACCATTCCTTTCCAACTTATTCTGAAATACTTCTTTTCTACAAACAAAATCATGAATCATATCCTAAGATTCCAAAATTGAAAACAAATGTAAAGAAATAATCCATACCTTCGATTGGTCATTGTCGGTTTCTTCATCCTCAATCGGAATGGCATTAGGTATTGGTAAACGATTATTTGTATGATCTTGGTGATCCCATTAACGAAACTTCTTCATAGGACATGTGTTTTCATAATGACCATGCACACCACATTTAAAACATTCAATTGATCCCTTAGAAAGAACTTCTTTCCCTTTCTTCGAGTCAACTGGATGCTTCCTTTTTCCATGGCAGGTTCTTGCTTTATGACCTTCATTTCCACATCTATAGCATATTTCTGTCCCTTTGAAACATTTTCCTAGGTGTTTCTTTCCGCATCTATGACACATAGGTTTTTGAACACACTTACCTTTATGATTATTACCTGTAGCTCCGTAGGGATTTGTTTCTCTCATATATGATGCCATATAGAAATCACCAAGGTTTAGGTGGTCGATCATGACTCCAGATAGTTGGTTGAGGATAAACACAAGAGTTCTCATTGCTGCTCCCATATCATTCAGTTTCTTGGTCAGAAAACTGTCACAGTTTCCTTCATATCCACCATTACTTTGGTTCCTGCTAGATCCATCCATTTACTAAAACCAAAAAGGTCAGTGTGAGTATATCAACAAAACCATCATGTACTAAAGAGGAAGATAAACACTAAGATATACTTATTCATTCACTTTATCAAATACTATGACTGTTTATGAAATCCTAACCATTATGGTCATGTCACTTATGCTTAAAGAGTACCCTAACCACTAAAGTTATATAAACCGACCTCTGATACCAACTATAAGGCCCTAGAATTAAACCTTACTTAATATTGAATTAAATAAATAATTCACATTGAGGATATTTTCAAGTTTAGATTTTTAGAGAATTAGGACATAACTATTACACCTCAAAAGATTATAAAGTAGTCACTCCTACTAAATTTCAATAAAATAAAAAACTCTTAAAAAGAAACATGTCTAGTTCCATGTTTTAGGTAGTATGAATTTCCCTTGATCCCATCCTTGACCCTATTCCACGTTAAGTCCTGTGAAAAACATTTCAAAAACTTGGGATGAAAAAAAAACTCAGTAAGGGATACACAAAGAATGAAAACTGTTAGTTTTTTAAAACAACAAGTAAACCATGTATACTTTATCAAAGTAATACTTTTCACATTTTTCGAAGTAGTAAAAACACTTCACTGAATAAAAGTTCATTACTTACCTTTATGTAACCAAAATATTACCATAAAACCCTTATATGACCACATAACATATAAAGGTAACTTGGGACATAAACATACTTAAGTGGAATAACCATAAGGTTGACTTCCACACATATAACTTAATGGAATAGCCATTCGGCCAACATCCATACATACTTAATGGAATAGCCATACGGCCGACATCCATACCCAATGCATTGGAGGTTATAACGTAACCACCCTTCCTGGTATTCACGGCACCACCCGTCATAATGTCCAGGTACCATTATAAAATTATAACACATAAAACCAATATAAAGAAATGATACAATTTCCACATTTCAATCACAATATATCATTTAAATATATTGACATAATAGAATCATTTATCAAAACCATTTTCAATACCAAAATACATAAAATAGTATATAGAATTTATTTTATTTTAAAAACATTACGGCATGATGAAGAAACCAAAGATCAAATAATACTCGCGGCGGCGGAAAAGGTCGTTGTCACCGCATACGTTAAAAGAAACATTCCTTTTTTTCGTTTAGTAATACTCTTCATAGAAAATGATTCATTTTGTATAAAAGTAAAAGTAAAAGGGGTTTATACACCGTATAAAATAATGTTGTGTATAAAACGAAATATGCCTCAATGAAAGTAGACTGAGATGAAGTCCCTTAGAAAGACGGTATCCTTGGATTAAGGATAAATCAATAACATAATTATGTGTGACAAACGAATACACCAAATATAAGTGGATATTAAGTGTAAAACAGTCAGATTTTATTCACACATATTCATAGAACGACATATTAAAGGAGTAGATGCTTATCCCAAAGAATCAAAATTGGGTTAAGAAGTTCCCTTGAAAAAATTTGACGGCCTACCGGCGTCACTAAAAAATTCAGAAAATTAGTTGATGAGAGATAAAAAGGGAATCTCATCACTTGGACATAAAATTTACATTAATAAGGATATAATATAACACATCCCAACATAATTGTATGTGAATTAAAAGACATAACAAAAGAAGTCTTTTAAAAATTGGCGGGTGGAAGGTTCCCTTACCGACATGGGTATCTTTTGAAACATGCACCCCGTGAAAGAAGGACAATACAACATTGATGTAAATAATAATAAATGAAATTATATTACACAATGAGTAAAATAATGGGCAGTACATACACCACTCAAAGGCAATTGTGGCAAATGTAGCATAAATCTCACGGGAATAAAAGTGAGATGAAAAATCCCTTACGAAAACTCGGCAGCCTAACGGCGCCACTTAAAACTTCCAAAATGGATTGAAGAGATACAATAGGGTCTCTCAGAATATTAACATAATGTTTATAGAAAGAGGAATATAAAAGAACATTCCCCAACATTACAAAGAGGTTCTTAAAAGAAGTGACATAAAGGAGAGTGCTTAAAAAGAAAGAGAGAGGTTAGATCTCTTACGAAAATTCAGCATCCTAACAGCGCCACTCAAAACATCCAAAATGGATTGATGAGAGAGAATAGGGTCTCTCATCATATGAACATAAAAATTACAGTAAGATTAATATAAAATTAAATCCCAATAATAAGAAAGATGAGCTTTAAAAGGAATGACATAAAAGAGTGTACTTAAAAAGAATGAGAGGAGTAGGATCCCTTACCTCAGGTCCGACTTGACTCGATCGTTCTTTAACGTCCTGAATAATAAACATGAGTTAATTTATACTTTCTCAAGAACCTTTATCAAGTTCATTATTCCTTTTATATCAATTATTGACATGTTATAAACATTATGTAATCATTTAATTTAATAATGTTTGTTTTGTCGATATTTGGTTCTTAAGTCAAATGTGGACTTCTTACAATTACATGTTTTCGTGTGGTCAAAGGTTCTTTATATATAGAATGACATTCCTGATTTGGATATCATATATATCATATGTATCCAGCATATACATGTATTTATAATATTACATAATCATTTAGAGGTAAGAAATGAAATGCACCGTTCATGGAGACGGTAAGCCGTACATACGCATGAACGCTACTTTCATTTCTATTTCTTATTATATAGAATTGAATCATAATTATATAAAGGTATATTATAATTCCAGTGTAACATCATATATAATAACTTTAAATCTATCCTTTATACGTCCCACATATGGCATTAACGAATCACATCACATTGAGGGGGCGGTAGTCCGCACTTCCTTAAATGAAGATATCGCATTTACCCATAATGAAACCATAAAGGTATGCCCAAAATGAAAAATACAGAAGCATAAGGGAAACATAAACATAATATATATCATATATAAATATAGTGAAATATTAATTTCCACCATTAAAGGTGGTTAAAATAAGATTGAATAATCATCGTTTCGTGAGGCAGAAATTCGCCAACCACAGAAACAGTATGTTCTTTAACCATTAGATGTAGATGTGCATAAGTGTAGCTCGAATTATTATTATAAAAACATCCTATTATGTTGAAGATACTGGATTTGTTACAAAATAAATGAATAAAAAGCGTTTATGGGGTTGGAGAAGCAAAATAAAACAAAAGAACACAGGTGAACACATTACCTCAAAATCAGGTAACTCTCTTAGATTTGATCTCAAAGGCTTCCTTGGGAAGAATTCTGACCAAAGTGAGGCTTCAAAGAGTAAGAGAGGGATGTGTAGAGACATAATGGGAAGGGGTTGGCCGAGCCAAAGGCTTTGGACGTGTGGTTAAAGAGGTAGAGGTGGGGGGCTTTTATAAGAGGAGAGGAGGGGCACTCTTGGAATGTAAAGAAATGTTACTTTATTTTAAAATGGGTTTTGGATTAAAAAGGTCCCACATTGATATAATTAGTGGTTAAGGTGATTAGGGTTCGAAATACACCCATCCAACAGGTTTTGGACATGTGTAGGTCATAGATTTTACATTATCAGTTCATTTTATTTAAATCCTTTATTAATGAGGTAATCGCTGCATCATCATGATGTCATAAATAATTTAATATATGTAATGTCTAAAAATTATAAAACAAATATCATGATGTAATGAATATTTATAGTCAAAAATATGACTTGTATAACCCCATGTAATTTTTTTTAGTAAAACATCTCATGTTTGTGTCATTTTTACTTTAACATTTAATACAAAGTTATTTATGTCATTTCCCAACCAAAGTGGCTCCATGGGGTCCCCAAGTTGACCCATGGATTTTATTGGTCAGCCATGAAACATCTAATGAGGGTAGGACATGTGTCAAGCTCATCTCATTTTATTAAAACATTATTTTTACCTTAAACTACACTAATTACCTCTAATCGCGATTAAGAACTTAAAAGTTACTATTCACGAAAAAATTATTTTAATCTAATTGTACCATATTTTACTTCTTAATGACAACCATGTATGTCGGATTTTTGAAAATCAAATCACAGAAGTGACAATGTTTCATTTAAACGGAAAATTAGTTTCTTTAACTACCACTTAGTGGTTTCACTATTCATCAAAAATTGAAGTTTTCCAGAAAAATACCAAAACTTCACCCTAAGCTATATTTGATATTATGAATTCAAAAATGATGTCTATTTTACAAAATTAAAATCATATAAGTCAAATTAATTAATTTAATAATTAATTCCCGTTGTTCTGAAAAATAGCTTGTTTTTATGGAACAATAAGTATCAAAAGATTGACACTAGTTTAAGTCCAATTTCAAAGTGAAATTGATTCCAATGACCACCATTGGATTAAATGGTAAAAATATATTCTAATTTCACTTTAAAACCAATTAAAAAGATAATCTAATCATATAAATAAATTAGATTAAAAATAGTTTTTGAATTAAAATACAACATTTTCACTATTCATTAATAAATGAACTTTATCAGAAAGATACCATAAATTTAAACAAAGTAAATTTTGATGTCCCGATTCTAAATAAGAATTTTATTTTGTCATATATAACACATAAAATTGTCAAAAAGTGGATTTAAAAGAGGTTCTCCATCAAAAGGTTGTTAATCGACCTTTTAAAGAATATTAGACTGTCTACGCTTAAAATTGGATTCGTTCACGTTTTTAATCCTCTAATATTTATTGTAAAGAGTAAAAATATTTGAGAAACATATATAATAATTTTTTATTTAGTTCTGTTCATTCCCACCATTACAAAGGCTAGGAATTAACTACCATTTAAAATAATATTATTTCATTATTAGAGTACAACGTAAGCTTCCAAAGAAACTCGTTGTTGCGTATTGGGTATGCCATCGTGCATAGCATCCCCTTTAAAGTAATATTAATATTTTATTCACAAATATGGATAAATATAAAAATGTCATATTCTTTATTTACCTGGGGTGTTACACTAATCACATATCCTCAATGATAGGTTAATAATTTTCGTAGATAACCCAAAATCAACTTACTCATGATTCATAAAATCATCTAAAAAATAATAATTAGTCAAACTAACCAGGGACTTCATGTAGTCCAGTGGTGGGTGATAAATACCCGTCGCACTTTGGTTGTGGGTTCAATTCCTGTAGCTTTGTCCGACACGACGGGTTGTCACACGGTCTGCATGTCGACCTTTTTCCAAAACTATATAATTTTTAAAAAATTCCCCAAAGCAAGATAAAATCTTCAAAAATAACCACAACATAATTTAACCTCAAGTTTATCTCATGTCATTCATATTCCATCATAACATATAGTAACCCATAATTACCTCAAAATTAAGGATCATATAAACCTTAATGGTTACCTTTATAATTATTACCTGAACTTCCATGTCGAGTTGGTTCTCTCGTACATGATGGATTAGAGAACATACCAAGGATCAATTGGATGATCATTACTCCTGATAGTTGGTTTAGAATAACCACAAGATTTCACATTGAATCCCCCATTTCATCCAGTCTCTTAATCTGAGAACCACCATAGTTTCCTTCAAACCCATTGTCCCTTTGGTGCCTGATACATCCATCTATTTACTAAAACCAGAAATGTCAGTGTGAGTATATCAACAAAATCATTATGTACTAAAGAGGAAGATAAACACTAATATATATTTATCCAAGTTATCTCAAACCCATTCCAACCTTCAGAAATGAAAATGACTCTATCTAATATAATAACCATTGTGGTTATACACAACTTGTCACTTAAGACTCTAACCTCTAAAGTTATCTAAACTGTCCTCTAATGCCAAATATAAGGACCCATCCTTAAACATTACTTATTATTGAATTAAATGAATAATTCACATTGAGTATCTTTTCATGTTTAGTGTTTTAGAGAATTAGGACATAACTATTACATCTCAAAGATTACAAAGTAGACACATCTACTCAGCTTCCATTTTTTTCACAAAAATAAAAACTCTTTAAAAAAAGAGTCATGTCTAGTTCCTTGTTTTAGACAGCCTGACATTTCCATGATCCCATCCTGGACCCTATTCAACTTTATGTCTTGTGAAAAACATTTCAAAAAAACTTAGGATGAGCATAAAAAAGCTTAGTAAGGGTAATAACAATATAGAAAGAAAACATTAGTCCATGTATACATAAGAATCAATGAAATCATATTTTACTCATAAAACATAAGCAATTTAACATACATCATGATATCATAAGATTTAAGAATAACTCATAGAAATCATAAGACATAATGGTAACTTGAGGCATTCATAACATTCTTATATAGGGAGTAACCCTCATGGTTACGTTTGGAATATCCATCACAGTATATTCCCAAAATCTCTTTGGATAAACCTTAGCGTTTAACCCCTTCATGTTACCCAATTCATTGGAGAGTTATATCGGGCTCACCCACCCTTAGTTTATCATGGAACCACCCATCTTCATAATAACGCCCAAGAACCATTACATAATCGTATCACATAAAACATGCATAAAGGAAACATAGTATTTCCAATTTCCAATCACAAGATATCAATACAACACATTGATATAAAAACATTATGAAATCCATTTTCCATACCAAAATAAAAGGAAAATAAAACATGGTATTTATTTTTCATTAAAAAATGTTATGGCTTGTAGTGGAAGCTGAAGCTCAAATAATGGTCACGGCGGCGGAGAAGTCGTGGTCGCCACATACTTACGACAAAAAAAACATTCCCTTTTGTCATTTACTAAACACCTCGTATAAAAAATATTCCTTTTGAATAAATGAAAATGTCAAAGGGGTTTATACACCGTATAAAACAAAGTTGTGTATAAAACAAAATATGCCTCAATGAAAGGAGATTGAGACGAAGTCCTATACAACCTTGAAGATTTTATCATTTAATACCATTAATATCCATATAAATAAATCCTTAAAATCATTTTAAAAACATGGATATTAATAAGAACAAATCATTAAAACATTTAAAGCGATATTTTAGTTAATGGGTTCTTAACAAAATTAGAGTCATTTGAATACAATAATTGAGGAATAACTTTTATTCAGAACTTTATAATATCATGAGAATAAATGGATTCATGATATAATATTACAAAGGAAAGTTTATACACCATAAAAGAGTGAATTGTTGCATAACATCAATGATGTCTCAATAGAAATCTAAAACGAGATGAAATCCCTTATAAAGAAGGTATCCTTAAATTAAGGAAAAATCAATCTCAAAATTATGTGTGCCAAATATAAATACACCAAATATAAGTGGATATTAATTTTAAAACAATCAAAGGTAATTCACACATATTAAAATGGTGACATATTCAATAACTACAAGTTGAACCCAACGAAATCGAAATTTGGTTAGAAAGCTCCCTTGGTAAAATTCGACTGCCTAACAGCGTCACTTTAAAATTCATAAAATTAGTTGATGAGAGAGAAAATGGTATCTCCTAACTTGGACATAAAATTTACATCAAGAAAGATATATAAGAACATATCCCAACATAAAAAGTTGTAAATTAAAAGACATAACAAAATATGTCTTTTTAAAATAAGAGTGTGAAATGTTCCCTTACCAATTTGGGCAACTTTTGAAACGTACACCCCTTGAATGATGGGCCATACAATGAAGATATAGGTACCCATAAATGAGATTATATTATAAAAATATTAAAATAATGGTCAGTACATACACCACAGAAAAGGAAATAGTGGCTAATGTAGCATGAATCTCACGAGAATAAAAATTGAGATGAAAATCCTCTTATAAAAATTCGACATCCTAACGGTGCCACATAAAACTTTCAAAAATGGATTGATGAGATCAAATAGGGTCTCTAATAACATTAAAATAATATGTACAGAAAGTTTAATATAAAATAGCATCCCCAACATAAGAAATATGAGCTTAAAGTAAGTTACATAAAAAAGAGTACTTAAAAAGAAAGAGAGAGGAAGGATCCCTTACCTCAAGTCTGACTTGTCTTGTTCGTTTCATTATATTCCTGAATAATAAACTTTGGTCAATTAATAATTTCTTATGTTTCTCCTTTAAATATTATTATTCAGTTCATATCACATATTATAATGTTATAATAATTGGTTAATAATGTGAGTTCATATCAGACGTTTTTGTCAATGTTTGGTACATGAGTAAAAAATGAACTTGTTTGAAAATGATTGTCCATGTAGTTATAAGTAAATCATCTCCAAAATATTATTAATGATTTAAATATCATATATATCCAGTAAATATTCATTTTATACTATTCCTTAACATTTAGAGATTAAAATAAAAGAAATGCATCGTTCATGGAGACGGTAGGTTGTACGTACGCATGAACGCTACTTTCATTTCTTTGACATATTAATTGAATTAAAAATAATTGAGAGATATATATATTATAGTTATAGTATAATATATATGTTTTATAGGTCACATATAATTAATTTAATTCTTTTTAAATTCCATGTATTGCATGAACGAGTCACATCACTTGAGGGGGCGGTAGTCCACACTTCCTCGTATGAAATTATCGCATTTGCACAACATGAAAAGAATAAAGGTTTGTTTTAAATATAAAATACAGAAGATTATGGAAAAAATAAATACCATATATATCATATTTATAAAATACTATGACATCATAATTTCCACCATGAACGATGTTAAGAGAAGATTTAAGAATCATCGTTTCGTGAGGCAGTAATTCGCCATCCATAGAAATAGTATGTTCTTTAACCATTAGACGGAGGTGTGTGTAAGTTTAGCTCAAATACATCACATAAAAACATCATATTATATTTAATATACTGTTGTTGTTATAAAATAAAGGAATAAAAAGAGTTTATGGGTTTGGAGAAGCAAAATAAAACAAAATAACACAAGTGAGGACATTACCATTAAATCGAGTAACTCCTCTTGGTTTGAACCAAAAGGGTTTCTTGAAGAGAATTATTCCAAAGTGGAGTCATCAATGATGAAGAGAGGGATGTGTAGAGATGAAATGGGCATGGTTTGTATGATACAAAGGCTTTAGAGGTGTGGGTATGGTGGTAGAGGTGGGGGCCTTTTATAAGAGAAGAGGAGGGACACTCTTGGAATGTTATAAAATATTACTTTATTATAAAATTATTTTTGGATTTTAAAGGTCCCAAAAGGATATATTTCTAGGATAAGGTGATAAGGTTTCTAAATCCACCCATATAATAGGTTTTTGACGAGACTAAGAATCTTATTTCACCCTATCATCTCATTTTATTTAAATCGTTCATTTATGAGGTAATCACTACATCATCACGATGTCATAAATAAAATAACTTATTTAATGTCTAAATATTATAAAAAATATATCATGATGTTGGAAATATTTTTATATTTATAATTAATATTTATAGTAAAAAATATAGCTTGTATAACCCCATGTAAAAATTGTTTTAGTAAAATAGTACATGTTTGCGACATTTTAATTTTAACTTTAAATAAAAAGTTATTAATGTCATTTTCCAACAAAAGTGAATCCATGGGGTCCCCAAGTTGACCCATGTATTTCCTTGGTCATCCATGACTCATCCAATAAGGTTAGTACATGTTTCAAGGTCATTTCATATTATTATAACATTATCTTTACCTTAAATTACACTAATTACCTCTAATCGCGATTAATAAAACTTAAAAGTTACTATTCACCAAAAAAATTATTTTAATCTCATTGAACCACATTTTACTTCCTAATAACAACCATGTATGTTGGATTTTTGAAAATCAAATCACATAAGTGGTAAAGTTTCATTTAAACGAAAAATCAGTTTCTTTAACTTCCACTTAGTGGCTTCACTATTCATCAAAAATTGAAGTTTTTTAGAAAAAAAAAATTCACCCTAAGCTATATTTGATATTCCAAATTCAAAAATTATTTCTATTTTAAAAAATTCAAAATATATATGTTTCATTAATTAATTTAATAATTCATTCCCACTGTCAAAACAAGTAGCGTGTTTTTAAGAAACAATGTCTATTAAAAGATTGACACTTGTTTAAGTCCAATTTTAAAGTGAAATTAATTCCAATGACCACCATTGGATTAAATGGTAAAAATATATTCTAAATACACTTTAATATCAATTTAAAAGATAAACTATCCATATAAATAAATCAGATTAAAATTAGGTTTGAATTAAAATGCAATATTTCAATAAAAATGATCTTTATCAGAAAAATAACAAAAATTTACAAAAAGTAAATTTTGATGTCCAGATTCCAAAGAAGGATTTTATTTTGTAAAATACAAAATATAAAATTGTCAAAAGTATATTTAAAAAGCGTTCTCCATCAAAAAGAGGTTAATCTACCTTTAAAATAATATTAGAAGATTTATGCTTAAAGTTGGATTCATTTTCATTTTAAGCCTCTAACATTTATTGGATAAATGTCAAAAAATTTAACAAACATATGTAATCATTTTGTAGTTATTTTTGTTCATTCCCGCCATTACAATGGCTAGGTGTTAACTATTATAATATTAGTATATTATTAGTGTGCAACGTAAGATTTCAAAGAAACCCGTTGTTGTGTATTTGGTATGCCATCGAGCATAGAATTCCCTTTAAAGTACAATTAACATTTTATTCACAAATATTGATAAACAATAGAATGTAAAATTATGTATTTACCTGGGATATTACATTTGGATTCATTAAATTCAAAATATTTCTATATATGGGATAGATATACCTTAGAGATAGATTTAGTTCCACATAGAAATGGTGAACGCAATAGATAAAGGTCACATTATGGTTCTACACTGTAGAGCATAATCCACAATTTAGAAGATGAACAACTAAATTTCAGTATTACTAGTTTTTAAGGGGTCATTGACCATAGAGGGTTTGATTCACTATGAGTATATGTGTATGTTTAAACATAACATTTTAATATATCTAGTGTTTTAAGGAGACCTACATCATAGATAATATGATATTTTGTTGCTCTGTTGACAAGGATATACACATTCTCGAGTTGGAAATTGTCATAGATTGGGTTTTCAAATAAAATTGAATGATTTTATAGTCAACAATACCATAGGAGACTAATTCATAGAAAAATTGTATTTCTCCATAATATATTATATATTGGAAATAATTTTATGAGATCATGTCATTTTTATGGTTATTTCATGGAGGAATATTATGTTTGAAGTAAACGTGGTTACCCAAATTCACCTGGGAAATCATTAAATATGTATTTAAAATAAATTAAATAAAAGATTTCAGTAAAAGGTATTGAAGCTATAAAATTTTATTAGTTGTAAAAATAATAATAAAATTTTATTATAGAGGTGTTAAAAGTCATTTATGAAAAATTAGGGACTCAAGATAAGGGTTTTGTTTCAAATCATTCTTCTTTGAGACACATGTAATTTTATGAACCTGATTTATTTTAGATGTGTAATAAAATATATTTTTAACATAATATATATTGAATACTTCATATGTAATTAAATTTAGTGTTACAATTCATCAACATCATTCAACGGAGTTGTGATTCAAATGATTCCAATGTGGTAAGGGTTAAAGTTTCAATGCCATCTTAATCGAGATTATTTATGCCTAAATTTAAATATTAGGAATGTATTTTATTATTTTCCAAAAAAAATATTTAATTTTATCCTTAAAAATTTAATCATAATATTTTCAAGTATTTTTCTATTTTTTAATCTTTGAACCTTAAATGGATTGAGAAAATGATTTTAATAAAAGATAACATTATTTTTCTCTTCGGTTAACAATGAATTTCTTACCATATCCATGTTTTAAAAACCTATTTTCAAGAAAACATTTTACATTTTATAAATGAGTTATTATTGAAATTATAACCCATGTTTGACTTTTTATAATATGGTTTGAATGTATTATTTTATTCATTTTTGGAATAAGGTACCTTTTAACCTTTTTCGATAGTGTACATTGAATGTTTTTAACTAATATAAAACGAACACAATTACTCACCATCATAGAAAATAAATTCCATGTAGAATACATTTTAATTTTCTATAGATATTTATATATAAAATCATTTCCATAATATTTTGTGAATTTTTGTCTTTTCAAAAGTGTATTTTAAAGTGGAAATGTTATTTCACATAATATTTTTTTATAATTTTATGTGTATTTGTATTCATAAATGAAAACAAACGTTAATGATATATAGTGGTCATAAATTCTATAAATATGTCTCATATATATACCTATCTCACATTCCATTCCTTTAATGTGGTAACACATCCATAATAATCATCTATCAATTTCCATCATTAATAAATCAATTTTGACTATGATTTGAGACATGATTTTGAAACAGATTGAAATTCTATTGGTAATTCCTATATTTATGATAGATGATTTATTTCCATATATGTATCATGTGTTAATTTAAATAAAATGAATGTGAACGGTGACACCAAAATTTTATATCCTTCTATGTAAATAGGTAATGTTTTTGTTTCATGAGACATGTTGTCTATGATTAGGGAGTTAACCTAAACCCGTTTGGGACACTATAAATGGTCTGTTGCTGCTCGGTAGTAATCATTGACTTATTATTATGTCATTTTTTATGTTTTTACCCCATTTTTTATGTTACCATGATTTTATGATACCATATTAATTATGTTATTATTTAATGTGATTACACATGAGACTTATCACTTATAATATAATGGTTTATCTTCAACTCAAAAGTCATATTTCCATATCATTTTTATTCATATTCTGGGGTTTTCAGTCACCCTTCCTTTTATGTAATTCTTATGCTATTGTAAAGACCCAGATATTTGGTGGAAATATTTTTTCTAAAATACATAAATTTTTTACAATTCGGTGAAAATTGACGGCGCATGATTCTGAGGCTCAGTGTGCCTAGAATCAATTTCTGGAATTTTGTTCGGGTACATTCAGTAAACTTACAAGAGGGTTTTTATAACTTTTTTACTGGTGCTTGGAATTGAAATCTGATGGCACTGTTGATCTCGCAGCACCATTATTCTCATAAGGATACTTTCACTTCAACAACAGTGAGTTGAGAATAAATTTTAGTTTTTGGGTTTTCGTGGAATGTAATAAAATAATGTGAGCTTCACTTTATTTTTATTTAAGCCACCAATTGGGTGCTTGGAGGTTGTTTCCACTGGATCTATATCTTCCTTGTGTAGGTTGGAAGTTGGAGGTGGTACCACCACACCTTAACTTGGCATGAGGGGTTATAGTGGTGGGGCCCACCCAAGCCTAACCTCCTGTGAGAGGTTACGATGTAGGGACCACACAAGAAAAAACCCCCTATTAATGGGAGGAGAGAAAAATCTCTCAAATCACCAAATTAATAAGGGGGATCCCCTTGATCTCCTCTACAATTTATGGTGCCGCCACCTCCCCTTTAATTATTTGAGCCAACACATAACTTATTATCCCAAATCTGTCACATTAATTAGGTGGAGCCAATTAAATTAATTCATAAAATTTGAATATTGTGCCAATTAATTAATAAGATATCACATTCTCTTAATATTTTGGTTGGCGTAGCTATTTTGGTGGAACTTGGGGGAAGAGAGAAAAGATCCAAAAGAAGAATGAAGAACGAAGAATGAAGAACGCTGGCGAGCAGCGACTTTGACTTCCTTCCTCGGATCTAGCGGACATGGAACGTCTTCCATAACCGACGTGTGAGCTCAGGATTAGAAGTGTGCGGCAGACGCGATGAACGGCGACAACATCTTCTTCTTCCCCATGACTCTATCGACGAATGACGAACAAGGGTAGAGGTTAATTTGTTTATTACTACTTTCTATTCATTATTCCCTTTTCGGTTGGAAAGAAATCCCTGTGGAGGTTGTAGTAAAATTGAATTTCATCTTTCTTACTTCTTGATCAGCCCTGTGTTACCACCCAAAATATGGAGGGTGTAGGACAAACCAACATGGCCCGACACCTTAGTCGTTCTTGTTTGTGTCGATCTTCAGCATGGCGACGTAACAACAAAGCGGCATTGAAGGAGACGATGATATTAGGAAATGGTCGTACTTCCCGCGGCCTTTGCGAACCGCACCGCACCATGACTATGAAGCGCTCTTGGTAGAACCGTGGCCCTCCCGCCGAGCCACCCCGGTCGCGTCTTCCGCTGGCAGAACTGGTCGAGCCACCCCAGCACGCACTGCCACCGGCTTCCCTAGCAGCCCGCCGACCTGCCTGTGCCACCCAGCTCCTAGCCACCATCGGCCTCCCGCGTGCCCCTGCTGAACCCCACTGGCCCATGCCAACCCGAGCCACCCCAAACAACGCCAGCCTGGCCTACCATCCACCTTTCGGCCCGCCTTCCGGACTGCCCGACCGCCTCCCTACAACCTCCTGGTCACTCGCTGGCCCGCCTACCAGTCTGCCCGGCCGCGTGGCCTCTCGGGCCTCCACCCGACCGAATCGCTTCCCTGGCCACACAAGCCTCCTCATCTGGCCCATGGCCCCCCTCTCAGAGACCTAGCCGAACCGGCCCAACCACGCCCTTAGGGCTGAGCCTCGATGGGTCCCACCCTCGCGGTGCTCAGGGCCGAATCGGCCCTGATCTTGGGCCAAACCACCAAGTTGGCCGGCTTGGCTGGGTCGAACATAAAATGATGGATTTCCCAATGGGTCGGGCCAGACCCAACATGTCTGACCGGGTCGACCTATACCAGGTCGGACTGCACCCGGGTCCCCTACCGACCCTTTACCTTTTGGCCATATCTCTAGCACCAGACATGCTTTTGATGAACCATCAGTGACGCTTGTAATATTTAATAGAGATGGTACCTTTGAGTATACCCCCCTAGATTTTGGGATTTAGTTGACATACGGTCAGGTTGGATCGTGCATGAATCCAACCGGGCTCCCGGGACTAATATGATAATAACTCAAATACTGAGCGTCTGATTGACATGTAGTCTATTACGTTGAGACCTCTATGATGTGACCGACCTTTGAGATACTTATATGTGAGACTTTGTGACAGTTGGTGTATGGACCAGTATCTCTTGGAGCAGATCCTCCCAGAGACGAGCGAGCATAGTGCAGAGACCTAGTAGCTGGCTAAGACCTCATGACTACTAACTGATTCGATGCGGAGTGATTCGAATAGCCCAGTTTGGAGTGCCTTGATATCGCAGCAAACCCACAATGGGAAGCACCTTGGGGTCATGGCAGACCCACGGTACTCAACAGGAGTACCTTAGTAGGCTACATGGGGGAGCACCTTGGTGATGTGGTAGACCCACAGTGGGGAGCACCTTGGTGATGCAGCAGACCCATGGTAATCAACAGGAGGAGTACCTCAGCAGTCCAAGGTTAGTGGGAAGCACCTTGGTGATATGGCAGGCCCACTGTACTCGATAGAGGAGGATTTATCCAGTAGTTGAGGTTTCCACAGTGTGACTGGGAACGTTACTTGATACTACCCTAGAATAAAATCATGGTTTGAGCTGAGTCATTAATTATTTTTCCACATGATTGAGATGGATTTCATGATAACATTGTTATATGTATGGCCATATACCTAAGTGGGGTTATTGTTTAATTTTCATAATTTTTGGTTTATCCTTATTGTATTTTATGAGAGCTTGAGGGTCTTGGGGTCCCTATTGAGTATCGTAATTCTCGCCCCTACACTGGATATGCACGCACCTCATTGTGTTGGATGTAGATGATGGAAAACATTGACCGAGGCTAAGTGTACCAGGACTCGACGGTACCTGGAGGTAGACCACACAGCGTGATGGTACACAGAGGAGACAGATGGACTTGGGGTGTAGTGGAGGCAATCTGTACCTACAATTTTGGTAGGATTTCACAGTGGATGATTCAGGAGTCATTTTCCCTTTTTCTAGTACATGTACATTCTGTTTCCTTGTACTTTAATGTTGGGCATGTATTTTTGCCCCCCCCTTTACGTTTTAGAAATCTCTTTATATTTAGTTTTAATTAGTGTTTTGTTTCCATCTCGTACTCTATTGTGTGTGTTTTCAAGTTATAAAGGCAATACCTTCCATGTTTATAGCTTTATGCCTTTGGTGCTAGTCACTAGCCCCTGGCCTATGGAAGGTGGGCTTGGGGTATTCAAGTCACGGGACCCGGGGGACGGGTCGTGACACCTATCATATATTGTTTCAGGAGATCAAAAGAATTTAGGATCTCATTATGGATAATACAACAAAGAGTTTTTTTCCTCAATTTGATGTATTATGAACCTAGTCATCTAATGAATCTATGCCTTGGGAAAATTGTAATGTGATAAATATATATTTATATTACAAACAATTTAATAATGTGTGTAAAATTAATTAGTATATAAATATATATATAAATGAAACATTTCCTGAAATATCATTATTCACACTGATAAATCACTATATAGACTTATAATGTTGTGACCATTACCAAAATATCCTTAATATAATATAGATACTAACCTTAATTGTAATCCTAATCCAGGAAGTAAATATCTGAAAAAATATAACCATGTCAATGGAGAACTTTTCAACCATCAATATTATTTATATTAAATTATCCAATGGACTAGAATGGCCTTAAATTCTGATAACATAAAATCCATAATGGTGTTTCTTTGCATTTTATCATATGATCTCCCAAAATCATTTAAAACCATGATGGTTTGGATAACTCTTTAGTGATCCTTACAAGAAAATATCATCATCTCTAAAGTTATATAATCCCTACACTAATTCAAAATGTAACAGTATGGAACCCATACTCCCATATCGTGTGCTAAAACCAAAATCTTTACATTTTCATTTTTTATTCTGAACAACATGACCCAATTTTATTTATCCAGTATATTTGAAATCAAATGGAAATATTTTATCCGGTATGTAATGAAAGACAATTTATGGTTTGAGTTTTATCTAAATAGGGAAATCAATAAAATAATAATACATATTTCCTTGAGTGCATATATTTTTCCACTGAAAATAGATTTTTTTCATATTAATTATTAATCATTATTACATTCCATCCTTATGCATTGTTAAAACAATTTGAAATTGTGGGATGATCACAAAATTATTAATAAGGTACATATTTTTAAATAATTAATAAATCCATTTTAAAACTATCAGATCATAAAAGAGATAATTCATTTAATACAGTAAACATGATATTAAATAATAACATTCTTACACATGAAATCCAATTTAATGAATATAGTTTCAATAGAACACAAAATATAAAACCATTTTTTCAAGATGGTGGACATGTGGGTTTTTGTAGAAAACATGTGAACCCCTAAAATATATTTTTCAAATTATATACCATTTAACCCTAAATGGGCATAATAATTTCACTAAAAAATTATATCATCATACATTGTGAAATAAACTATTCTCAAAAAAATAAAAGAAAATTCATGTAGTTTGTGTGGGAAAACATATTCATAGACCCATTATATGTGGATTAACCTATACAGTCTTCTTCCAAAATAATTATCTCGATAAAATAATCATTACCTAATGAATTGGAGAGATATATAGTGATCAAATGATATTGTAAACAATTTACAAGGACTATATAAAACATATAACCCATAAAATCATTCATTTCTATCATCACAATCATAAATATATAATTTTGAAAACATTAAAAAAATCGGTTATTAAAATATTTGTTTCTTTAAAATAAATTTTTTTATAAAAATACCCAAAAAAGGTAAGGAAGTATTTTATAGAATAAAACATGAAATATTTTAATGTAATCAATCCATAAAATAACTTGTAGTGTGATTGAAAAATATTTCAATTTCATATATGGTAAAATAAATCTTTCCTTGTATCCATTTTAAAATAATGTCCCAAGGTTCAATATAAAATATGTAAAAGTATTCTTCATAAAAATCATTAAAATTAGTTAAATATATACCTAAAATTTACATTAAATTAATTTTATTTTCATATAATTACTTCTATAAAACAATTTTTGGAATATATACGTAAAAGAAAAATATATTTAATATAAACCATTACAAGATATAAAATATGATTTTCTGGGTAATGTGTCCCCTATGGCTTGATTTACATGGAAAAAATAAAACACTAAAGGGAAAAAATAATTGTGTTTTAAATAGTGATAAAATAAATCCATATGTATTTGTTCAACACCATATATAATAAATCATCTGTTGAAAATAGGTTAAATCCCATATAAAGGGAATTAAGACTATAAATCCCTTACCATAATGATCATTTAACATAATTCGTTATTTAATTACCAATTAAATTATTTATATTAGTTATTTAAATATTTTAGAAACTTGTTTCTTGATAATTTCATTTTCAAAATCCATTTAATATAATTTATGATAGTGTCTTATTTTGATACTTAATCTGTTATACATAGAATGGATGTTTTGATGATGTTTGTTTCATAACCCAAAAACAGCTTCATTACAATAAATGTGGTCTAAGAGTTAATTATTAAATCATATAGTGAATAATAATAATGAAATAATTATAATATTTATAAATTAATTATACATTTAAAACACTATGATATACGGTAATGAAAAATGAATAACGTCATAATAATTTAGAGGGCTGGTCTTGCAAACGCATAAGTAATGTTTCTATATTTCAAGAAACATTATCAATATAAGGTAAGAGGTTTCTTATAATTATATGGTTTTGATGAAATAGTTATTATAATATTATATCTTTAAAAAAATTATATATACTACCCAGGTGATGCAGTGATAATTAAATGATTCACATTACTTCATAGATGTAGTAATCCACACATATGTGAAAATAGTGATATTATTTTTCAATGGATATAAATTTAAGAAAAATGATTATATATTATCATTAAATAGTGATAATTATTTCATGAAAATAATATATATATACATTAAAACTATCATTATAACCATCCATAATAGTGTTTTATGGAAAATATATTATATCAGTTTGTGATGCGGTAGTCTTTGACACACAAGAAAAATGGTTTCATTTCTCATTTTATGTATAGAGTACATGGATTAGTATAATAAAATTAACATAATGAAATAAATTTATATTTTATATATGTATGTTATTATATCTTAATGGTTAGAGTTTTTTAATGGAGTTCTATGATTAAATAACACTATAACATTCAGTTAAATGTTATGCCTCTTCTTCGAACAAAAACATTTTCATTACATCTTAACCCTTATAAGGTTTATATTATTATGAAAATGATACCTATTGGTCTTTTGGAGTGATATAATAAAGGTATTTGATCATTATTTTTTGATACGGAGTGCTAAAAATGTTTAGTGAACAATGGATCAGAGTCTCATTTTTATAGGTATGAAGATTGTCACTCTTATAATATTATGAATTTTTATAAAAAAATAAAAAAAAAATTGAGGGAAAATTGGCTCCAAATAGGATTAATTTATAATTATAGATGATATGTGATATAAATAACTCATAAAAATAAATTTCAACAAATTTTTATATTATATTAACCATTAACTATTTTGTTTTACCCCATGTTTCCCCTTATTATCCTCAACCGTGATAACATATTATTCAATAATTAAGGGTAAGGTAAAAATAATTTAATAAATTGAACTTGGATAAAATATTATACAATTTAAATTTTAATTTTTTTAATTTCAATATTTTTACAATATTTAAATTTTTTAGTAAAATATTAAATGACATAAAATATCATAAATTCTATTTTAATTACTATTTATATATGTTGACTATAAAAACATAACAACAGTTAAGTAATTTGAGTATTATCTCATGAAACATAAAATAAAATTTATTATTAACCGTAAAATTCTGGTGACCATTAAATACATCTAAAAAGAATTACATTTTATTTTTGTATAATCGTATCATTTAATTTATCTATTAGATTCACAACCATTATGTCAATGTTTTGTAATATTTATGGAAGTTTGATGCTCAATAAAAATTACAAATAAATGAAAATCATAAAAATAATTATATTCGTTGGATGATAGGCATTAATATTATTACATAACAAACTATTATACCTATGTGAACATATAATAAAAATTTAAAAGAAGTGGATGGTATATTTTATTTTACTATATGAAATTTTTATATAGATAAATATCAAATAAAAAAGATCCATCTAACCATATATTAAAATATTATATTATTACGAATTTATTTACATGATATAATAGGAAAAATTCATGTTTTTGGTATATTTTCATGCCTTTTTCATTAGTTTTAATCATAACTAACTTTGTTTACCCATTACATTGGTTATAAGTATTTATCATAGTTACTATTCATTATGATTAAAAATTATGTTGATAGTATTACCTAATATTAATTATTCTTAATCATAATATTGAATCTATTTTATCTAACTCAATTAAACTATGTTAAAAAAATATAAATTTAAAATTAATCACGTAAATAGTGATGGAAACATATTTTACAAAAAAAAATTTCCCATGTATAATCCATTTTTATACCATAATAAAATAGAAAATTAATTCATATGATATTAATTGGATTATTATTGACATAAATTATCTATATTTACTTTAAAACCCACTTTAAAATAATATTTAAATTTTATAAATGAATGAAACAAAAAATTTAAATTTTAATTAATTTCACTATTTTTTACTATTCATTGAATAATCAAACATTGTTGTCAATTTTAAAAAATTAATTCTAATATAATTTTGACATACTAATTTTAAAAATTAGGTAAGTTTTATCAATTATAATTTTTCTATGTTTTAGAAGTTATTTATAATACTTTTTCACAAAAATATATGAAAACTTTATTGAGGAAAAACTGATTTTTGAATCATAAAATGACATTTCTAATAATAGAATGAATGTTTCTTAGGAATTAGTCAATAATAATTTATTATATAGGAAATATATAAATATATTAAATAATTTTTTTTCTAATTCAACCCTACTATTCAATAGATGGGTTATGACTGTCGTATTTAAATAATGATATTACATGGTTTATTCATGCTCCATGTTGCATACCTTCATTAATATTGAATATATTGTTTATCTTTTAATTTCTACGGATATTACAATAATACTAATAGGACATTTCATTATTTAAAATTATGATTTTATTTCAAAACATTCATCACATTCTAAAATCTAATCAAGCAGACATAGATTATCTTGATACATTAAGAAAATGATTGATAAATAATTTTGGATATGTAATAATAAACCAAAAATAAATCTAACATATTTTGTTCCAATAATGAATCTATTTTTGTTTTTTTGTATGAAAGTGAAATTTTATTTCAAAACATACATCACTCTCAGAAAAAATGACCAAACATGGTAATATTATCATGATATTTTTAAAAAAAATCCATGAATTTTTTTTTATGTAAAGAAATCAACCTCACATAACGTTGATATATGGTGTGCTCTATATTAGTCACAGTTTTGTTCAAATGTAACATATTAATTATCAGCTCACATACCTCACTGGAATCTAAAAACATTCTTGTATTTTTATGATAAATTAAGTAAATGATGCATATAACCTTATTTATTTTCAACAATCAACTTTGAAAAAAATCCAATTGATGGTGTGATGGATATGAATAAAAGTTTGTTTTTTCATTTTCATAGTAACACATTATTTAAAAACATTTTTCTCTCACTAAAAAATAAATATGCTCACATAAATTGTCCTGATACTGTAATAAAATTTTCCATATGTCATTTTAGAATTCAATGAACAATATTAACATAAATCTAATAAATGGTGTAACTGGTACGACACAAAATTTATGTTTTCCATCTTAAAAGTTACATTTTTGTTTAAAAAATTATATCACACTTTAAAATTTGAGAAAAAAAAACTCATATTGTCTTTATAATTTAGGAAAATTATTTATATGTCATTCATGACATGTTAAAATTAACCCCATGTCAATATGACACATTGTGTAGCCTATATGACTAGGAGTACATGTTTTTAATTAAAAAAATATCAAAACGTGATTCACTCACTCTATACAAATAAAAAAGGCCAAATTTTATTTATACTTAAGGAAAATGAATTTTGATCCATTTTTTAGATATTATAATCAACCTCAATTCAATCTAGCCTATGGTGTGTCCATTAGAAACTAATGTGTTTTTTTCATTTAAAATTTTATTTTACATCACAATTCATTTCACATAACAAAACATTATCCAACATACTCAAATCAATATGATACTTTCTGAAAATGGTCCTCAAATAATTTGTATTCCTTATTAATCAACCATACATCAATCTAACACAATATGTGTACAGTAAGATTGAATGTGTGCATTATTTATTTAAAATTAATATTTTCCATTAAAACACTTGGAACATATATAAAAATAAAATACACTCATTATTTATCTTGATATTTTAGAAAAAATATATTACTGTACTTTGTGACATTTAGGAGACAACTTCATAACTATTTAACACAAGTTGTGGTAGCTATTATGGAATGTGTAGGTTTTTAGATTAAAAATGACATTTTCTCCAAATGTGCATCACTCAAAAAAATTAAATACTAATCATTAATGTTATTGATAGTTAATGGAAATATGTTTTACATATATATTTTGTTTTCCTTTTGATTTCTATTCTATCATTTAGTATACATTTTCCCTCATTGATTTATTTTTATCAATGCATTATTGTATCATATTTTTCATTAATATATTACATTTTTACTAACATAATAATTCTTCTTTAACATAGGGATACTCTTATTTGGTTCGATATGGGGTGGCTTGTTCCAAAAATAGTAGAAAATGAGGTTCTTGGGAAGGGTGTCCAAAAAACAATGGAATAAAATGTTTTTGAATTTATCAAAAAAAATTATAAAACATTGTACACATCAATGTTTTGATTTTAATGTTTATATGGATTTTATGATGTTATTGGGTGATGTGGTGATGTAAATTTATTTAAAATAAAATTTATAATTCTTATCTATTGTGTTCTAAAAATTGTAGTAGTATACAGATGAAGCATGGATCTTATCAGTTCAATTTTAAGCACTGAAAAAATCACAATTCATTATCATTGAAAATGTTTTGTTAAAATAATACCTTTATCTATTCAAAAAAATATGTTGATAAAAAAATTCCTTTATTAATGTATTTTATCAATTATGGAAGGTTATTTTACCAGTTTTATTTAAATCCCTAATAAAATCTACTAACTTTTAATGGATCCTACAACATCACTTCATTTTTAAAACTAATATAGGATCAATCTATATTAGTTATAAAAAACCCATGATCTCATACCCTCTCAATCCTCCATTATGAACCCATGATCTCTTCTATTTATACTAAAACCCACAGTACCCATAATCCCTACTAGACCATCTTTTCTACAATGTAAATTTTGTCCTAGATTATATCCATCACAACTACATTTCATTAATATGAACCATCTATGGGGTTTTTATGAACGTGGATTTTTTTATTCTAATTTTAGTGGACCTATAAACCACATATTTAATATATAATCATCTATAGATAATTTGGGTTTCTCCACCATTATAGCTCTCACATTCACTTTTTGCTAAACTCAACATATTAATACAATTTTATGGTTGGATATTTAGATATTTGATGCCATTTATTAATGATATATACATTAATTAATATATATATTTTTCTAAAATATAATAGAGGATTTTTTCATGGTATAGTGTAAAAATTTTCCATGGAGTCATTTAGACGATTTTCATGGAGTAAACTGAATTGTCATATCATTTCCCAAGAAGACTATGTGGGGTGTAACGACCCAATGTTTTTCAATGGAAATTCCATTCATATATTTATTTCATAAAATAACATTAAAAACACAACATAATGAACTACTAAGTGATAAGTGACCTTTAAACATAAGTTTTTTTCATTACTGTGTTTGGAATTTTAAAAATCTGACATATACGGTTGTGCTCAAGATGATTTTTGGAGTCTAATGAAACAAAAATAATTTTTATTGAATAGTAATGTACCCATAGGACTAGTAACATACCCTTATTAATATTAATATGACCCTAATTAATAGTAAATCATCCAACATAAGATTACCCTATTCCTATGAATAATTAAATAAAATTTAGACATCTTAGAAAGTGACAATTTGACCTTCGTAAACGTTTTGGAATTTTGTAAGTCGCAATAAATTAATTATAACTAATTAATTAATTTAAAGTAAAATGTATTTTCATAAAATGTATTAATTATTTATCAAATCAATTTATTATAGTTTTTAGATAATGTTATAACACCCTACGTAGTTTTTTAATGCACTATAAAATCAGTTTTAATCATAAAAATTGTTTTTAAGTAAATTATTTTTTTAAGTAAATATTAAATGAATAATATTTAATAAAATATATTTGGAAAATGGACATAATTTTTGGATTCTACACGTCGAAAAATGGTTGGGGTAAATTTTTGGGATTTTTCTGAGATACTTGAATTTTTTGACAAATAGTAGAATCCGATAATTTACAATAAATGCTAAATAATTGATTAATTGAGTTATTGATGATGCTCTGCTGATGTAAGCCCACTTGGTTCAGGATCACATGATAATATTAATATTCTTGGTCATTAAAGACATAGTATTCTTCATCATTGGGGAAATTAATAAACTAATGAATTTATTTTAAGGAAACCCCTCTCCCCTCCACTATAAAAGCCACCCTTCACACCCTCATTTCCTCACATCTCTCAAGCTCCAAGCCTTCTCTAAACATGGCCCAAACACCTTACCTAGACCATCCCCTGCGTTATAGAGTTTTTGGTATCTTCAAAATACCAAGCTTAGTCTCTTAATGAGTCTCTCAAAAGAAGGATTCAAGAGGTAACTTCTCTCCTTCTTCTCCTTTAATTTCCTTTCAAGTTCAAGTCCAATTCTTGATCTCTCCACACCTATCATCATCTTAATTGTATTTTAACTCAATTATTATAAATATAATGTAATTTTATGATTCTAATGGGATATTATATGATCCTACCCCCTTTTCCTCTTCCATTTAATTTATTAAAGAGAAGGTTGTTCATCAGAAGTTAATTTTTCACCATCAAGAACGACATGCTTTATTCTTCCATTTCTACCTTCAGATATGGTCATCAAACAATTATTATGGTTGAAACAGAACATTTTATATGTATTATTTCCTATATAAATATATGTATCTAACTTATGATCATATTTCTAAGTGATAAAATAAAACAAGATCATTATGATCGAAAACCACCAAAATTAACCCAAATAATCATCATTTAATTCTTATCTAATGATTCATCCGCATGGATCTAATTTGATTCATTATAAGATCATAAAAACTCGTATAATATCATTAATAAAATTTAATATCAGTTCTGGATGTCTACCCATGTTCTACCCACACTTCTATTTAAGAATACAAGTGAACCACTCAAGAAAACCATAAAAAAAACCTTCCCAAATTATTTTTTTAAACGCTATAACTCATCCAACGGCACATAAATTAAGTTATTGAAACCATAATGAACCATATTAGTATACACAAGATTCTTTATTTCTAATTAATGAATATAATGTCATTATATTGGACATTTATGAGAAGGAAGCATTCAGATACATGGTAAGGGGAAATTCTCAAACCCAACTTTTGTCCTTTGGGTTCTACCTCTTTCCCTCCATTTTTGACATGGTCACTCCTTGAATATCATTTTTTCATCATTTTATTTTCATTTTTAGGATATACGTGTTTTATAATGATGTTTATCTTAATCCAAATGATTTCCAATAGAACTCTTCTTTTAAGAACTCAACTTTTACCTCTCATTCATGGTTGATGGTTCTTGTATCAAATATGTTGTTCCCTATTTCTTTTGGGAACCCAATGATTATGAATGTGTTCTTATGAGATTAAACCCATTACATTTCATGTTTTAGTAATGTCCATTTATGTTATATGCTCATTGTGTCTTTCATGATAAATGATAATGTTATTATGTGATGGGTGCGCCCATAATTATATAGCGTAATGTGAATGTTTAAATATGACAGGTGCACCCAGAATTATACAGCAATCAAATGAATTGAGTAAAGTGATGAATCTCATTAGTAAATTTGAAATGATGTTTGAATAAGATTCTATCTTGGTTCACAAGTATGTGTGGTAGTTAACCACTAAGACATGATGTTTCATTTTTATTCATTGCCACATTTAAAGTCTTATATTAATGATTCCTCTCATGTTCATGATCTTTTTCCCATTTTATGATTATGCTCACCCCATGTTTTATTGTTCTTATCTAACCTCTTACTAGGCTTCTAGATCACCCCTTTTAATATATATCCCCAGGTTTCTACAAGTATTAAAGAGAGTACATGTTCCAATAAGAAGCTAGAGAAGAAGAAATTAAATAAATGTTTTTCCTTGATGTTGTAATTGTTATGGACAGTCCTAGTTTGTCCAAGACAATAAAACATTGGATCCTCTATGTTTAATAATGTTATGTTGTTTATATTTAAAATTATGTAATAATAATGTATGAAAATTCTGGGCCGCTATAGTTGGTATCAGAGGCAAGGTTTAGTTAATTTGGGAATTAGGATTAGTGAACCCTAGAGAAAACCTCTAGTATGAGATTAAGTACAAATATCCACACAAGAGTATTTACATAGGGATCCCATATGTTATTTTTTGGGTAGAAATTGTTTAATTGAACATGTTATTCATGACATTTTTACTTATGTTTTGTTATAACCTTTTCTATTTTTGAAAATGGTGGGAACCAGGTGAAATCAGGCCAACAACTCCTGTGAGGGCCAATGCAATGATTTCCCGAACGACATCCCCAATGATATGGGAGGTGGAGTTAAAAACATCATAGAGATTCTTACCCAATTATCTTAGGTTATGAATAATATCCATAATAATTTGGAACGTCCTCCTTCATCAAATAGGGAGTAACTGGATATCAAATTTTTTATGCGGCAACGACCACCGATGTTTTGTGGATCTTTTGATCCACTAGTTGTAGAATAGTGGGTCAAATCCCAGGAGAAGATCTTTTCTGTTCTTCACTGTTCTGAGACATAGATGGTGCCCCTATCTGTTTATCTTCTAGATGGATAAGTCGATCAATGGTGGGATTTGATTAATAACACCATGACAAGTGAGGAAATTGAAGAGATGGAATTGGAAGACTTTAAGATAATGTTTTTTCAAAATTATTTCCCAATAACTCTTCACACGAATATTGAGATAGAATTCATAGAGCTCAAGAAAAAATAAGGCGAATTTTTCACAACCTATGAAGAGAATTTCACAAGGCTTTAAGGGTACACTTCGGGTTTTGTTATCCGCAATGATAGAAAATTGATAGATTCTTTGGTGGATTAAAACTCAACCTTCGAATGGCTCTTGCAATTCGAGACATTGGGAATTATGAAGAAGTTGTTCGGTGTGATCTCAATGTGGAGATGGAGTTTGGAGAATGGTCCCATGGCTATAGTGATATGAAAAGAATGATGGAGTTTCAAGGTGGTGGATCTAATGAAAAAGGTGGAAAGAAAAATCAACGACCCAGATGCTAAAAATTCGGGAATTTGCACCATGGGAACTGCCTCAAAGGGATGGGGAAATGCTTCAAGTGTGGGAAAGAAGGAAACCATGCTCAACAGTGTCAAAAAGAAACGAAAATGAGGGGAATGTACCTGATGAAAGGAGAGAAAACTCATGGGTCAATGCTACAACTTTAAGGAGCTAGGGCACTATGAAAACCAGTGCAGTAAACCTCGAGCTCTCGATGGTAATCAGCATCAGCATCCACCAAAGCTAAAGGAACAAGGGATGGATTATTCCATCACTACTACAGAGGTGGATAATGATAATGAATTCATACAAGGTACACTTCCTATTCACTCAAATAATGGAAAAATTATTATTTTATTCTTGTTCTATGTATTCCTTTATATCTTGGAAGTTTTCTAGAACTATAGAATCGACGCTCCGAAAACTTTAACTAGAGATATCTTTAAAAAACCAAGTGGTGAAATCATTGCTACCCAGGTGTTTGACTCTTCACTCGTTGGCGTATGTGGGAAGATAATTCTGGAAAATCTCATAATACTACCCTTGGTGAAATTCGACCCTATAATAGGAATGGATTGTCTCTCGTTATATAGAGCACATATCAACTGTTGGGAAAAAGAAATATCTTTTCATATTCCAAACCATCCCATGCTCCTCTAATAATTCAAGGATGATCATGAATCTCATTTGAAAAATACTTCAATGGTGTGGGTGTTGATTACATATAAAGAAGCATACCTCGCCCAAATGGTTGAGTCGAAGGAATGTGCCAACCTAGAGGAAATTCCCATCATGAGGGAATACGGTGATGTATTTCCCGAAGAGTTACCCGGAATTCCCCCCGGATGGTGAGGTAGAGTTCTCAATTGAACCCATGCCCGGAGCTACTCCAATCTCAAAGTGTACCTATATGATGGATCCTCTCAAACTAGAGGAGTTAAAGAAGCAGCTGCAAGAGAATCTACTCCAAGAGTTCATACGCCCTAGGGAATCACCTTGGGGTGCACCGATGCTCGTTGTGAAGAAGAAAGATTGAAAAATGCCGCTATGTATCGATTATCGGGAACTCAACAAGATCAACATAAAGAAAAAGTATCCTCTCCCAAGGATTGATGACTTGTTCAACCAGTTATGAGGAGCTCAATACTTTTCAAAGGTGGATCTTCGTTCCAGATATCATTAGGTAAAGGTGAAGAAGGAAGATCTTCAGAAGACTGCTTTCCGTACAAGTAATGGGCACTATGAGTTTTTGGTGTTGCCCTTCAGACTTACTAATTCCCCTAAAATCATCATAGATTTGGTGAATAGTGTCTTTAGACATTACCTCAACTAATTTATGGTATTTTTTATCGATGATATTCTCATAAACTCCAAGATCAAGGAGGATCATGAAGAACAACTAAGAATTGTGTTAGCGATATTGAGAATGGAGAAGTTGAATGCCATGTTCAGAAAGTGTGTCTTTTGGATGAAACAAGTCACATTCTTGGGACATGTGATCACAAGTGAGGGAATTTTTACGGATCCTTCAAAAACAAAGGCAATCGAGGAATGGCCCAGGCCCTCTAGTGTCACATAAATCAGTAGTTTTCTATGATTAGATAGATACTACCGACGTTTTTTGAGAAACTTCTCACGATTGTCAAGACTGATAACTAAGTTAACAAGGAAAGGCGTAAAGTATGTCTGGATGGAAGAATATGAGGGAATCTTCAAGGAGCTAAAGAGAATGTTGAACACTGCACCTACACTCAAACTACCAAATAGTGGAGAAACATTTGTGATATACAGTGATGCTTCAAAGAAAGGCTTGGGTTGTGTACTCATGAAAAATGACAATGTGATAGCCTACGCTTCATGATAGTTGAAGATCCATGAGCAGAACTACCCGATGCATGAACTAGAGCTGGCAGCGGTGATTTTTTCCTTGAATATCTGGCGGCACTACCTTTATGGCGAGAATTTTAACATATACACTGACCACAAGAGCCTAATGTATATATTCACACAAAAGGAGCTCAACATGCGTCAAAGGAGATGGTTATATCTAATCAATGATTACTATAGCTCTATTCACTATCATCTTGGAATGTCGAACAAGGTAGATAATTATCTAAGCAGAAAAGAACCTACGACTCTATCCATGTTATGGATTGAGAAAGACCTTATCTTTTGGGATATGCAAAGAATGGATTTGGAAATCATAAGGGCAGAGGATACATCCTACCTTTCCCAAATGATTGAGCAAAAATCCATCCAGGAGATGATTAAGGAAGCCCAAAGGGATGATTTAGAGATACAAACGAGAGTTAATATAGTAACGAAAGGGAAGCTACAAGAGTTCCGTATCGACAATGATGGTGTGATTCGTTTTGGAATGCAGCTTTGTGTTCCATCATCACCCGGGATAAAAACGGAGCTATTGGATAATGCGCATAGCTCACCATTCTTTATCCATCCTGGGAGTACCAAGATGTATTGTGATCTCTGAGAAAACTTCTGGTGGGAAGACATGAAGAAGGAGATTATGGAATATATATCAAGGTTCTTGGTTTGTCAACATGTTAAAGCTAAGCGACAAAAGTCCAAAGATATGATACAGCCATTGCCTATACACATGAGGAAGTGGGAAAGTGTTACTAAGGACTTTGTCACGGGTCTCCCGAAGACGTCAAAGTGAAATAATGTGATATGGGTTGTGGATGATCGACTCACCAAGACTGCCCACTTTATTTCAATTCATGAATATCTCTCTCTTGAACAACTTGCAATGATATATGTGAAGGAAGTGGTGAGACTGCACGGTGTTCCACTCTCAATTGTCTCTGACCGTGATCCAATGTAACACCTGATATTTTTATGTGAAATATTTTGTTTTTATTTTATTTACATCATCAATGGAATCCTTCACAACACACAACACTAGCTTTTCTTCCTTTACATGCAATCGCTGCCTTCCTCGATAGCTTGCATTGTACGCAATGCTGAGTTTCACTAAACAACGATATGCAATTAAAATATTATTAAAACTAGTAGTTATGAATAGTAATACCCACTTTTTGAAATTTTAAAAATTTTATCTTTCAAAATGGACTTCATTTTTGAATTCGTAATATCGAAATTATCCTAGGGTGAATTTTTGGTATATTTCTGGAAACATTCAATTTTTGATGAATAGTGAAAACACTAGGTTACTATTTAAAAACCGACTTTTTATTCAATAAGTATTTATTTTATTTAAATTTATTTTAGGTCAAAATTGATACAAAATACCAATATAAGTTTAAAGTAATTCATTGGAGTCATTTTATAATAATTATAGATATATAAAAATTTTGTTGAACTTTTCATCGTCTTTTACCCACCACCTAGGAGAGTTTGAAAATTTACATAAAACATAATTCTACAGCTTCTATGAGTGAAATTTTGAAAATTAGAGAGACACGGTTAATATAAAGGAGTAAAATTTGGTTCAATAAGATAAAAATAATTTTTTGATGAATAGTAACTTTTTACTTTTATTTACCACAGGTAAAAGTAAATAGGGTAATTAAGGGTAAAAATGGTATTATTATCACCCTAACAGATGTCCTAATTCTATTGTATAAGTTTGATTCGACCAAAAACAACCTTAGAAATAAAATATGACCATTTAGGTCCACTTGGATTAGATTAGGATATTTATTATTATTTTATTTAAAGAAGAGTTTAAAAAGATAAAATCGAAGTTTAATAACTAAAACATTTTTAATATAGGGTTATACATAAGATAATTTCGACTATAAATATTCATTAGAAATATAAAAATACTTTCTACACAATGGTATTTTATTTGTAATTTTTAGACATTATATAATTTAATTTATTTATGATACGATGATGATGCAGTAATTACCTTATTAATAAAATATTATATAATTGATATTATAAATACCCAAATAAATGTAATTTGAGACTTTTTATGAATTACAATAATTTTTTAGGATAATATCACATGTTATTATTGATATAATTAACTTTTTTCTAACTAATCATTCTGTTATGATTTTCACAAAAATCAAATACGAAATAGTTTCAAAAAGTGACATAAAATAGTTTTTAAAACAAATGTTATATAATTAATTTTTATTCTATTACTAAAAATACAAGGTTCGGAAAAATGACTTAGATAAGGTTATATATATTAATAATTATCAACTTGGGGTTCGTTTGGATTGTTATGGTATGTTTATTAACCATATTGTGTAAGAAAACCAGAAGACACGGTAAAAGTTAAATTATTTAACTTAGAGTTAAATCTAAATGATAAGGTTAAAATATTAAACTAAACATGTCAAAAATCTATTGGTTGAGAGGACTTCCACTCATACAAACCTTATATTCAAAATAAATCAATTTGGAGATATTAAAACCCGAATATGACTTTATAATAAAATAATATTTTTTGTTTTTCTAAGGTGCCCCTCTCCTCCCTTATAAAAGGGCATCTCCTCCCTCTCCTCCTCACACCACTTTGAGCCTTCAAGCTCGGCCAAATCTTGACCATTTCCGTTTCCAACTTCCCTAGAAACATCCTAGATGTCCTGGTCTTCTCTAAATACAATATTTAGTTCCCAAAGAGGAGGTTAAGAAGAGGCACTTCAAAGAAGAGGTAATGTTCATTACCGATTCTTTCAACTTTATTTCTTCTTCTACTTCTTCTCATTTAGTCGTTTCATTATGAAGTAAAAACATAAGTATAAATAATATACTTATATGTTATTATAAATATGAAACAAACTTATTTCACATTCTATCCATCCTATGGAAAACGAAATCACCACGCATGCGTACGTACGGAATACCGTCTCCACACCGTGGTGTAATCTGTTTTCCACCACCACCTTACTTGGATGGGTATAATGGTGTAAAGAATAACTATATATGATTAATGTAAAGTGAAATTTATTCTAAAATATTATACATTAACTTCTATACAATTACCCGATCACTGAAATGATATCATCGCTCGTGCATACGTACGGCCTACCATCTCCACGATGTGATGCGACTCATTCTACATGATATTCAATGCATATTGATTATATAAATGAATTGAGTGAATAAATATGATATATATTACACTAATACCATTCTATAAATGAGGTATCTGTAACCTAAAAATTATAAATAGAAATGTATTTGATGAAACATGCATAAGAACAACAAGCAATAAACACCCGAATAACAAGTAGCAATGAAATATTACTAATAAGAAGATAAGAATTTGACCATATATGATATCATAACAAAACATAAGATTCTTAAATAAGTCAATAACATTATTTAAATCATTATACAGGAGGTTCTGACACGTACAAAGAAAATCGGACCTAAGGTACGGGAAAATATCGCAATCTCAATTTCATCTGAGATTGTTTATACTTTAGAATTTACTGGGGAATATTTATCATCCACATCCATGTTCCTCAATATTTAATAATATTTATATCCTTCTAAAATTTTCTAATTCCAATTTTACCTTTTGGTATGATTTTAGTAAAAGATATGAATGGAATCGTGTGTCATTTTTTGTACGAGGTACTTTATGACTTTTCCGGACAAAGTACGAGAAGAATGTTTTATTAACTTATACGACCTGAGTGGACTTTTAGAATATTATTTCCATGAAGATTCCTTTACAAGTTTTCAAGTTTATTTTTAATCAATTTTTTTTAGTTTAAAATTATATGAAATTTTCATAAAGGAAAAATGTTTTTGAAGTAGAATGGATATTTTCCTCAAGAATGGAGTTCAAGAGTTTTATCAAAATTATTTTCTATATAAGATAATATAGGGTTCTATTTCTATCCCTATTATTACATTGATTTGATTATGTTATGATGGAATTATTTTTATGATTTCCTTTTATCTTATATGGATCTTGTTATGATGGCATGATGTTTAAGAATCCCATTTTTATTACATGGGTTATGCTATGATGTATGATTTATGATCTTGTGTCACACATAAGAATGGTATCATTATGAGATGGGTGGGACCTATTTCTCTCTCCAATGCATTGGGTAAAGAATTATATCTCATGAGATAGACATGTCTAGAACGGAAGGTTAATCTGGTTCAGTGAAATAGGGCTTAAATGAGGAGTGAACTCAGTTCAGAAATGGACTTTGTCCGCTAAGATAGTCTTGGAAATGAGTCTTGACTACTAAGAAATGATTCTCTATGATTTTGTGTGTTCGCCAAAAATATTCATGTTTTACATTATGATTATAGGGATTACATTTCACAACTATGATTTATCCCATGTTTTGAAATTATGATCTCTTTTGCACGTTATGATTTCCAAAATGTTATGTTATTATGAATATGATGTGATTGATATTTCTTTTTTTTTACCTTACTGAGCATTTGAGCTCACCCTTTTTTATGTTTTTTTTCCCCGGGTCAGGAAGAATGGTATTATGTAATATATTCCAAAAGGGACTCTAGATATGATAAAATAAAAGGGAGATAGTGTAGATGATTTATGAACCAGTTGTTTATGTTTCCCAATTTCTAAATACACTATACCTATACGGTCATTTGAGGGTTTTGTTATATGTTGTAATAAGTGTACTTCAATTTTGAAGCATTAAAAATGTATGTAAAGTATGGGTCATTATAGTTGATATTAGAGGAATGGTATAGTCAACATTTGGAACTAGGATGTGAAATCCTTAGTAAGAACCCTAAGGATATATCTAAGAATATAACACAATCTTAGTGTTTTAGAAATCTCCATGAACAACCAATGATAAGAACTTAAGTGTGAAATTTTATTCTTGATTATGTGGTTTTTCGATTATAATTAGTGTTTCTCACACTATTCTTCTTGGTTTTAATCAATGGTTGGAACCTGAAGGAACCATATTAATGCGGAATGCAACGAGCAATGCAATGATTGCTCCCCTGAACAACCAAACGTTATGGGAGCTGGAATAAAAAATATTCTAGCCATTCTCAAACAACTTTCTCAATATATGAATCATGCAGGACTTCCAAACGAGCAAAGGAAGGAGCAACATTATGTTGAATCCTTCATGAGGTAGCATCCACCTTCATTAAGTGGGTCTACTGATACATTAGTGTCTGAACAATGGATCAGTACCACTGAAAAGATATTTTCAGTTCTTCAATGTGCTGAATAAGATAAAGTCATCTTAGCCATATATTGTTTGGAAGGTGAAGCAGATCAATGGTGGAATCTTATCAAGAATACGAGGCCAAGAGATGAAATTGAGTCCATGGAATGAGACGAGTTCATGAACTTATTTTTTAATAAGTACTTCCCTCGTATTCTTCGAACAAAGATGGAGAAGGGGTTTCTTCAACTGAAGCAAAAGGATGATGAATCTATTGGCACCTACGATGAAAATTTTACATGACTTGCATAATATGCTTCTATGATTATTATCCAACCTGAGAGTAAGATTGATCGATTCTTTTGTGGCTTAAAACCAAGTCTTCAAAGGGTGTTATCCATAAGGGACTTCAACAACTATGAGAAAATTGTTTGATGTGCTCTCAAGGTTGAGATGGATATTGGAGTAACCCATCAGTGAAATACGTTTGATAAGAAGAGGAAAATGGAATTCAAAGGGAAATCTAAAGGCCACACTGAAAAAAAGATGAGTTTTCTATTATGCTCAATGTGTGGAAAGAAACATGGATGCAGTTGTCTTAAAGGGACAAGTAAATGTTTCAAATGTGGAAAGGAAGGTCATCGGGAATTTGAATGCTGTAATGATTGGAAGAACATGTCTAGTGATGAGAACAAAGAAAAGGCTTTAAAGAGTGCACCTCCTACACTTCAATGTTACAAGTGCAAAGAAATGGATCATTGTGATAATCAATACCCTAATCCAAGGGGTGTTGATGATGATCAACGTCATCAAAATCTTCAGGCTAAAGACAAAGGAATGTCACATGCAATTTCTATAAGTGATGTGGTGTACAATAATGAAGAGGTGAAAGGTACACTTACCATCCACTCTAAAGTATCAAATGTTATATTTGATTCTGGATCCACCCACACTTTTATTTCTTGTGAATTTTCTAATGGTATCTACATATTACCTCAACAATTAGATGTTGAGTAATCTATGACAACCTTTAATGGAACAATAGTCACATCAAAAGTTTATAATTCTTCTCCGATTGAAGTTTGTGGGAAAGTGCTTCCTGAAAATTTTGTGATCCTTCCTATAGTGGAATTTGATGTGATTCTGGGAATGGATTGGATTTATTTATATGGAGCTTAAATCAATTTCCATATAAGAGAAGTCACATTTCATATTCTAGATGAATCTATGATCATCTATTAATGCACGAATGAACATAACCTTCCACTGGAAATTTCTTCAATATTATGGGTCTTGATTCCACTAAATGAAGGTTATTTATCGCAAATGGTAGGATAGAAACTCACGATTAAGAATATTCCCATTGTATTGGAGTTTGATGATATCTTTCTGGAAGAATTTCCTAGCCTTCCACCAAATAATGAAGTTGAGTTTCCAATAGAACTCGTACCGAGTGCTTTACCTATTTCATAGACACCTTATAGAATGGTCCCAGTTGAGTTGCAAGAATTGAAGAAGAAACTCCAAGAGAATCTTGATAAGGGATTTATATGCCCTAGTGAATCACCTTGCAGAGCACCTGTTCTTTTTGTTAAGGAGAAAAATGGATCAATGAGACTCTGTATTGATTATCGAGAAATTAACAAGATCACTATCAAGAACAAATATAATCTCCCACGCATTGTTGACTTATTTGACTAACTAGGTGGAGCTCAATACTTTTCCAAGATTGATCTTTTTTGAGGGTATCATCATTTAAGCATCAAAAGTGAGGATATACCAAAGGCAGATTTCCGTACAAGGTATGAACACTATGAATTTATAGTGATTCCATTTGTTCTTACTAATTCCCCTGCTATCTTCATGGATCTAATGAATAGAGTATTTAGAGATTATCTTAATCAGATTGTGATGGACTTTATAAATGATATTCTTGTCCATTCAAAGATCAAGGAAGAACATGAAGATCACTTGAGAATTGTATTAAATACCTTGAGGAAGGAGAAGATTTATGCCAAATTTACCAAGTGTGAATTTTGTCTTCAAAAAGTTGCATTTTTGTGTCACATAATTTCAAAAGAGGGGATATCTGTGGATCCAGCAAAAATATAGGTTATCGAAAGATGGTCGAGACCAACAAAAGTAACTCAGATCCGATGTTTTTTTGGTTTAGATGGATATTGTAGATGTTTTGTGAATGAGTTTTCAGTATTATCTAATCCACTCACCATGTTGACTCGAAAAGGAGTTAAATTCTTTTGGATGGAGGAGTGTGAAGAGAATTTCAAGGAGTTAAAAAATGGTTATCTGGTGCACCTGTGCTCAAACTGCCTTGTAGTGGATAATGGTTTGTGATCTATAGTGATGCATCCAAGAAGGGATTGGGGTGTGTTCCCATGGAAAACTATATGGTGATAGCTTATGCCTCCCAATAGTTGAAAGTCCAGGAGAAAAAGTACCCAACTCATGATTTGAGTTAGCTACGGTAATCTTTGCATTAAATATTTGGAGGCATTATCTTTATGGAGAACAGTGTGATATTTATACTGATTAGAAAATTTTGAAGTATATTTTCACAAAAAAGGAGCTGAATATGCACCATAGAATATGGTTGGAGCTAATTAAGGATTATGATTGCCCATTTCATTACCACCCTGGGAAAGCAAACAAGGTGGCACATGCATTAAGTCGGCAAGACCATGCTAGCTTATCCATGATGAGGATCACAAAAGATCCAATATTTATGGATTTACAAAGGATGGATCATGGAATTATAATGGAAGGGGAAAAATCTTGTCTTTCTCAAATGAATGTTCAAACATTTATAATGAGAATATTAAAGAGGCACAAAAATAAGATGTAGAGTTACAAAAGAAGGTGAGAAATGTTCCATAATTCAACCTTGATTGTGAAGTGATAATAAGGTTTAGGAATCGGGTTTGTGTTCCTCCAATCCCAGAATTAAAGAAGGATCTTCACAAATGAGGCTCATAGTTCTTCATTCTATATTCATCCTAGAAGCATGAAGATGTATACGGACCTGAATAAGTAATTCTGGTGGGATGGTATGAAAAGAGATGTTGCTGAATATGTCTCTCGATGCTTGGTTTGTCAGAAAGTTAAAGCTGAGAGATAGAAGTATAAGGGGATGTTACAACCATTACCCATACACAAATGGAAATGGGAAAACATCACTATGGGCATTATCACCAGACTTCCTATAACATACCAAGTCAATAATTCTATCTGGGTCATAGTTGATCATCTTAAAAAGTCAGCACACTTCATTGCTATTAGAGAAGATTTCTCTCTGGATCATCATGGAAGGATATATGTGAAGGAATTGGAAATATTTCATGTAGTACTAATTTCCATTATATTTTATCGGGATCTGAGGTTTACCTCAATGTTTTGGTGAAGTATTCAATATACTCTAGATACAGAGTTGAGTTTCATCACTGCTTATCATCCTCGGATAGACGGTCAGTCTGAGAGGAAAATTCAAACTCTAGAAGATATGTTGAGAGATTGTTCTATGGATTTAAAAGGAGGTTGGGATCAACACCTACGTTTGATGGAATTTTCTTAGAATAATATCTTTCACTCCAGTATTCAGATGGATCCTTATAAATCTCTCTATAGAAAGAAATTCCGAACTCCAACTTGCTGGGATGAAGTTGGGGAAAGAAAGCTATTAGGACATGATCTTTTTGATGAGATGGGAGAAAAGGTCCAATCTATTCAACAACATGTAAGACCTTCTCAGAGTCGAAAAAAATGTTATGCTGATAACCAAAGAAAAGACCTTGAGTTTGAAGTGGGTGATAAAGTGTTCTTACTAAGAAATCCTTGGAAGAGAGTAATGAGATTTGGAAAGACGGGCAAGCTGAGACCTAGGTATATTGGTCCTTTAAAAATATCGGATCATGTTGGGAAGGTATATTACTGATTGGAGCTTCCACTGAATCTCTCTCAAGTTCACGATGTGTTCCATGTATCTTTCCTAAGAAATTACATACATGATCCTTCACATGTACTCAGCTCAGAAGTTGTACCAGTGGAGCAAGATCTTTCTTATGGAGAACAGCCGATAGAGATTCTGGATAGTAGCAAAAAATTCCTACGGAACAAGAAAATTTTCTTGGAGAAAGTTTTATGGAGGAAACACCAATTAGATAAAGCTACATGGGAGCTTTATGATATGATGACGGAGAGGTATCCTCATCTGTTTGTTACAAAGTGATGAATTTTGAGGGCAAAATTCATTTTAAGGGGGGTAGAATGTAACACCCAAGATTCTATGAGAAATATTTTGTTTTTATATTATATACATCATCAAAGGAATATTTCACTACACACGACACTAGCATGGCTTGGTTTACATGCAATCACGACCTTCCTCGATAGATTGCATTGTACGTAATACCGAGTTTCACTAAACAACGATATGCTATTAAAATATTATCAAAACTAGTCGTTATGAATAGTAATACCCCCATTTTGAAATTTTATAAATTTTATCATTCAAAATGGACTTCATTTTTGAATTTTTAATATCGAAATTATCCTAGGGTGAATTTTTGGTATTTTTGTAAAAACTTTTAATTTTTGATGAATAGTGAAAAGCCTGGGTTACTATTTAAAAACTGACTTTTTATTTAATAATTATTTATTTTATTTAAATTTATTTTAGGTCGAAATTGATACATAATACCTATATGAGTTCAATGTAATTCATTGGAGTCATTTTATCATAATTTTAGATATATAAAAATTCAATTGAACTTTTCACCGTCTTTTACCCATCTCCTAGGAGAGTTTGAAAATTTACATAAAACATAATTTTACCACTTCAATGAGTGTAATTTCGAAAATTTGAGAGACACAGTTAATATCAAGGAGAAAAATGTGGTTCAATAATATGAAAATATTTTTTGTTGAATTGTATCTTTTCACTTTTATTTACCACGGTTAAAAGAAAATAGGGTAATTAAGGGTAAAAATGGTATTATTATTACCCTGAAACATGTCCTAATTATATTGTATAAGTTTAATTCGACCAAAAACAACCTTAGGAATAACATATGACCATTTAGGTCCACTTGGATTAGATTAAAACAATTATTATTATTTTATTTAAAGAAGAGTTAAAAAAGATAAAATCAATGTTTAATAACTAAAGCATTTTTAATATAGGTTTATACATAAGATAATTTCTACTATGAATATTCATTAAAAATATAAAGAGATATGATACATAATGGTATTTTATTTTTAATTTTTAGACATTAAATAATTTAATATATTTATGACACAATGATGATGCAGTAATTACTTTATTAATGAAATATTAAAATAATTGGTATTATAAATACCAAAATAAATGTAATTTGAGACTTTTTATGAATTAAACTAATTTTATAGGTTAATATGACATGTTATTATTTATTTAATTTTCATTTTTCGAACTAATCGTGCTGTTATGATTTTCACAAAAATCAAATACCAAATAGTTTCAAAAAGTGACATAAAATAGTTTTTAAAACAAATATTATATTATTTATTGTTATTTTATTCCTAAAAATATAAGGTTCATAAAAATGACTTATATATAGTTATATATATTAATAATGAACATCATGGGGTTCGTTTGGATTATTACCATATAGTGTAAGTAAACGAGAATACACGGTAAAAGTTAAATTATTTAACGTAGAGTTAAATCTAAATGATAAAGTTAAAATATCAACTAAACTTGCCTAAAATATATTTTTTGAGAGTATTTCGACCCATCCCCACCTTAGCTTCGAAATAAATCAATTTGGGGGTATTAAAAACCGAATATGACTTTATAATAAAATAATATTTTACGTTTTTTCTATGGTTCCCCACTCCTCCCTTATAAAAGGGCACCTCCTCCCTCTCCTCCTCACACCACTTTTGGCCTTCAAGGTCTACCAAAACCTAACCATTTACCTTCTCAAAATCACTATAAACATCATAGAGGTCCTTGTCGTCTTCAAAGACCATCTTTATTGCCCTAAGAGGATGTTAAGAAGAGGCGCTTTAGAGAAGAGGTAAGGTCTGTTACCGATTCTTTCAACATTATTTCTTCTTCTACTTATTATTAATTAGTTGTCTCTTAATGAATTAATAACATCAGTAAAAATAATATACTGATATGTAATTATAAATATAAAACAACCCTATTTCACCTTCTATCTATCCTACAGAAAATGAAATCACCGCACGTGCGTACGTACGGAATAACATCTCCACGCCGTGGTGTAATCTGTTTTCCACCACCACATTAATTGGATGGGTATAATGGTTTAAAGAATAACTATATATGAATATTTTAATTTGATATTGATTCTGAAGTATTATACATACACTTCAATACAATCACACGATCATTGGAACGATATCATCGCTCGTGCTTACGTACGGCCTACCGTCTCCACGATGTGATGTGACTCGTTCTACATGATCTTCAATGCATAATGATTATATAAATGAATTTTATTAATAAATATGATATATATTACACTAATACCATTCTGTAAATGAGTTATCTATAACCTAAAAAGAAGAATAATAATTTATTCGATGAAACACGCATAAGAACAAAAAGAAATAAACACCCGAATAACAAGTAGGAATGAAATATTACAAATAAGAAGTTAAGAATATGACCATATATGATATCATAACAATAATTAAGATTCTGAAATAAATCAATAACATTATTTAAATCATTATACAGGAGGTTCGGACATGTACGAATAAAATTGGACCTATGGTAAGGGAAAATCTCGCAATCTCATTTTCATCCGAGATTGTTTATACTTCAAAATTTACTGGAGAGTATTTATCATCCACATCCATGTTTCATCAATATGTAATATTATTTATATCATCCTAAAATGTTTTAAATCCAATTTTACCCTTCATAAAGTTTTTAGTAAATTATATGAAAGGAATCTTTGTCGTTTTTCATACGAGGTGCTTTTTGACTTTTCCGGCCAAAGTACGAGAAGAATGTTTTTTAACCTATACGGACTAAGTGGACTTTTTGAACATTATTTCCATGAATCTTAATTTAAAAGTATTCATGTTTATTTCTAATCAACTTATTTTAGTTTAAAATTATATGACATTTTGAGAAAGGCAAAAAAATTGAAGTAGAAAAGATATTTTCCTCAAGAATGGAGTTCAATTGTTTTATCAAAATTATTTTCCATATAAGATAAAATAAGGTTATATTTCTATACATATTTTTACCTTGATTTGGTTATGTTATGATGGAATTATTTTTAAGATGTCCTCTTATATTATATGGTTTATGTTATTATGGCATGATGTTTAAGAATCCCATTTTTATTACATGGGTTATGCTATGATGTATGATTTATGATCATGTGGAGCTCATAAGAATTGTATCATTATGAAATGGGTGGGACCTATATCTCCTTCCAATTAATTGGGTAAAGATTTAAATATCATGAGATATACATGGCTGGAACGACAGGTTAATCCGGTTTAGTGAAACAGGACTGAAACGAGGAGTGAACTCGGTTCAGATATGGACTTTGTCCGCTAAGATAGTCTTGGAAATGAGTCTTGACTACTAAGAAATTATTCCCTATGATTATGTTTATATGCAACAAATTTTCATGTTTTATGTTATGATAATTGGGATTACATTTCACAAATATGATTTATCCCATGTTATGTAATTATGATCTCTTTTGTAGGTTAATATTTCTCAAATTTTATTTTATTCTGAATATGATGTGATTGATATTTCTTTTGTCAACCCTTACTAAGAATTTGAGCTCACCCTTTTGTATGTTTTTTTCCCAGGTCAGGAGGAAGGGTATTAAGTAAAAAATTCCAAAAGGGACTCTAGATATGATAAAATAAAAGGGAGACAGTGTAGATGAATTATGAACCAGTTGTTTATGTTTCCCTATTTATAAAGACCCTATACCTATATGGTCCTTTGATGGTTTTGTTATATTTTGTAATTAGTGTACTTCAATTTTGAAGTATTAACAATGTTTGTAAAGTATGGGTCGTTATAGTTGGTATCAGAGGAAAGGTATAGTCATCCTTTGGAAACTAGGATTTGAAAGTGATAGTAAGAACACTAAGGATATATCTAAGCATAGAACAAAATCTTAGGGTTTTAGAAATGGCCACGAACAACCTATGATAAGAACTTAAGTGTGAAATTTTATTCTTGATTATGTGGTTTTCCTATTATAATTAGTGTTTCTCACACTATTATTCTTGGTTTTAGTCAATGGTTGGATCCCGAAGGAACCGTGTTAATGAGGAATATGACGATAAATGCAATGATTATCCCCCTGAACACCCAAATGTTATGGGAGATGGAATAAAAAATCTTGTAGCCATGCTCACATAACATTCTCAAGCTATGAATCATGTAGGACTACCAAACGAGGAAAGGAAGGAGAAAAATTCTGTTGAATTCTTTATGAGGCAGCATCCACCTTTATACAATGGGTCTACTGATCCATTAGTGGCTGAACAATGGATCAGTACCACTAAAATGATATTTTCCATTCTTCAATGTTCTAAACATGATAAAGTCATCTTAGCAGTATAACGTTTGGATTGTGAAGCTGATCAATGGTGGAATCTTATCAAGAATATGAGTCCAAGAGATGAAATTGAGTCCCTGGAATGGGACGAGTTCAAGAACTTATTTTTCAATAAGTTCTTCACTCATATTCTTCGAAATGATATGGAGAAGGAGTTTCTTGAACTGACGAAAAAGGAAGATGAATCTATTTGTACCTATGAAGAAAATTTTACAAGACTTGCAAGGAATGCTTCTGGGATTATTATCCAACCTGAGAGTAAGATCTATAGATTTTTTAGTGTCTTAAAACCAAGTCTTTGTGGGCGTTATCCATAAGGGACTTAAATAGCTACGAGGAAATCGTTTGATGTTCTCTGAAGGTTGATATGGCGATTGGAGTAACCCATCAGTCATATGTGTTTGATATGAAGAGGAAAATGGAATTCATAGGGAAATCTAAAGACCACACTGAAAAGAAGATGAGATTCCCTTATGCTCAAAGTGTGTAAAGAAACATGGATGGAGTTGTATTAAAGGGAAAAGTAAATGTTTCAAATGTGGAAAGGAAGGTCATCGGGAATTTTAATGCTGCAATGATGGGAAGAAGATGTCTAGTGATGCGAACAGTGAAGAGGCTATACATAGTGCACCTCCTACACTTCAATGTTACAAGTGAAAGGAAGTGGGGAATTATGCTAATCAATGCCCTAATACAAGGGTTGTTGATGATGATCAACATCAACAAACTCTTAAGGCTAATGTCAAAGGAAAGTCACATACAATTTCAATCAGTGATGTTGAGTATGATAATGAAGTGGTGAAAGGTACATTGACCATCCAATCTAAAGTAGAAAATGTTTTATTTGATTCTGGATCCACCCACTCTTTTATTTCTGAAGAGTTTTATAATGGTATCAATGTATTACCTCAACAATTAGATGTTGAGTTAGCTGTGACAACCCCTAATAGGACAACAGTCGCATCAAAAGTTTATAATTCTTCTCCGATTAAAGTTTGTGGGAAAGTGCTTCTTGAAAATCTTATGATCCTTCTTATAGTAGAATTTTATGTGATTATTGGCATGGATTGGATTTCTTTATATGGAGATCATATCAATTTCCAAAGAAGAGAAGTCACATTTCATATTCTAGATCAATCTATGATCGTCTGTCGATGCACGGATGAACATAACCTTCCAGTGGAAATTCCTTCCATATTATGGGTCTTGATTCCACTAAATGAAGGTTATTTATCTCAAATTCTTAGAGAGAAACTCATGATTAAGAATATTCCCATTGTATGGGTGTTTGATGATGTCTTTCCAAAGTAATTTCTTGGTCTTCCGCCAAATCGTGAAGTTGAGTTTTCAATATAACTCGTCTAGGGTGATTTACCTATTTCAAAGACACATTATTGAATGGACCCAATTGAGTTGCAGGAATTGAAGAAGAAACTCCAAGATAATCTTGATAAGGGATTCATATGCCCTAGTCCATCATCTTTGGGAGCACCGGTTCTGTTTGTTAAGAAGAAAGATGGATCAATGAGACTCTGTATTGATTATCGAGAACATAACAAGATAAATATCAAGATCAAATATCATCTCCCACGCATTGATGACTTATTTGACCAACTATGCGGAGCTCAATACTTTTCCAAGATTGATATTCATTTAGGGTATCATCAATTAAGGGTCAAAAGGGAGGATATACCAAAGACGGCCTTCCGTAAAAGGTATGGACACTATGAATTTATAGTGATGCTATTTGGCCTTACTGATTCCCCTGCTATCTTCATGGATCTAATGAATAGAGTCTTTAGAGACAATCTTGATCAGTTTCTGGTTGTCTTTATACATGATATTCTTGTCTATTCAAAGGGCATGGAAGAACATGAAGATCACTTGAGAATTGTATTAAAGACCCTGAGGAAGGAGAAGCTTTATTCCAAATTTACCTTGTGTGAATTTTGTCTTCAAAAAGTTGAATTTTTGGGTTAAATAATCTCAAAAGAGGGGATATCCGTGGATCCAGCAAAAACAGAGGTTATCGAAAGATGGTCGAGACCAACAAAAGTAACTGACATCCGAAGTATTCTTGGTCTGGCTGGATATTATTGAGGTTTTGTGAATTATTTAACATGATTCTCTAATCCACTCAACAGGTTGACTCAAAAAGGAGTTATGTTCGTTTGGACGGAAGTGTGTGAAGAGAATCTCAAGTAGTTAAAAAAAGGTTATCTAGTGCACCTGTACTCACACTGCCTTGTAGTGGAGAAAGGTTTGTGATCTATAGTGATGCATCCAAGAATGGATTGGGGTGTGTTCTCATGAAAAATGATATGGTGATAGCTTTTTCCTTACGACAGTTGAAAATCCATGAGAAAAATTACCCAAATCATGATTTGGAGTTAGCTGCGGTAATCTTTGCACTAAAGATTTGGAGGAATTATCTTTATGGAGAAAGGTGTGATATTTATACTGATAATAAATGTTTAAAGTATATTATCACAAAAAAGGAGATGAATATGCGCCATAGAAGATTGTTTGAGCTGATTAAGGATTACGACTACTTAATTCATTACCACCATGGGAAAGAAAACAAGGTGGAAGATGAATTAAGTCGACAAGACCATGCTAGCTTATCCATGATGAGGATCAAAAAAGATCCAATATTTATGTATTTACAAAAGATGAATCATGGAATTATAATGGAAGGGGAAAAATATTATCTTTCTCAAATGAATGTTCAACCATCTTTACATGTGTATATTAATGAGGTAGAGAAAGAAGATGTAGAGTTACAAAATAAGGTTAGAAATGTTCTTCAATTCAACAATGATTGTGATGGGATAATAAGGTTTAGGAGTCATATTTGTGTTCCTCCCATCCCAGAATTAATGAAGGAGCTGCTGGATGAGTCTCATAGTTCTTCAATCTCTATTCATCCTGGATGAATGAAGATGTATAGGGACATGACAGAGTACGTCAGGTGAGATGGCATGAAAAGAGATGTTGCTGAATATGTGTCTCGATGCTTGGTTTGTCACCAAGATAAAGCTGAGAGATATATGTCTAAGGGGATGTTACAACCATTACCCATACCCGAATGGAAATGGGAAAACATCACTATGGACTTTTTCACTAGACTTCCTAAAACATCCAAAGGAAATAATTCTATCTGGGTCATAGTTGATTGTCTTACAAAGTCGACACACTTCATTGCTATTTGAGAGGATTTCTCACTTGATCAGCTTTCCATGATATATGTGAATGAAGTGCTAAGATTTCATGGATTAACACTTTCTATTATATCTGATCAGGATCCGAGGTTTACCTTAATGTTTTGGAGAAGTCTTCAGTATACTCTGGATACAAAGTTGAGTTTTAGTTCTTCTTATCATCCTCAGATAGACGGTAAGTCTGAGAGGAAAATTCAGACTCTAGAAGATATATTGAGAGCTTGCTCTATGGATTTCAAAGGAGGTTGGGATCAACACCTACCTTTGGTGGAATTTTCTTATAATAATTGATTTCCCTCTAGTAGTTAGATGGCTTCTTATTAAGCTCTCTATGGAAAGAAATTCCGAACTACAACATGCTGGGATGAAGTTGGGGAAAGAAAGCTATTAGGACATGATCTTGTTAATGAGATGGCAGAAAATGTTCGATCTATTCAACAACACATAAGATCAGCTCAGAGTCGACAAAAAATTTATGTCGATAACCGAAGAAAATACCTAGAGTTTGAAGTGGGTGATAAAGTGTTCTTACGAATATCTCCTTGGAAGAGAGTAATGAGATTTGGAAAGAAGGGAAAGCTGAGCCCAAGGAATATCGGCCCTTTGAAAATACAGGATCATGTTGGGAAGGTAGCTTACCGATTAGCGCTTCAATCAAATCTCTCTCAAGATCACGATGTTTTCCATGTATCTCTCCTGAGAAAGTACATACACGATCCTTCACATGTACTCAACTCAGAATTTGTACCACTGAAGCAAGATATTTCTTATAAAGAACAATCGATGGAGATTTTGGATCGTAGCGAAAATGTCCTACAGAACAAGACCACTCACTTGGTTAAAGTTTTAGGGAGGAGCCACAAATTATAAGAAGCTACATTGGATCTTGAGGATATGATGCGGGAGAGATATCCTCATCTCTTTGTTACAAAGTGACGAATTTTGAGGGAGAAATTAATTTTAAGGGGGTAGAATGTAACACCTGAGATTTTTATGAGAAATATTTTGTTTTTATGTTATATACATCATCAATGGAATATTTAACTACACACAACACTATCTTGTCTTTCTTTACACGCAATCGTGACCTTTCTCGATAGTTTGCGTTCAACGCAATACCGAGTTTCAATAAACTACAATATGCTATTAAAATAATATTAAAACTAGCCGTTATGAATAGTAATACTCACTTATTGGAATTTTATAAATTTTATCATTCAAAATGGACTTCATTTTTGAATTCTGAATATCGAAATTAGCCTAGTGTGAATTTTTGGTATTTTTCTGAAAACATTCAATTTTTGATGAATAGTAAAACACTGGGTTACTATTTAAAATTGACTTTTTATTTAATAATTATTTATTTTATTTAAATTTATTTTAGGAAAAAGCTGATACATAATTCTTATATAAGTTCATAGTAATTCATTGGAGTCATTTTATAATAATTTTAGATATAAAAAATTTTTATTGAACTTTTCACTGTCTTTTACCCATCTCCTAGGAGAGTTTGAAAATTTATATAAAACATAATTTTACCGCATCTATGAGTGGAATTTTGATAATCCATGAGAAATTGTTAATATCAAGGATTAAAATGTTTTTCAACAAGATAAAAATAATTTTTGGTGAATAGTAACTTTTTTACTTTCATTTACCACGGTTAAAAGTAAATAAGGTAATGAAGGGTAAATATGGGACTATTATTACACTAACACATGTCTTAATTTTATTGGATAAGTTTATTTCGACCAAAAACAACCTCAGGAATAAAAATGACCATTTAGGTCCACTAGGATTAGATTAGGACCTTTATTATTATTTTATTTAAAGAAGAGTTAAAAAAGATTAAATCAAAGTTTAATAAATAAAAAAAATTTAATATAGTGTTATGCATAAGATGATTTCAACTATAAATATTCATTAGAAATCTAGAAAGATTTACTACATAATGGTATTTTATTTATAATTTTTAGACATTAAATAATTTAATTTATTTATTACACAATGATGATGTAGTAATTACCTTATTGATAAAATATTAACATATTTGATATTATAAATAGCCAAATAAATGTAATTTGAGACTTTTTATGAATTAAACTTATTTTATAGGTTAATATGACGTGTTATTATTGATTAAATTAAATTTTTTCGAACTAATCATGCTGTTATGATTTTCACAAAAATCAAATACCAAATAGTGTCCAAAAGTGACATAAAATAGTTTTTTCAAAAAATATTATATTATTAATTGTTATTTTATTCCTAAAAATCTACGGTTCAAAAACATGACTTAGAAAAGGTTATATATATTAATAATTAACAACTTGGGGTTCTTTTGGATTGTTATAGTATGTTTATTGACCATATAGTGTAAGAAAACAAGAAGACACAGTAAAAGTTAAATTATTTAACTTACAATTAAATCTAAATGATAAGGTTAAAATAGTAACCTAAACTTGTCTAAAATCAATTGGTTGAGAGGATTTAGACCCATAACCACATTATCTTTAAAATAAATCAATTTAGAGCTACTAAAAATAGAATATTTCTTTATAATAAAATAATATTTTAAGTTTTTCCTAAGGTGCCCCTCTCCTCCTTTATAAAAGGGCACCTCCTCCGTCTCCTCCTCACACCACTTTAATCCTTCATGCTCGGAAAAACCCTACCCATTTACCTTCTCAACTTCCCTATAAACATACTAGATGTCTTGGTATTCTTCAAAGTAAATCATTAGTTCCCTATGAGAAGGTTAAGAAGAGGCGCTTCAAAGAAGAGGTAATATCTTTTACCGATTCTTTCAACTTTATTTCTTCTTCTACTTCTTCTTCATTAGTTGTTTCATTATGAAGTAATAACATCAGTATAAATAATATACTGATATGTTATTATAATTATGAAACAACCCTATTTCACCTTCTATACATCCTACGGAAAGTGAAATCACCGCGTGTGCGTACATACGGAATACCGTCTCCACGCCGTGGTGTAATCTGTTTTCCACCACCACCTTACTTGGAAGTGTATAATGGTGTAAAGAATAACTATATATGATTATTGTAAAGTGATATTGATTCTGAAATATTATTCATACACTTAAATTCAATTACATGATCATTGGAATGATATCATCGTTCGTGCGTACGTACAGCCTACCGTCTCCACGATGTGATGCGACTCGTTCTACATGATCTACAATGCATTATGATTATATAATTGAATCTAATGAATAAATATGATATATATTACACTAAAAAAAATTTTAAAATGAGTTATCTATAACCTAAAAAGATGAATAAGAATTTATTTGATGAAACACGCATAAGAGCAAAAAGCAATAAACACCCGAATAACAAGTAGCAATGAAATATTAATAATAAGAAGCTATAAATATAACCATATATGATATCATAACAATAATTAAGATTATGAAATTAGTCAATAACATTATTTTTATCATTATAAAGGAGGTTTGTACACGTATGAAGCAAATCAGACCTACGTTAAGTGAAAATATCGTAATCTCATTTTCATCCGAGATTGTTTATACTTCAGAATTTACATGGTAATATTTATCATCTACATCCATGCTTCCTATATATGTAATATTATTTCTATCCTCTTATAGTTGTTTAAATAAAATTTTAGCCTTTGGTATGTTTTTAGTAAAAGATATGAAAGGAATCTTTTGTCATTTTTCATACGAGGTACTTTTTGACTTTTCTGGCCAAAGTACGAGAATAATGATTTTTTTACTTATACAGGCTGAGTGGACTTTTAGAAAATTATTTCCATGAAGCTACCTTTAACAGTTTTTGGTTTAATTTTATGCAACGTCTTTTAGTTTAAAATTATATGAAACTTTGAGAAAGGAAAAATGTTTTTGAAGTAGAAAGGATATTTTCCTCGAGAATGGAGTTAAAGCATTTAATCAAAATTATTTTCCATATAAGATAATATAGGGTTATATTTCTATCCCTATTTTTAAATTGATTTGATTATGTTATGATGGAATTATTTTTATGATCTCCTTTTATCTAATATGGATTATGTTATGATGTCTTGATGTTTAAGAATCCCATTTTTATTACATTGGTTATGCCATGATGTATGATTTATGATCTTTTGGCACACATAATAATGGTATCATTATGAGATGGTTGGGACCTATATCTCCCTCCAATTCATTGGTTAAATATTTATATCTCATGAGATAGACATGGCTAGAACGGCAAGTTAATCCGGTTCAGGGAAACAGGACTAAAATGAGGAGTGAACTCAGTTCAGAAATGGAATTTATCTGCTAAGATAGTCTTGGAAATGAGTCTTGACTACTAAGAAATGATTCTCTATGATTTTGTGTGTATTCCAAAAAGTTTCATGTTTTATGTTATGATTATTAGGATAAAATTTCACAACTGTGATTTATCCCATGTTATGAAATTATGATCTATTTTGCAGGTAATATTTCCAAAATGTTATGTTATTATGAATATGATGTGATTGATATTTCTTTTGTTTACCCTTACTGAGCATTTGAGCTCACCCTTTTGTATGTTTTCTTTTCCCCAGGTCAGGAAGAAGGGTATTATGTAATAAATTCCAAAAGGGACTCTAGATATGATAAAATAAAAGGGAGACCGTGTAGATGATTTATGAACCAATTGTTTATGTTTCCTAGTTTCTAAAGACACTATACCTATACGGTCCTTTGATGGTTTTGTTATATGTTGTAAGAAGTGTACATAAATTTTGAAGTATTGAAAATGTATGTAATGTATGGGTCGTTATATCCAAAGTTCGCATCTATGTTCTGGAGGATCCATTAACATGCTTTGAGTACTGAATTAAATTTCATCACGGCCTATCACCCCCAAACAGATGGCCAGTCTGAAAGGACTATTCAGATGCTTGAATTAATGCTATGTGCCTGCTCTCTTGAATTCAATGGTGGTTGGGATCAACATCTCCCATTGGTTGAGTTATCATAAAATAATATCTTCCACTAGTGTATACATATGGCTACATATGAAGCTCTGTATGGAAAGCACTGTAGAACTCCAACCTGTTGGGATGAAGTTGGATAAAGGAAGCTACGTGTCCCCGATCTTGTTCAAGAGATGACAAAGAAGGATCAAGTCATACAAAAACACAAAAAAAGCTTCTCAATGTCAGAAAATGATCTATGTTGACAACTATCGAAGGGACTTGGAGTTCGACGTTGGAGATAAAGTCTTCCTTCGAATATCTCCCTGGAAGACAGTCATGTGATTCCGGAATAAAGGGAAGCTATGCCCAAGGTATATTGGCTCCATTGATATCCTTGACCATATAAGAGTCGTGGACTATCATCTTGCAATTCCACCAAATATGGCTCAAGTTCATGATGTGTTTCATGTATCACTACTGAGGAAGTACATACCAGACCCTTCACATGTACTAAACTCCGAGGTGGTGTAGCTGGAAGATGATTTCTCCTATGAGGAGCATCTAGTAAAGATTCTGGATCTGACAGATAAGGCTCTACGCAACAAGACAACCCATCTTGTCAAAGTGTTGAGGAGGAACCTTAAGTTTGAGGAAGAAACTTGGGAACCAAAATACGCAATGAAGGAGAAACACCCTCACCTGTTTGTGTAAAGTGAAATTTCGAGGGCGAAATTTCTAAAGGGGGGAAGAATGTAACGACCAAATGTTTTTCAATAGAAATTCGTTTCTTATATTTAGGCCACAAAATAACATTAAAAACACAACATAATGAACTAATAAGTGATAATTTACCTTTAAACATGAGTTTGTCACTTCTGTGTTTAGAATTGTAAAAATCTAACATACACAGTTGTGCTAAAGATGATTTTTGGAGTCTAATGAAACAAAAATAATTTTTAGTGAATAGTAACATACCCTTAGGAAAAGTAACATACACTTATGAATAATAATATGAAACTTATGAATAGTAAATCATCCAACATAAGATTAACCTTTCTTATGAATAGTTAAATAAAATTTAGACATCTTAGAAAGTGATAATTTGACCTTAGTAAATGTTTTGGAATTTTGCAAGTCATAATTAAATAATTATAACTAATTAATTAATTTAGAAAAAAAATTATTTTCTTAAAATGTATTAATTATTTATAAAATCAATGTCTTATAGTTTTATATAATTTTATAAGACCCCTACGTAATTTTTGAAAGCACTATAAAATTGGTTTTAATCTTAAAAACTGTTTTTAAGTAATTTGTGATTTTAATTAAATAATAAATTAATAATATTTAGAAAATTATTTTTGAAAAATGGACTTAATTTTTGGATTCTACACGTCAAAAAATTGTTGGGGGAAATTTTTGGGATTTTTCTGAGATACTTGAATTTTTAGATGAATAGTGGAATCTGATAATTCACAATAAATGCTAAATAATCGATTAATTGAGTCATCGATGATGCTCTACTGATGTAAACCCACATGATTCGGGATAACAAGAAAAAATTACTATTCATGGTCATTCTATAATCACAATTCCTAGTATTAGGGGGAATTTATAAACTATTGAATTTTATATTAAGGAAACCTCTCTCCCCTCCACTATAAAATCCACCCTTCACACCCTCATTTCATAACACCTCTCAAGCTCCAAGACATTACTAAACTTTTCCCAAACACCTTCCCTAGCCCCTCCCCCACGTTCAAGATCTATTGGTCTCATCAAAAGTCCAAGATTAGGCCTTTATGTAGGTTCTCAAGAGAAGGATTCAAGAGGTAATTTCTCTGCCTCTTCTCCTTTAATTTCCTTTCAAGTTCAAGTACATTTATTGATCTCTCCCCACCTATCATCATTTGAATTGTATTTTAACTCAAATATTTTACATATACTGTAATTTTATGATCATAATGGGATATTATATCATCCAAACCCCTTTACCTCTTACTTTTATTTTATTAAAGAGAATGTTGTTTGTGAGGTGTTAATTTTTCACCTTCAAGAACGACATGCTTTCTTCATCCACTTCTACCTTCAGATCTGGTCATGAAACCATTTTTTTAGTCGAAACGGAATATGTTATATGTATTATCTCATATATAAATAACTGGAACTAACTTATGATAATATTTCTAAGTGATAAAATTAAACAAGTTCATTTTGATCGAAAAACCGCCCAAATTAACCCGAATAATCATACTTTAATTCTTATCTAATGATTCATCCAAATGGATCTAATTTGAATCATTATAAAATCATCCAAACCACTGTAATATCATTAATAACATGTAATATCAGTTCTGTATGTTTACCCATATTCTACCAAAACTTCAATTTAAGAATACAAATTGACCACTCAAGAAAACCATAAAAACAAACATTCCCAAATAATGGTTTAAATGCTATAACTCATCAAAAGGAACATTAATTCACTTAATGAAACCATTATGAACCATATTAATATACAGAAGGTTCTGGATTTCTATTTAATTAATATAATTTCATTATACAAGTCATTAAAGAGAAGGAAGCATTCAGATACAAGGTAAGGGGAAATTCTCAAACCCAACTTTCGGCCTTCGGGTTCTACCTCTTTCACTCCATTTTTGACATGGTCACTCCATAAAGTTAATTTGTTCATCATTTCCTTTCCTTTTAGAGGATATACATGTTTTCTAATGAATTTTATGTCAATTCAAATGTTTTCCAAATGAACTCTTCTTTTAAGAACTCAACTTTTACCTCCCATTCATGGTTGGTGGTTCTTATATCAAATATGTTGTTCCCTATTTCTTTTGGGAACCCAAAGCTTATGAATGTATTCTTAGGAGATGTAATGTATTCCATTTCATGGGTTATTTATGTTCATTTAGGTTATATGTTCATTGTGTCTTTCATGATAAATGATAATTTTATGATGTGACAGGTTCCCCCAGAGTTATATAGCGCAATACAAAAGTTTAAATGTGACGGGTGCGCCCCGAATTATAAAACGCTCCAATGCATTGGGTAAAGTGATGAATCTAATGAGTAAATGTGAAATGATTTCTTAAAAAATGCTAGCTTGGTTCACAAGTATGTGTGGTAGTTAACCACTAAGACATGATGTTTCATTTTTATGCATTGACACATTTCAATTCTTATATTTATGATTCTCTCATGTTCATGATATTTTTTCCATGTTATGATTATGCTCACACCATGCTATATTGTTCTTATATATCCTCTTCATGGGATTCTAGATCACCCCTTTTGATGTATATCCTCGGGTGGATACATGTATTAAGGAGAGGACAAGTGCCAAAAAGAATCTAGAGACGAATAAATAAAAGAAATGTTTATGATTGATGTTGTAATTGTTATGGATGGTCCTAGTTTTCCCAAGACACTGAACCTTTGGATACTCTATGTGTAATAATGTTATGTTCTTTATCTTTAAAATGATGTAACAATAATGAAAGAAATTTTCGGGTTGCTATATGGGGACTCCATTTGTGAGATCCTAAATTAGAAATGCAATATAGAGTGGGTAACTATATGGGTGTAGTAAAAGTTTTGGGAATGAATTTTCCATTAGTGTTTAAATTTTTGTGAGCATGAGAATCTTCATCGAGTAAGATATTATTGGAATCATCATAAAAAACAATTCTCCAATTTTAATTTGATAGGGTATATCCATTTAATCAAAGTGATATAAATTAATTAATGGTGAGATTTTTTAAAACATTAATATAGGAGAATATAACAACATTAAAGAAGAAAATATATCATTAATGTTAGGGGAGCCCTCATATTTTTAATTAATATTCCTTGATTGTTGCTAAGGAAGGTGTTTCAATTTCCAATAGATGTATTGGATGGAATCCCTAATCCCCAATAATTAGTATCATATGAAGGATATAGTTCCTAGTGGAAGAAAAAAGTTTCACAGTATCTGCTCAATTAGTAAATCATTGTCTCATTTTATTTTACTAGAAGATTGTGAGAGTTAATATGTTGTTTCCAGAAGATTGATATTTTTCATTACAAGATTAGGCTATGATTCGTGTTCTATTTTTAGTGATATTGGTTAGAAGACTATTTGGTTCCTTAGGTGAGTTAGATTTCGGAGTTTTTATAAGATGGCTACAGAGGATAATGGTTGTTGTAAATGGATGTTTGGGTTTCCCATAAGAATTTCTAGTAACATTATGAGTTTTAAATAGTTCATTTTTAATCATAAAAGCATTTGGATCTTGGTGGAAGACTTTAAAATATGTCATTGGAAAGAATATGAGTATCATTTACATTTTTTGGGTGTAGTGGGAGTTTTGTTTCCAAAGGAAAACATTTCATGGGTTTGAAATACTTAAAAATTCAGTGGTTGCAGATTCCCATTTTAGAGGGTTCTAGGATTACTATTCTAAGAGGGATTTCTATCCAATTATATTTTGAAGTCAATTATAATTATTGTGGTGAAGTAGATGGACACAACATAAAGAACACATATTCGATAAAATGATGAATTCATGTGAATATGTATTTATGTTCCTATAGGGAGAGGTCAGATTATGTCGATAATCATAATTTCATGTTGATGGAAGACATGCCTGGGTCCCATTATATTCTTGATTTTTTATTAAGGAGCGATATTATATTATTTTTATTGAAAATGGTTCCATGGTATGGGAAGATGAGAATATGGGATAATGGAATTATAGAATAATGATGATAGTTGATCTCACCAATATCTACCTAAAATTAAGCTAAATAATTTTATATAGAAACATGGATAATTGATTCCCTATTACCATATTTTTTTAAGGAAACTGGAAATTAAATAATTGTTGGATTATCACACTATGGAAAAAAGAAACAAATTGGATTTCAATGATGGAGGTGGGCACTCAAACATTCAAAACTATGATGAATGTAATGAAAAAACAAAACCATATTAAATTGGTTTTACTAAAGGAATATTTAGTGGGAGTTCATTATTTCAATGAAATTGTACATTCATAATGTTGGATATATAGATAGGGATCGATACTAATGGTATCTATGGAATTTTTGTTTAGGATAACTCATGAAGGTTGTTGAAGTCTGATACCACATTGTTAAAATTTATAATATTATAGAAGTATTTGGGGCATAAACATAGTTAATGGAATAACTTGTTTATGGGAACACCATTAAATTCATATATAATTCATGGTTTCCTTGGATAATGATTCATGGAGGAATTTATATGAGATTCATGGAGTAATCTAAATTTTCATATCATTGTATCGAGAAACCAAGAAGTAAGTTCATCAATGGAATACTTAGAGATTAAAGAGTAATAGATTTGAGAATCATAAACACAGTCTAGAAAATGGTTTATTGTAAGATAAGTGTATGTAGAAACTTTTTTTGGGCAGGATAATATTAATCGATAAGGAGATTCGTGAACTTATCCCATGAAAAAAATTATACAGTTTAAGATTGATTTGGTTCAACCCATTTTTTAGATATAGAAATAGATTATTATGATACTTTTATTAACATTAATAGTGGAATTTCTATAACCATTGATTGAAAAAAAAATCCACCACACTAATGGAGGATAACAAATGTAATGTTGAAAACATTAATTAGATATAAGATCTTCGGTACTATATAGTTAGATGAAGGGGAATTGATTTAAGTATGACTGGTGAAGGTCAATAAGGATTGAAAAAGGCTGTGGTGTATCCCATTATAGGGTATTGAACATGAGAACTCATAATTTTCCAGAGGTTTAAGAGCCCATAGTGGAGATCGAGACATGTAAGAGTGAAGGCTATAAGAGGGTTCTAGGGGATAAAATAACTGGAAAATTTTTTTGGCACATCATTCAATGTTTTAGGTCGGGTTATCGAATATGGTAATTATTATAACCCAAATGTTTCACTTTTTTATTCAAATATTATTCTTTTTATTCTCCTATGGATATAGAAAGAAATAAGAAACTACATAATCATTTTATGAATTGTATTATACTATGTGATTTCATGTTTTTTTGTTTATTGTGTGTGTGTGGTTATTATATAGAATGAATACTATGAGAGGAAAAGAACCATATAGAGGTTCAAATCGATGCAGGGTATTGATTTCTCATACTCTAAATTTCTATACAAAAAACAAATGTTGGTTATTCCATTGTAATGTTTGATATTTTTTTCTTTAGGATGTTGGATGCGTTGGATTGATTCCCAGATCCCAAAAACTCCATTCCTAATAAATAAACATTTTCATTCCATTAATTTTGATTGTTTTTAATTTTCAATATTTTTTATGTTATTTTATTCTTTGATAGAAATTTATTTTTTAGATATTTCTATATTAGTCTATAAGTCACAAGATTAGTTTTTAATAATTTATAGGTTATTCCCTCTCTCCTAAAAATATCTCCATTAATGAATAATATTATTTTTAACTAAAATTAGTTTTCTAATTCAACAATTCCAACAACATAAAGAAATTTGGAATCCCTAATTTCAACTGCATAGATATTCCAACATAGGCATAAATCATTGTTAACTAGTAACATTCATATTTTCCATCCAAAAACATTAATGTTAAATAAATAAGTTTACTTTATGTGAAATTAAATTTTTGCAATAATATATCCAATATCCGTAATTATATATAGTAATTTTTTATATATTTATGAAAAGTATTTTTTTACATTGTAAAAACTATATAGGCCACCGAGCACCCACACATCTATAAATTAAATTGCATCCTAGCCTTATTTTTTCACCCACATCCCTTTTAATCCATCACAGTCCCCCATTTATTTGTATTCCATAGTCACATTCAATGAATTTGTAAAATTAGAAATAAAATTTAATAATATATGAAATAATATAATTGTGTTTTTTTGGTATTCGGTACTAAATATTCAAACCCTAACAAATTAATAATCTTGTAGGATTGGTGAAACATCATCTCGATTAATAGGTACTAGAACCCTATTTAATTTGGTTGGGTAGGATTAGGTGCCCAGTTAATAGTACCAATTTCTATCCCAATCTATAATTAGAAGACAAATAAAATTAATCATATGAAAATATTAAAAATGAAATAAAATTATATATCTTTAAAACCAATATTCATTGTTTGAAATTTTTTGGGAAATATTATTTTGACATCTTAGATGGACAACATATAACAACATTTAATTTTACACGTATCTAATTTAATCCCCATATCTCCCCCTCCATCTTCCAATAATTAATGCATAATAAACTATTATCAATATACTATAATAATTAATACCTATTTTAGATCATTACACATGTGTCCTAGGTTAGATATCATGTGAGGTGTATATTGGACTAATAAACAAACCCATAATCTGTGATATTTTTTAACACAAATTTATAGGAATAACCATTTTCTATCTTCAATTAAGAAACGTTAATATTTTTTTTAAATTGATATATTTATCAATTACAAATAAACATTAATGTTTATGGGGAAAAAATTATATCAATTTAAGTAATGACAATTAATTTAAATGTTACGAAGTAATCATACATTTAGATGTATGATAATTTATATTTTTATTAATTAAAAATATATAAAGGGGTATAATTTTTTGTTTTTAAAAAATTATTTTTCTAACTTAATAAAATTCATCTAAATTATTGAATCAATCAATTTATATAGATGGATTTATATATTTATTATATTTATAAAAAATTATATGGTTACAAAATATATATAATTTCATTTAACATTTATTACATAAAAATAATAAATTTAAATGATTACAGAAAATTAATTTTGTATAACGTAATAATATTTTTAGACAAAATTGACCTAATTTTAAATAATTTCATTATCATTTTAAAAAACAACAATTTTTTTATTATTCATAAAATAATTTTTTTATAAGATAAAATTTTATACAGTATAGAAAATATTTTTCATGACAAAAATATTATATCATTTTTAAAAGTAACTAAATATTTATATTTTAAAAGATTAATTTATATTTTAAAAAAACTCAATGATTTTTAATTAATTTTTATAATATAAATTTAATATAAAAATATTACTTATAAAATACCATTGAATAATTATAGTAGATTAATGAAACAAAATATTTTAGTTTTCAATTCATATGGAAAATTATATTGGAAATTTTTAGTAAAACTTTCTATTAAATATTTTACATGAAATTACATGAAATATTTGAGTGAAATATTTATCTAATTAGAATATTTCAAATTATTTTTTCATTGACAATTTTTATCTGAGATTTTAAGTATAAAATTCCGATTGAGTTTTCCATTATAACTTTGCCTTGAATTACTTCTATCGATGATGCACACACTACAATAAATAGGTCTTAAAGTGAGTTTATTAGTGGTTTTTCTAATAACCACCATTAAACATATAAAATTAAATAGAATTTATAATATAGTGGTGGATTTATATAACCAATTCTATATATTTATATTTGTATATTAATAAGTGATATTAGTTAAACCATTGCTAATTATATAAAATATACAATAATTCATCCCCTACCTCAACATTTATTCCCATTGGACCCCTGCTCCTATTGGATTTGATCCCCCTTCTCCATGATGATAACTACCCCTCCTCCACCTCTGATACTTCTGAACCCAACCCCCAAGCCCCAATGGAAACCACCCTACACCCACCTCTAATACTCATGACCGTAACCCCATGCTCCATGAAGACAACCACCTCTTCCCACCATTGTATCCCATTGACCTCGACCCACATGCTCCCTGACAATGACCCCATAGTGACCCCCACTATCCTCAATGACAACACGCAACAGAAGAACCTCTTCCCCATTTCTTCGTTATTGTTTCCCTCTATGGAGGCAATAACCCTAACACACTTCTACCAACGACTCTATCATCCTATTATCACTATCTTAACCTGATTCCCCATACACATATCTATTTCCTACATTAGTAGTCATAGGAAACATATTCCATGAAATCTATCCCTGTTATTCTGAGGGGTAATATTCATTAATTTATGATTTTTATGTTTTTGGTATTGGATTGAATCAGTTTTATAATCAATTTGAGTTCATTCCGGTCAAGACCCTACCCTAGTCAATGATGAATTTGGGAGATGTTTAATTTTGATAGTATTTTTTGGTTAAAATTTTATATCATTATATTTTCATATATTATAAGAATAGTGGAAATTCAATATATATGGATAATATTTAGATTAATTTACCTTAAAACAAATCATTGTATACCAAGGGTTTGTATGAATTATTATATTATGAAATTTCAAAATGATCATGGGATGGATGAATAAAATTTATGTGTCTTGAATATAAATTCATTTTACGGTGGAATAGAAACTAATTATATTATAATTTAATATTGTACGTATTTCTTTTATGTTATTCATATTTCATTCCGTAGGGTGAATTAAATGTTTTTTAATTTCAAAACATTGATTATCTAATCAAAAAATCCAGAAGTGACCAATTAGATGAAATTTGATTTTGAATCACGATAAATGACACAATTTTATTTCTATGATACAATGAAAAGGTTATAAATATATCCAAAACCAATAAATTGGCCCTATGTTTGTTAATAGTTCACAAAACATCAGTGAAAAATTGAATTCTATAAATTATTTGAAGACAAAAAATATGAACTCTATAAATGATGTTTCATGTAAATGAAGTAATATTTTCTAATTAATTTTTACCATATTGAATATATATATATATATATATAATTACTAAAAAATATTTTCCACTTATTTTAGAGTTTCTTCATGATGTATTAATGAATCTAAGACCCCTAATATATTCTTTGAGATGTAGAATATCATCATGAAACATAAACATAATTATACAATGATATATGAATACCCTAATTATTGTATGCTCTACTGGGTATAAGAGTCTTATAAATAATAACTCCTAAGAAATCATACCAAAAGATGGGATCAATGGAAAAAATGAGATTAAAAATCAACGTAACCCTAGGAAGAAACAGAATAAGAAAACTCATATAATTGAATTGCCTTACATTCATCAAAATCCATGGGAGAAAATATTATTAATGTCATCTAAGACTATAGACTACATAATGTGGAATGATCAAGTTAGTAAATACGATGTCTTGATGATATATTCAAATGATTCAACATCACATATGATTTTTGATTCATTATATCTAAATTTTTACTCAGATCCTTGGAATATATTATTTGGATTTGAATCTGATGGTTTTAATCCTTTTAGTGCATTAAATACTAATTATAGAACTTGTAAAGTTGTTTGGATACCTTATAATCGACCACAATGGATGTGTATGAAGAATAATTTATTAATTATTATGATGATTAATCATAAGAAAATAATTCCATGAATTGACAATAATGTATATAGTTGTCCTATAATCAATGAATTTAATGAATTATGAGTTAATGATGTAAAAAATATGATGCTTCCATAATAAATAAAATTTAAAATGTATACTTATTTAATGAGTAAATTTAGTGAAATTTCTAGATAAGTAAAATAATATAGTTTTAATATTCATACTAGTTTTTATTTTCTAGTTTGTAATTTGGTTTTGAATCTCAATTATTACCATTTATAAAAAATGATGTTTAATGATTCATAATTGATTTATTTATGTTTATAATAAATTCAATTTTAAAAAATATGGAATTAAATAGTCATATTGAGAGGATAAATCAAAACATTGTTATCGGGTATAGAAATCCTGGGACAATTAAAGATTTTTTTTTAGAATTTAGAAAGAGTATCTTGTTTAAAGAAGGGGGAAAGGGTATGAAGTACTATATTCAAAGAAGCTAGAACATAATCGTAGAAGAAGATGATTATTTTTTTCAAACACACCTATTTGATGTTTAATTTAATATGTCAAAATCATGATTTCATTCATATTGAGAATATCATCTATGACAATGTAATTTTTATATTTCATAACAAGAATGGTAAATTAATGGAAAATATTAATGCTAACAAGGATTTGGAATCAATTAACATATATCTTTGTTTTAGGGAATGTGCTTATGGAATGTATCCTTTGGGTATTTTCACTGTAAAAAATAAAAACAATCATGTATTGCTTCAAAAAACAATGATTGTAAAAGTGTCATATGGATATTATAGTGACATTTTATGTTATTTTGACTTAATAAATTGAATTTTACATGAATTTAAATATAATTTATCAAATATCATGATGGACATGTTTTTCCTTGTCATTTCATATTTCATAACTAGATAATGTTTTTGTGCTACTAGTTGAGCTATGTACCTTTTTTCCTAGTGAATTGAAGAAATACCATAAACCTAACGGACCTTGATAAAAATTATGATAATAAGTTTTGAAACATTTTCAATTGATGATTTTCTCCCCCTTAATTTTTCATAGACGTGATTCATTTTAATGTTCATTTAGTTGAAGAAGGTAAATGTGATGGACTGGTACAATATTGAAGGATGTATAACATTTACTAGTACATTAATATTATTTTTATTTCCATTGATGGATTTAATTTTATCAAACCCTTGCATAAATTTTTTAATATATTTCATTTTTTTCATTATGTTATTAGTTCATTTTAATTCATATGTGTGGAATAAATGTCAAATAGAAGGATCATTTTCTATATGTTACTTAATAGAAGAGTGATTTACCTTTATTTATGTATTTGTATAGTTTGGTCACTACATTCATTTTTTATTATGAGTTAACTACATATAAAATAATTCTAATTCAAAAAATAGTTCAATGGTATTTCCAACCATTGGTTGAAAAGGTGGAAATGGGTCAAATTTTACAATGATCGAATTGGAGTTACTACAAGTGAATATATATGGTCTACTAAATAGTCATTTTTCATATACAATAATTGAATTATTGATATTTAAAAAAATAGGTGACAAAAGATTTAAATTTAAACAATATGTAATTTAAAAAAAAATTAATAAGGATATTATTGAATGGTACACCCATCCTGAAAGTATATACTAATGTTAATATTATTAAGGTGATATTTTTTCTAGGTTTAAAGAAATAATTTATTTCTTATTATTGAGATAATGAATGTAGATAATCAATTTAAGAATTAAAATTATTTCTTATTTTAGCCTTGACGACCTCTAAAGTAGGCTAATAGTTCTTATGCTTAAAATATTCATGGATATTTATTCATATAAATTATCATGATGTTTTGAAAACTCAGAACACTTTCATTTTTACGCTAGAAGATGTGAGATATAATTTTATGTTAATTGATATATTCCAATTATATTATCATGGAGTACTTTGAATTGTGTTATTCCAACTCAAATGGTTTCATAATAATAGGGTCATACAGAAATATTCATTACATTTTACATATGTTGACTTCACTCACCATATCTATATTAGTGAGTGTTTAGATTACGATCCATTTATCATGGAATCACAATTGAAGATGGTTTATTATTTTGATGATGAAATACATGAATGTTGGGGAATTATTGTACCCTTAGTGAATATAAACTTTGATGATATGGGTGATGAAGATCAATTGGTAATTTGTGATAGCGAACCCCATAAACTACAAAACATTCAATAGTTTTTTCGTAACAATATTGAAAAAATAAATGTTACAAGAGAGGGTGAATGTGAATTACTTATCACGGTGGTGGTTGACAGGAATAATGAAAATAAATACGAAGATAATTTATTATATAATTTGGTAAAAACACTATATTAAATTTTCTATTTTAGAAGTGTTTTGAATATATATACATAGTTATATTTTTTTTGTAAAAATATATTACTTTTTCATTAATATACATTTACAAATACTAACAATTTTATTTGCTTGAATGTCATGAAAATTATTAATATCTCAGATGACCACCATCTCATAGCACACCACCACTACCATCAAAATCTGTGGATAAGAGAAAATCCTCTATAATAGAGACATCTAGTGAGCCAGTAGTTTCCATATATGTTTTTTCTATCCAACCGTCTGATACTAAATTGGTTTTGGAGTAGATGGTAACCCCCTATATCTTGGGAAAATGAGTAGTTACCATTACTAGAATGTATGTCATTCTATAAAAAATAAATATGTTTTATTAAATTTTTAGTTCATTTTTCAAATAGATAATGATAATAATATAAGAACTAAAATTATTAATATGATATACGTTTGGGTCTCGAATGAAATCAAGATTATCAATCTATTTTATGAATTCTGGGTGTCCACTCATGATGAATCCAAAATCTGTAGATAGATTATTGGGATCTATACTTTCAAGATGATGAGAATTCCTATGAATTACTAATATTAGAGGTATAATCTCATAGAATGGAAATACGAGGTCATTGATAACCAAGTAAAGGTAATATTAATTTAATTTTCGTTGATAATAAATTTAAAATACATGTGAATATTTAATAATAAAATTTTTTATTTTTTATTTTTTATTTTTTTTATTTATATACGTTTTTTCATTTCGATTCCTAGCACTATGTTTCACACTCATAGACTCTATACAATTTTTCTAGGAAATAGAGATTTGTTAAATGGGGATTATAGAATGAGTTTAATGACATATATCTGACCTCATGAAAAATGTATAAAAATTCTCCTAAAGGTATTTATCATGATCACTAGAAGATGTTTGTGAATATTATTAGATATTCATCCCACGAGGTGAATAATTTTTATACAGTATATTAGAAACATTAAAATAATAAAATTATATTTTTTATTAAATTTTGCATTTTTTATGAATTATATAATAAAGAAATAAATTGTTTAAAATAAATCCTAACATATATCAATGGGTCTCGATGTTTTCTGAGAAAGACAACAATATTTTTTTAAACATTATTACATATAATATATTATTATAAGTCAAAATATTTTCTAATGTGAATTAATTTTTTATAACTTCTAATGAATTAGGATAATTTCTTTTCCCGAAAGAGATTTGGATCGAAGTTCATTCGAAACATGATTAAATTTTTTTGAATGATCCCAAAAAATACTTTGGATTTAGTTGTATTCAATACTATTTCTTATTATTTAGTTAATATAAAAATTTAACAATGAAAAAATAAATTATAAAAACAAAAAAGCCTTAAACCCAATGAAACAGTGTCAGGTACTTGGATAAAAAGATTCTAATTTAGGAATGTTTCAAATATGTATTTATCCATTATTAATTGAATATTGATATTTTTTATTGTTATAGTTTATATTTCTTAAATATAGTATTATAGTAATTAAATAACGTTAAATAATAATGGAAATACTATTATTTAGATAATATTATTAATTTAAGATAAATTTAAAATTCATTGTCAATATTATTATAATAACATGTAGATTTTCAAGAGTCTTATGAAAATACACTCCACAATGAACATTGGTTTCCCATATTAATTCACTCGCAATCATTTTAGGGAATGAGCATCCTGGGCATGTTGGAGGTATTGGTTTTGTCCCTACTCCATCAAATGTATTTAGAAGAGAATAGTAATTATTTACGGATATACACAGTGGGGGTTGGGGAAATGTTGTTGATTGAGAAGAATAAAGTTAAATTTCATAGTTGAAAAAAATATTGGATGAACATGACCCATATACACAAACCCGAGATAATTGGAAGTCAAATTGGAATGTTATTTAGTTTCAGTATTTCAGAGGATGATGGTTATGATCCCAAAGAAAATTTGTAGCCATATCGTTCATCCAGATTATGTAAAATAAAAAACTCCATAGACCATCCACACAAATGAAAAGAATAAAAATATCTTCATTTTTTAAAACTAAAATGAAACTTTTATATTCAAAGAACAAACATTGAGTCATACCCACCACATTCGGTTTCAAATTGATGTGTGGTCGATTCCTATATGTTGAAAATGAATTGTGCACCCTTTTTCTATTTTTTGAATACAATATGAGCTCATTTTAATGTTTTTTTTATATGAAAAAAATGTAAAATTACACTTTTATTGAAAAATTAACATTTATTTATTCCACTCAATTCATGATTCTGATTCAGGTGTGTTCAATTCCTATACATCGATAAAGATTTATGGATCATTTTCGAAAATATTGAAAATAAACTGAGTTCATTTTCATGGAATTTAATATATTGAAAAAATTTTAATCTAACCCAACACTTTTATATTTAAAACATGCCCTTCAAGTTATAACAACAACATCATGTGTCTCCATGTAGTGTGGTTTATTCCAACACATCAAAAATGAATTATAGATCATTTTAATAATTTTTAAATGGAATTTCATCTCGTTTTCTATGTTTGGTATATGTGATAGGAATTTATAATGATACTAATTTATTTAAAAACATTATTTGGAGGGTAAAACAAGGAAAATAATAACAGATTCCTCTAAAATTTTGGAAAAATAATTATAAATTGATTTGTGAAATATAAAAACCAGTAGAAGATCTTTCTGAATAAATGTTTTCCATGTATACTCATAAAATCAATTTAATAATTTTAAAACACTAAAAACTTTGTCTAATAATAAAAAACATAGAAAATGACCACATATTGACATGAAATCGTGGAAAAACATTGTTCAGTAATTTTTTATTTGAACTCATAGACAAGATGTCCATCCATCAATCAGTGTGATCAAAATGACTCAATAAATAGTTTTTAATGATGCCGACATCATTTAAAATGATTCTAAAGGGTAAAAATTAGAAAAACTACATGGGATGGATATAAAATCAAATAAAAATGGTTTTAAATTAATTTTTTAAAATGTAGAAACTAACATTATGTCATTCTAATTAACATTTTTCTTTTGATTCTTATATACATTTGTTTAGTGTTTTAAAAAACAAACACATGTGTGTCAAGGTAAAAAACATTTCAATAACCCACATATTGAAAAGAAATAATTTATAACCCAATGTTGACTTATTTTTTCATTTAAATATATAAAAAAACATGAATATGACATGTTTTGGGCTTGAAATGACTCAATAAATAGTTTTTGCAAATAAAAGTCAACAAAAACACATGTCTGAGGGTCAAACCATTGAAAATGAAGTTGGAATGGAATAAAATAAAAGAAAAATTACTGTAGATTTATTATTTAGAATGATGAACTAATGGAGCTTAATCTATATTAATGGTTTTCCTTTGATACCTATAGATGTGTTTTCTATTTTTTGAAACACCAACACAAGTGTCTTGTAGTGAAAACCACTAAAAATGATCTCATATTAAAGTGAAATCATGATATAATAACTAATGAATTTTTTTAATATGTAAAGGTATAAAACACATCTTTTAGATTTGTAGTGTGCTTAAAATGACTTAATAATCAAGGTTTAAATATACAAAAATCATTACAAACAAGTGTTATGGGGTCAAAATCAGGAAAATGATAACGGAAGGAAATAAAATTAAAGGAAAATTTCCACAAATTTATTTATGAAATATATGAATAAATGAAATTTATTTTTGAGTAATGATTTTCTTGAGACGTACAAAAACATTTTTATTATGTTTTAAAACTCAAAAACATGTGTCTAACATTCAAAACCATAAAACATCATACTAATGTTAAATCATGGTAAACCCACTATTTAATTGTTTTAGGTGAACATGTAGAAAACACTCCCATCTAACAGGTGTTGTGCTCAAAATGACTAAATGAACTATTTTTAAGGATACTAATGTCTTTAAAAACATCTGTTATGGGGTAAAATGTAGGAAAATGACATTTGATGGACATAAAATCATGAAAATGAACTGTGTTTTTTTGAATGGTAGGATAAAATGGCATGTCATCTCAAGTAAATATTTCCCTAGGATTCCAATAAACTCATTTTTTGTGTTTGAAAACACAAAAACCCATGTGTAATGGTAAAAACCATAACATATAGCGTAATTTTTTTGTTGAGTCATTAAAAATACCATTGATTTATTTGAGATGTGTATCCACTGAAAACTAATCCATGAGATATGAAATGTTGATTTAATGACTTAATAAAGAATTTGAAAAATATAAAAGTATTTCAAAATATCCGTAATTGGGTGAAAATAATTAAAATGACATATTATGGCCATTGAATGAAATAAAAACTACTATAGATTTATTTCTAAAATATAAGAACTAATGGATTGTCATTCCAAGTAATGATTTTCCCAATATTCTTGTTAATGTGTTTTAGTGTTTTAAAACCCTATAATTTTCAAGTATTGGTATAATCAATAGAAAAAAACATAGATTAATGTGAAATCATGTAGAATCTACTTTTGATTTTTTTTTGTACACAAAAACAATGCATCCATACCACTTTCAGTGTGCTTGAAATGACTCAATAATATATATTTCAAGATACCAATGTATTTACAACACATATGAGGGGTTCAAAATCAAGAAAACAACATCAGATGGACTTGAAATTAGATGATAATTATTTTAATTTAATTTTTGAAATATAGGATCCCATGACACACCATTCTGTGTAATGTTTTACAAAGGATACCCGTAAACATGTTATTAGTGTTTTAAATGACTAAAACGTGTTCGTGAAATTAGAAACCATAGAAAAAACCTTATATTTATGTGAAATAACTGTAGTAATACCATTGAATTATTTTATATTTTTACACTCACACATCAGGTCATTATGATCTGGGGTTTTCTTATAATGTCTCAATAACATTTTCAAAAGATTCCAAATTATTTAAAAATGTGTTTCAGGTGGTAAACCCATGAAAACAATGTCATAAGATCTGTGAAATCATAGAAATACTACGATAGATTGATTTTAAAAATGTTGTAACTCACAGAAAATCATTCCAAGTAACAGTTTTTTGGGTACACCTATATAAATTTCTTTAGTGTTCTAAAACTAAATAAAATTTGTGTAATGGTGTAAATTTTTTAAAACCCTCATATTGACATGGAATCACAATATAACCACTTTTTTATTATTTTTTAAATATAGGACATGATTCCATATCAGAGTCTTTAATTTCTTTATTATATAAATTTCATGCACACAAACCATTGATTTTCAAATTTATTAGAATGTTATATATTTTTTCCTTTTCAGTTTTATTTTTTGAATCCAATCATATATATTTATTTTCATGTTATCAATGTGTTTTGCGTGATATATTATTTTTCTTATGTTAAAATTACCTATATTTTTTTAAAAAAAATGTTATTTGAAACATTCTATGTATATTCTATATATATTATATTTCATATTTCTATTCATAAATATTATATTTTTTATTATAGGTGATATTTTCCATACATATGTTGGTGGTGGACCATGAGTATGGTTGGAATTCTTTAGAAGTTTGTAAAGATGGTTCTTAGTTTTTTTGGTATGTTCAGATATTATCAATGATTCTACTTTATTTCTAATTTAATATGTTCTAACCTATTTTCTATCATTTTTTAGTTCCAAGTGATAGGATGGGCTGCTTGGTGCATATTTATGGGATAATGTTTGGTATATTGATGCATTTGGGGATATGTATGGATGTATATTGGACATGTTTTGTTGTTGTTATATATATTTTATATGTATATATTGATGTCTGGAGTATCATTTCACTGAGGTTTGGGTTTATTGATGTTATAGTGATTGGGGATGTATATATTTGACTATAATTGTATGATGGTGTATGTATAATGAGTTTGTTGTGCATTTATTTTTCTTTTTTATTGTAAATCTAATTTTTAATAATTATATTTTTTACAAAATATTTAAACAAATATAAAAATTATAATATATTTTTCAATGGTTTATGATAACCACCACTAAATAGATACTTGAAAGCTAATATAAAGATGCTTATCTGAAAGTGTATGAAAACATTACCAATGATACAATTTATAGATGCAGTTATATTTATTTCCCATATTTTATTTTTGAATTATTATTGTTTAAAATACACCACTGTGAAATTAATTGATAAAAATCATTAAAATAACTAGATATGACACATATAAAAACTATCACTGAATTGGAAAAAAGTGTTTCTAAATGATTTAATACATGAAATACACTGAGGTTTTTTAATCGCCACTCAACCATGGAGTGGTGGTATAAATTTCCATGTATAGAAATAGTCAGCTACTAAGCCCTCCCTTTGTTGTAGTTATAATGAATCCACTAAATTTTTTATAAAATTTTAAATTAGTTTTCATTATTTTTATTAATTTATTTAAGTTGTTTGATTCTATTTTTTTAGACTTTTTTGTTTTAATTTTTTATTTAATCATTAAGTAATATTAGTTATTTTTTATTATGTTTAGATTATATTATTTTGATATTTGACATTCGTGTATTATTTAAAACTGTATATTATTATTATTTTTTTTTTAATATTAGTATTATTAATATTATTAGTATTATTAATTAATATTAACCTATAATGATTTTAGTAATTTTTAATTATTATCATATTTATATATAATTCTGTCTAATTTTAGTTTATGTGTTAGTCTTAATTTATCTAATTATATATATCCATCATTTATTTAATCTAATTCACTACAATAATTTTTATTTATATATATATTTATTGTATTTTTTTAGTTTTAATAAATTTTAATATATATTTTTAGAATTTAAATTTTGAAATAATTTGAATGTTTTTCTTTACATGTAGTACTACACACCAAAGGTGGGAGATCCCTATAGGTTCATTATCCTCACATTGTCTTTATCAAATAAATTCATATTTGGGAGAGGGGATTATCATTAGTTTGTTGTGTGTGTGTGTGTGTGTGTGTGTATATATATAATTAGCATAACAAGCTGACATTCATCTTGATACTATTTTTGCACCACCCTCTTTATATATCGCCATGTTCCTAGATCAAGCATAACAAAATTTGACTTAATAGATCCCATCTCCTCATCCACCCAGTTATCTACCATCACAATCCTGTGAAAGTGATTTTTTAAAAAATTAAGAAGTAGAATCATATTTTTGGAGGTGATTGCATGGAAAAAATTCAATGGTGATAAAACAAGGAATGAAAATTTGTTACTTCCAATTTCGATTAATTTTCAACACATACAGGAACCCCATATTTATAGGGACAAAAACACCTAAATCAAAATAAATTTTTTTAAAAATGTATTTTGATTCATTAAAGTATGTGACAACGAAGACTTAAACATCTAATACATCTACCTATGAAATGATGAAGTATTCCTACTTCAATTTCACCAATGTTTGTTAGTTCCATCAACAGAAAGACAAGTTTATTATTTAAACAACCCCCATTAAAAATGATCCATTTTTATCCTAGTAATTTTATTATCGTTCCAAATAACTCATTATTTTGTTGTCTTGTAAAGATATCAACAATTTTTTAGGTAGTTATACAGTAGATAATTCAAATTTATTTATTCATTACATGCTCTCTAATGAAATGATACGTCATATTAATGTTAATGATAATTTCTTAGAAAAAATGATTTTTTTATAAATCAATCATAAGACAATTATCAATGAATATATCATTATATTCGACTTGTGTATAGCCCAAATATTGTATCATATTTATAATCCATGTGTTATTACATATAGATGAGTTGGAAACAACATACATAGTTTCCCATGAAGATAATATCACAATGACCTATTTCAAGGATAACTAAGATAATGTCATGTCACCAAAAAGTTATGTATAACTTTTTGCACTCCTATATTCTACATGGTCTCTCCCCAAAACAATATCTTAATTGCTAACTAGATGGATATATTTACTGGGTGTATAGAATAAACAATCATTAATAGTACCATTAATATACCTCAGATGACTTCTACCAATATTCCAATGCGACAAGATAGGAGTCTCTATATATATAACAGTGAGACTGTCCCTAGATATAATACTCTGCCTGGTGAATATTAGTTATCTCATGCATCCGAAAATATGTTTGAAATAGTTATAATCAATATATAATTTATCATTTATTATTAATTACAATCCGCCTCTATAACATCCTTCGGATATAAATATTGCACCATCGTAGTAAATAACCTCAATACTGAGGAATTAAGTCATTTATACGGTATCATTCATTTAAAAATATTCTACCATGGAATCCTTAAATAAAGACAACATACATAGTGTATTTTTTTTCAAAATTATATTGTCAATATATTAGTAAGATAATAATAATCTTCTATCACCATTATTCATGAAATAGGTTGGGAGTTCATATGGACATTTCATAAATCCATTATATTTAATATAATCATCAATCCTAGTGTTCCATGCACATGGTGCTTGCTTATTTCCATAATGTTCCTTCTTAAATTTTTAGAACATGAATTCTCTTCTATTCTTCATTTATCAAATTAGTAAATAAATAAAGACATAATCATATAAAAATCAATTTACAAATATTAAATTTTCCAGAATTTGATGTATGTTCCATATATGTTGGTAACATATCCTGATCAATAATGAGATATTCTCTGAAATTAAAATCAGTAATGAACCATTACAAAAGTAAATTCCATCATTATTCATATAGTATTTTAAACTAAATATTTTATTGTATATTTGTACTCCTCCTTGATCCTTATCTTCATTTTTGATCATCCACTTTGCATTGATTGATTCTCACACATATAGAATGTGTGTTAATTACCATGTTTTGTTCTTCTCAATGGAATGGATTTCCTCATCCATTTATCTTTTATTTCCTTCATTTTATTTAAATTTCTTGATGCTAATTAGATAAAATTTGTTGAAGAGAAAATATATTTTCAGGAACTCCTATTTTGGTTCAATGATTCATATATGTTTTGGGAATAAAACATTATGTTGTCAAATATCTAAAACATCTTTTTATAATTCCTTATGATATATTGGGATGTGGTGATGTTTTCACCATTTCTTGAATTCCACATTCCGCATTTGTTATTTAATTAATATTTTATTCTTCTTTTATTGTTAGTTATACCTCTATAAAATATTTATAATAATTTTATTTCAAAAAATCTATTTCATTAAAGATAACTACTATATTGAATAAAATATTCTTAGTAATTATATTATACATGTAATATCTCATTGGTCGATCTCCATATCCCAAAAGGATAAACATCACTACTTTTTAATATGGATTTTTTATTTTACCTGTAGAATAGTAAAAATGGTAATAAAAACAAAAAATCTAAGATTTCATAAACTATGCATGTGAGTATTTAATGCTTCATGCATAGCCTTTTCTTCATAATATTTTATGTGAAATCTATTGAATACATACAGGTCACACAAAAACCATAGTAATCTTTAAATTCATAGGATTATATTCATTTTTCATCAAGATAATTACCATATAGTGAATTTAATTATTTATTATTCTGGATATATCATTGAGTTTGGTGTCTAACATTTCATCAAATTTGTTGAATTTCATGTTTCTTGAGGTGCACATGAAAAAAATAAAAGTTTACTCCCAACCTTGATCAAATATCAAATTTTTTATCCAATATATTCTTCGATTTTCCACCACCACCTTGAATTCATTAATGACATAAAACACATTCACCTTCATATTGAGATTTTATATCCTTTTTTTCCTACTATAATCATCACTAAATACTAGAAAGTACTTGCTATGCTCATTTTATTTAAGTTTTGAAAGGTCAAAAAAATTATTTTGGACTAACTTGGAATGTGCAATGATATTCAAATTTTAAATTATTTTTAATTTTCATTATATAGTTCATTCATATAATATAAATTTCATATATTTTATTTAAAAATTATTTTTACAAAAACCATTGACCTTTATTTCCAAATATCATTAAAAATATAATTTTTAATGACAAAAATTGAGATACCATAGAATTTCATAGTCATCGTGTACTATTGTATAACATCATGGTAAATCATGGTAGATAATATAAAGAAACATATGGTTCCTTATAATGAGATATTTTTTTATCATACTTCATTTTCCATGAACAATAATCAAATTTTAATTTATTAGCATATGATAAATCATTTTTTGACAAATTTACTAATATTAAAAATGTTTATCTTTATGAAGGGTTCATATTAAATATCAATTAAAAATGTATGATTTCAAAATCATTGATTCATTAGAATATCTCATATCCCATGCTAAATATAAGGCCCCAGCCTTAAACCTTACTTAATCTTGAGTTATTACAAGATTACACATTGAGGATCTTTTCAGGTTTAGAGTTTTAGAGAATTAGATCATTAAACTTGCATTACATTCCACATTTAAACAAAGTGGTTACATAAAAGACAATATTAATTCTTCCCATCAACGGAAACATATTTAAAATAAAACACGGATTTTTTCTTGACACATCCTTGACACCATCATCACATCATGTACCTTTCCCTTGACCTGTGAATTTTTTTTTAAAAACTTGGGATGAGCATAAAAAGCTCACTAAGAGTTATAAAAATATGGAAAGGAAACATGAGTTCATATATACATAATAATGAAATCATACTTTACCCATAAAACATAGGCACTTTAACATACCTCATAAAACCATGAATAAATCAAAGACATCATAAGACATAAAGGTAACTTGAGGCATTCATAACATTCTTACGTAGGGAGTAACCCTCTTGGTTACGTTTTGGAATACCCATCACAGTATATTCCCTAAATCTCTTCGGAGAAACCTTAAATTTTCACTCCTTCACGTTACCCAATGCATTGGAGAGCTATATCGGGCTCACCCTCCCTTAGTTTATCACAGAACCACCCGTTTTCATAATAATGCCCAAGAACCATAACATAATCATATCACATAAAACATGCATAAAGGAAACATAACATTTCCACATTTTAGTCACAAGATATCAATACAACACATTGATATAATAAAAACATTAGGAAAACCATTTTAAATACCAAAGTAAAAAATGGAATTTATTTTTCATTTAAAAAAAGGGTATGGCTTGTAGAGGAAGCTGAAACTCCAATAATGGTCACGGTGGCGGAGAAGTCGTTGTCGCCGCATACATACGACAAGAAAAACATTCCCTTTTGTCGTTTGGTAAAATGCTTCGTATAAAAAGATTCCTTTTGAATAAGAGTAAAAAGTCAAAGGGGTTTATACACCATATAAAAGAAGGCTGTGTATAAAACAAAATATGCCTCAATGAATGTAGATTGAGACGAAGTCCCATACAAAGACGGTATCCTTGGTTTAAGGATAAATAAATTACATAATTATGTGTGACAAACGAATACACCAAATATAAGTGGATATTAAGTGCAAAATAATCAAATGTCATTCACACATATTCAAAGGATGACATATTCAATAACTACATGTTGAACCCAAAGAAATCGAAATTGGGTTAAGAAGTTCCCTTGACAGCCTAATGGCGTCACATCAAAATGAGTTGATGAAAGATAAAAAAAGGATATCTCATCACATGGACATAAAATTTACGTCAATAAGGATATATGAGAACATATCCCAACATAACAATATGTAAAATAAAAGACCCAACAAAAGAAGTCTTTTAAAAAGAGGAGGGTGAAAGTTTCTCTTATCAACATGGGTATCTTTCGAAACATACGCCCCGTGAAAGAAGAACAATACAACATTGATGTAAATACTAATAAATGAAATAATATTACACAATCAGTAAAATAATGGTCAGTACATACACCACTCAAAGAAAATTGTGGCAATGTAGCATAAATCTCACAGGAATAAAAGTGAGATGAAAAATCCCTTACGAAAACTCGGCAGCCTAACGGCGCCACTTAAAACTTCCAAAAATGGATTGATGAGATCAAATAGGGTATCTCATCACATTAAAATAAAATGTACAGAAAGATTAATATAAAAGAACATCCCCCATTATAAAAAAGAGGAGCTTAAAAGAAGTGACATAAAGGAGAGTACATAAAGAGAAAGAGAGAGGTTAGATCTCTTACGAAAATTCGGCAGCCTAACGGTGCCACTCAAAACATCCAAAATGGATTGATGAGGGGAAAATAGGGTCTCTCATAATATGAAAATAATAATTACAGTAGGATTAATATAAAATAACATCCCAATCATAAGAAAGATGAGCTTAAAAGTAATGACATAAAAGAGTGTTCTTAAAAAGAAAGAGAGGTGTAGGAGCCCTTACCTCGGGTCCGACTTGACTCGATCATTCTTTAACGTCCTGAATAAAAAACTTGATTTAATTTCCACATTATTAATAACCTCTTTATAGTTCATTATTCCTTTTAGATCACTTATTGTCATGTTATAAAAATTATGTAATCATTTAAGTTAACAATGTTTGTTTTGTCGATATTTTGTTCTTAAGTCGAAAGTGGACTTCTTACAATTTCATGTTGTTCGTGTGGTCAAAGGTTCTTTATATAAAGAATGAAATTCCTGATTTTGATAGCATATATATCATATACATCCAAAATATACATGTATTTATAATATTACATAATCATTTAGAGGTAAGAAATGAAATGCACCGTTCATGGAGACGGTAAGCCGTACGTACGCATGAACGCTACTTTCATTTCTTTGTCATATTAATGGATTTAAAACTAAATTAGAGGTATGTATATTTTAATTCCATAATTATATTCATAATATATATGTATCATTCATCATATATATCCATTATATACATGTACTTATAATAGTACATTACATTTGGGGATAAGAAATGAAATGCACCGTTCATGGAGACGGTAAGTCGTACGTACGCATGAACGCTACATTCATTTCTATCTCATACTTTAATGGAAAGAAATAATAATGATATATAGGTATATTATTCCATTATAACATCATATATAATAACATTAAATCCATCCTTTATACGTGCCACGTATGGCATAAACGAATCACATCACATTGAGGGGGCGGTAGTCCGCACTTCCTAAAATGAAGATATCGTGTATACCCATAATGGAAACAATAATGGTATGTCATAAATGAAAAATACAGAAGCTTAAGTAAAGAATAAAAATATTATATATCATGTATAAAAATAGTGACATCATAATGGCCACCTTTGAAGGTGCTAAATGAGTATTGAACAATCATCGTTTCGGGAGGCAGAATTTCGCCATCCATGGAAACCGTATGTTCTTTAACCGTTTGATGTAGTTGTGTGAGAGTGTAGCTCAAATAAATCATATAACAACATCCTAGTATATTGAAGATACTATTTTTGTTACAAAATAAGTAAATAATAAGATTTTAGGGGGTTGGAGAAGCAAAATAAAACAAATGAACATGAGAGAATGAATTACCTTTAAAAGTGTAACTCCTTTTGATTTGAGCCTAAACGCTTCCTTTGAAAGGATTATTCCCAAAGGGAATCCTCTAGGATTAGGATAGGGATTTGGAGAGAGTAAATGGGCATGTGATGGCCGAGCCAAAGGCTTGAGGAGTCTGTGAAATGAGGTAGAGGTGGGGGCCTTTTATAAGAGGAGAGGAGGGGCACTTTTGGAAATCATGAAACTATTACTTTATTTTCAAAAGTGTTTCGAATTTCTAAGGTCCCAAATGGATATATTTTCACGATAAGATGATAAGGCTTCGACATATTCCTATCCAATAGTTTTTGGACAAGTGTAGGTCTTAGATTTTATATTATCGTTTCATTTTATTTAAACTGATCATTAATGAGGTCATCGTTGCATCATCATGATGTCATAATTAAATCAATTTATATAATGTCTATAAATTATAACAAAAATATCCTGATGTAGGAAATCTTTTTATCTTTCCAAATAGTATTTATAGACAAAAATATGATTATTGTAACCCCTTCTAAAAATTGTTTTAGTAAAACAATTTATGTTAGTGTCATTTTAACCTTTATTTAAAAAAAAGGCATTAAAGTCATTATCTCACCCAAGAGGCTCCATAGGGTCCCCTAAATCGACCCATGGGTTTTCTTGGTCGTCCATGACTCATCCAATAGGGGTAGGACAAGTGTCATGGTGTTTTCATATTTTTATAATATCATTTTTTCCTTAAATTACACTAATTACCTCTAATCGCGATTAATGAAAAAAAGTTACTATTCACCAAAAAATTATTTTCATCCCATTGAACCAAATTTTACATACTAATGACAACCATGTATGTAGGATTTTCAAAATTCAATACACATTAGTGGTAAATTTCATTTAACTAAAAAATCAGTTTGCTTGATTACCAATTAGTGGTTTCGCTATTCATCAAAAATTGGAGTTTCTCAGAAAATTACCAAAAATTCACTCTAAGCTATATTCGATATTCCGAATTAAAAAATGATTTTTATATTACATACTTCAAAGAATATAAGTAGAATTAATTAATTTAATAATTAACTCCCTCTGTCAAAACAAATAGCGTGTTTTTAAGAAACTATATATATCAAAAGATTGATATTTGTTTATGTCGAATTTCAAAGTAAAATTAATTCCAAAGTCCACCATTGAATCAAATGGTAAAAATATTTTATGGTTTCACTTTAAAACCACTTCAGAAGATAATTTAATCATATAAATAAGTTAGATTAAAAGTGGTTTTGAATTAAAATACAACATTTTTTCACTATTCATTAAAAATTGAACTTTTTCGGAAAGATACCAAAAATTTACACAAAGTAAATTTTGATGTCCCAATTCGTAAGAAGAGTTTTATTTGGTCCAATTGAATGTATAAGAGTGAAAAAAACTATATTTAATGATGGTTCTCCATCAAAAGGCGATAAGTGATCCTTTAGTGAAAACTAGGTCATATACGCCTAAAATTGAATTCTTTCCGTATTTTAATCCTTTATCGTTTATTGGATAAATGTAAAAACATTTAAAAACATATATAATCATATTTTATTTATTTCTATCCATTCCCGCCAATACAACGGCTACATGTTAACTACCATTTAAAATAATATTATTTTATTATTAGAGTGCAACGTAAGATTCCCAAGAAACTCGTTGTTGCGTGTTGGGTATGCCCTCGAGCATACAGTCCCCTTTAAAGTCATATTAATATTTTATTCACAAATATGGATAAATATGAAAATTTTATTTTATTTATTTACCTGGGGTGTTACATCCTTCCCCCCTTTTGGGAATTCCGTCCTCGCAATTTTTAAAATTGAGCTTGGAAACATCTTTGAAAGTCCCACATCGGAACAAGAGTCGGTAAAACACTCACTTTAAAATAAAGAAAGATAAGTTCAGAGGTCACCCGAGTTAACCCATACTAGTATTCCATGTAGGAAAACATGGACATGGAGGAGAAAACATAGGTTCATGTTCTGATGGAGAGTGATAGAAAACATGTTTAGGAGAAAGTTAACAATAAGAAAATCACAAACTTGTGATGGGTTAAACGGTGTTGGGTTCCCCAGTAGGAAAAGTTAATAGACAACATTTTTGTTTTATGTTACTTTTTATTGAGGAATTTATTCATAAGGAAACATAATCACTTATCCTTTTGACTTTCAAATTTTACTAGATTACTTAATCAAACTCATATTTTTTTCCAAAAGATGAGTATTTAGAGAGACTTGTTCGCATTAAGCGTACTATAATCAACTTCTAGAGAATTACCTAATCCACAATAGAGAACTATATACTTCCCAAGTCTTTATACTCTAACCAAAACCAAAAAAAAAGGTTAGTACATGATCAGATAATCCAGAAAAGGGTAACCCTTTATAAAAAGAAAATCTATTCTTAATCTCCAAAATTTGACCAACAAAACCCAAAGTTCAACGAGGACCATTAGATAATCAATTTTTCCATAAAATTATTCAAATTATACCAAACTAATGTTGAACCCCAAATATTTGAAGGATTTAGTCACATAGTCTTCCAAGTTAAATCGTAACACTTATCTCCAAACAACATCAGTTTCTCCTAAAGTATCGTATTGAAAAGTAATTAACCTAATCACATATCCTCCATGATAGGTTAATCATTTTCATAAATAACCCAAAATAAACTTACTCTTAATTCATAAAATCATATAATTAAAAAGAATCAGTCAAACTAACCAGGGACTTCACGTAGTCCATTGGTAGGCGATAAATACCAGTCGCACTTTGGTTGTGAGTTCGATTCCCAAAGCTTTGTCTGACGCGACAGGTTGTCACAGGGTCTACGTGTTGTCCTTTTTCCAAAACTATATAATTCTCAAATCATTCCCAAAAAAGGGAAAAAATCATCAAAAATAACCATAACATAATTTAACCTCAATTTTATCTCATGCCTTTCACTTCCATCATAACATATAGTAACCCATAATTACCTAAAAAGTAAGGATCATATAAACCCTAATGGTTACCTTTATAATTATTATCAGAACATCCACATCGATTGGTCATCTCATACATGATGCATTATAGAACATACCAAGGTTAATGTGGTTTATCATTACTCCTTGATAGTTGGTTTAGAACAACCATGAGTTTCCTCATTGAATACCCCATTTTATCTAGTATCTTAATCATAGAACCACAACAGTTTCCTTCAAACCTGTTGTCTCTTTGGTGCCTGCTAGATCCAGCCATTTACTAAAACCAAAAAGGTCAGTGTGAGTATATCAACATAAAATCATGTACTAATGAGTAAGATAAAGACTAAGATATACTTACTCATTCACTTTATCTAAAAACTATGACACTATCTAAAATCCTAGCCAATATGGTAATGTCACTTATGCTTAAAGAATACCCTAACCTCTAAAGTTATCTAAACCGACCTTTGATACCAAATATAAGGCCCCAGCCTTAAACCTTACTTAATCTTGAGTTATTACAAGATTACACATTGAGGATCTTTTCAGGTTTAGAGTTTTAGAGAATTAGATCATGAAACTTGCATTACATTCCACATTTAAACAAAGTGGTTACATAAAAGACAATATTCATTCTTCCCATCAACAAAAACATATTTAAAATAAAACACGGATTCTTTCTTGAAACATCCTTGAAACTATCATCACATCATGTACCTTTCCCTTGACCTGTGAAAAACATTTCAAAAACATGGGATGAGCATAAAAAGCTTAGTAAGAGTTATAAAAATATGGAAAGGAAACATGAGTTCATATATACATAAGAATTAAATCATACTTTACCCATAAAACATAGGCACTTTAACATACCTCATCAAACCATGAATAAATCAAAGAAATCATAAGACATAAAGGTAACTTGAGGCATTCATAACATTCTTATGTAGGGAGTAACCCTCTTGGTTACGTTTTGGAATACCCATCACAGTATATTCCCTAAATCACTTCGGAGAAACCTTAACGTTTCACTCCTTCGCATTAACCAATGCATTGGAGAGCTATATCGGGATCACCCGCCCTTAGTTTATCACGGAACCACCCGTTTTCATAATAATTCCCAAAAACCATAACATAATCATATCACATAAAACATGCATAAAGGAAACATAACATTTCCACATTTCAATCACAAGATATCAATACAACACATTGATATAATAAAAACATTATGAAAACCATTTTCAATACCAAAGTAAAACATGGTATTTATTTTTCATTTAAAAAGAAGGGTATGGCTTGTAGAGGAAGCAGAAACTCCAATAATGGTCATGGCGGCGGAGAAGTCGTTGTCGCCGCATATGTACGACCAGAAAAACATTCCCTTTTGTCATTTTGTAAAATGCTTCGTATAAAAAAGATTCCTTTTGAATAAGCATAAAAGTCAAAGGGGTTTATACACCATATAAAAGAAGGTTGTGTATAAAACAAAATATGCCTCAATGAAAGGAGATTGAGACGAAGTCCCATACAAAGACGGTATCCTTGGTTTAAGGATAAATCAATTACATAATTATGTGTGACAAACGAATACACCAAATATAAGTGGATATTATGTTTAAAATAATCAAAGGTCATTCACACGTATTCAAAGGATGACATATTCAGTAACTACATGTTGAACCCAAAGAAATCGAAATTGGGTTAAGAAGTTCCCTTGACAGCCTAACGGTGTCACATCAAAATGAGTTGATGAGAGATAAAAAAAGGATATCTCATCACTTGGACATAAAATTTACATCAATAAGTATATATGAGAACATATCCCAACATAAAAATATGTAAAATAAAAGACCCAACAAATGAAGTCTTTTAAAAAGAGGAGGGTGAAAGGTTCCCTTACAGACATGGGTATCTTTCAAAACATACGCCCCATGAAAGAAGAACAATACAACATTGATGTAAATACTCATAAATGAAAGAATATTACACAATGAGTAAAATAATGGTCAGTACATACACCACTCAAAGGAAATTGTGGCAATATAGCATAAATCTCACAGGAATAAAAGTGAGATGAAAAATCCCTTACGAAAACTCGGCAGCCTAACGGCGCCACTTAAAACATCCAAAAATGGATTGATGAGATCAAATAGGGTATCTCATCACATTAAAATAAAATTTATAGAAAGAGGAATATAAAAGAAAATCCCCCATCATAAAAAAGAGGAGCTTAAAAGAAGTGACAGAAAGTAGAGTACTTAAAGAGAAATAGAGAGGTTAGATCTCTTACGAAAATTCGGCAGCCTAACAGCGCCACTCAAAACATCCAAAATGGATTGATGAGAGGAAAATAGGGTCTCTAATCATATGAACATAATACATACAGTAGTAGTAATATAAAATAACTTCCCAATCATAAGAAAGATGAGCTTAAAAGGAATGACATAAAAGAGTGTACTTAAAAAGAAAGAGAGGTGTAGGATCCCTTACCTCGGGTCCGACTTGACTCGATCATTCTTTAACGTCATGAATAATTAACTTGAGTTAATTTACACTTTATTAAGAACCTTTTTCTAGTTAATTATTTATTTTATATCACTTATTGTCATGTTTTAAACATTATGTAATCATTTATGTTAATAATGTTTGTTTTGTTTATATTTGGGTCTTAAGTCGAAAGTGGACTTCTTACAATTACATGTTGTTCGTGTGGTCAAAGGTTATTTATATCCAGAATGAAATTCCGGATTTGGATATAATATATATCATATATATTCAGAATATACATGTATTTATAATATTACATAATCATTTAGAGGTAAGAAATGAAATGCACCGTTCATGGAGACGGTAAGCCGTACGTACGCATGAACGCTACTTTCATTTCTTTGTCATATTAATGGAATTAAAACTGAATGAGAGGTATGTATATTTTAATTCCAGAATTATATTCATCATTTAGATGTATCATTCATCATATATATACATTATATAGATGTACATATAATAGTACATTACATTTGGGGATAAAAAAATGAAATCCACCGTTCAGGGAGACGGTAAGCCGTACGTACGCATGAACGCTACTTTGATTTCTATCTCATACTTTAATGGAAAGAAATAATAATGATATATAGGTATATTATAAATCCAGTATAACATCATATATAATAACATTAAATCCATCCTTTATACGTCCCACATATGGCATTAACGAATCACATCACTTTGAGGGGGCGGTAGTCCGCACTTCCTAAAATAAAGACATCATGTATACCCATAATGGAAACAATAATGGTATGCCATAAATGAAAAATAAATAAGCTTAAGTAAATAATAAACATATTATATATCATATATAAAAATAGTAAAATCATAATGGCCACCTTTGAAGGTGCTAAATGAGTATTGAACAATCATCGTTTCGGGAGGCAGAATTTCACCATCCACGGAAACCGTATGTTCTTTAATAATTTGATGTATTTGTGTGAGAGTGTAGCTCGAATAAATCTTATAACAACATCCTAGTATATTGAATATACTTTTGTTGTTACAAAAGAAGTAAATAAAAAGAGTTTAGGGGGTTGGAGAAGCAAAATAAAACAAATGAACATGAGAGAATGAATTACATTTAAAAGTGTAACTCCTTTTGATTTGAGCCTAAAGGCTTCCTTTGAAAGGATTATGCCCAAAGGGAATCCTCTAGGATGAGTATAGGGATGTGGAGAGAGTAAATGGGCAGGTTATGGCCGAGCCAAAGGCTTGAGGAGTGTGTGAAATGAGGTAGAGGTGGGGGCCTTTTATAAGAGGAGAGGAGGGGCACTTTTGGAAATCATGAAACTATTACTTTATTTTCAAAAGTGTTTCGAATTTATAAGGTCCCACATTGATATATTTCGACGATAAGATGATAAGGCTTCGATATATTCCTATCCAATAGTTTTTGGACAAGTGTAGGTCTTAGATTTTATATTATCGTTTCATTTTATTTAAACTGATCATTAATGAGGTCATCGTTGCATCATCATGATGTCATAATTAAATTAATTTATTTAATGTATAAAAATTATAACAAAACTATCCTGATGTAGGAAGTCTTTTTTTCTTTCAAAAGAGTATTTATAGGCAAAAATATGATTAGTATAACCCCTTCTAAAAATTGTTTTAGTAAAACAATTTATGTTAGTGTCATTTTCACCTTTATTTAAAAAAATGGCATTAAAGTCATTATCTCACCCAAGAGGCCCCATAGGGTCCCCTAAATCGACCCATGGGTTTTCATGGTCGGCCATGACTCATCCTATAGCGGTAGGACAAGTTTCAAGGTGTTTTCATATTTTTATAATATCATGTTTATGTTAAATTACTCTAATTACCTCTAATCGTGATTAATGAAAAAAAATTACTATTCACCAAAAAATTATTTTCATCCCATTGAACCACATTTTACATACTAATGACAACCATTTATGTTGGATTTTCAAAATTCAATACACATTAGTGGTAAAATTTCATTTAACTGAAAAATTAGTTTGCTTGATTACAACTTAGTGGTTTCGCTATTCATCAAAAATTGGAGTTTTTCAGAAAATTACCAAAAATTCACTCTAAGCTATATTCGATATTCCGAATTCAAAAATGATGTTTATATTACATAATTAAAAGAATATAATTAGAATTAAATAATTTAATAATTAACTCCCGCTGTCAAAACAAATAGCGTGTTTTTAAGAAACTATATATATCAAAAGATTGATATTTGTTTATGTCGAATTTCAAAGTGAAATTAATTCCAAAGTACACCATTGAATCAAATGGTAAAAATATTTTATGGTTTCACTTTGAAACCAATTAAAAAGATAATCTAATAATATAAATAAGTTTTATTAAATGAGTTTTTGAATTAAAATACAACATTTTTTCACTATTCATTAAAAATTAAACTTTTTCATAAAGATACCAAAAATTTACAAAGTAAATTTTGATGTCCCAATTATTAAGAAGAGTTTTATTTGGTCCAATTGAATGTATAAGAGTGAAAAAAACTATATTTAATGACGGTTCTCCATCAAAAGGCGATAAGTGATCCTTTAGTGAAAACTTGGTCATATACGCCTAAAATTGAATTCTTTCCGTATTTTAAGCCTTTATCGTTTATTGGATAAATGTAAAAACATATAAAAACATATAAAATCATATTTTAGTTATTTCTATCAATTCCCGCCAATACAATGGCTACATGTTAACTACCATTTAAAATAATATTATTTTATTATTAGAGTGCAACGTATGATTCCCAAGAAACTCGTTGTTGTGTGTTGGGTACGCCCTCGAGCATACCATCCCCTTTAAAGTCATATTAATATTTTATTCACAAATATGGATAAATATGAAAATTTCATTTTATTTATTTACCTGGGGTGTTACATCCTTCCTCCATTTTGGGAATTGCGTCTTCACAATTTTTAAAATTGAGATTGGAAACATCCTTGAAAGTCCCACATCGGAACAAGAGTCGGTAAAACACTCACTTTAAAATAAAGAAAGATAAGTACAGAGGTCACCTGAGTTAACCCACACTAGGATTCCATGTAGGAAAACATTGACATGGAGGAGAAAACATAGGGTCATGTTCTGATGGAGAGGATAGAAAACATGTTTAGGAGAAAGTTAACAATAAGAAAATCACAAACTTGTGATGGGTTAAATGGTGTTGGGTTCCCCAGTAGGAAAAGTTAATAGACAACATTTTTGTTTTATGTTACTTTTTATTGAGGAATTTATTCATAAGGAAACATAATCACTTATCATGTTGACTTTCAACTTTTACTAGATTACTTAATCAAACTCATATTTTTTTCCAAAAGACGAGTATTTAGAGAGACTTGTTCGCATTAAGCGTACTATAATCAACTTCTAGAGAATCACCTAATCCACAATAGAGAAATATATACTTCCCAAGTCTTTAGACTCTAACCAAAACCAAAACCAAAAAGGTTAGTACATGATCAGATAATCCAGAAAAGGGTAACCCTTTATAAAAATAAAATCTATTCTTAATCTCCAAAATTTGTCCAGCAAAACCCAAAGTTCAACGGGGACCATTGGATAAACAATTTGTCCATAAAATTCTTTAAATTATACCAAACTAAGGTTGAAACCCAAATATTTGAAGGATTTAGTCACATAATCTTCCAAGTTAAATCGTAACACTTATCTCCAAACAACATCAGTTGCTCCTAAAGCCTCGTATTGAAAAGTAATTAACCTAATCACATATCCTCCATGATAGGTTAATCATTTTCATAAATAACCCAAAATAAACTTACTCTTAATTCATAAAATCATATAATTAAAAAGAACCAGTCAAACTAACCAGGGACTTCAGGTAGTCCAGTGGTAGGCGAAAAATACAAGTCGCACTTTGGTTGTGAGTTCGATTCCCAAAGCTTTGTCCGACACGACGGGTTGTCACACGGTCTGCGTGTTGTCCTTTTTCAAAAACTATATAATTCTCAAATCATTCCCCAAAAAGGGATAAAATCATCAAAAATAACCATAACATAATTTAACCTCAATTTTATCTCATGCCTTTCACTTCCATCATAACATATAGTAACCCATAATTACCTAAAAAGTAAGGATCATATAACCCCTAATGGTTACCTTTATAATTATTACCTGAACTTCCACATCGATTGGTCATCTCGTACATGATTCATTATAGAACATACCAAGGTTTAAGTGGTTGATCATGACTCCTTGATAGTTGGTTTAGAACAACCACGAGTTTCCTCATTGAATACCCCATTTTATCTAGTATCTTAATCATAGAACCACCACAGTTTCCTTCAAACCTGTTGTCTCATTGGTGCCTACTAGATCTAGCCATTTACTAAAACCAAAAAGGTCAGTGTGAGTATATCAACATAAACATCATGTACTAATGAGTAAGATAAAGACTAAGATATACTTACTCATTCACTTTATCTAAAAACTATGACACTATCTAAAATCCTAGCCAATATGGTAATGTTAATTATGATTAAAAAATACCCTACCCTATAACGTTATCTAAAACGACCTTTGATACCAACTATAAGGCCCCAGCCTTAAACCTTACTTAATCTTGAGTTATTACAAGATTACACATTGAGGATCTTTTCAGGTTTAGAGTTTTAGAGAATTAAATCATGAATCTTACATTACATTCCACATTTAAACAAAGTGGTTACATAAAAGACAATATTCATTCTTCCCATCAACGGAAACATATTTAAAATAAAACACGGATTCTTTCTTGACACATCCTTGAAACTATCATCACATCATGTACCTTTCCCTTGACCTGTGAAAAACATTTCAAAAACTTGGGATGAGCATAAAAAGCAAAGTAAGGGTTTAAAAAATATGGAAAGGAAACATGAGTTCATATATACATAAGAATGAAATCATACTTTACCCATAAAACATAGGCACTTTAACATACCTCATCAAACCATGAATAAATCAAAGAAATCATAAAACATAAAGGTAACTTGAGGCATTCATAACATTCTTACGTAGGGAGTAACCCTCTTGGTTACGTTTTGGAATACCCATCACAGTATATTCCCTAAATCTCTTCAGAGAAACCTTAACATTTCACTCCTTTGCGTTTCCCAATGCATTGGAGAGCTATATCGGGCTCACCCGCCCTTAGTTTATCACGGAACCACCCGTTTTCATAATAATGCCCAAGAACCATAACATAATCATATCACATAAAACATGCAAAAAGGAAACATAACATTTCCACATTTCAATCACAAGATATCAATACAACACATTGATATAATAAAAACATTATGAAAACCATATTCAATACCAAATTAAAACATGGTATTTATTTTTCATTTAAAAAAAAGGGTATGGCTTGTAGAGGAAGCCGAAAATCCAATAATGGTCACGGCGGCGGAGAAGTCGTTGTCACCGCATACGTACGACAAGAAAAAATTCCCTTTTGTTGTTTTGTAAAATGCTTCGTATAAAAAATATTCCTTTTGAATAAGCGTAAAATTCAAAGGGGTTTATACACCATATAAAAGAAGGCTGTGTATAAAACAAAATATGCCTCATTGAAAGGAGATTGAGACGAAGTCCCATACAAAGACGGTATCCTTGGTTTAAGGATAAATCAATTACATAATTATGTGTGACAAATGAATACACCAAATATAAGTGGATATTAAGTGTAAAATAATCAAAGGTAATTCACACATATTCAAAGGATGACATATTCAATAACTACATGTTGAACCCAAAGAAATCGAAATTGGGTTAAGAAGTTCCCTTGACAGCCTAACGGCGTCACATCAAAATGAGTTGATGAGAGATAAAAAAATGATATCTCATCACTTGGACATAAAATTTACATCAATAAGGATATATGAGAACATATACCAACATAAAAATATGTAAAATAAAAGACCCAACAAAAGTAGTCTTTTAAAAGGAGGAGGGTGAAAGGTTCCCTTACCGACATGGGTATCTTTCGAAACATACGCACCGTGAAAGAAGACCAATACAACATTGATGTAAATACTCATAAATAAAAGAATATTAAAAAGTGAGTAAAATAATGGTCAGTACATACACCACTCAAAGGAAATTGTTGCAATGTAGCATAAATCTCACAGGAATAAAAGTGAGATGAAAAATCCCTTACGAAAACTCGGCAGCATAACGGCGCCACTTAAAACTTCCAAAAATGGATTGATGAGATAAAATAGGGTATCTCATCACATTAAAATAAAATGTACAGAAAGAGGAATATAAAAGAACATCCCCCATCATAAAAAAGAGGACCTTAAAAGAAGTGACATAAAGGAGAGTATTTAAAGAGAAAGAGAGAGGTTAGATCTCTTACGAAAATTCGGCAGCCTAACAGCGCCACTCAAAACATCGAAAATGGATTGATGAGAGGAAAATAGGGTCTCTCATAATATGAACATAATACTTACAGTAGGAGTAATATAAAATAACATCCCAATATTCAGAAAGATGATCTTAAAAGGAATGACATAAAAGAGTGTACTTAAAAAGAAAGAGAGGTGTAGGATCCCTTACCTCGGGTCCGACTTGACTCGATCATTCTTTAACGTCCTGAATAATAAACTTGAGTTAATTTCAACTTTATTAAGAACCTTTTTCTATTTCATTATTCCATTTAGATCACTTATTGTCATGTTATAAACATTATGTAATCATTTAAGTTAATAATGTTTGTTTTGTCGATATTTGGGTCTTAAGTCGAAAGTGGACTTCTTACAATTACATGTTGTTCGTGTGGTCCAAGGTTCTTTATATCCAGAATGAAATCCCAGATTTGGATAGAATATATATCATATATATCCAGAATATACATGTATTTATAATATTACATAATCATTTAGAGGTAAGAAATGAAATGCACCGTTCATGGAGACGGTAAGTCGTACGTACGCATGAACGCTACTTTCATTTCATTGTCATATTAATGGAATTAAAACTAAATGAGAGGTATGTATATTTTAATTCCAGAATTATATTCATCATTTTGATTTATCATTCATCATATATATCCATTATATACATGTACATATAATAGTACATTACATTTCGGGATAAGAAATGAAATGCACCGTTCATGGAGACGGTAAGCCGTACGTACGCATGAACGCTACTTTCATTTCTATCTCATACTTTAATGGAAAGAAATAATAATGATATATAGGTATATTATAATTCCAGTATAACATCATATATAATAACATTAAATCCATCCTTTATACGTCCCACGTATGGCATTAACGAATCACATCACTTGGAGGGGGCGGTAGTCCGCACTTCCTAAAATGAAGATATCATGTATACCCATAATGGAAACAATAATGGTATGCCATAAATGAAAAATAAAGAAGCTTAAGGAAATAATAAACATATTATATATCATATATAAAAATAATTACATCATAATGGCCACCTTTTAAGGTGCTAAATGAGTATTGAACAATCATCGTTTCGGGAGGCAGAATTTCGCTAGACACGGAAACCGTATGTTCTTTAACCATTTGATGTATTTGTGTGAGATTGTAGCTCGAATAAATATTATAAAAACATCCTAGTATATTGAAGATACTGTTGTTGTTACAAAATAAGTAAATAAAAAGAGTTTAGGGGGTTGGAGAAGCAAAATAAAACAAATGAACACGAGAAAATGAATTACCTTTAAAAGTGTAACTCCTTTTGATTTGAGCCTAAAGGCTTCCTTTGAAAGGATTCATCCCAAAGGGAATCCTATAGGATGAGTAGAGGGATGTGGAGAGAGTAAATGGGCAGGGGATGGCCTATCCAAAGGCTTGAGGAGTGTGTGAAATGAGGTAGAGGTGGGGGCCTTTTATAAGAGGAGAGGAGGGGCACTTTTGGAAATCATGAAACTATTACATTATTTTCAAAAGTGTTTCGAATTTATAAGGTCCCACATTGATATATTTCGACGATAAGATGATAAGGCTTCGACATATTCCTATCCAATAGTTTTTGGACAAGTGTAGGTCTTATAGTTTATATTATCGTTTCATTTTATTTAAACTGATCATTAATGAGGTCATCGTTTCATCATCATTATGTCATAATTAAATTAATTTATTTAATGTCTAAAAATTATAACAAAAATATCTTGATGTAGGAAATATTTTTATCTTTCCAAAGAGTATTTATAGACAAAAATATGATTAGTATAACCCCTTCTAAAAATTGTTTTAGTAAAACAATTTATGTTAGTGTCATTTTCACCTTTATTTACAAAAAGGCATTAAAGTCATTATCTCACCCAAGAGGCTCCATAGGGTCCCCTAAATCGACCCATGAGTTTTCTTGGTCGTCCATGACGCATCCAATAGGGGTAGGACAAGTGTCATGGTGTTTTCATATTTTTATAATATCATTTTTACGTTAAATTACACTAATTAACTCTAATCGGGATTAATGAAAAAAAGTTACTATTCACCAAAAAATTATTTTCATCCCATTGAACCACATTTTACATACTAATGACAACCATGTATGTCTGATTTTCAAAATTCAATACACATTAGTGGTAAACTTTCATTTAACTGAAAAATCAGTTTGCTTGATTACAACTTAGTGGTTTCACTATTCATAAAAAATTGGAGTTTTTCAGAAAATTACCAAAAATTCACTCTAAGCTATATTCGATATTCCGAATTCAAAAATGATGTTTATATTACCTAATTAAAATAATATAAGTAGAATTAATTAATTTAATAATTAAATCCCGCTGTCAAAACAAATAGCGTGTTTTTAAGAAACTATATATATCAAAATATTGATATTTGTTTATATCGAATTTCAAAGTGAAATTAATTCCAAAGTCCACCATTGAATCAAATGGTAAAAATATTTTATGGTTTCACTTTAAAACCAATTCAAAAGATAATCTAAACATATAAATAAGTTTGATTAAAAGAGGTTTTGAATTAAAATACAACATTTTTTCACTATTCATTAAAAATTGAACTTTTTCGGAAAGATACCAAAAATTTACACAAAGTAAATTTTGATGTCCCAATTCTTAAGAAGAGTTTTATTTGGTTCAATTGAATGTATAATAGTGAACAATACTATATTTAATGATGTTTCTCCATCAAAAAGCGATAAGTGATCCTTTAGTGAAAATTAGGTCATATACGCCTAAAATTGAATTCTTTCCGTATTTTAAGCCTTTATCGTTTATTGGATAAATGTAAAAACATTTAAAAACATATATAATCATATTTTAGGTATTTCTATCCATTCCCGCCAATACAATGGCTACATGTTAACTACCATTTAAAATAATATTATTTTATTATTAGAGTGCAACGTAAGATTCCCAAGAAACTCGTTGTTGCGTGTTGGGTACGCCCTCGAGCATACCATCCCCTTTAAAGTCATATTAATATTTTATTCACAAATATGGATAAATATGAAAATTTCATATTATTTATTTACCTGGGGTGTTACACTAATGTACTACTGATAGATCAAAAATAGAAATTCAATTTCAAAACATATTATCTATGTTCTTAAAAATGCTCTTGTAGCATACCCTCTAGTTTATAACTCAATTATTGTAAGAACATGGGATTAATTGAATTCTGTCTATAAACAACCATGAATGAGAAAAACTATTCAAAAAGTGTGAATACATATCCAAAAGGATGGAAAAATCAAATATATCAATTAAAATAAAAATCATACACATACATCACCAAACATATCAAAAAAATTCAAACACAAATATTATGTTCCCCTTTATCCCATCATGTCATCAATAAAGCACTTCGGATTAACTTAAATGATAAATACAATTTAGAACAAGGGATTAATGTGTGAAAAGAATTCATAAAAATTAAACTTCTAGATATGATATGAATTTCAAGACCATTAATGACATAATTTTTTGTACTATCTCCTTCATATTTCCCCCCCCTCAAGGGGTTCAATCCCATTGATTTAACATGGTGGTAAATATCATCAAGTAAACATTATGATATTCATCTTGATAATATTTCACTAAGTAACATTCTAATTAATTATCAAATCAGGAATAATCAGTCCAACTTATTGATCTCCACTTTGATCACTTAATTATCATATTTATAATGAACTTAAACATCGATTCCCTAAAATGTTAGAACATATGTATAATTAATGTATATGTTAATAAGATGGAACACATGTGACCTTCTTAATATGAGCAGTGTGGCTTACGATTTCCACTCAACCCAAGATGTCCTTTCTTTGTATCTCTGAATTGTCTGGTACTCTTCAGGTCGATGTCTCCATTCCATTTTCCATTTGGATCTTTCATTATCATCTTGGACCCTTTTCTTCCATTCACCATCAATTTGTTTGGGTTTCTTATCCTCACTTCTTTTAGTAGGGATGTAGCTTCCCCTAGTGCAGGTTTTTCAATTTTCAACATCTCCACTTGAGATGTTAACATTGTTATACATTTATTTTCATTATTTCTTTCCATAATGCACCTTCTGCACAATAATTGTGAGACAAATGAGATTTCATGTGTTCAGAAACTCTCATAAAATTCAAATTCTTCTTCTCACCGAATGATATGTTGTCCCTATTCCTTTTCATTGGATATAATTTCATCTTCATCATTTTGTAGTTCTCTAGAAACATGAAATTAACTGAGACTTATGACTAAAAAATCATTCTTACCCTGTTCGGGTTTGAAGCAGCCACATGGATTCTTCAACTCTTTCAGGTTACCTTTTATAGTAAACATATAAAAATATTCTTCGGGAATGTCTTTAAGAAATAAAATCTTTTCCTTGACTGATTCTCCTTTTAATATCATCTTTATTCCATTCATTTTCATGTCTTGATTACTGTGATCAATGGTATAAACTCTCTTTCAATATTAGAAGAATTTTTCTTCGTTGATATTACATTGTTGGAATCTATCTTAAAAATATTATTGATAATATATTCTTTCATTTTTATCTTGACTTTATTATTTTTCATAATCCCAATAGAAGAATTTTAAACTATTGTTATTTTCTTCTACATTTGTTGTGGCCTTTTCTTCATAACATCGTCTGAATGATGCATGGTTGGAATAAACCTAAAATCTTTGTTACAATGAAAAATTTTGTTGAATTATTACAGAAGTCTTCAAGATATTAAAAAAATTTCTTGATTGAAATATTTTTCTTCATCTATGTATATAGGGTTAGCTTTATAAGATGATTCATTTATTTATCTCTACATTACCTGAATGTCATCCTTCAATAATTTTCATATGCTGACACATTAGGATAACAACTATTGACCTGATTCCCATACATACAACAACACCTATAAAATCCAATAAACCTCCTTCTTCTTCATGTAGTATCAGTCTCTCTACATTTAGGGCCTTACTCTTTCTATAATTACCATTATTTAGTTAGAGCATCCATTTGGGAGTTATTCATCTTAATATTTATAGTATCCACCCTTGAATTATTGATGTATGTATCAACATTTTTATCAATCCACATCTTCTCAAAAGCATTGAACCTGTTCTTGAATATTATGCATCATTAGTAAAAACAAAAATAACCAGGTTATGGGATTCCATATTCATGGAGGATGATTCCATTGGAATAGAAGATGATGTAATAATCATTTTGGAATCATTACAATCAATGAATAAATGAGTTGAAACATCTCTTCATTTGTCTATTAGGGATATTCCAACTTGTGGGGATTTCTCATTCCTTAGTTTCACCTCTAGTTCTAAACTCATCATATTGAGAGAGTTCTTCTCATCCTCAACTGATCTCATTTTTGTTTTCCAATTCTCATTCAACTTTATCATTTTCTATTCCAAATAATTTATGAATTATATTAATTAAATGACAACATTATTTACCTTGTTAGCTTTTTCTTCTAGTTGAGCATCATTTATAAATATAGGAAAATTGTGAAATTTTTCAAATATGTTGAAATCATCTATAAAAACATTATAAAAAGTTATATCTCACAAATTATTATTTTAAATTCATTATCAACATCAACAAATCATTCATTGCAATGAGAATTCGATTATTCCATTACTTTCACATGTTTTGTTAGATTTTAGGGCATATTAACCCTTTAAACAAAGCCACTTCCCCGGTATAAAATTATTAATTCAACATAAATTTTTCAAATTAAATAACTTTGATACTTTTAGAAATATGTCTTGACACTTCACTGTGAGTATTCATCAGATGATCATTGATTGCAGAAGGAAGATCAGAAATTGATATGTCATCATCACATCTTGAGCATGCTTCATCAAAAGAGTCATAATAAGAATAAGAATTATCACATTGTGTACCTTCAAGATTACCTTATATAGAAGGTGTCACCCCATTAGTAGTACAATTATTCTTCAATGTCGATTCCTATTTCTTCTTTCAATTCTTATAAGTCTCGGAAGAAATAACCATTTGAGGTTGCATGCTCATTTCATGAAATATACAATTCATAAAGACTCTCTTTTATCTTTAGAGGTAACCTAGATCTAATACCAATTAATATTCCTAGAACAGTGTGAAATCACTTTGAGGGGAAGTGGTGAAACTATGATCTTATTAATCATTTTAGAAATTTATTCCTTTCAATTAAACCTCTATGGATGGTTAAATCCTATATCCTCTTATTGTGTCTCTCAAACATACCTAAAATGATGTTTATAAATCATTGACACTGAACACGAGGATATACAATGTTCAATAAAAATTTCCACCCCTTTCTATGTTGGATATTTTCCCTAACACATATTCTCTACTATAATAAGATGTAAAATTTAAATGGTTGATAAATACTCTCACAATATTTCTCTGTAGTCCCATAGAGGATTATTTTTACTACATCTTGTATTGTTAACAGATTCTCACTGGCCTACTCTAAAGTCTCACTGGCCTTCTTCATGGTCTCAGAGAAGAGTTCTTCTCTTGAATTTCATAGGGTACTCCTTTCTCTTGAGTCACACAAGATTCTTACACCTTTGAATGCATTTGATTCACTCTAAATTGATCTTATGCTCTTCACCTATAAGCTTGTTGGACAACACAAGCCAGTGCACCTATTTGAGAATCTTCAGTAACCTATTTTTACGGTGTTTTGGAATTTCTAAATAATTCTGATCACTTGTGCTGAGCAGTTTCCTCTGTACAACAATACTCGATCAATTCATCATTCTACTGATGAAGACCCGACCTCACTTATTTTTGTGCATATGATGTAAACAATTTCTTCAAGAATATTAATAGGAATGAATGATACATCACTATGTTAGATCATCTTATCTTATTGAATTATGAAGCACTGACAACTCGAATATAAGTTCACCATTTTTTCTTCCAAACTTAGGTCTCAGTTCAGATCCACTTCATGGATGGATTTCATTACATCCAAACTTCTTGTAATGTGTATCTCAAAGTCATCTCACATGTTCACGTGATTATGCATTATTTCATACATGTATAATGTATTTATTATTAACTTGAACACACACTATTCACTTGTATCAATAGTTTAGGTTCAATGTGTTCGTGTCCAACTTTTTCACATGAACTGTCCACTTGGTTTCTTCATGATGAATATGAATAAAATAATCATTCTTCATGTGGTAAAGCATAAGTTCATATATCAATGGTTTATCTTTTTTTCAAAACATATTACTATACATTCTTACCTTTACACTCACTATTTATTTAAGGAATCATTCTTGTTTTATTTTCATGCACACAATGTAGAAGGTATAAACTCAGGCACATGGAAGCATGTTAAACATGCATGAAACCTGCACCATACTTTTCAAACACATGTGGCCATGTGTTTATTCAAGTTAAACACATGAGTGTATGTATGTACACACTTCCCTTTGGTCACAACCTACCACGACCCTCTGATTCCCTATCAATTCCTATCATTTTACTTGGTTTGGATGTGTATAATTCATTTGTACATCCGTATATTGACTACCCACCTTCGTGAAAACTTCTCTTTCACTTTGGTGCAATCACGCACACCTGCATGTGTTTTTCAACTTGAATATACTATAATTAAAATAGTGGGGTTCTTCAAAATACAAAAGGCAGGTGTTTAACGTTATGAATTTCATGGGGTTCACAGTTTTTTCTTTGTGCAAGGGTTTCATGGATCAAGTGTCTTCTATGCACAACAGATATGCAGTTCATCGCAATGTAAAACAAGGGTGTGATTGAATCAGGTATCTACCCATAGGCTCTTCTTAATGAAACATAATTAGGGTTTGGGTAATCCTGATGCACATCCATGATTTTCCTTTAGATAGAGGTTTTATTCCTAACTTCATCACATTGACTCTTCAGGAGTGAATGGAACTTTCTAAAGGCATGTGAGTTCATCTCTTCATGAATCCTTGATTTCTTGCAGTTCTCTGTTTTCCCATTACAAAACTGTATCTTGGAGATGCTATGTTTTTTTAAACAAGAGTTAACGGAAACAAGTGAGCTTCATTGTTCATTATCTTAGGACCTCTCCTTTTATATGTTTGGATTAGAGTTTTGTGAAACATTCAAATCCCATATCAAACATCATTTGAATCACACCTTTGAATTATCAAGAACCTCATCTTTGAATTCATCAAACAAGAATGAGATTTTAAAATAATACACGGATATTTTCATTTGGTCATGGATGTCTTCTTTATGGTGTAGTTCTAATCTGCATGCATTTATGAATGCATGAAAAACATCTCCCTAAACCATCGAATGTTCTATGTGGCCTCGATAACTTTTTTTTTTGGATGACATGAGTTTGTCATATGTATTTTTTTCATGCATGAACAAGTAATTGCATGCATGGTCTAGCAAAATTTATAAGGCCCTCATGTAGTAGTTTTGAGCAACAATGGTGGATCGAATCAAGATCACGGAGGTTTTATGGGATTGAATGTTTGTTGTGGTGTCAGGACGATTGGAGGGAGAATATGATGATGTGGACTCCCCATGGATGTTGGATCCAATTAGATCAGATACAAACATCCATGGTTAGAATCTGGGGTGTAGGATGAGATATGTGGTCAGTATCGTGCATGTGATCAGATGGGCATACAATATTACATCTCCAATTTAAAAAACCCTCCCACATAAAAACGAATATGTGGGGATCTTGTAGTTTAAGTATAATGTTTCTCCTGCACACCTCCATATTACTCCCTGTCCCTTCACAGTACCGCCTTGTACCATGATGTCCTATGGTCATGCTATATGCCCAATCTATTTCTCTATGCCACCCCACACAGTGGTGATCCATTAGATTCCCCATGCTCCCCTAAGGTTATCCATTCTTGCTTATCAGACTTATATTTTCCAGTAGGGTTTGATCTCATCCTTCCACAATGGTGAGTGCTACTCACTTGGATGGGTCTCTATTAGGTTGTGACATCCCTTTTAATTTTTTTTAATAAAGGATCATTCAAAAACAGCATCCCAATAGAATTATAATTTCCATCCAAGAAAATCTGAAACCAAAATCCACCAAAGCCACCATAAATGAATCCCCATGAAAATTAATCCATTTTTCATGGATCTATTCTTGAACCTAAAAATATGTAGCAATAAATGTGCATTGACATTTGCACATGTCATTGGAACATAAGGTTATATTTTAAATTGGCATATTTTTCTCAAAATTCATCCGAATAGAAACCAATGGATGGATCTTCATCTTGAAATAGTGTATAACATGGCCTTCTTCAACTATTGTAACAAAGTTTCATTCTTTGAAACATATCTTGGAAAATAGGATCATATCATCAATCATCTGAATTTGTATGGGGAATGTCCAATAATGAAATCAAATGTCATTGCATGAGTCCATAATGATTCTCCATGTAAAATTAGTTTTGTAACAACATTTCCATGTTGATAGTAATGAGATATTCTTCTCTTATTTATCACCATTTTCAACCAAAAATTATAGATAATACTTTTCAATGAATACAATTCATAATCAAAGTAGGATTTTCACTGAGTGAATAACAGTTTTTTACTCACCACCACTTCAATCATTCTTTTAACATACAAGTATTGTATCATTATTTAGAAAAAATGAAACAATATGCTTAATAATCTCCCTCATTGTATTTTTGTGTCTATATATCTCAAAAACACACTTTCTAAGAGTCAATATATGTTCTAATATTTTATCCCCCTTATTGGAAACCAAATTAAAAGTTTTATTGGGGATTTTTCAAAAAACATGTTCAACTCCCATTAAATAATATCTTCTTAAATATTTCTAAGAGAGGTATTATGTTACACGGTTCACATATCAATGATCCTTTAGTTAATAAACTCTATTTCTATATGAGATAACCCATTTTATAAATCAAGAGAGACATTTAGATGGTTTTCATTGTTTTCCATAGACAACCAAGAATGTGAAATCCATCTCTAAAAGTTTCAAGTCTTATCCAAGGGGATATATATAATCTAATTCATCAATGAAATGGTAAATCTTGCACATACATAACCAAACATATACAAAAGTTAAAATTCAATGATAATAATCCTTCTTCTTCCCAGATTTTCATTAATCAAACACTTCCTCTTAAATGAAATGATAAATAAAATTAATAAAAAAGGTTGAATTTGTTATTATAAAACATAAACTTTGATCTTATACAGCTATTATGAATATCAAGACATTTCATGACATAATCCATGATATCATCTTCTTTATATTTTCTCCCCCTAAAGGGGTTCAATCCCTCTTATTTAACATGGTGGAAAATATCATCATATAATCTTTATGATATTCATGTCGATAATATACTACTTTGGAACATTTCAGAATTTAACAAATCACAAATAATCAGCCCAACTTGTTTTTTTGTAAATTTTTTATTCAATTCTCTTCTGGATAATGACCTTCAAAATCAATTCTATATAATGTAATAAAATATGTATAACAATTGTATATGGGAATAAGATGGAACACAAGTGATATTTTTAATAGGTTCAATGGGGATGAGAATTTCCTCTCACCCCAAGAACTTTTTCCTTGTAGCTCTAATGTGTCTGGTACACATCATACTAGTGTCTTGTTTACATTTTTTGTTTCGATATTTCATTGTCATCATTTACCATTTTCATCAATTCACCATCAATATGTTCTGATTTTTTATCCTCACTACTACCAGTAGTGAAGTTGCATCCAATGGTGATTTTTTTTTCAATTTTCAACATCTCTGTTAGAGCAGGTAACGTGCTTATACATTTATTTTCATTATGTAAATCTTGTATTCAACCTATACACAATAATTGTGAGACACTTGATTTTTCATGTGATGGCAACCCATCATGAAATTAAGATTCCTCTTTAGGTTGAATGATTTTTTGTCCCTTTGACTTTTCATTGGCTAGTATTTCATCTTCATCTTTCTGCAGTTCTCTAGAAATGTATAATTGATCCGGGAAAAAGATAAAATACTCCTTAACATGTTCTGGTTTAGATCATCCATTTGGATTCTTCAAATCATTATTTTTACCTTTCTTAGTCAACTTATCAATATCATCTTTATGAATGCATTCCAATAATCATATCTTCTCTTGTATTGATAGTCATTTAATTTCACCCTACTTCCATTAATTTCCATGGCTTGTCTGTAGTGACCCATGGTATGAACTATCTTTCCATATTAAATGTATCCTTTCATGGTTGAGATGACATTCATGGAACCGAGCTCAAAATTCTTCTTGGTTACAGTTTCTTTCATAATTTTCTTGGAATTATTATTTTTCATATTCCCAATGGAATTATTTTAAACTATTGTTTCATTATTCTGAATTAGTTTTGAACTTTTCTTCTGATTATGATATGAAATATTCATGGCTTTAGTAAACAAGAACCCCTCATAACTATGACCACTTATGTTGAAATTATCAATGAAGTATTCATGATATTAAAGTATGTTCCTAATAGACAGATTCTTCTTCAACTATGTATTCTACATTATCATTTTAGGATGCCTACTTTCATTAAATCTTAATTTCCTAAATGTAGGCCTTCCATAATTTTCATACGATGAAACATTATTCCAATATCTATTTTCGTGATTACCAATAATCCAACAACACCAACAGTAGTTAATAAATCTTCTTCTATTTATTGTAGTATCAGTCTCACTTGATTCAGTACATTATTTTTTTTGGAATATTCATTCTTTATTTGGATAAACCATTTGGATTTTATTCTTCTTAATAATTAAATTATCCACCCTTTATTTTTTGATGGATGTATCAAAATTTTCATCAATCCGCATCTTCCAATCTTTTAGCTTTGAACATGTACTTGTAGATGAAACTACAATAGTTGAAATAGAAATAATTGTGTTATGGGATACCTTCTTCTTGGAGTATGTTTCCATTATATTAGAAGATGATCTAATAATCCTACATGAATAATTTTCCTCAACGAAAAACTGAGTGACATCATTTCTTCTTTCAACTTTTTGGGATGTTCCAGTTTGTAGGACTACTCATTCTTTAGTTTCACCTCCATTTCTAAACACTTCATGTTGAGAGAGTTCTTCTCATCCTCACCTGATATTATGTTATTTTATCAATTCTTATTCAGAATTATCATTGTTATTCGTGCATATTTTGTAATTATTTCAAAGACATTTCAATCTCCTTTACTTTATTAGCTTTGTTTTCCAATTTAGAATCATTGATGACCATAGAAACATTGGGAAATTTTTCAAATATATGTAAAGCTTCTAAAAATAAAATCTAAATGAATTATTTATCACCAATACTTCTACGAAACTCAACAAAAACATTAGAATATAATTCATTTTCATGATGAGTTTGTTTTTCCCATTCCTTCACAAGTTTCATGATGGTGTTGGATATACAAACCCTTTTAACCAATGCCTCCACACTGGCATCAGCTTCTCTTTTCCGTAGTAATTTTTTATCTCGATGAACATTTATTCCTATAGAAATATTCCTTTACACTTCTCTAGGATTATTTTTCATATGTTCGTTGAGTGCAGACTAAAATTCACTAATTGTTCTACCATCATAACAACATGACCACACATCCTCAAAAGTGTCATAATAAAAGAAATTACATATTGTAACTTATATATTACCTTTAGTAGATGGTGTCTCCAAATTAGTAGTACTATTATTCTTCATCTTTCATTTGTTTTTTTTCTTCATATTCTTCTGATTATCGATAGAAATCTCTATCTTTGGCTGCTCACTATTTTCCTAAAATTTTCACCCAATAAGTAATCCCTTTGATCTTTAGAGGTAACCTAGAACTATACCAAATGAAGTGCCTAGAATAGTGACAAATCAATGAGAGTTGTATGGGATAAATAAGTGATACCTTTAATCTTTTTAAAAAAGGTTTCATTTCAATTAATCATTTATGGCAAGTTAAAGCCTCGATTCACTAATATTCAATTTATCAAACCTACCTCAAATGATGTTGTTGATTCAATGACAATGAACATAATGATTTATAGGGTTTATTACAAAGACCTACACATATTTCTATTTATTGTTCTCTCCAAAAAATATCCTCTACAATAATCAGATTTAAAATTATAATGTTCAATACATAGTTCCAATGTATTACTCCAGAGCACCATTAAAGGTTCTTTATACAACATCTCATAATGTTACCATAGTCTCCCTAGGCTGATCCAAAGTCTCACTAATGAAAATTTCTCTTGAATCTCATAGGGTACTCCTTTCTATTGAATTACTGGAGAAAAATTATCCTTTGAATGATTTTTATTCACTATAGATTGCTCTTATGTGCTTCCCCCACAATCTTGTAGAGTTATACTTTCTCATGTACCTGTTCAAGAATATTCAATTTCCTTTTCCTATGATCTGTTGGACTAGATCAATAATTCTAATCACTTATGCAGATTAGTTTCCTCAGTCCAATAATGGTTGGGGAGTTTATCCTTTATTTAATGAAGTCCTAGATGCACAAATATTTGTGTAGTTGGTGCACACAACATCTTCTATCATGACCCGTCCCCTGGGGATCGTGATGTGACATCCTCCAAGCCCTCTTCCCAAATGCCATGGGTCAGCGACAAGCACAGGTGGCGTCAACCTTTATGTGGGAGTTATTTACCTAAGTACCTTTACACACGCACACACAACCACGTCCCAGAGCTAGAAAGGTAAAGATGCATCCTGCTAAATAACCACTGAATAAAAGTACAAACATTAGGTAAAATGAGCCATTATAAAAAACCCAACTAAAGAAAAAAGGGAAATAGGAAATTACAATGAGAGCATTGAAATCTATCTACTGGAAACCCCACCTAATAGGTAATCGTAGAGTTTCTATTGGATGCTATAGAAGGATGCCCTAATGGCCTCTTCTCACAACACACCACCAGGTCCTGGGCCAACAAGTCCTTTGTCATGGTGGAGGTCATCTACACCAAACACAACACATGTAGGTGAAGGCTATGCAGGGGTGAGTAATAAAATACTAAGTAGAAACCCCAAACCAAAATGAAATGACCATAATGATATTCACAAGAAAAAAATTATGTAAGATCATGAAACATGATAACGAATCAAGGCATCTCCCACTAAGACATAATCCAGAGTATTTAAGGTAGGACCATCAGCCATATCATCTTACACATTGGGAAGCTGGAGAAATCCCCTCAATGAGTACAGTTGGAATGCTGGGTCACACATAATCCACTCCCACTAACCATTGAGTATTGTGGTACTCATCCCTGATTAGTACCATTGGTATGATTGGTCACACATAAGACTCTCCCCACTGTGGCCATTTTAGGTCACATAGAGCTAATTCCCACATTATCTATGCTGAGGTACTCCTACTATAGAGTACCATGGGTTTTCCAGGTCACACAGATCTAATCCCCATCATGGTAAACTTGGATCACATAGAGACTCTTCCCACGGGTCCATCATAGCTAATCCATATAGGGTTTCTTTTCACCAGTCTTCAAGTCTAAGCCAACCATGTGGTTTCCGAATGTAGTGCACTAAATTCTGGGAGAACCACTCCTAATTCATTTTGTCGGATTTCAATGTCCATTAAAACCTCCATAGAGAATTAAAAAAGATTTTCCTCATTGTGAGGGTCATATCTTTGTAAACAGCTCATCAATCGGATGCCCGGTTTGAATGATATTGTCATTTTTTAAAAATAGGCCAGTTGGGTCTAGGTTTGATCAAACATAACCTAGATCTACTAACACACCCTCAACCCCCCCCCCTGTCTAGGTTTGTCCTTGGTTGTTTGGTTGGGTTCAGCCCAATGGGGTGGGTCTGGCCCACGCCCTCCCAGGTCAGCCATAGGTGGACCATCCCTTTCATGGAAGTGATGCGGCTAGAAGCTGTGTCCACTCCCCTTTTCCATATGGTTCGTACGTCATCCCACCCCACCACTACAGTTAGTTGACCGAAACCCTACTACATGTGACACGGCACGGTGCCCCATCGATGGTGCACCCGACGCGGTCGGGTGGCCGCGTCCCCTACCTCCAGCCACCCACATAGAGGTCGGCAGCTCCGGTCCCATTGTCGTTGCCCGAGCCTACTACTGCACTTCTCTCGGCATGCCCCACCCACCCTCCGCCACCACCTCTATCCCCCACCAGTGCACCAGTGGGTTCTTTTGCAGAGCACTAGGTCCACTTCGGTGGTATTTTTTTCACGTTGCTTATGCCAGTAGACTTCAGGGGAAGCCATCTACCCTTTGATGGTATCTTATTCTTTTTTCCTCTATTTCAAGTATACATCCACGAAGACCGAACATGGCTTATGTAAAGACCCGTAAATTTCAAGGAAATTTTTTTCTTAATTTTATTTGGAATTTTACAAGAGCGCGGTTTCTGACGGCGCCTGATTTCGAGGCCCGGTGTGCCCGGAATCATTTTCCGAAGTTTGGCTCGGGTACATTCAGTGAACGGACGAGCGGGTTTTTCTAACTTTTGAACCGGTGCCCGGAATCAAATTCTGAGGGCACCGATGAAATCACAGCGCCGTTATTCGCTTAGAAACGCCTCTTTCGGAGTGGCGTTTTCTCGGGTGTGGTTTTTAATTTTCGGGCTTAAAGTTAAGAAATAAAATAATTTTGCGACAACTTTATTTTATTTCACATAAGCCACTTGGAAGCCACTTGAAGCCACTTAAAGACGGCTTGAACTGAGTTGAACTGGATAGGATGCTATCCCGAAATATCCTACCCCCCCTTGGTAGGATATTTGTGAGGTGGGGCCCGCACGAGCCCCACTGTTTCTTTCTGCTAAGAAACGCACCAGTGAAAACCCGTCTTAATGAAAGTCAACCGACGCATTTTCTAAATTCTTAACAGACCATTTAATTGGGCGGTTTATTTCGTGAATTAAATGGGTCGTTTCTTTCGTTGAATTAATTCAATGAATTGATGGATCGTTTCTTAATCAGTTTTTCAAATTCGTTGGCGTAATAATAAAATAAGACCAACGCTTAACCTCTGGTTATTTGCACTTGAGAAGATTTGGGAGAACCCTCGCAACTTCTTCTCCCTCGCGAAGAACGCGAAGAACGCGAATAACGCGAAGAACGCCGAACCCGTAAATCGACGACGCCTTCGCCCGAGACGTTTTACCGATCTCCGATCTCCGATCTCCGATCACCGACCATTCGAGGTGAGTGCTTTCGGATTTCCTCTCAAGTTCTTTTCTTTGGTTTTAAACGAAACACAGATTTAAATATTACTAATTTAAATCTGTTGTTCTTGATTCGTTGAGCTCGCCGACTCAACGCCGGAATCCGCGACGACGCGACGCCTCCCCGCGACGACGCGGCGATCAATCTCTTCCGCGACGGTCTCTTCCGCGAAGAACGCCCGTGCACGACGATCATCAAGGTAGAGATTTCATTAAGGGAATTACCCCTTTTTTTTAAATTAATTCCCGTCTCTATTTCTTTAAAGAAATTAAAGAACCGTTTATGTGAACAATTTTTAATCTTATTAAAAATTGTTGTTTCCTGTGTGGAATAATTTTATTCTTTTCTCCCGGTTGTTTATCTCTAACGCGGAGGGTGCGGGCCAAACGAACACGGCCCGACGACCCTCCGCCGTTCTTCGTTTGTGCGAATTTGGCGGACGACGACGGAATGTGCCGCAACGGAGGTTTGTCGATCCCGCAGTAAATAACGGATCCTGGGAGGAGCAATGGCGTAGACGGGAAGAGAATCGGACCACCGGAGCGATCCCGGTGGCCCGCGGAACTCGCCGGCCGCCGGGAGCGGCGGCGCCCCGGCGCGCCGCCGGACAGCCGCCGCGGCGGCGGCTGCAACCGCGGACCCGCGGCCGCGCGGGTCCGGTGCCCACGGACGCGGCTTTCAGCCGCGTCCCGACTCAACGCGGCCCCACGCAGGGGGCCGCGGCATCGCCTAGCCGCGGGGGCGGCACCCCGCGTGCCACGGCCTCGGCTGTTCGGCCGAACCGGACCAGACCGGTCCGACCGGCCGGGCCGCGCCCTGGCCGGACAGGACCGGGTCAGACCGGGTCGGGTCGACCTGGTTCGGGTCGACCCGGTTCGGCTCACTCCCGGGGGGGTCGGGCCGGTTCGGGTCGACCCGGTTCGGCCGACTCCCGGGGGGGTCGGGCCGGGTCGGCCCGGGCCCGTACCCCCGTCTTCGGATGGACTTCGTTCAAATGGTCGTATCTTGAGCTACGGGCCTCCAAACGACCCGCCGTCAGCGGCAACGCGATCCTTGGATCGAGACGGTCGTTCTGGTATATTGCACTTAAGGTCTCGGAATACTTTGAGTTCGGCCGGGTTGGTTCGTACACGAGACCAACCGGGCCCTCGGAGCGGAAACGCTCATATCTTGAGCTACGGACGTCCGATTGACGTGCCGTCAACTCTGTTGAATTCCTCTAAGTGAGACGGATCTTTTGGCACACTCCGCCCGAGGTTTGGATGCTGGTGGAGTGCGGTCGGGTTGGTTTTTCCTTAAAAACCAATCGGGCCGCTGGGACGAAAATGCCAATATCTCTCAGACCGGGCGTCCGATTGACGCGCCATCTGCGACGTTGAGTTTCTGTTGACGATACGGAACTTTTGGATACATCAACTTCGGACTTCGTGTCAGTTGATGTATCAGCCTCTCGGCTCGTGGAGCGGACCCTCCCAAACGAGCTTGCTGTGTGCGGGAACCCTAGTGCTGGCTGCAACTGCTACTTCGACAGCGACGACTGTACAGAGATCATCCGTGGACTCCGACGATGACCGTGCAGAGATCCTCCGTGGACTGCGGCGACAACTGTGCAGAGATCCTCAGCGGACTGCGACGACTACTGCACTCAGCGATCCTACGTGGATCAGTGCTTCAGGTCCTGCGTGGGCCCGGTCCTGTGTGGGCCCGATCCTGTGTGGGTCCGATCCTGTGTGGGTCATCTCTCAGCGGTTCTGTGTGAGCCAACTCCTACAGGTCCTGCGTGGGCCCGATCCTGTGTGGGTCACTGGAAGGTTAGTACCTATCGATCCTTCATGGGTCCGACGACTTAGATGGTTCAATGATCATCTTTATCGTCATCCGAAGTAGTATACCTGTGTGAGCTGAATCTTGTGTTACTCCCCTTTGTGGATTGTGTTAAGCTATCCTGTGTGGATTTACTGTTTACTCTCCTTTGTGGATTTTGTTGTTCTATCCTGCGTGGGTATGCGTTTTGCTTTCCTGTGTGGACTGGGTTGTGCTTGGGCTCGGACGTTGGAGCCGAACGGGAATTGAAGACTTAGGTATATGTATGGGCATATACCTAAGCCGTGTCAGATGTTACTTCGTGATTGTATCTTTCCTTTGTGGATTATCCTTTGTGGATTTCGGGAGACCTTCGGGGGTCTCGGGGTCCCTAATGAGTAGCTTATACTCACCCCTGCACGGGCTATGCCCGCACTTCGTGGTGTTGGTTGCAGACGACGGACAGCGCTGATCATGGAGGAGGCGTGCGGAGCAGGACAGTACCTGGAGGTGGACCACTGGGCGGGACGTACTCGGAGCGCTTAGGTGGACCCGAGGAGCAGTGGAGGATATCTGTACCCACCCTTCAGGTGGGACTTCCAGAGGACGGCTCGACGCTGCAGTTTTCCCTTTTTAGTTGCTGTTTTTCCTTTCAGTTGTACTTTACAGTTGGGCTTGTATTTCCGGCCCCTTTTACTTTCAGCACAGCTTGTACAGTTTTACTTAGTGTTTACTTTTCCGCTTTCTTACTCTGTGGTGCTTGTTTACTTTTCAAAGGCAATGCCTTCCCTTTTTGTTGGGATTTTCGCCTTGGTGCTAGTCGCCAGCCCCTGGCCTATGGAAGGCGGGCTTGGGGTAGTCACGGCACGGGCCCCGAGGGCGGGTCGTGACAAATTGGTATCAGAGGTGGTCGGTTCTACCGCAGACTCTGATCTTTCTTCAATGTGAAGCAATAGTGTTTAGCGTATTGAGTGTGGTTATCAGTCCAGGGAGTCCAGTGTTGGTGCGGCGGCCGACGTATCAATACACCAGGACCCTGACTTCTGATTTCCGACTTAATGCACGAAAACATTGATTGCATGTGTGTTCCAAGTTTTCTTTGTGATTACTTGTGTCAGCTCACCAGGTATACTGTTCTGATCGTGGCATACTTGTTTCCTTTTTCAGGATGGCACGACGATAGCAGCCAGCTAGGGTTCCTAGAGTAGAGCGCGACGACAGCCCGCCGAGTGACGAGGCCTCGGTACCGGGCCCGTTGACAGCAGAGGCACCGGCGGTACCTTTACCCGCCGAGCCCCCGATGCTTCCAGCACTGGCAGCTGACGACGCACGACGCCTCGGAGCTCTGCACGAGTTCCAGCGCCAGCGACCACCCAGGTTCCGTGGGGAGTCGGACCCCCAGGCAGCCGAGGACTGGCTGGAGGCGGTCGTCCGAGTTTTCAGGCTAGTGAGGACGCCAGCAGACCTCATGGTGATCCTCGCGGCGAGCTTACTGCACGCAGCAGCCGGACGCTGGTGGAGCCTGATGCTCCAGGTACACGATGAGGCCTCCCTCATCTGGACGGACTTTGAGAGCCTCTTCCGCTCAGAGTTCGTCCCGGCCACGCTCCGAGCGGTGCGCATCCAGGAGCTTCTTCAGCTGCGGCAGGGCAGCTTGACAGTCGCTCAGTACGCAGCGAGGTTCACCGACCTTTCTCGGTACTCGACAGACATGGTACGGGACCCCTTCATCCAGGCCCGGACCTTCGATCAGGGTTTGAGACACGAGATCAGGGTATCGCTGATCTCCCTCAGCATCCTGACCCAGGCAGGAGTACTAGAGCGAGCCCTCCTGATCGAGAGCTTCCTGGCTGAGTCCACAGCGAGACCTACCGCAGGGTGGCAGATAGCGGAGTCTTCGGCAGCTGGTAGCCGGCGGATGACTCAGGGTTCCAGGCGGACCAGACCTTCCGGCAGGCGACCTCGGGACACTGGCTCAGCAGTACAGGGCACCCAGCCTGGAGCCAGTCTTCCGAGAGGCAGGCAGTGCTACGAGTGCGGCGGGCGGGGCCACATGGCTCGTGACTGCCCGACCCGTCGTACCGAGGGTCAGCAGACGGTGGAGGGACCAACCAAGCAGAGGCAGAGGGTCGACTGAGGCGGTCCGCAGGGAGGAGGCGGACGAGGCAGAGGAGCTGGCCGAGCAGCAGGTGGTGGGCGACGCTTTGAGGCTCTACCACCACCACCACCAGGAGGCCCGCCCCGACCACAGGGAGCTGGCGGGCAGAGACAGGCTCAGCTCCAGGCAGCGGAGGCCTACGACCACGGTGCGCCAGAGATGATTCGAGGTATGATCTGTGTCTATTCCACCCTTGCTGCAGTTCTGATAGACACAGGAGCGAGTCACTCTTTCATAGCCACTGCCCTTGTTCGGAGCTCGGATATTCCGACAGAGCCGTTGGCTCGATCCTTACGGCTAGAGACTCCTACGGGAGCAGACTCGACGATTACGCACTGGTGCCGGCAGAGTGAGCTTACTCTAGGAGGCGAGAGCTTCGGCTGGGATCTTCTTGTAGCAGCGTCGAGGCCTTACGACGTCATCTTGGGCATGGATTGGTTATCTACGGTCCATGCTCAGATTGACTGCATTAGGCGCAAGGTGCGATGTGTGCGCACCGACGGGAGCAGGTTCACCTTTACCGGCGAGAAGGGAGCCTTAGCAGCACAGGATGGACTCAGGCAGAGGAGAGGTCAGCCCATCACTCATCAGTTGGCTAGCCTCATCCTGGGAGCAGTTGACGTGCGGAGTCCCAGTTTTCCTGCAGTGGTGGATCAGTACGCGGACGTCTTCCCCGACGACGTTCCCGGACTACCTCCTCGTAGAGAGGTAGACTTTTATATTGACCTGTACCCCGGGACATCCCCGATATCCACTCCAGCAAATCGGATGGCCCCCGCTGAGCTTCGAGAGCTGCGGGTACAGTTGGAGGACTTGCAGGGCAAGGGGTTTATCCGACCCAGTGTTTCGCCCTGGGCTTCCCCGATTTTGTTCGACAAGAAGGCGGACGGAAGCTTGCGACTGTGTGTCGATTATCGTCGCCTGAATCAGGTGACAGTGAGGAATAAGTATCCGCTACCCAGGATTGATGACCTCTTCGACCAGCTCAAGGGAGCACGGTGGTTCTCGAAGATAGACCTCAGGTCAGGCTATCATCAGCTTAGAGTTCGAGACGAGGATGTGCAGAAGACGGCCTTCAGGTGTCGGTATGGCCACTATGAGTTCTTGGTTATGCCTTTCGGCGTGACCAACGCTCCAGCAGTGTTCATGAGCCTCATGAACAGGATCTTCCAGCCATACCTCGATCGATTTGTCGTGGTCTTCATCGACGACATTTTGGTGTACTCGACGACGGAGGAGGAGCACGCCTACCACCTGCGTGTTGTACTAGACACACTCCGAGAGAACCAGCTTTATGGAAAACTCTCGAAGTGTCAGTTCTGGTTACGTGAGGTCCACTTCTTGGGGCACGTCATTTCTGAGGCGGGAGTTGCAGTGGATCCCGCGAAGATCGAGGCAGTGCTAGCTTGGGAGCCACCCAAGAGCGTGACAGAGGTGCGGAGTTTCTTGGGCCTAGCCGGATACTATCGGAGATTTGTGCCGGACTTCTCCAGAGTTGCGGACCCACTCTCGGCGTTGACGAAGAAGGGGAAACCCTTCGTGTGGTAAGACAGATGTCAGCAGAGCTTCCAGGAGCTGAGGTAGAGGTTGACCAGCGCACTTATCTTGAGGTTTCCTGAGGAGGGAGTTGGATACGTAGTCTACTGCGATGCATTAGGGACCGGACTCAGGTGTGTCCTGATGCAGGAGCGGTCCGTGATTGCCTACGGATCACGTCACCTGAGGCCGCATGAGCAGAACTACGCTACCCATGACTTAGAGTTGGCAGCAGTGGTCTTTTCCCTGAAGACATGGCGACACTATCTGATGGGCGAGCGCTTCACAGTCTTTTCTGACCACCAGAGTCTCAGGTACATCTTCTCTCAGAAGGACCTGAACCTGAGACAGCGGCGATGGGTCGAGTTCCTCCAGGACTATGACTTTGAGATAGTCTATACTCCTGGGAAGGGGAACGTGGTGGCTGATGCCCTCAGCAGGAGGACGGGCATCCAGCTACATGAGGAGGCGACAGAGCAGCTAGCCGCTTTGCAGATATCCTTCGTGGATAGAGACGGAGCAGCCTTCCTTCAGTCACTCACAGTCTCTCCTCCACTTCTTCAGCGGGTCAGAGAGGCATAGCGTGGGGATGTTGACTGTGAGACACGGCGTGCACAGATATCCTCGGGACAGGCACTTGATGGTTTCTCCCTTGGAGCAGAGCACGATGTCCTTTTCAGAGGACGTACCTTGGTACCAGTCGCCTTACGAGAGGAGGTGCTGAGAGAGTTTCACACTTCTCCTTTGGCGGTACATCCTGGAGTGGCGAAGATGTACCAGGATCTCAGACGACAGCACTGGTGGCCGAGCATGAAGAAGGCTGTGGAAGAGTTCGTTTCACGGTGCCTCACCTGCCAGCAGGTGAAGGCAGAGCATCAGGTACCAGCAGGCTTGGTACAGCCCTTGGAGGTCCCGGAGTGAATGTGGGACGGCATATCTATGGACATTGTGACTGGACTTCCACGCACTTCCAGAGGTCACGATTCCATTTGGGTGATTGTTGACCGACTCACCAAGTCGGCACACTTCTTACCCATCTGAGAGCAGGGCACAGTGGAGAGCTTGGGGCGTCTCTACGTTCAGGAGATTGTACGACTTCACGGTGTGCCATCGACTATCGTCTCTGATCGGGACGCTCATTTTACATCCCGGCTTTGGAAGGGGTTGCAGGAGGCGTTTGGGACGCGACTACGTCTGAGCACCGCCTTTCACCCTCAGACGGATGGTCAGACGGAGAGCACCATTCAGACTCTCGAGGACATGCTCCGTGCATGTGTCCTCGACTTTGGTCGCAGCTGGGAGGACCACCTACCCTTGGTGGAGTTCACGTACAACAACAGCTACCACTCCACCATCGGGATGGCACCCTACGAGGCGTTGTACGGCAGGCCTTGCAGATATCCTTTGTGCTGGACAGACCCTGGAGAGTCAGCACTTGTGGGACCAGAGATGGTCCGGGCCACGACAGAGAAGGTCCCGGTCATCCAGGAGCGGATGAGGACAGCACATAGCCGGCAGAAGTCATATGCTGACAGGAGGCGGAGGCCACTAGAGTTCGAGGATGGCGACCACGTCTTCTTGCGGGTCTCACCTCGACGTGGTTTGAGGAGATTTGGCCGAGGCGGCAAGTTGTCTCCACGCTTCATCAGACCCTTCCAGGTCCTCAGCAGGGTTGGTGAGGTGGCTTATCGCCTGGCTCTGCCACCTCAGTTGCACCGGGTGCACGACGTCTTCAACGTATCCCAGCTGAGGAGATACGTGCACGACCCGACGCACATCATTGACTACGGGGAGCTAGACGTGGATGATGGGGCGACTTTTGCGGAGGTCCCAGTGGAGATAGAGGATCGACAGGAGCGGGTCCTGCGTGGGCGATCGATTCCTCTTGTGCGCATCAGATGGCAGCACGGGAACCTCCAGGAGAGCACTTGGGAGCGGGAGGCTCAGATGCGTGCTCAGTACCCACATTTGTTCCCCTAGTTTTTGATGTATCTTTACGAGGACGTAAATTCCTGAGGTGGGAGTAATGTAAAGACCCGTAAATTTCAAGGAAATTTTTTTCTTAATTTTCTTTGGAATTATACAAGAGCGCGGTTTCTGACGGCGCCTGATTCCGAGGCCCGGTGTGCCCGGAATCATTTTCCAAAGTTTGGCTCGGGTACATTCAGTGAACGGACGAGCGGGTTTTTCTAACTTTTGAACCGGTGCCCGGAATCGAATTCTGAGGGCACCGATGAAATCGCAGCGCCGGTTTTCGCTTAGAAACGCCTCTTTCGGAGTTGCGTTTGCTCGGGTGTGGTTTTTAATTTTCGGGCTTAAATTTAAGAAATAAAATAATTTTGCGACAACTTTATTTTATTTCACATAAGCCACTTGGAAGCCACTTGAAGCCACTTAAAGACGGCTTGAACTGAGTTGAACTGGATAGGATGCTATCCAGAAATATCCTACCCCCCTTGGTAGGATATTTGTGACGTGGGGCCCGCACGAGCCCCGCTGTTTCTTTCTGCTAAGAAACGCACCCGTGAAACCCCGTCTTAATGAAAGTCAACCGACGCGTTTACTAAATTCTTAACAGACCATTTAATTGGGCGGTTTATTTCGTGAATTAAATGGGTCGTTTCTTTCGTTGAATTAATTCAACGAATTGGTGGATCGTTTCTTAATTAGTTTTTCAAATTCGTTGGCGTAATAATAAAATAAGACCAACGCTTAACCTCTGGTTATTTGCGCTTGAGAAGATTTGGGAGAACCCTCGCAACTTCTTCTCCCTCGTGAAGAACGTGAAGAACGCGAAGAACGCGAAGAACGCCGAACCCGGAAATCGACGACGCCTTCGCCCGAGACGTTCTTCCGATCTCCGATCTCCGATCTCCGATCACCGACCATTCGAGGTGAGTGCTTTCAGATTTCCTCTCAAGTTCTTTTCTTTGGTTTTAAACGAAACACAGATTTAAATATTAATAATTTAAATCTGTTGTTCTTGATTCGTTGAGCTTGCCGACTCAACGCCGGAATCCGCGACGACGCGACGCCTACCCGCGACGACGCGACGCCTCCCCGCGACGACGCGACGATCGATCTCTTCCGCGACGGTCTCTTCCTCGAAGAACGCCCGCGCACGACGATCATCAAGGTAGGGATTTCATTAAGGGAATTACCCCTTTTTTTAAATTAATTCCCGTCTCTATTTCTTTAAAGAAATTAAAGACCCGTTTATGTGAAAAAATTTTAATCTTATTAAAAATTGTTGTTTCCTGTGTGGAATAATTTTATTCTTTTCTCCCGGTTGTTTATCTCTAACGTGGAGGGTGCGGGCCAAACGAACACGGCCCGACGACCCTCCGTCGTTCTTCGTTTGTGCGAATTTGGCGGACGACGACGGAATGTGCCGCAGCGGAGGTTTGTCGATCCCGCAGTAAAGAACGGATCCCGGGAGGAGCAATGGCGCAGACGGGAAGAGAATCGGACCACCGGAGCGATCCCGGTGGCCCGCGGAACTCGCCGGCGGCGCCGGCAGCCGGGAGCGGCGGCGCCTCGGCGCGCCGCCGGACAGCCGCCGCGGCTGAAGCCGCGGCGGCGGCGGCAACCGCGGACCCGCGGCCGCGCGGGTCCGTTGCCCTCGGACGCGGCTTTCAGCCGCGTCCCGACTCAACGCGGCCCCACGCAGGGGGCCGCGGCATCGCCTGGCCGCGGGGGCGGCACCCCGCGTGCCACGACCTCGGCTGTTCGGCCGAACCGGACCAGACCGGCCCGACCGGCCGGGCCGCACCCTGGCCGGACCAGACCGGGTCGGGTCGACCCGGTTCGGGTCGGCCCGGTTCGGCCGACTCCCGGGGGGGTCGGGCCGGGTCGGCCCGGGCCCGTACCCCCGTCTTCGGGTGGACTTCGTTCAGATGGCCGTATCTTGAGCTACGGGCCTCCAAACGACCCGCCGTCAGCGGCAACGTGATCCTTGGATCGAGACGGTCGTTTTGGTATATCGCACTCAAGGTCTCGGAATACATTGAGTTCGGCCGGGTTGGTTCGTACACGAGACCAACCGGGCCCTCGGAGTGGAAACGCTCCTATCTTGAGCTACGAACGTCCGATTGACGTGCCGTCAGCTCTGTTGAATTCCTCTAAGTGAGACGGATCTTTTGGCACACTCCGCCCGAGGTTTGGATGCAGGTGGAGTGCGGTCGGGTTGGTTTTGCCTTAAAAACCAACCGGGCCCCTGGGACGAAAATGCCAATATCTCTCAGACCGGGCATCCGATTGACGCGCCGTCTGCGACGTTGAGTTCCTGTTGACGATACGGAACTTTTGGATACATCAACTTCGGACTTCGTGTCAGTTGATGTATCAGCCTCTCGGCTCGTGGAGCGGACCCTCCCAAACGAGCTTGCTGTGTGCGGGAACCCTAGTGCTGGCTGCGACTGCTACTTCGACAGCGACGACTGTGCAGAGATCCTCCGTGGACTCCGAAGATGACCGTGCAGAGATCCTCCGTGGACTGCGGCGACGACTGTGCAGAGATCCTCAGCGGACTGCGACGACTACTGCACTCAGCGATCCTACGTGGATCAGTGCTTCAGGTCCTGCGTGGGCCCGGTCCTGTGTGGGCCCGATCCTGTGTGGGTCCGATCCTGTGTGGGTCATCTCTCAGCGGTTCTGTGTGAGCCAACTCCTACAGGTCCTGCGTGGGCCCGATCCTGTGTGGGTCACTGCAAGGTTAGTACCTATCGATCCTTCGTGGGTCCGACGACTTAGATGGTTCAATGATCATCTTTATCGTCATCCGAAGTAGTATACCTGTGTGAGATGAATCTTGTGTTACTCCCCTTTGTGGATTGTGTTAAGCTATCCTGTGTGGATTTACTGTTTACTCTCCTTTGTGGATTTTGTTGTTCTATCCTGCGTGGGTATGCGTTTTGCTTTCCTGTGTGGACTGGGTTGTGCTTGGGCTCGGACGTTGGAGCCGAACTGGAATTGAAGACTTAGGTATATGTATGGGCATATACCTAAGCCGTGTCAGATGTTACTTCGTGATTGTATCTTTCCTTTGTGGATTATCCTTTATGGATTTCGGGAGACCTTCGGGGGTCTCGGGATCCCTACTGAGTAGATTAAACTCACCCATGCACGGGCTATGCCCGCACTTCGTGGTGTTGGTTGTAGACGACGGACAGTGCTGATCGTGGAGGAGGCGTGCGGAGCAGGACAGTACCTGGAGGTGGACCACTGGGCGGGACGTACTCGGAGCGCTTAGGTGGACCCGAGGAGCAGTGGAGGATATATGTACCCACCCTTCAGGTGGGACTTCCAGAGGACGGCTCGACGCTGCAGTTTTCCCTTTTTAGTTGCTGTTTTTCCTTTCAGTTGTACTTTACAGTTGGGCTTGTATTTCCAGCCCCTTTTACTTTCAGCACAGCTTGTACAGTTTTACTTAGTGTTTACTTTTCCGCTTGCTTACTCTGTTGTGCTTGTTTACTTTTCAAAGGCAATGCCTTCCCTATTTGTTGGGATTTTCGCCTTGGTGCTAGTCGCCAGCCCCTGGCCTATGGAAGGCGGGCTTGGGGTAGTCACGGCACGGGCCCCGAGGGCGGGTCGTGACAGCTTAAGGGACCAGGCCTTGTTCTTTTATCATGTTCCCTCCAAGTTATTGTTTTAAATGTGGGGAGGTTTGGGATTGAGGTTCTATTACAAATAATTAATCCCTGTACAAAAAACAGAAGAAAAAAACACTCACGCAAGAATGATATATCTATGGATCCAACTATTCGTGGGTTGATCCACGTACATAATTTTAAAATGGAGAATGGGGAAACATAAAACCAAACAAATCCATACCTCATTAGTGTTAGATGTTGAATTGATCCACCTGAGAGAATTCATGTTAAGTTGGATGTTTTTAGCATTCATCACCCTTTGGGCTCATTCATTAATGTGTGTTGACGTTGCTAGCAATTCTACAGCATTTTACATTAGAGAGGATTTTCACCATATGTTCGTCAGAGTAATTCCCCATATGATTCCCCATTGTGTTATTTACATTAATATAGAAATGTGTATCATTGTTTTTGTTACGCTAGGTCTCCATGTCATTACACTGTTTCATTAATAAAACAAGGTGTTTGTTTCACTTTTATTAATGATTCCATTAAAGGGATGCATCGCCTCCTCTTCACCACATTGTAGTTCTGGTGTCCCACCACTCAATGGGGAGAAAATAAAATAAACTAACTTCTTAAGTTATTTTATAATTTACCGAAAAGTTTGAAAACTATCTTTTTTGGTTGACCCTCACTGGTCAATGTTCATTCCATCCTCGGTGAATCCCGACATACGAGTTCAACGGCACACTCAATTTCTTAATCTGAGCACCAGTTTAAATTTATGAAAAACCCACTCGCACGTTAAATAAAATGATACAAAAAATGTTCAAAATTATATTCGAAACTCACTTGCCCTCTGAATCAAGTGTCGTCAAAGAGTATAGTATTGAAATAATTCCATATAATTTAAAAAAACATTGAAATTTAGGGACATTACGTCTTTAATAATATTAGTAGGAAAAATGATCTTGTGTTACGTCAACTCTTTCTGTATTCATGATTTCTCAAACACTGTTAACTGAGATATAAGATCTTCTTTAATCCTTTCTATCATGAGTGTCAACTAAAATTCACATCATTCATAGAATATATGGAATCCAAACATCCTCTTTTGGGTATCTCAATGTCTTCTCACATGTGCATGTGATTATGCATGATTTCATGTATGTGTAAAGTGATGCTTGTTAACCAAAAGTCACACAGTTCACTTGTATCGGTAGTTTAGGTTCAATGTGTGGGTGACATGATTTTGAAAATCCACTACCCACATGGTTTCATCTTACTCAATATGCACACATAGATCATTATTCACATTGGAATGCATAAATATGTATATCTTTGGTTTATCTTTTACGCAACCACATCTACCTCCCTTTATTCCATTTACACTCGTCATTTATTTAATGATTTTTTCTTGTTATCATTCCATGCACACAATGTAGATGGTCCCAACTCATGCACATGGATGCATTTTCACCATGCATGTAAACTCCACCATTATTTACAAGCACACGAGGCCTCATGTTACTTCACGTTATTCACATGAGTGTATGAATGTATGCACTTCCCTTTGGTCACAAGCTTCATCAGGCATCTACTTCACTATATTTTATTTTTTTTCAAATTGGTTTGAAAGTGTTTAATTCAGGAATTAATGGGTATATGAACTACCCATATTTCTGGAATCTTCTCCATCACATTGCTACAAGCCTGAACGTCTGTATATGTTCTTATCCTTCAAGAGACTCTTATGAAAATAGTGGTGTTCATCAATGTACAAAAAGAGATTGTTTAACTTTGTGAATGCCATGGGGTCATGATATTTTATTCATTAAATAGGTGCATGATTTGGGTGTCTTCTATGCACAAGATATGTGTGGTTCTACGAAACATAAAATAGCAGTGCGATTGCACCAGTTGTGTACCCATTGTTTTTCTTCACGAAACAAATCGAGGGTTTTGGTAAACATATCATGCATCCCTAATTTTTCTTCTCATAGATGGTTTAGTCTTCCCTTCATTGTGAGAATTATTCAAGAGTGATTTGAAATTATTAATCGTATACCAGTTTCTCTATTCATGAATCCTTGAAGGATTGTAGATCTCTTCTTTCCCTTTGTGAAGCAGTAGCGTAGAGATGCACTGTTTTTTGAAAACATGAGATCTCAGGAACAATGGAGCCACAATGTTTCTCTATTCGAGGACTCTCTATTTGTAGGCATGGATTGGAGTGTTTCACCACATTCAAATCCTGTAACAAACATTTTTTAAATCAGACATTTGAATGGAAGTGAACCATGGAATTATAATGATTAAAAGCAGATGAAGTTTTCCTATAAACATGGGATATTTTCCTTTGATCATATACTTCTTCTTTGTCGCGTTTTCCACATGGTCATGCATTTATAAATTCAAGAAAAAGATATCCCTGAATGATTGAATGTTTAGTGTGGTCTCAGCAAAATCATTTTCTTTTGGCCGATGCGAGTACTTCATTTAATTGCATGCATGCACATGTCATTGCATGCATGGTATCATGATATATAGAAAAACCTCATGCAATAGGTTCAAGCATAAACGGATGTAGGAATCCAGATCGTGGAGGCTAATCCGTGGTGACAATGTACTATTGCATCATGAGGTTCTAAGGTAGAACATAACAGCATGGACTCTCATTGGATGTTTAAATACCTCATATCTGGTATGGATAGTGGCTATTAGACTATCGTACATGGGATGGGAAATGAGGGAAAGATCTTGCACGATATTAGATGGATGGGTGAGATTACATCACTCATTTAATAATGTTTTCCACATAGAAATAGAGATGTAGAGATCTCAGAGTTTATGTATCTCAATTCTCTTTCACAATACTAGATTACTCCCTCTCCCTCTATGTTACAAACATGTACCATGTTCTCCTTGATGGAACACTCTATGCTCAATATTTCCCTCAGTGATGCCCCAAATGGTGGCGATCCTCCTACTCTAACATGCACCCCTGTGGGCATGCATTCTTGATTCTCATCCTTGTGCTGGACAAATGGGTTTGACCTCAGCCTCCCACTATGGAAACTGAAACTCACTTAGCTGGCTGGCAAGTATGTTGTGGCAACCCTTTTCTTTTTTTAATAAAGGATCATAAAAAATAATTCCCAACAGAATTATATTGTCCATAAAATAATATGCAGTCCCAAAATCCACCAAATACATCATAAAAACATCCTCTTGAAAATAAATCCATTTTGTAAGGATCTTTTCTTGAACCTCAACAAATGTAGTAATCAATGTGCACTGACATCTACATGTGTCATTGGAACATAGGACTATCTTTCCAATCACACGATTTGTTCAAAATTCATCCAAATAGAAACTAATGGATGGATATTCATCATGAAATATTTTATTTCATGTCCTAATTCAAATTTTGTATCAATGTGTCAGTCTATGACACATGTATTGGAACATAGGATCATTTCAATAATCGTCTAAATTTGTATGGATATTGTCTTTGCATGAAATATAATGTGATTTCATCCATCCATAATGATTCTCCATGTTACATTATCATTGAAACAACATCACCATATTAATAGTAATGAGATATTCCCATCTCATGGATAACCAATGTCAACCAAAAATTACTGATAGTATTTTTTAACAAATACAATCCATAATCAATGTGGGATTTTAAACAAGTCAATAAAAATGATTTACTCACCACCACTTCAATAATTCTATTAACTTTAACATATTACCAAATTATTGACATCAAATTCCACAGTATGACTAACAATATACACCTTGTTTTGTGGTTGTAAATGACTTTTAAGAACACACTTTGTAAGAGTCAATATGTGTGCTAATGTTTTCTACCCCTTATTGGCAGCCAAATGATATTGTTTAGTTATGACTATTAAAAAAATGTTCACCTCATGTTAAATAATATATTCTTGAATATTTTTGAGATAGGTATGACGCCATATGGTTCACTTAGAAAAGAACATTATTTAATCATCTCTATGTCTACATGGAATAACTCGGTGTTGAAAAAAATAGAGATATGACCAAGGTATTAAATAATGACAACAAATAACCATGCATGTGAAATCATTTTTTAAATGTTTCAATTCTAACCCAATGGGATGAAAATATAAATATTTATCAATTAAATTCCAAATTGTGCACATACTTCACCAAAAATATTAATATTTTAAAATGTAATGATAAATATGCCCCTTAACCCCATCTTGTCATCAATATTTCTCTTCCCCACAATTGCCAGATAAATAAAATGAATAACAAGGGATGAAAGTGTGATTGGAATAACTGATATATGAAATTTTAGGGGAGAAATGAATTTCAAGAATTTTCAACACATAATACTTGACATCATAACCTTAATATTTTCTTCCCCTTAAGGGGTGAAATACCTTGGATTTAAAATGGTGGAAAATATCATCATATAATCCTCAAGATATTCAAGTTGATAATATTTCACTGTGGAACATTCATGTATTTATCATGTCACGAATAATCAATCCAACCTATTTATTCATTCAATTATCATCTTGATAATGAAGTTCACTTTCTATTCTCTACCATGTATGCTTAAATATATAAAAAATTATAATTGAATAAGATGGAACACATTTGAGTATCATAAGAGGGGGAATGGGGCTGAGAATTTCCTCTCAACCCAATAAATTCATTCGTTGTAGCCCTGATGTGTCTATTACACTTCATGCTGGTGTCTACATTCCATTTTCCATTTTTATCATTCATTGTTTTCATGTACCCTATTCTTCCATTCGACTTCAAATTGTGTGGACTGTTTATCCTCACTTCTTCTAGTAGTGAAGTAGCTTCCACTGGGGCATCTCTTTCAAATTTCAACATATCCACTCGAGCAGGTAACATAGTAATACATTTATTTACATTATTTCTATCCATCTTGCACCTTCCACACAATACTTGTGGGACAATTGATTTTTCATTTGTTAAAACCACACATGAATTATGGATTATTCTTCATGTAGAATGATCTGTTATCCCTTTTAATTTTCTTTGGATAGTATTTCATCTTCTTCTTTTGACAGTTCTCTAGAAACTTGCAATTGATCATGAAAAATGACTAAACACTCTTTAATATGTTCTTTTTTGAAGCATCGACATGGATTATTCAAATCATTCATGTAACGTTTCTCATTAAACTAATCAAAATAATTATTAGGAATGACTTTATGAAATCTTATCTACTCCTATTTTGATTCTTCTTTTAATTTCATCTGGCATCCATTAATTTCCATGGCATGTTTGAAGTGATCAATGGTGTGACCTATCATTCTATAGTAGTATCATCCTTGTTTGGTTGAGATTACATTATTTGATTCTAGCATAAACTCCTTCTAGGTAATTTTTTCAATCACAGTTTTCTTGACGTCATTGTTTTATCTATTCCTAGTGGATGAAGTTTCAACTATTGTTCCTTTCTTCAGTATTTATTGTTTCATATTCTTCTTATCATAATATGCATTATGCATGGTTGGAATAAACTATCACTCATCATAACTATGACAACTTATGTTTCAATTATCTTTTAAGCCTTCAAGATATTCAAATATGTTCTTGATTGAAATATTCTTATTTTTCTATATATTCTACTTTAGTCTTGTATGATGCTTCATTTCCTTATATCTACATTCCCGGAATGTAGGCATTTCATAATATTCATATGATAACACATTATGTTAGTAACTATTATCCTTATTCCCAAACATCCAACAACACCAACTATAGAAAAAAAATCTCTATCATTTTCATGTAGTATCAATCTGGGTAGATTTATTGCATTTTTGTTTCTATAATTGACTTTATTTCATTGTATCTTCCATTTAGGAGTTATTATTATTAATCATTATAGTATCCACCCTTGACATTTTTATGGATGTATCGACATTTTTATCAAACCATAGCATCCCATTTTTACCATTGAAACTATACTTGTAGATGAAACTACATTAGTGGAAATAAAAATAATTGGGTTATGTAATTCATTCATATTGGAGGATATTTCAATTTGATTAGAAGATGATCTAATAATTCATTGGGAATCACTATAATCAATGAAAACATGAGTGGCATAATATCTTATTTTAGCAATTTTGGATGTTTTGACTTGGTGGGATTACTCATTCTTCATTTTTACCTCATCTTTTAAACACTTTATGTAGAGAGAGTTCTTCTCATCCTCATCTGATCGCAGCTTATTTTCCCAATTCTCCATCAAAATTACCATTTGTTCTTCATGCACATTTCTTTATTCTTAAATATAAATTCCAATATCATTTACATTGTTATCTTTGACTTCATTATGAGAAGCATTGACAACCACAGAAACATTATACAATAATACAAATGCATTGAAATATAAAAAAAATAAAAAATCAAAGAATTATTTATCACAAATACTTCCCTTAAATTCTTCAGCAACTTCATAAAATATTTCATTGACAGATATTTAGTTTCTTCATTTTCTTTCACAAATTTTTTGATAGTGTTGGACATACCATCCCTTATACCCAATTCCTCTTCCATGGAATCAACTTCTTCTTTTGTAGTAATTTTAAATCTTTAAGAACATAAATACTTGTAGAAATATGTCTTCCCTCTTTTTTAGGAATATTATTGATATGTTATTTGATTACCTACTGAGGATCATTAATTGATCAATCAACATCATAGCATGATCTTGATTCATCAGAAGAGTTATAATAATAAAAAGAGGTATCACATGTTTTACCTTCCATATTTTCTTTAGTATAAGATGTATCTGCCTTTGCAGTATCAATCATCTTCAGTTTCCCTATTTGTATCATCTTCCTATTCTTATATGTCCTAGAAAAAATATCCATTTAAGTTTTCTCACTGATTTCCAAAAATATTCACTTCATTAAGACTCCATTGGGACTTTTGAGGTAATATTGCACTGATACCAGTTGAAGTGTCCAATTTTGTATGAAATCGTTGAGAGGGGAGGGTGAATCTGTGATCCCATTAAACATTTTCCAAAATGATTCTTTTCAATTAAAACTCTAGGGCAGATTAAATCATTGATCCACTCTTCTTGTGTCTCTCAACCTTACTTTGAATGATTTTTTATTCGAAAACACTAAACCCAAGGATTTACAAGTTTTATTACAAAGGCATGCTCCTTGATTTGTTGATTATTATCCCCAACACAGATTCTCCACTATAATAAGATGTAAAATTACAATGGTCAATAAAAACTCATACAGTATCTCTCCTGATTCCCATAGTAGGTTATTTATACTGCATCTCACAGTGTTACCAGAGTCTCACTGACCTTCTCTGGTGTCTCAATGAATTCTTTTTCTCCTAAATCTCAAAGGGTAGTACTGGCTATCGAATAACATGAGTATATATATCCATTGAATTATTTTGATTCACTGTAGATAGATCTTATTATATTCTCCCACAAGAATGTTGAATCACACATGCATGTGTTCCTATTCAAGAATCTTTAACAGACATTTGGTAAGGTTTATTGGTGTTTCTCATTAATTCTAATCACATTTATTGATCAGTTTCATCAGTGCAACAATGCTCGGCCAATGCTTCCTTAATCGGATGACTTCTTGACCTATCATATATGTGTGAAGATGGTTCACACAACATCTTCATGAATATTAATTTGATAATTGATCATCCACTATGTCATCTCGGTCTGTCTTCTTGAATTCTTAGACACCGCCAACTCATATAGAATATATTTTTTTTATTCTTCCCAGATTTAGTCTGAAATCAAATCCTTGTCATACATGGAATACATGACATCCAAACATCTTTTTTTTGGTATCTCAATGCTTTCTCACATGTTCATGTGATTATTCATGTTTTCATACATGTATAATGTGTATCTTCTTAAACCAAACACATGAATCAATAGTATAGGTTCAATGTATGCATTTCAAACTTTTGCACGTGCACTATCCACTTGGTTTATTCTTTTTCAATATACACACACAGGTCATTATTCATGTGGCCATACATATTTTCATATATTATTGGTTTATCTTTTATGAAACTCGAAGTACTTCTCTTTCTTACATTTACAAGAACTATTTATTTAAAGAGACTTTCTAATTTTCTATGCAGGAACACAATGTATATGGTCTCAACTCATGCACATGGATGCATTTTCACCATGATTGAATCCTCTAAAATTCTTTACAAAAACATGAGGCTTCATGTTTCCTTATGTTAGTCACATGAGTGTATGCATGTATGCACTTCCCTTTGGTAACAAGATGCCTCAGAAATCTACTTCCCTATCACTTTTTTTCATTTCACTTACTTTATATGTGTTCAATTCATGAGTTCATTGGTATATGCGCTTCCCACCTTCGTGTACCTGCACGTTCTTCTTAATGAAACATAGTGAGGGTTTGGGTAAACCTATCTTGAGTCCATGATTTTCCTTCGCAAAGAGGGTACAGTCTTCCCCTATTAAAAAGTAATCTTCAAGAGTGCTTAGAACATGTTGAAGGCCTATATGTTCCTCCCTTCATGAAGACTCTAAGGATTTCCAATATCTTCTATCCGTTTGAGAAACATTATAAAAAAGATGATCTATTTTTTGAAAACATGAGCTACTAAGAAGAAGTTTGAAGTCATGTTATTTATCATGGGAACTCACCTTTTATAGGAAGGGATTACTATACTACACTACATTCAAATCATGAAACAATTTTCTAATAAATTACTCCTATTAATTTCCTAGAACCTCCGATTCAAAATATTAAAAAGTGGATGTAATTTCCCGATAAACATTTAATATTTTATATTGATCACAGAAGTCTTATTTATGGTGTAGACCTCCTATGCATGCATTTGTTAACATTATAAAAAAATCTCATAGAATCATCAAATTATCGGTGCAGCCTCGCAAACTTCATTTATTTTTACTAACATGAGTTAATCATTTTATTTGCATGCATGCACATGTAATTTCATGCGTAGTCTTGCGATGTCCAGAAGGCCCTCATGTATTAGGTTTGAGAAACAATGGTAGACAAAATAAATAATAGGGAGGCTCATTGTTTGTGACAGTTTACGAGGGAATCATGATGATCTAACGTAGAATAAAATAGTATGAACACTCCTCAAACATTCTATCTTCTCAGATTTGATACAGAAAGTAGCGATTAGATTGTGTGATGTAAGATGGGGCATATAGCCAAGATCTTGCCTGATATTATATGGACATCTGAGATTACTTTTCTTAATTAAAAACTAGTCACACATCAAATAATAGATGTGGGGATCTCACAGTTTAAGTATCATGCTTCTCCTGCTGACATCCATTTGACTCCCTCTCCCTCCACTGTACTGCCCCGTCCTGTGTTCTTATGGGGGAACTCCATTCCCAATCTATTCCACTATGCCACCCAACATAGTGGAACTCCACCATATCTCCCATGAACCCCTAAGGGTGTGCATTCCTGATTAATAGCATCGTACTGACTGGATGGGTTTGAGCTCAGCCTCCTACTCTTGGATTGCTACTCACCTGGCTCGCTAGCTAGTATGTTGTGGAAATCCATTGCTTTTTTTAAAAATAAATGATCATTGAAAAAATAATTCCTTTTAGAATTATAATTTCCTTAAATTAAAATCCAAAATCAACATCCACCAAAGCCACCATTAAAACTGCCTCATGAAAATTACTCCATTTTTCAATGCTCTCTTCTTGAACCTCAGTAAACTTAGTATACAATGTGCATCGACATTTTCAAATGTCACTGGAAATTGTGACAGGATTTGAAGTCATCACATTACCTCAAAATTCATCTAGATAAAAATATATGTATGGATCGTTATCCCAAAATAGATTATTCCATATCCTTCTTCAAATATTGTATCAAATTTTAATTCTTCGACATAATTAATGAAACATAGAATCCCTTCAACAATCATATTCATTTGTATGGAGAGTGTCCAATCATGACATACAATATCATCTCATGAGTCCACAATGATTCTCCATGTAACATTATCTTTGTAATAACATTACCAGATTAATATTAATTACATATTCCGATTTCATTGATCACTATTTTCAACCAACAATTACTGACACTAAATTTAAACTAATAAAATGCATATTCAATGAAGGATTTTCATAAAGTCAATAAGAATTATTTACTCACCACCACTTCAATCATTCTTGTACCATAAACATATTGATACATTAATGATATAAAATGAAACATTATGCCCAACAATATACCACTTTGTATTTTTGGTCAATGTCTCTTAAGCACACAATTTTTAAGATTCAATATGAGTGCCAATATTTTCTCTCCCTTATTGGAATCAAAATGAAATGGTTTAGTGGGGACTATTAGAAAACATTTTGTCCTCCCTTGAAAGAATATCTCCATGATGATTTCTGAGAGAGGGATGATGTCACAAGGTTCACTTAGAAAAGATCCTTTTGTTAATCAACTCTATGTCTACTTGGGCTAACCTAGTGTATAAAACAAGAGAAATATGACCAAAGATTCCAATGAAGTCTATAAACAACCATGCATGTGAAATCATTATCATAAATTTTCAATTCTTACCTAAGGGGATGGAAATATTAAGATTAATGAAGGAAATGTTAAATCCTGAACATACATCCCCAAACATATTAAAAGGTTAAAATAAAAATTTAAATTTACCCCTTTATCTCATCTTTTCATCAATAAAGAACTTCCCCTTAATTAACATGATAAATAAAATTAAGAACATGGTATGAATGGTTTATTGGAATACCTCAACATTCAACTTCTAAAGATGATATTTATTTCATGATTTTTCATGGCATAATCCATGATATCATCTCCATAATTTCTTATCCTCCTCTTGGGGTGAAATAACATTAATTAAATATGGTGGAAAATATCATGAAAATATAATCAAGATATTCAGGTTGATAATCAGCCGTTGTGGAACATTCCATGTATTTATCAAATCTTGAATAATCAGTCCAACTTCAACTTCTCCACTTTTTCATTCAATTCTAATATTGAGAATGACCTTCAACATCAATTCACTACAATGTATGAACATATGTATAACAAAATTATAATAAAATTATAGGGTACACATGTGAGTTTCTTAATATGAGAAATACGGGTGAGAATATTCTCTCAACCCATGAACTTCATTCCTTGTATATCTGATGTGTTTGGTACACATCATAATTTTATCACCTTTACATTTTTCATTTTATTCATTCATTGTCATCTTAAAGCCTTTTCATCCATTAAACTTCAATTTTTTTGGATTTTTTATCCTCACTTCTACCGGTAGTGATGTATCATCCACTGGTGCATTTTTTTTTTCAATTTTCAACATCTCTACTTGAGCTGCTAACATATTTATAATTTTTTTTTCATTGTGTCCATCCATCATTCGCCTTCCACACAATAATTGTGAGATGCTTGGGTTGTCATGTATTGAAAAAAATTAATTATATTTGGATTCTTCTTCATGTAAAATGATCTTTTGTCCCAATTCCTTCTCATTGGATAGTATTTCATCTTCTGATTTTTTAGTTATCTAACAAAATATAATTGATAAAGAAAGATGTGTATACACTACATCTTAACATATTCTGGTTTGAAGATTTGACATGGCTTCTTTAAACAATTCATGATATCTTTCATGAAAACATATTGAAATAATATTCACAAATGTCTTCAAAAAATCATATCTTCTTCTGTATTGATTATCCTTTTAATTTCAGCTTGCTTCCATTCATTTACATTGATTGTTTTATGTGATTCATGGTATGACCTCTCATTCCATAGTAGAACCATCTATTCTTGGGTGAGATGATATTTTTTGAATCCAGGTTAGACTTCATTATCATAAAAAGGTATATAGTTGGGTCCATCTATAATAGTATTATATCATATACTATAAACATACAAGAGGATTCCTTATAGTGGTGTAACAAACACAAAGGGTACATGTGTCTCATTCTTAACACACCTAATATTTTATTTTTCAATGTTTTTCCATTATTATTTTTTTAAACTATGGTCAAATATTTAAAAATCATTATCTAAGACATGAAACTCTTATTCAGGGTTTGAAAATCCATTTTTAATTTCAAATCATGGAAATTACTATTCAAATCAAACACCTCATTCCAAACACAAACCCTTTCCATTTTTAATTTAAACCCAAAAAATCAATTTCAAATTTCATCTTAACAATACGAACGAAATAAAATTCAAGAAATTAGATTAGAGGAACTGATCATTCTACCTCAAGGATGTAGAAATCTAAATATCCTTAGTCAACAGGGTTTAGATACCACAATTGTTTCCTTCAGAATTTAATACATGAAAATTTATTAAAAGTATTGATAAAAAACACAATATGATTAAAAATACCTACTGAAAGTGGTAATTCAACAAAAAACATGTGAGAGACCAATAAAAAAGTCTTACCCAAAAATATGAATCACCATGCCCTACTAATCAATCACTAAATGCAGCAATCCAAAGGGAATGGAGCCACCCAAAAAACCCATGGGTAAGAGATATGGCTGAGCAGAGACGGTTTAAAATGGAATGATTCCTAAACACTAGTATCACACCCGAAAATATATAACATGGGGTATTATGGAATGTGTAATAGTTTATAAGTCATGAAATCTATTAATTTTATGTTACACTATGAATAAAATTTCCCTTATAATTAAAACCCTATATTAAAATTACATGATGTGTAATCCCTTTCATGATGTGTAAAATTATCAAGATGTGTATAAAACTCACAGGATCTGTCTTGTAGGAATTTCACATTATGTAACTTCCCACCAATAGTAAAAATTCTATTTTGATGTGAAAAATTCAAGAAAATCTCTAGCATCGCCATTAAATATATCTTACCAATTCACATTGATAAATTAATTCCTAATAAGAAAGGAAACAAAAATAAAATATTAGAACAAACCTGAATGAAACGTAATGGGTTGTTACAATCTCCCCAACATAAAATCATTCTATCCCTAGAAAGAGATCATGATAATATATCTACAAAAATAGAAGTCAACAGATGCCTCAAAAATGAATCATGCTCCCATATCTCTTGGAAATCATTTCCCTAGAACCACAATTCTTGCACTCAGGGTATCATTTCATCACATAGTATAGTATCCTGATGATCCATAACCAGAACTTTCCATTCTACCAAAGTGGTATATAGATCAAAATCAACATCATCATATTTAATACATGGGAATGAACTACTATATACCTCCTAAACTAGGAAAAATAAAACCCATCATGTGTATAAGACAATCTATATGGTAATAGAAAATGATATCCCTCCCTCTGTAGTCTCTTGATGATCTCAAAGGGGATCACATTCCTAGGTGAAAACATACCCTTCTTACCCAACTAATGATGTCCCAGGTGAGGTAATTCCTTGAGCAATGCATTGTCACCAAACCCAAACTCCAAATATAGTGAATGATGGTAATAAAAAGGGTTTTCATGACTTTATTCCTTTATCAAATGCATCTGGATCAACTGAACCACATTAGTCTTTCTCTGAACAACACTTGACCCAACCAAGGATAGCTCTCCCAACTCTATCTTGCACAAGGGATATTGAAATGTATGCCTATATAAACCCTCAAATGGTTCTAACATGATCAAACACTGAAACCTATTATTATATGTAATGTTGAAAAATGGAAAATTGCTTTTCCAAGATCCACCAAAATGAAGCACACAATCCTTGAGCATACCCTAAAGAACCTTGATAACCCTATCTTCCAGTCCATCAGTCTTGGATGATACGTTGTGATCAGATTCAACTGGGAACTCATTTCATGCTAAACTCCATTCCCAAATGTTTATGTGAACCACGAGTTACTATTAGAAACAACCAAAGAGGGAACCCCATGAAGTCTCACAATCTATTGGGAATATAATACACTTATATATTCCACATTCATCATTTACCTTATTCGTAAGAAATGCACTTATTTAGTGAGTATTTTGTCAATCAAAAAAATATTTTACTTCCCAGTAGGAGTCCAAGATAAACTAATGAAAAACTCTAGGTAAATATAATTCCACTTCCATTCTAAAATGGGTAAATACTACAAAAAAATGTTATACTCTTGTGGCCTGCCTTAACCCTTTGATAAGTGAGAGAGCATGGTAAAAAATCTACAACTGAATGCCTCCTCCCCAAACACCAATTCTGATGTCTCAAATCATGTTACATCATTGTATCCCTAGGGTTGATTGACCAACATGACTCATATAAACTATCTAGAAACTTTTTAAGCAAAGAGAATGGAATAGCCAACCTGTTCTGGAATCCAAAGAAATCCACTGGGAGACTGAGACCACTAACTAAGACATTTCCAACATTTAGGAGTTCTCATAAAAATAATCTCACAGTGTCTGTTGAATTCTCATGTCAAAATAACTCAACAAAAGATTATTTACCTTTTATCAATTACAAGATCACTTATCAGCTATCCTCATTCACTCAAAAAATTCCTTTAGTAATGAAACTCATCATTTTCCACTACTAAACTAATTCCTTCACAACATATGTCTGAAATTTCCATCTCAATGAATTGGCTGCCACATTTTCATTCATGGTGGAATATAAAATATTAAAATAAATGTTTTAAATATATTCAACATAGTGTCACTATCACAATATTGGGTATCATTGATTAAAAATAAATTTTAGGATATTATGTTATGAATATACTATAAACTAATCTGCAAAGAGATAGTGACACAATGTTTTGATGACATCATAATAGCTACCCACTCAAGATCCTCGGCAGAGTAACTATTCTCATGGGTGTATAAGTGGAGAGTTCCAAAATACACACCCCCCCCCCCAATTTCCACTGAATCAAGACTCAACCAAATAATGTATGAGAAGATTCATAGAAAACATTGTAAGTTTACCCTGTCATAGAAAGAATAAAACTCTGTGCTAAAGTAAACCTCATTTTTAGATCATCAAAATAACTTCGGCACTTTTCATTCTATTCAAACATTACACCCTTATAGTTTAATTCAATCATCGAATATGGGATATTATAGAAGTACCAAATTAACCATATATAGTAACCATAAAAACCCAATATGAACTAAATATCGATTGTCTTTCTAGGTTACTCACAATACTTAACTACATTTACCTTTTTGGGATTAATTGAGATTCCCTTAACCAATATTAAATTTCCATGAATCTTCAAATCCTAGATCCAAACCTCACACATGGAATTCATACCATAAATATGATGTCCCCTATGCTTCGATGAATGATATCCAAATTCTATTTGTTCCCCTCTTATGTCATAAAGTATACAATATATCATCTATAATAAAAACAAAAAACTCATAAAAGAACTGATTAAATATTCATTCCATCAATCCAATAAGTATTGTAGGAGTTATAGTGAGATATAATGGCATAACCAAGAACATGAAATTCCAATATTGACTTTGAGAATCTATCTTGGGTATATCCTCTTCGTAGATTCTGAAGTGGTGGTCCCTCAACCACATGTCAAACATTGGAAACTAATATGCCCCTCTTAGCTTGTAAAATAGATCATCAATTGTGGGTAATGGTTACCTGTATTTAATGGTAAGAAGATTATACATTCGATATTTAGTGGTTTGTTTAAGTCCTATACCTACCTTTTTATCAATGTGTTATGGATAATCCCATAGTGACATGCTTGGATGAATAAATCCTTTCACCTATATATCCCCTAGCTAGAAATTTTGTTCCACCAACACAGAATGTCCATTCAATAAGGTGGCATAGAAATGGGTTTCATGCCTGATAGTAGATTAATAGTAATCCTAACTCCTATCTGTGGTGGTAATACAAAAACCCATTCCAAAGACCTCAGGGGACACACACTCAACATCATGTTTCTAACTACCCAAGTAAGGGTCAAATATATCAAGAAAAATTTCTAACAACTGGAATAAGATTACAAAATCATAAGGAACAACAATCCTTGTCCTTCCAGATCGAGAGTCATAGTCACAGTGAAAAAAATGATTGATCCCATCTGGAGATAAGAACTATACCGGACATTGATAATTGCTTATAAGGGCCACAATGCTGATCATCCGATCCATGCTAATAATCAAGTCAAATATTTCATGACCAAGAACAATGAAGTCCCAAGACACCTCAAAATATCTTATCAACACCCAACACATGGGAATGTTGAAACCCTATTTGGAACTCTTTCCCAAAAGCATGGAAATACCCCATAAGAATGCTATATGCTCACAACATAAACCTACCATGTCTGAAAGTAATTGGGTTTTCACTTCGGTATGGATCCCTTAATTTTAATTCTAAATATTTACTTTGGACCAAATATAGATTCCTAATGAGTAGTAAAGGTTTCAAGGGTTATTGGGGACTGTTTGAGTCCAAAACCCATCTTTTTTTTAGAATACAGACTCTTTGCATGATTTAGAGTAAACCATGTGGGATCTCCGTAGGGTTTGAAAAAATTTGTTTATGGTGTTTTTCCAAACAGATCCACCTCGCATGGTTGGTTCCAGGTCATGTGGCCTAAACAGGCATGTGCCCCTTTTTCATTGGTATTCATGCTTGGGCTTCACACTATTTGACAAACCGTGTAAACTAAAACATTTGTGTAGAGCTGTCCCGCATGGTTTTTGCACGGTTTGACAAATCTTGCAGACAAACTGTGAACATGCTATTTATTTGGGTAATATTCCAGTCTCACCCTTAATGATCTATTAATCCAACTCCTTCTTCACAACACATAAAATATCTATATTATCCTCTATTTTCACCCATTTGGAGCTTTGTGAAGGCCAAAGATTGGGATCGAAGAGATATTCGTTGTCCGACATCTGATAGATCTTTTGTTCGGCACATTAGATGTGATATGGTATGTACTTGAGTCCTCATTATTTTTTCTTCTCCTCTAATTTTCTCTACCTAGATATCATCGTCTGAGAGTTTCTCACATTTTCATAGATCTAATCTGATCCATGGAAAATCAAGGGTTGATACCTGAGTAGATGGATCATTCAGCCCTAAGGTGGGTGGTCTATAACTCATCCCCAAAGTTCATTGATTTTTGGAATTATCATGTGGGGCTCAGAAATTTTGTTGGAATTCATTTCATAAATTTACATTCCATTATTATAGTTTTCAGAATACTAGGACTATTCTCTATCCAAGTATGTGATTAGTTGTTAGTGGTAACACCCACAACTTAATACACCCTGGTCAAAGTTTATTCTATATTGCGTTTATAGTCTTTCAGCACGTTTGAGCCAGTGTTCGGGTGTTCCTTTACTTGATATTCTTTTAGGTAAGTCCTCTTATAATTAATGTATTGTTATTAAAGAGTATTAAATAATGGAATGTACCATTATTCTCATCACATGTCCCGCCTAAGGTAAGTGCTTTAAAATTATTATTAAATGTCAAATGTGAAATGGATAGAATGCTATGTATATGACCTGGCATTACAAAATGTGTTGAATTAAGGTTGCATCTCAGTAGCACCCCTATACATACTAATTGAAGGTAGAAGAGAGAACCTCTCTAATTGATATGACTTAGTTGTTAATTTAATACTTTATTAAATGGTACCAATGTTACATGGCAAATCCAAACTAATGGAATAAAAGTCTTAGACCAATGAATAAATGGTTTCAACTATACTTGGCTTATCCACACAAATTGAAGGAATGAATTGAACAAAAGGACTTATTACATGATTACAATATCAAAGAAGAATATATTGACTTGAGATCACCTTGGATTTTGAGAGGAGAATACCATGGGTCTTATGAACCCCATTTAAATTCCATGATTCAGTTTTCATAGGATGATATCCACATAGACTCCGGTTCTTTTCTATTATAGGATACTTCTGATATAGTCCTTGGATCCATCAATGACTAATATGTTCCATGGTGGAATCCCATAGGGAATTATCTTTTCATAGACCTGTTATACCTTGTTCATTCACATTGAACTCGGTAGGTGCCTTATTGTAGAATTCCTTTTATTAAACTCTGAGTATTACAATTATCACCCTTATCTAGACTAAGATACTTCCCATTTGGCATTCTGTGAGTTTTACAATACCTTGGATATTACCATATAACTCCCTCACTGGATATCTCTATTAGGTTTCCATGTTATGTCTTAGAACCTTCACTATATAAACAATCATGAGGTGATGCTAGTGCTGCTTATGCCTCATGTGACCTATTACATTAAATGGTAATTTCATAATTAATGAACTGGTAACATGTTCTGACACCAACTGAGGGGCGAAGCATGTATTGGGTATTTAGTTATTGTACTACTTGCTTTACTTTATATATACAATCCAATATCCTACTATATTCCATTATAATGTCTGGATGTTATAGAAACTGTTGGTGTTGGCCCACTAAGATTTATCTCACACTCTCTATGGTCTCTGTTTGGTACTAGGAGTAATTACATGGTTGCAGGTATTTAAAAAGGGAAGCATACAGATTCCAACATTTTATTGTGTGTTGATATGATAGAGCATGATAGTAGATAACTGAGTATGATCATGGTATGCTTGGAGTATCCCTTTTCTTCATTTACATTGTGGAACAGTTACGCCTTATATCTTGTATCCATATTTTCTAGTATTCTAGTGACATTTCATAACAATGTCTTTTATTCAGTTGATACAGTTATTGTTATTATCATTTATCTATTGTATTAGTTAGCTTCTATTGTTTGTTTACAATATTTATGTTACTTCCACTGTTTAATATTCATTTTTATTTCTTCTTTTGTTCTACACTCTATAAATGAGGTTATAGTCTTCCTGCGGACACACCCTAGGCCCTTGCTTCTACTCGGCAACCTCTAGTATTCAGGAAGATTTGATTGAGGCCATGAGGCTCAATTGGCTCAGGGCACCCGTTGAGTGGTATCAATGGTGGTTTCTTTTCATTATTACTATATGGATACAATATATTAAATAATAGGAATGCTTGGTACTTGGTCATAAGCCTTTCTTGGGTGTCATTAACCCCTGTTTGGGGTAAAGTAAAAGATACCAAAAATTCAATTTTTTTTCAATTTTTCATATTATAGTTGATATTATTTCACCATTGGGTGACACACATGTTCGGTGGTGTTGATAATTGTTACTCTATTTGAGAATTTATTTCATCATTATCCTGGACATATGATGGAATAAAAAATTTCTCTATTCATTGTTATAGGCACATAAAATTCACATTTCATGCATTTTTCTATGCCATATAGGTGACTTTCACTGCTTTTTGTTGCGTGATATGCTTGTGATTGTTGAGTGATGTTGTGATAGTTTGATTTTAATTGTATTAATTCTATTTATATTTATTGAACGTCTATCTCAATTCAGGGGGTGTATGGGCCCTCATGGTCTGGGATAAGTGTTTTACCGAGTCGATCCATTCTGCTATAAGTAAGTGGGTGACGTTTCTAGTGATAAGTGAATGGGAACTGATTGATTGAAAATGGATATTTGTTATAATGTGAATCCTAAAATATAAAATTAATTGTTTTCACATCCATATCATGCCTTGTTATGTTTATGAAATGTAAATATGTGAACCTTGAAATTAACTGCAAAAAATTATAATAAATTAAACATATACTTGAGCACATACCGTCACCTAGCCGTCTAAGCAGGTAGTTTGGGTAGTATGCCTAGGGTAGGGATTTTTCATACTTTATTTTCTATTAGTGATTATATCTCTTTACATCTATTCTTGTTATGAGGAGTGTGATCGCAATTCAAAGAACAATGCTTCCACTATGTCATCGTGTCATTTTCCAGGAAGGTGGTGATGATCATGCTCTAGACATGGTGGCCCCTGATATGCCAGTCATAAATCCAGGAGTACGACTTGAGGCTCCACCTTTTGTACCTAATATGCTCACTGATTCTTAATTTTGTGATAGATTCTTATGTAGGATGTATTTCATGAATGGTTATCCACATGTTTCACCTATGATGGTTTATCTGACCCGCAAGTTCCAGTAGCAACATCCTCCTAAATTTTTAGGGGATGGCGGTTCTCAAGCTACTATATCGTGGATAGAAGTCATGATGTATATCATTGTGCATATAGAAACACATCTAGAGTGGAGAGTCATGTTTTCTAAATACATTCATCGTGATTTGGATGAGCATTGGTGGGATATGGTTACCCTTACCAGTCATCATCAGGGAATGTTATGGTTTGACTTCCAGACTACCTTTTGTGATCCGTTCATTCATCAGGCACTAAGAGTTGAATGATCTATAAAGTTCATGGATCTCGAGCGGGGTTCTCTGTATGATATGGAATATTCATCATGTTTCATTGATTTATAGTAATTTTTACCACTTCTAACTGGTGATGATATTTTTTGTGTTAGAAGTTTTGAGGATGGGCTCCAATAAACCATCTAAACACAGGTGAATGCCTTTTTCCTTACTATATTTTCATCAATAGTTGATCAGTCCCTTATCACTAAGCGTAGCACAAGGGATGGCACGTTTACCAAGTTAAATGGATCAGTTCCACATTATGCTAGTAGTTCTTGTAGTGGTAGGAACCATTCCCTCTTGGTTTTTCAGCAGGGTAGTGGCATCCAGGGTATCCAGTTTGTTAGCTCTGTGGTGTGTCATTAGTGTGGATGAATAAGGAATAAAAATCACCATTGTGACTGAGAACCTATAGAGTGATGAGATTTCAGTCATATGGGTCATTTTTTAGATCTTTTGTAGGACCCTTCCACTATCTTCAAGTGGTAAATGATCATCTTTAGCTCAACGTTCATGTGCGAGTTCATTTGCACCACTTTTGGTTGGGAATTGGAATTGTTTTTGTAGGTATGGCCGAGGAGGAGATCATGGTCATGGTAATCTGGTCCTTGATCACTAGGAGTGCCAATAGGATAGTCATGATCATGGTTCTCCATCTATTTCATAGGCCCATTGATTAGGTAAGTATAATGCTTTACATATGATACCTGATAATAAGACTGGATGACCATATATAATACGAGTTGCTATTCTTGTTGCCTGTACTATTTTCTCTGCTTTTTTTGATATTGGTGCTTCATGTTCTTTTAATTCTATATCTATTGTGGACATTCATTGACTAGATATATAGTATCACTATGGTGTAATGAACCTCGGTACACTATTGGGAATATGGATGGAGGGTATATGTTACTGTAGGGACTCTCTCCATGAGGTCGGCAGTTACCCTATTTTGTTGAATATCTTTACTTTAGATATGATTGGCTTTTATTTCTTTCCACAGATGGACTGGTTAGTTGACTATCATGCCTTTGTAGAATTCTATCATTGTAGGGTTTCTTTTACATCACTAGAAGTACGCAGTTGTCTTTTCAAGGGTGGGTGGGATTTCCAGTCTGGGAGAGGTAGACAGAAACATCATGGGCTAGGTGGAGGGACCACCCATATTTCTTATCTATTACTTGAGGATTAAGGTTTTTTTTCAAACTATTTTCCCTCTAGTAGTTGATCGTTTTAGGGACGTCTTTCCTAGTGAAATTATGGCTTACCTCTTAAGATAGAGGTAGTTTTTACAATTGAGCTTGTTCTAGGAACATCCTAAGTGTCCATTCCTCCAAACAGGATGGCACCAACTGAGATTTAGGATCTTAAGCAGCAGATAAAGGACCTAAAGGACAATGTAATTATAGGTCATAATACTTCCTATTGGGGATCACACATGATTTTCTCCAACAAGGTAGACGGAACACTACATTTATGCATGGATTATAGAAGTTTGAACTAGATTATTGTCAAGAACTGGTAGCCAATTCCTTGAATAGATGATCTCTTTGACCAGATCCAAGGTGCAAAAGATTTATCTATGATCGACAACAGATCGTGTTATCATCAGGTGCAAGTCAGACCATCAGACATACATTGTATAGAGTTCCATCACAGGTATGGTCTCTATGAGTATTTTTTTTATGTCTTTCCATCTTATGAATGCCCTTTTCATTTTCATGTCTGGGATGAATAGGGTCCTTCACCCCTACTTGGACTCTTTTTTCACGATCTATGTGGACTACATCTTGGTGTATTCTCACACTCATAATGACCATTCCATACATCTTGAGATCATTTTATGTACATTGAGAGATCATCAGAATTATTCCATGCTTTCTAAGTTCAACTTATGGATCGACATGGACCACATCCTGGGTCATATTATCTCAGAATAATGAGTATCTGTTAACCCTAGATAGGTTAGTGATGTAGTATCTTAAGTATTTTCCAAAAATGTATTTGATATTAAGAGTTTGTTAGGGCTCACTGGATATTACATGAATTTCATACAGGACTCCTCACATCTTGGTACCCCTCTAACGAGACATAAAATGATTGGTGTTATATTCCTGTGGTCAGAAGAAAGCGAGGAATCCTTTTCATAACGGAAATGGAGGCTTGTCTCAGCACATATAACGAGCCTTCTAGATCCTGGAAAAGGACATATCATCTTCTATGGTGCATCAGGAATTGTCCTAGGAGTAGTGTGGATGTTAGAAGATAGATTCATTATGTACAAATCTGTCCAGTTGAGGCCTCACGAGAAAAACTAGCTGACGCATGATCTCGAGCTAGTAGCAGTTTTTAATGCCATAGTTTTCTAGGTACACTATCTATTGGTTGAGAACTTGTTGATGTATACGGACCAAAAGTACTTTAGGTATTTCTTTTCTCAGCATGAATTGAACATTAGACAACAGATATGAGTCGAATATCGAAAATCCTTCAATTTTGAGCTTTCCTATATGCCAAGAAAGGTAAATGTGGTCACCGAGGCACGAAGTTAGAAAAATAAAACATGGGAAATCCTGGAATCCAGTTATGAATTTATGTTAGTGGAACTTTTTTGCACTTCATCTGGAGTTTCATGTAACTCATGAGCAATGTTACCTCTCAACCTTAAGAGTTGCATGTTCCCTCGTGAAAAAGGTGAAGAGTATGCAATTTTCAATTATAGAAGGTCTAGTTCTCTGTGAGAGTGTATCATGATAAAATAAAACTCCAGATTGGTCTGTGGATAGAGATGTCACCCTATGTTTACATGGATGTATATGCGTTACTGCAAATATGAGGGAGGTTTTGATGAAATATTCCCACAATTCTCAGGGGGCAGTTCATATAGGCATCTCGATGATGTATTGAGATATGTGATGCCACTATTTTTGGACTGTTATGAAACATTAGATTTCAGGCTTAATCACTATGTGTTACACCTATCAGCAGGTGAAGGAAGTTCAGCAGAGACCTGCATTCTTGTTATAAATGCTTCAAGTCCCAAAATGGATATGTGAGGATGTTGATATGGATTTCATTTTCGGCTTAACTTAGTCACTGAGGGGTAGAGATGCTATCTGGGTAGTCATTGACTAACTAAAAAAGACATCTAACATCATTCCTATTTAGGAAAATCTTTCAGTTGATGTACGGGGATGACTGTATGACAATGAGATAATACAGCTACATGAGGTTTCACATTCTATCATTTTAGATTGCGACTCTCATTTCACATTATTTTCACAAGGGCTTTGTAGAATGATATGGAACCTCAGGTTCTTATAAACATAAAATTTAACTCTCATACTAATGGAAAATTGGAACAGACAATAATTCTTCTAGAGGATATTCTCTGAGCATGTGTCCTTGATTTTGGTGGATCTTTGGGGAATCATATTCCACTCATTGATTTTTCTTATAATAAGAGTTTTTAGTCGATGATTCATATGGATCCCTTTTAGGCCTTATATTGTAGGCTATGTTGTTTAACCTTGTGCTGGCTATAGGTCGGTGAGGAAACACTACTAGGTCCTCGTCTTGTTCAGGAGATTTCAGGACAAGTCCTGCAGATCCGTAAGAATTGGACTACTGCTCAGTTAAGATAGGAATCTTAATCAAATCATTGTCAATGACCTCATGAGTTTGAGGTTGGAGAAACTATTTTTCTTCATGTATTTCCATGTTTAGGTCATATACAGTTAAGGAATCAGATAATGTCATCAACTCGTTACGTCAGCCCGTTTGAATGTTTTGGGAGAGTTAGGCTGGTATCCTATCAGTTGCTACTACCTCAGAGGTATCATGCCATGCAAGTTGTATATCATGTCTCGCAGCTTCTCCAATATCATGTTGGCATGTCTCATAGCTTATATCATGTGTATGTTGAGTTAGATGTTGATGGTACCATTGAGAAGTATCCAATGTGAGTCATTGACTGAAGCAAAGTGGTTCTATGAGGCAAGTTTGTCCCTCTCGTATGCGTTCTATGGTAGCAGGGATGAGTATAGAACATGACATTAGAAAGGGAAGCCATTTTACATGCTCAGTGGATATATTTGTTCTCAGAGAGAATTTCATTACCCTTAAAAGGAGAACTATGGGGGCCCGTTCTTTTATGGGGGGTGACAGTAAGAACCCAAATTGTCAATCAAGTATTGATCCCTTAATTTTTTATCTAAATATTTAAATTGGAATGAATATAGATGCATAATGAGTTATTAAAGGTTCCAATGGTGTCTAGGGATTTTTTGGAGCCCATAACCAATCATTTTGGAGAAAAAATTCTCTTCCCATGGTTTAGAGTAAACAATGAAAATTGTGTTTTTCCAGACTGCACCACCTCACACGGTTAGTGCATGGTTGTACGACATAATAGTGCAGGAACCCCTTTTTACCAGGTATCTATTCATGGGTTTTTCATGGTTTGAGAAACCATGCAGACCAAAATGATTGGGTAGAGATATCCCATGTGGTTTGCACATGGTTTGACAAACTGTGCGCAAGCTATTTTTGGGCAATTTTCCAGTTTCACCATTAATGATCTATTAATCTTCCACATTCTTCCCAACATGTAAACCAACGGTATTTTCCTCCATTTTCACCAATTATGATATTTTTCAAGTCCAAATTTAGAGATCAATAGATCTTTTTCATCATACATCTAATCGAACATTCGTTCATCAAGTTGGATATGTAACCATAAGTACTCGAGTCCTCTTTCTCTATTTGTGTTCTCTATTTCTCTCAACCTAGATATCAGCATGTGAGAGTTTTTAAATTATTTTTAGATCTACTCTGATCCATGTAAAATCAAGGGCTGATAAAGGTTGAGAAGGATCGTACAACACTAAGGTGGGTGGTCTATAACTCATCCCAAAACATTGTTGATTTTGGATTGTTCGTGTAGGGTCCACCAACTTCAATGGAATCCATTTCCTAAATTTACATGCCATGATTATACTTGTTAGAATAATATGAAAATTATTTATCCTTGTATGTGATTGGTTGTTATCCATTTCACCCACACCTTAATCTGACCCATGTCAAAGGTTATTCCATATTGGGTGTTAAGTGTTTCAGAATATTTGAGCCACTGTTCGGGTGTGCCTTTGTTTCACACCTTACTAAATGTGAATCTTCCTATAATAAATGAATTGTTATAAATGATTATTTCATACTTTTATGTATCATGTATGATCATCACTTGGCCTTCCTAAGTTATGTGCTTCAAAATTATTATGAAACATGAAATGTGAAAGGGAATGTATATTATGTATATAACATTTCCTTTACAAATGAGTTAAATTAAGGTTATAGGTTCGTAGCACCCCTTTCCATGTTAATAAAAGGTAGTGGAGTTACCCTCTCTAATTGAAATTCCATAATGGTTAATTAAAAATCTGATTAAATGATTTCAACACTAGTTGGCCTATCCACACTAATGGAAGATAAGGCTTGGACCAATGAATAAATGGTCACAACTCTACTTGATATATCCACAGTAATGGATGGAAATACATGAACTAAATGAATTAATACATTATTGAAATATCAAATATGAATAAACTATCCTGATCTCACATTGTATTCTGAGAGGAGAATACCTTGGGTCTCAGGTACCCCATTCATATTCAAGGATACCGTTTTATAAGGTTGATATCATCCTAGACTCTGGTTCTTGTCTATTCCTTGGATGCCCGGTATACTACAATAGGTTCCCTTTCATTATTACAGGATACCTTAGATACACTCCTTGGATCAAACATTGACTACTTGGTGCCATGGTGAAATCCCATGGGGCCCTGTCTTTGCTTATCTCCATTTTACCTTGGTCGATCACCTTGGACTCAATAGGAAACTTATTGTGGATTTCCTCAGCATAAGTTCCTTTGATTACCCTCTTACCTCTTAGATAGTATCAGATACAACTATGTTATAATTCTGTGGGTTTTATGTCACTTTGGTTATTACCATATAACTCTCTCACTAGATATATTAGTTAGTTTTCCATGTTACATCTTGGAACCTTCACTATGAATACTATAACGAGGAGATGTCCGGGCTAGTTATGCCTCTAGTGACCTATTACATTAAATGGTAATTTCTTAATTAATGAACTTTTTACATGTTTAGACACCGTCCAAGGGATCAAGATAGTATTTGGTATTTAGTTGGTTTGATGCTTTCTTTAATATATATATATGCATGCATGTACATGACAATATTCCTTTACATGGGATGAATGTTATAGACAACATTGGTGGTGGCCCACTAAGATTTTCATCACACCATCTTCGGTCACCGTTTAGTTACCAAAGTTGATTACGTAGTATCCGGTATTGACAAAGGGATGAATACATCTTCCAACACTTGATTGTTTGATGATCAGATAGAGCATGGTAGTCGATGACTGAGTAAGATCTCAGGATGTCGGGAGTAGCCTTTATTTTCTTTTACTTAATTTAACATGTTATGCCTTCTGTATTATATCCAGGTTTTCTAGTTTTCCATTTAAATGTCATTACATCATCATTTCATCAGTTGATATAGTTATTGTTATTCTCTTTTATCTATTGCATCAGTTAGCATCCTTTGTTTACTTAAAATATTTACATTTTTTCTGATGTTTACTATTCCTTGTTATTCCTTCCGCTATTATACACTCTGGTAATGAGGTCATAGTCTTCACACGGACACACCCTTGGCCCTCAAAGCTACTCCGAAGCCTCTGGATTTCAAGAAGATGAGCTTGAGTCCATGTGGCCCACTGGGCTCAGGGCACCCTTTGAGTGTCATTTTGGTCCAGGACATCAAAATTTCAACCAACATTGATAAAATAAAAGAACTAATAGAAACTATATTAAACAAATATAGCTACATAGAATAAGAAAAAAACACCCCGCCTCTAATTTTAGCTTTCCCATGATTCAGATTCCTCCGGTACACACTCCACTAAAAAAATCTACATGAACATAACCATCTAAACAACCCCTTATGACTAAGAATGAGACCCACCACACTTGGAAAAATCAACATAAAATTTTTACTCCTTGGTGAAAGTGGATATTTCTTTAATACAATGTTACATCTTATCACAAAAAAATTTTAGATCTCCATATCACCCAAAAAGATGATAATTCATAGGATCCTCTATATAGCAGTCATTGATGTGACCACACCGCCCAAACTGATAGAAAATTGCCCTTTTGCATCCCATTATATGAAACTAAAATTGGTCTAGTATAAAACTAACCACTCTTGTACTTTTTTTTCCGACCAAAATAGACACCCTGACTAACAACAATTCAAACTGGAGCTCCCCCGAGGACTTTCCTTCCTTCCATGTCTACATCAAAGAAACATCCTTTACGTACTACCTCCGAAATGTTTGGGAGGAAAAAAAACTATCATCGGCCGAACATCACCACTCAACCCCATTTTAAAACTCTAAGCCATTAGGTTATCATTGGTGACATGCTCTAGTACTAGATGTACTAACCCTAAAAAATTATTGGAGTAGTTCAGAATATTATGATCCACTTTCTCCAAAGCTAAATACACTTGGGGATTTACCATAGGTAAATTCTCATGATAAAACTATTGATTATAGGGTTTTGTGAAAGAACCCAATGTAGTATATTCATGCAACCTATCTCATACTATCAAGTCCCACAATCTCCTCCATGGCCCCTCAAGAATATATATTAAAAAACCCACTAGAGAAACATCAGAAATCTTTAAGATGTTCAAGATACACTCAATCTATTCAAGACACTCCCTTGAATCATGTGCTCCTTTTTTACCAAGGAATAATGGTGGATGATACTTTGTAAATTCCAGTCCATGATCCAGTACACATTTTGGGATCACTTCACACATTTACCTTATTATATAAATTCTATGAATCATCACATAAACCAAAGAAGGGTCAGCTTTATGATCCCACTACAAATACATCCAAGTGAATTTTCATCTTTTATGTGAAATCTCTCATCTAGGAGGAATTATCTTTTAGTCATAAGATAATATCGAATCAAAAATAAAAAAAATAAAAATTCATTGAACTATAACATGAATACAAATCAATGCTTTAAAAAATAAGAATTTAAAGTAGTTATGTATTCCAACAACAACGGGAGACACCTTATTAATGGATCAGGTCCATCTAAATAAATTACCCATATAGTTTATTCAAATTATCATACAGAAACCATGTCCCAAAATATATTGATAGGATAATTTTAAAAAAGTACCATAAAATTTATTAAAAAACATCAATAGTATGTATTGGAAATAGTAAATATTTTTTCTGGCCACCCATGGAAATGTAGATTTAGCCACGAGTGTGAGCTGGCCAGATACCTTTTGTTAACCTACTTTCTGAGTGTGCCCAAAATGTATGTTGGGGAACTAGAAATCCTGCCAGCTCACCAATGGGTTGCAACTATTTTTTAGAATCCCCAGATAATCCAATCTTTCTCTGGCCTCTTTCTAAACACTCAAGGCCTTACCTGTTCCTCAAACCATGTCTAGTAACATAATTTATGTATTTTTAAATGATAATAACCTCATTTTATGTTCTATTTCTCATAATAAACCATCCAATAAATGAAAAATTCAAATTATCATCAGAATTTATAAAATTAATGGTTTGGGTCATTAAAAACTGCCCACTATAACACTTCTCATCCATTATAATTCATGATAAGACATGATCCTTGAATCTCCACCAAACTCAATTGTTTATTTGTCAAGAAATAGAAGCATTCCATTTTTTAATTCCAATCACAAATTCAATGTAAAACTATATACATCAAACCCAAAATTACCTAGAAACTCAGTCACATGCACACTGCCAATTTGAAAAATGAGATGATGATCACTATACCCATATCCCTCATATTACCATGGAGTATTCACATGTATCATTTCAAGGATAATATTTATCTTTACCATAGGAATTCACTCATAATGTCATAATTTAATCTACAGTTCTCCTTGCAAAAGTTATAACCAACTGGAAATGGACCATAGGTAGCTCATTGACCATATAACTACAAATCAAATAACACACTTGATTTAATTATCACCCCACTATATCTAAACTCATTTCAAAATTCTAGAAAGGCCTCCTCTAGACAACATTATAAAATGGTTGACTACACCCATTAACGTGTCAACTGCACATCCAATCATGGTCCAGTAAAACATGAATGGATCATAACATTATCCGGGCGCTAACACTAATGTCTCATCATGACTCCTAGTTTATTTAATTTTTTAAATCACCAATAACTAAATACCACCACTACGATATCAACTACAGAACCAATGAGAAACTGATCTGAATCACATTTGGATCACCATGACTCAAACCTGACCACGATGCCATCATATTGAATCGACATAAATAAATTTTATATCATGAATATTGTATCTTCTAAATAACTATATATCAACAGATCTTACCACACACCTATGAAATGATTTCTCTATGACTATCCATCATCTGGACCGACTAAAACTCTGATCCTTCCACCATGAAAGTCAATTCTCTCATGGATTATACATCTTCACACCATTGGAGTATCATTATCATTTCCCAAAAAAACAAACACTTGATCTAAAATCCCACACTCCATCAATTGCCAAACAAAATTATTGTACATACCCAACCCACACCCACCCGAGTGTTAACACCATGTCACCAATTAATGACCATTCTAGGCTCACTAGAAAAATCATTATCAATATCATTGAGATTTATATAAAATGAGATCCAAACCCTTCATCATGCTATTGGTAAGATTCCAAACATATGGATACCCTAACAATAGTCCTTCACCATTGACCCAAATTGGTCTCATAACTAAACACATGTTACCCTTTACAATCCATTTTATCTTTCTAGTAAAACCCTTAACACCCTTCTCGTGTCATTACCAAGATCATTTGTATAATAGAACATCTATCCATTGTTAATGTCGCCCACTCACATAGATGGACACTTTTGAATCATTTCTAACACATTGGGCCACCACACCCACATGCATCAATCTGAGTGAATCATTCACCTAACAAAGAGAGTGACCCCAAAATAGAATCGATTGTCATAGTTTTTAAAACATATATCTACAAACCAAATTATATTCATTGGACTCACACATATCCAATTCACTAATTTTCATATCAAAAAACTTTTTTTTGTAACCAATGAATTCATGTCCACACTTTCAATTAATTTTCATAAAAACCCTTTTCAAAACTAATTGTACATTCCAAAGGATGATTTATTCACCAAGAAACCACTCAATTATTTTCACATTCTATTAACCTTGTTACAAACCAAACATAGTTGTTGCATGCACCACTAGAACCCAATCAGATGTCACTTGACACATGCTCATATGACTCATGTCTCAATATACCTAGGATAATGTTCCTAACCTATTATCCATTCTCCATATCCATGTTAGTCACATATAATTGGAGCGTCTTTGATGTTCTACTTCAAAATCCGTGAATCTCACTCATTCTAATATTTTATCATGCGAACAACCAAATCACGGGTATTTATTCAAACCCACTAATAATATTTCAACACTATATCTTTCTAAGGACCGACCACCTAAGATTCCCAGTGGACATCAAATGAAATCTACATCTTATAAATAATTTCCTAGGTGTTCCATAATTTTTTTCAAATACTAACCATGATACTAAATGTGACCAGACACTCCACACAATTATCCCAGGGCATATCACCTGTACATTTTACCTACATTTTCAGTGATTCCATATCCACAAACCAACTCATTCCAGGTTCAATACCCTATCAGGCATCTATTCCCTCATCAAGCCCACACAAGAGCAGCATTTCCCAAACTGAACACCTATGGTTCTCCATATATTCAATTATGGAGGAGTTATATTTACACCACCAGATAAGCACCTATTGTAATATGTAAATGACCTTCCATCAGAAAAAATAGTGAATTCACACGCAAGAATGTAAATTTCGTGTGTGTACTACATGACTAGTATAATGACAAAACATTTGAGTCTTTTCAGAAGGTCCTAGATCCAAACAATAAAATTTAATCTCCAAGGAAATTTCATATTCAAAAAAATTATCTATCATAATATAAAAAAACTACGAACATCTTTTTCACTAGCCTCCAAACTTTTACATCTATCCATAAAATTGTTTATGAATTATTATTTTGAGTACAATCATATGATCTATCACACTCCTAGAACACTTATATTCCATTTCTCAATATAATAAAACAAAACACATTCTTTGATAAGACATTATGATGCCATGGAAAGAATCATTGGGTATATGTGGGAGGGTCAAATGACCTCTGACATGCCCCCCCCCCAAATACTATAGGCTACCAACATGAAATGATGTACTAGAGTAATTGTGGGGAAACTATTCACTCATATGAATGATTAAAAAATTCAAAATAAATACATAATTAATATTTAAGATAAACGTTGGTGTATTTAGAATAATAGTAAAAATTATTATATAAAAAAGGGTGATGTCAAAAAGGAACACAAAATCAGCATCCCACGGGGCGGACTACATATATAAAATAAATATTAAACAATGAAACTAAGAGGATATCCTATAACCATAGCCTCATCCCAATCCTCATATTTATAGAGCCAACAAGTTACATCAGCCTAATCTGCCACATATCATGTGCTCTAACCTGAAAATTCAAATGTTAGGTCGGTACATAAACTAAGATACCTATGCAGGATATGACCATACACTCAGTAGGGTATCACAATAATTCATTATATACAACAAAATATGTTAGTGTGTGTATAGAAAAATAAATATATAAATAATCATTCATCATGAGTCTTCATGTGCTAGTTATACCACCATAACACTTAATGAATAAGACAGGCCCATATGGTTGTAAAATTCTAACAAGGAAACACAAAAACCAAACCATAAAGGCTTCAGAAATATGATATATATCCCATGATCATAGTACATACATTTTGATCAATTTCGTATGAATATGTTTAGGTCCACTACATTGCCTACACAAGTGTAGATTGATATTTATACGACCATACATTCATCTAATCACATGAACAACTCAATAACGGATAGACACCATATATTCAACATGAGTTATAAAAATTATACCTTGAAACCACTATTTAATTAATTTAAATTCATCATATAATCATAAAAAGATACATATAAACATTTTTACGACCCAATATTTTTTAATAAAAATTCCTATTAATCTAATTAAAAGTTTTATTATTAAAATAGTTTATATAAAACATATTCTTTTCTTTGGTTTTATGATTTTGGATTTTAAAATACCGTTTTGAATTATTAGAATTTCTAATATATCCATTAAAAATAGATTACATGATTAGTAAAAATATAGGGCTTTAAAAATCCAATTTACTTATAAAATGAAAGTATTGGACTCATCCAGTAGACTTTCTCCATAAAAATTGCATTTGTCAGAGCATAAAAAAGAGGTATCATCAATGGGATTTTCTCTTGACCAAGCCTAAGACAATATTTAACACATTATCCTTGAACAGAATCTCTTATAGGAGAAGTAAAATTTAATAGAGATTACCACCTGAGCAATGTTATCTGAGCCTCCCCAAAAGTTTGTCACTATCGCACACCTTACCCTAAGACCATATGCTTGGGTTATAAGTTGTTATGTAAGAACACACTAGAACATTAATAATGTGCATTATTTTTTAACAATTAATATACATTAATTTTATTATTCTTACTTTGTAAATGTTATTTTGAATCACAAATAGTATTTTTAGATAATATTTAAATTTAATTAAGAAATCCATTTGGATGAATTAAAGGATTTTCGAATTAAATAATAATTTTAAAAAATATATTATTAATCTATTTCTTTTTATTATCTATAAATGATCGTATAATTTTTATGAATAAAATTATAATTTTTATAAATGTTTGAATGTGTGTTTTTTCAAAACCCATTAATTTTCGATAAATGTCAGTTTTTATTTTAAAATTAAAAAATTCACTTATTTATAAAATTATTTACTATTAATTAATAGTATATTTGGATTTATGATGATGGAATTATCTAACGGTGAATTTTTCAAAATTTTCTTAGACACATGAATTTTGGGGTAAAATGTAAATACTGTTTAAATATATATAATATGTTTTATAACATCATAATGACCCAATAGTGATGTCATAAAACAAAAATACAAGGTTATTCTTCCAATATTTATTTTAAATTTAACCCTCGATGACTTATAAAATACTTTATGTTTTTAAAATGATTTCCTTGAGAGTGTGACACACCTCCACATAAGCAAACCTAATATTTCAATAAGTTATGCGATTGGGAATATAAAATATTTTTTTTACTCTTATTTGAAAAAAAAAACATGGGCCAAAAGCATGGTATGGTTTGTGGTTTTGAATATTTATTTATATTGATTCCAAAACATATGTTTGGGAAATATTAAAGAATTCCCCTATATTTTCTTATATAAAAACATCTAAGCTCCAAATTATCTTCACTCAAAACCCATTTTCATAATCTATACTCAGATATACCCTCCCTATAATCCTCCCAAGGTTCCCCAATAAATCATTAATCCTCTCTCCAATCTCTTTAAATCATACACTTCCAAGTAAGGGATCCTCACATTCCTTTCTTCCTAATTTATATCCAGGTTTCCTTATTTGGGGATGCAATTTTACTTCCAATAAAAAATATTGGGGTCTAATTTCACACCTCCCCCATACATCCATTCTTATGTTTGAATGAATATAGACCTCTTTATCTCTCATTAATTCCTCCCATGTACATCTGTTACCATTCCAAAATTCCATAAGGGATTTCTTCCATTCAAATTTTTTCCCATATTTCATTATGTTCTTATACCATTTAATTTTCAGTTATAAATGTTTGGGTATGATTTCATACATCTTATATATTTCCCTCTTTATTTTTAATGATGAGATACCTATTTCTCCTTCATTAATTCCTCCCATTTATACGTGTTACCATGTCAAAATTCCATAAATAATTTCTCTCTTCTCATTTATATTCAATCTATTCATATTATTATGCATCTAAATTCCGTTAAATATGTTTGGATATTATGTAACATGACCCCAATAAAGACCCTTTCATCTATAAATAAAGAGAGACCACATTACCTCTAATCAACCCAGTTTACGATTTCTATTTGACGTCATTATGTAGCGGATGTTACAGAAACATTTCCATGACAAAATCATCATGTATGTGAATACCACACCCATTTCCCTATCAATGGTATTCACCTTTATAAACATGTACTTTTTTATTGATAAAATACATTTATTTATTCCACATATCATATTCATGGAATAAATTATGATGTTTAAGAAATATATGTTGTATGATCTAGGTGTCACACTTATGCATGAAATGAAATGTTTATAAAGGGTGTTCCCTGATAGCTCTCCAATGCACTGGATAACGATTAAGACCATGATAAATCATCTTCATTGAGTGTTTATTCATTCTAATTCAAGTGAAATGAGTTTTTTGTCGTTATCCATGTTAAATGATCCTTTGATCATGCTAATATCATGTTAAATGTTGTTTCAATATTTCCATGTTATGATAATGATGTTATATCATGACTTTATGATCATGTTTCTCTTTTGTTCCATTGATATGCCTATTGACTAAAATTTATTTTATTCCTCATTTTATTACTTGTTTACTCCCTTACTAAGCTTTTTATCTCACCCTTTTCTTCTTTATGTCCTTAGGATGTCCCATTAAATGATAACTACGAATGAATTTTGTTCTTGTGTAAAAGAAGTTTTAAATAAAGATGTTCTATTTTATGTCTTTAGTTGTCATGTAATGTTCCCAATTTAAAAAGACAATAGAAAAATTAATCCTTAGAGTTGTCTTAGGTGCATTTTTGGTAATAAATCATGTTTAAGTGTGTAATAAAGATCAGGGTTGTTATAGTTGGTATTAGAGGATAAGTTTAGTTATTTTTGAGATTAGGATTAAAAAACCCTAGTGAAATACTCAGGGATAAGACTAAGAATAATAAAAATATACCTAAATGTTGGTGATTATAGAGTAAGTATTTTATCAATAAAATACACCCCTTTCTAGATACGAAGATGTAGAGGTGGCTCTGGACCAGATATTTCTACTGGTATAATACAAAAACACCGCTTCAAGCTAGAATTGAACAAGAACAGGTGCATGACAATGGGCCTTCCGTCAAAATTGGTTGTGACACTCCCATTAGATATACTTTATTAAATTCATAAGAATAGTTTGAACCATTATTAGGGGAATAAAAAATTACCCTAATAATATATTTCGGGGAAATAGATCATAGATAACCTCGATTGAAACATAGGGTATCACATGTTAGGAAAACTATTCAATTACAAGATTATCCTCCTATGTCCAGTGTTTTCTTTTTAACATTATTATTTGAAATGAATTTAAACCCCCAAATTATATTTTATTTATCATAGTTAAAACAAGGAAGGAGGAATATCACAAAAACTTATTCTCTCTCTTCAAAATAACTACTTGAAATGATTATCCCAAATCCATGCGCAGATGACTTTGATAAATTTTCAAATATCAATGTTACATGATTACAATGTTATGGGGCATCAAATACCTCTATAATTACTTGATTATTTCACGGATCAAGTACCATCTATTAGAGAATCTTTCACACTAAACATTCCACACAAGCTATGCATGGGAAGTACCATCACGGTATTTTCAAAACCATCTCTTTATTTCAAAATTATGATGCACTAAATGATTTTATAGATGTTTCAGAAGAAGGAGACCTCTGAGGAGCCTATATGTATCAAATTATATATTTATGTCATTTGGTATATATGAATACTGAATAAAATACCGATATTTCAAAATATTCGATGATGAATCATTAAGACTTTTTTATAAAAAAAATTTCAAGACGATGTCTCAAAATTATATATAGGAAATACATATTTATGATGTATCAATGTTTCCATTTATATACTACAATATGGATTCAGATTTTTGGGGAAAAGTAAGTTGATGATTTTGAAGAAATACAAAGCTGCCATTGTGATGCATGATCACTTTCTACATAAAGGCAATGCTAATAGGAAAGACTAAAGACCTTGTTGAAGAGATGAATGAAATGTACCCTCCACTATTTATTCCTTAGTATGTAAAATGAAATTTCAAGGCTGGTATTTCTTAATGGGGAAGATTGTAATGACCTAAAAATTTATTTTTTAAAATACATTTTTATCTAATTCAATGTTTTATCATATAAAATTGTTAAATAAAACATATTAACATTCTTGGTTTTCGGTTTTTGTAATTTTAAAATACCATTAACAATTGTTACCATTATTAATATCATTGTTTAATTTTGATCACATGATTAGTATAAATATAGTGTTTTATCAAATCCAATTTACTCAGAAAAAGAATGTGATGGCACCATCCGGTAGAATTGCTCTATACAAATCCCATTTTTTGGAGCTCGAAAAGGAGGTAGCATCACTGGGATTCTATCTTGACTAATCCAAATCTGATCTTCAATATGTTAATCTTGAACGGAATTTCCTATGGGAGAATTAGATGTTAATAGAGATTACCAACAAAGAAATGTTATCTGAGCTGCCCCATGAGTCTATAACCATCATACACCTTACCCTTATGTATTATGTGGGTGTTATAAGGGGTTAGGTAAAAAGATCCTAGAACTATGATTATGTGAATTATTTTTGAATAAATAATATACAGTCATTTTATTATTGTTACATTGTGAAGGGTTTTTTGAAGAACATATAGTATTTTTACTTAATATTTAAATTCAATTATGAAATCTATTTTTGATGTATTAATGGATTATTAAATTAAATAATATTTTGATAAAATATTATTACCAAAATATTTTTTATTAAACATAAATGATCATATTATTCTTATGAATACAAACGTAATTTTTATTATAGTTTGAAAGCTGTTTTTTCAAAACCCATGAATTTTTTATAAATGTAATTTTTTAGGTTTAAAAGTAAAAATTATCATATTTAAAAAACTATTTACATAAAATGAATATTATTTTTGGATACATGATGTAGAAATTATATATTGGTGAATTTTTCATAATTTTCTGAGTAAGGAAAATTTTTGGGTAAAAATTAAATAATGTTTAAATATATAATGTGTCGTAAGACATCATAATGGAATAACAGTGATGTTATAAAATTAAATAAAAGATATATTCATCCAATATATTTTTTACCTTTAAAATAATGTTATTTTAGATTTGTTTCATTCATTTAATGGTGCCTTAGTGGACCCTCCAAGACTTATAAAATATTTTAGCTTTTAGTAATTATTTCTTTGAGAGTGTGACACAACTCCACATAATAATGCCTAATATTTTAATATTTTTTCCCATTGGCATTATAAAATATTCTTTTACACTCCCCTTTGTAGAAAAACAAGTAAAAAACCTTGGTTTGGTATGTGGTTTTGAATATTTAATTATATTGATTCTGAAACCTAAGTTTGTGAAATATTAAATAATCCCCCTCTCATTTCCTATATAACCTCATCCAATATCACACATATATTTCATAAATACTCTTTCATCACGTTCCTACTCTGTCTTCCTCTCTCTAGATTCCTCCACAAACACCCCAATATCTCATAAAGCCTCCCTCCAAGATCTTGAAGTCACACTCTTCCATGTAAGCGAGACACACATTCCTTCCTTATTTATGTCCAAGATTCCTTATATTGAGATTCCTTTTTTATTTTAAATTAAAAATGTTGGTGTATCATTTCACACCTTCCCCATACATACCTTTTTATTTTTCTATAACAATATACCTCTTTATCTATCATTAATTCCTCCCATGAACACCTATTACCATGTCGAAATTCTATAGAGGATTTTATCCTTTCACATTTTTGTCCAAATTTATTTATGTTGGGGAATTGATTTATAACCTCTTACATGCTTCCATAATTATTTTTAAATTTTGATAGACCTCATTATCTCTCATTAATTCCTCCCATGTACACCCATCACCATGCCAAATTTCCCTAAAAATATTCTCTCTCCTCATTTATATTCTGGAAAATATTTTTATTATGCATATAAATTCAATTACATATGGTGGGATATTAGGTTCCATGACACCATTACTGTCCATTTCATGTATAAATTTTTTGAGAACCCTTTATCTCTCATCAACCCATTTTAAAATTTCTATTTGATGTCGTTATGCTGCCAAAGATGCAACAAAATTTACATGCCAAAATTATCGTGTAAGTGAATACCACACCCATTAATCTATCAAGGGTATTCAAAATTATGAACATGTACCTGTTGATTTAGGACATACATTTATGTATTCCATATTTCTTATTCATGGAATAAATTATTATGTTTAATGAATCCATGTTTCATTATCAATGTGACACACTTATCCTTGAAGGGAAATGTTTATAAAGGGTGTGCCCTTATAACAGTCCAATTAATTGGGTGAAGATTTGTATCATGATACATCATGTGAAATAAGGGTTTACTCATGATAATTCAAGTGTCTATGTGCAATGAGCCTTGGATCATACTAATATCATGTTAAATTTTGTTTCCATATTTCTATGTTATGATAATGATGTTATATCCTACCTTTATGTCCATGTTTCACATATGCTCCATTGATATTCCTATTTCCTAACATGTATTGTATTCTTCATGTTATTACTTGGTTACTCCCTTACTAAGCTTTATAACTCACCCTTTTCTTTGATATGTGCTCATGTTATCCCAAGAAATTCAATGTATGAAAGAATTTTGGGTCATGTAAAAGATTTTTTCAATAAAGATGTTTGTATTTTATGTCTTAAGTTGACATGTAATGTTCTCAATTACCCATGAGTCAAGACCTATCAATCATCAGTGTTGTCTTAAGTGGTTTTTAATATAATATATCATGTTTTAGTGTGAAATAATGAGTAGGGATGTTATAAAAAATCCAAAAAAAATATAATTGGTTGGATAGCCCCTTCGTTATTCTAATATGGCCTAATAATTTACCGATTGACTAAACCATATCACGATGGATAGCTACCACATGATTAGAGTAATGATATAGATAAACCTAGTCATATAATTTCAGATAGGTCACCTAATCAGCACATCAAGACATAACCATAATTTATCCTCTTATGTAAGAAATTGACTCAACTCGCCCACTAGGAAATCCACTAGGGATCTCTAACCTTCCCTATCCTCATCTCATCGATAGGAACCTTTATCTATTACACTATGGTAAAACCACTACCTATTTTATCACGTCAAACATAGAAATATAAGACTGTATAAAAAAATATTTAAATTATAATATGAATCCCAATTCCAATCCCCTAAAAAATTATCATGATCCCCACTATGGAACATCTCATGTACTTCTAGGAAGGCAACTCATAACAAGGCCACAAACCACTCATACCTTCCAAAAATTGACTTAAGGAAACACCTAAGATATTCACATAACCCAAATCACATTCTAAGACCTCCCCATGGTCACTCACTATAACAAGTAGTAACCAAATCAATTGTAGATGTATTCAAGAGATTATTATGAACAACCCATGTGCTTTCAAGAACTTATCCCTATTTTGGGAAAGCCATCCTAGTTTTCTAGCCTTAGAATATCTCATCCCTCAACTAATCTACCAATAGCCATGTAGTATGTATGAACACATGAAAAATGTCCATAAATATACTTATGGTTTTGTGTGATAGGGGAAACTCTCCATAAATGGATATTTCATCCTTTCCATGATCACACATACTTTTTCGATGCTATTTTGAGCCTCATCATAGCATTTCCATGCCATGTTATGGCCCATACAACCACATGTTCTCTTGTATCATGTTATAAAAACATAATAATTAGTTATAAATAATTATAATTAAATATTGTGAATAAATAAATGTGGAATAATAGAGGAATAACACATCAAGCGTCATTGCACTCCCGAAACCTCAACTAATCACACTCATGGTCATTGTAACATCCTTGGAACGACCTTGAGGAATATCCTTATCTCTCAATAGCCATTCATCCATAAAATTTAAAAAAATTAAAAAAAATCATGGAAATGTTCCTTCACCAAAATTTCTTCCAACAGAAATTAGATGGATTATTTGGATGTCCTCCATGGATGCCAAGAAAAATAGCATTGAGTCTCTGTTGGTTCTTCCAGGATAAGGTTTAATCAACACATGATTGATGTGATATTTCGGGTATGGGATTTAGTTATTCTAGATATACACTTCATTATTTTTTGAAGATTAATTAATTTTGTAAGAGCCATTATAATTATGTGTGATTTATCAGTTATTACAATAGCATTGATAAACAAAATTCTCCTTCATTAGATTTAAAAAAGTGCTAATAATGGGGTTCATTTATCAGTATTATTTTATAACTAATAAAGGGGTCCCTTTATCAGTTATTGTTGGAGTTTTGATATGGATGAAAATTTATCAAGGTATTTTTATCACCGATAATGTGATCATTTTACAATGTCATTTCTAGTGATGATAAAATACAATACACCCTTTTGTACTAGTGAAATTGTGTCACACATCAATATAAAATAGAAAATAATATTCACATTAAAATTTCCTCGCAATAAAAAAATAACTATACAATGATATCAAATATTTTGGACATTTCTATGTACAACTACATTGTTACATACAATGTATTAAATATATATACAAATTCAAAGACATTAATGTTCCCTTCCATTGGACAAGAACCCCCCCCAGAATATCTTGACAATGCAACCAAATGATGAACAAACAACCCCATATCATGAAAACGAGTGTACCTATGTAAAAAAAATTATTATATTAGTAATACTATAATTAAATAAATTAAACATCAATATGAACTAGTGTATTATAAAATGTCACTTTTAAACCAAAAACAAATAATTCATGTTATACAGGGCACACTGCATGTCAAGTTACTGTGTGTTTTATTCCAACACATCACAAATTATTTACCGATCATTTTCATAATTTATCATGAATATATGAATTATTTTTACCATTTTTATGTAAATATAATTTTTTTTTGTGTAACTCCCTAACCCAAGAATCCTGGAGTCGGGGAAATATATTAATACATTGGAATTATTACAAGGAATAAACTCTCGAAGGACTGATTAGTTTAATATTCTAGGAAAATAGATTACATACACGAACATTACATTACACATTCAAATAAAAAACACAATATAAATAATCTAATGATAATTCCATTATTCCCCTAGAATAAACCTATATATGAAACATAATACAATTCTTGGAATTGTGGGAAAATGAAACACAAGAAAGGGGTGAGATTAGATGCTCAGTAAGGGTATATAATTTAGCGGATTCTATAAACATTTAAGGAATGATGTATAATAAAACAAAAAACCCTTTAGACATAAACCTAAACATAATATGGAGAACATAAATCAAACATTACCAAATAATCATGCACATGGATATTCTACTAGTCGAATAATAACATGTCATAATTAATTTTGTAATGAGGGAATCCCTAACTCCTTACATCAGTACCACATAGTAATGCCTCGTGCTAAGACTAAAAATATAATATTTGTCAAGGGATTGTGCGAAGACACCAGATTGTCCCCTGAGACCTACTGATGAATCGAGGGGCTATAGCATGCCCCACCTGTCACTTACTAAGTCCACTATATTCCTCATATGAAAATGTTGAAACATAATATAAACATTTGAATTAAAACTAGCATAAAAAATGTAAATACATAAACCATAAACCATAAAGTGTATAAAAATAGCACATTAATATTCAAACATATCATGACTCATTCGATGCAATATAGAATATGGTACTGTAATAAATCAATCTTAATCAGTAATAATATCTAGTAAATACTGTGGACATAGTAAAAAAAATTTCTGTAAATCTTTTTGAGAGAAATACACATCTTTGTGAAAACATTTAAAAGTAACACATTTATTATGAAATTAATTTAAGAGATATTTTTTAATCAATGTTTTCCATAACAATTTGAAAATTTTTAATGTAATTAATATTTTAAAAAAATCATATCCATATAAAAATATCCTTAAAACCATTTTGAAATCATTGACATAAATGAAAAATACTTTGAAGAATAAATATGTAAAACATTTAAAATGTTGTTTTAGTTTAATATAACCTTAAAATAATCATTTTGAAATTTCATTTATGTAACATGGACATGGATAATAAATATGTCCCATAATATACTTTAACATAAACAATCTCGGATAATAAAGTGATTGAGGAATTAACCCTTACCTTCAACATTCCTTCGGTCGAATGTACACTTAAACTCTGGTATAATGAATATATTATGTTATTAATTTATAATAAAACCATATTAATAATTAATATATCATTCATGATTCATTTATAACTTTATACTACCCATTTATTATTGATTTCCATGTTAAATTAACATTTCGAGTAATAATCACTTTCTTTATGATACGTGTTTTAACCTGTTATTATTGATCGTATCATTTAGATAATGATTCAAATACATCAAGAATATAAAACATGATTTAAATATAATATACATTTAGAATATAAATATGTATAACAAATAGATATATGTAATTGAAAACACCATTTATGGGGACGGTAGGTCGTACGTACGCATAAACAATGTTTCAGTTTTCATATCGTATTGAACAAAAGTAAGTGAATAAGATATATGTAAGTACATATATATATATATATATTATTGAATATTAATTTCATATATTATATTATTTTTAATAATATATATTTTTATAATCATCGTTCAATGATGATCTTAGAAATGAATATCATTGAGTCATGGAGATGGTATATCGTACATATACATGAGCAATGATATCTTTTTTTAAATGATTAGAAGTTGTGGAATTGGATGGTAAATTAATTATACAGAGAGATTATCATGTTATTTTATTTATATATATATATATATTTCTCATCATTATATCCATCCAAATAACATAGTGTTGAATAAAAAATTACACCACTGCATGGAGACGGTAACTTGTACGTACGCACACATGGCTACATTATCATTCATATTATGGATAGAATAATGAGAATGGTTGTAAAATATTTATAATAACATCAAAGTATGTATAAGGGATTGGATTTATTATTTTGGTTTTGAAATAATAATGAAATAAAAGTGGAAGAAGAAAATAACTTTGAAACATGTGATAAAATAATGACCTCTTCTTTGGGTGTTTCCATTTGATTTGAACAAAAGGCCTCATTAGGTTGGCTTTATGCTAAAAAAGTCTTCTATGATTAAGTGAGGGAAGTTGGGAGGATATTTGGGCTGGGTTTGGCCAACTCAAATGGCTTTGGAGGTGTGATTTTGAGAGAAGGATATGTACCCTTTTATAAGAGTGGTGATGGTCACTTGAGAAAAAGTTTTATCCTTATATTTTTAGAAATATTATATCAATTAATAATATAGTATTTGTTTTAAAAACACATTTATGTAAATTTTGACACTATTTGGTATTTTGTTTTTGTTAAGTCATAACAACTTTATCACTTCAAAAAAATTATTTAATCAACCCTAAAATGTCATATTAACCTACAAAATTATTTGATGGCATAAAAATGCTTGATTTACATTTATTTTTATATTTATAATATAAATTATTTTAATCATTTGTTGATAAAGTAATTAATGCATCATCATTATGTCAAAAATAAATTTAATTATATAGTCTCTAAATACTATAAATAAAATACCATTATGTATATAATATTTTTATTCTTTTAATGAATTTTTTTTGTCGAATTTATCTTATGTATAACCCTATATTAAAAATGGTGTTGTTATTAAACTATGAATTTAATGCATTTAACTCATCTTTAAATAAAAAAGTAAATAATTTCCTAATCTAATACAGGAGAACTAAAAGGATAATATTTTATTCCTAAGGTTGGTTTTAGTTGAAATAAACTTATCCAATAGAATTAGTAAATGTGTTAGAGTAATTATAATATCATTTTTTCCTTTAATTAAACTATTTACTTTTAACAGTGATAAATAAAAGTCAAAAGTTACAATTCACAAAAAATTATTTTCATCTTATTGAACCACATTTTACATACTAATGTCTACCGAGTCTCTAGTATTTTTGAAATTAAATTAATGGAATCAGTAGAATTACGTTTTATGCAAATTTGAAAATGTGCCTCGAAGGTGGATAAAAGACGTTAAAAAGTTCAATAAAGTTTTATACATCTAATTTTTTAATAAAATGACCCTAATGAATTAAAATGATCATATATAGGAATTATATATATATTTACATAAAATAAACTTAAATAAAATGAATAATTATTTATATAAAAATTTGATTTTAAACAATAATGCAGTGTTTTTCACTATTCATCAAAAATAGAATGTTTTCAGAAAAATACCAAAAATTCACCCAAATATAATTTTTATATTCTTAATTACAAAATTAATTCTATTTTACAAAATTAAAAACATATAAGTTTCATTAATTAATATAAAATTCATTCTCGTTGGCATAACCAAGAAGTTGGTTTTTAAAAAATAAAACTCTCAAAAGATTAACATGTGTTTATGTCAAATTTAAATGTGAAATTACTTATAATAACCTAAATTATATTAAATAATAAAAATATAATATAATTAGACTTCCAACCCATTAATATTCATAATTTATCACTATAAATTATTTCAATTAAAAAAAATTCAATTAAAATTTTGTTTATTTCATTATTCATCAAAATATGAAAGTAATGAGAAAAATACAAACATTTTATCCAAAAATAAGTATTATTTCTTGATTATAAAGAAAATATTAATTTAATTAAATATAAAATATAAAAGATACAAATATTTATTTTAAAAAGGGGTCTCCATTAACAGCCTGTAAAATTTCATTCTCTGAAAATCAATTCGTTTACCTGAAAAAAATGAAATTGGATTATATTATGTCTATGAAATACATAATATGGATTATAAAATTATATGGATTGTATAAAATTCAAAATTCATTTAATATTATTCATAACATCTTTTTGAATGGCTAGTTTGGTAAGTTGTGGTGCACTCAAACTCAGTGTTGGTTGTTGGGAAAGTAAATGAATTACTTTGAAGATAATACATTCTATGAAATATTGGGGTGTTATTTTCTCACTTCCTTAAATAAATGAAATCATATAAATTTTAAATTGTTCTTTGAAAACAAAAGGTTAAACTAGAAAATACTTTTTTTGGAAAACCCACATCAGAAATTGGATTAATAAAATGTAGTTTTAATTAGAGGGAAAGGGAAATGAAAAAGTCACCACAAATTTTTAATATAAACTAGAATAATATTGGGGGAAATTAATGACACAAAATTGGTTGAGAAAAATAAATATTTATATGAAGTGATTGAGGTCATCAATAAAAAATAAGTGTAAAATTTAGGGCCTCAAATCCATCAATCTATGATGATTTAAAATATCATCAGTTCAACAAAACATAAGGTATTAGGATAACACATTTTTGGTTTTATGATCCCTTACCTAAATATTAGGAATTAATGTATTCATATAATAAGTGAAAAAATATACTTGACAGGTGTTTTTTCACTATTCAACAAATTCCAACCACAAACTCATCTTTCACTCCAAACGATAATCGAATTCAAAAATATCCAATTTATCCTAATCGTATAGGGTTCCAAAAATAATGAATTTATAATTCATTTATTAGATTATCTAAAAAAACTACATTATACAAACCCAGACATCATGTATTCCATTTTTAGGTGATGTGCCCCTGTCGCCCATCAGTTGTAGGTACAAGTCTCGCGGCCTTGTCGGATGCGAAGGGTTATCGCCCAAACTCTGGGTTATCCTTTTTATAACAATCCATAAAAAATATTAAGAAATATATTAAAATTAACAATAGTATCCAATTTCAAAATTAATCCATTCCAACCGTTTGAATTATCCAAAATACTTCTGTCCAAACACATCGTCAAAACTAAATAAGGAAGCTAAACACAATGAAGATCATTTTTTCCACATAATATCATGTGAATACCAGAATCATGTGTTCCTTTAAAACAAAGTAACACCTTGAATTTCCATAAAACCTTACTGATTACATTCATGCTCCCTTATTCCTTACAGAATACTGGATATACTCCTTATATCCAATAATGTTGTAAACTTGAACATTAAGGGAATAAACAAACAATTAATTAGTTTCAAAAAAATCAAGAATATAAAATATAATTTATACAAATTAGAAATATATTATTCAAAAATCACTACCTTAGTATCAAAAACATATTAAGGTTTGTCTTAACATATACCAAGTATTCTACAAAAATATTAATTTTTTAATTAGTAACTTTTCATAGAACCATATAATCTCAAATCCTCAATGAAATAGTACTACAGTACAATCCTTATTTATTTCCATAATTCATATAACCATTACGTCGTTGATACAATATTCCAATGAAATAATTTCTTAATAACAACATAATAACACTAGTCATTCCTCTTCATCTGTGGTAGTATCGTAAGCTGATTTTTATCTAATGGCATCATTTGGAGAATACACTAATGATTTGTACATTGATTCACGTAGTGCTGCAACTCCTTACAGATTAGAATTGTACTTTTGAAACCATGTTCTTAACCTTGTTATCACATACATGGTGGCCTTTTTCACCAAACATATAATAAACTCTCATTCCCTTCAATCATTTACCAAGGATATTCCTTCCCATCTTCCCTTTATCCATCTTTCTCTCTACCATCCTTTTCTTCTCTTGATTCCCTTCAAAGCCATAGGACTCAGAAAATTCTTTACTTATTTTATTAAGACATGATACTATTTTTTAATATGATGAGAATAAATGGGATAATATTCCCCTTATTAATGTTGGATTAATGACATGAAACATATGATCCTTCATACTCTTTGGATCAGGTGTATTGTTGGAGTTCTCATTCCTTCTACTGGGTGCCATTTCTAAACAATGGCATAAACTAGGTTATTTTATGAATCGAAATTCATAATTTCAATATTGTAAAATACCTAACGTAAATTGAAAAGATTATGAATAGAATATATAATCATAAAAAAATTCATTGAGAATGTATTTACTATTAAATCCTTCATAATGTCTTGCAATGAAAATGTGAATTATCCTAAGCATATCCCCTGGGAGTATCGTATCCAAGAGTGCAGTAAGGCCCATTATTGGGTACTATGATAACTAGGGTCATGCCTGAAATTCCATGTCAGGGTTTTCACTCATAGGTACATCTTTTCCAGAGCTTCCTCTACCTACTAATATAACGACAGAGATTTATTTCATGTATAATACACAAAATCTATTTTTTACCAAAATTCTAGGTAGTTCTTCATTATTAATCCTTTAAGTCTATCTTAGGGTAATGTTTCGTAATTAGTGTTTTTTAAATCTATTTTTCAAGGATTTAACTAAACTTCCTCTAATACCAACTATAATCCCCCGACCTCAGAATCTCAGAGGTAGTGCATTATTTTAATACATTAACACTATTACAAGGAATCAAGTCCCGATGGACTGATCAGCTTAGTAGTCTTGTAATATATATTACATACATTAACGTTATATTATGCATTCAAAAATAAAACAAAATATAAATAATCCATTGAGAATACCATTATTCCCCTAGAATAACTCTACATATCATACATAATACAGTTCATTGAATATTCAAAGAAAAATCATAAGAAAGGGGTGAGCTCAGATGCTCAGTAAGGGTAAATAATTTAGAAGAAGCTATAATCATTTAAGGAAATATGTGTAATAAAAAATTCTCCTTTTAAAGAAAATATTAAACATAATATGGAGAAAATAAATCAAACATTACCATATAAACATGGACTTGGATATTCTACTAGTAGAATAATCACATGTAATAATTAATTTTATAATGAGGGAATTTCTAACACTGACATCATTACCACATAGTCAAGGCCTCATGACAAAAAGAAAAACAAATTTTTTTTCAAGGCCTTATTACAAGACAGTATTTTGTCTCATGAGACCTACCGATGCATCAAGGGGCTATAGCGAGCCCCACTCATCACTTACTAATTCCTATGCATTCCTCAAATGAAAATGTTGAAACATAACATAAACATTCGTATTAAAACTAGCATATGAAATGTCAATAATTCAACCATAAACCATTAATGGTATAAAAATAGGACCTACACATTCAAACATTTCATAACTCATTCGATACATTATGGAAGATTTTATTATAATAAATCAACGTTAATCAAAAATAATATCCAGTAAATAATGTTGACATAGATGACAATGATCGGTAAAACTTTTTGAGAGAAATACCCCTTTTGTGAAATCATTTAAAAGTCACACATTAAAAGAGTAATTTAATAGATATTTTTGAATCAAATGGTCCCATACCAAATTGAAGCATTTGAAAGTATTTATCATTTTAAAACAATCATGTCTATATAAATAAATCCTTAAAACCATTTTGTAAACATAGACATTAATGAGAATGATTTAGAAGAATAAATATTTAAAACATTTAAAATGATGTTTTAGTTAAAGAGTACCTTAAAAGAATCATTTTGAAATGTATTTTATTAAATATGGACATGGATAATAAATATTTCCTACAAAATAATTACACATAAACAATCGAGGATAATAATGAGATTGAGATATTAACCCTTACCTTACACTTTACTTTGGTAGAGGGTAAGTTTAACCTCTTATATAATTACCATAGTATATTATTAAATTATAGCAGAAATATATTCATATTTATTATATCACACATGATTCATTTTAAACATTATACTACCGATTTAATAATGATTTACATGTTAAATAAACATTTCGGGTAATAATCATTTTCATTATCATACGTGTTTTAACTTTTTATTCTTGATCATATCATTTAGATCATTATTTAGATACTTCTATAATAAAAACATGATTTATATATAATTTATATTTTGAATATAAATATGTATAATAGATAGATATATGAAATGGAAAACACTGTTTATGGAGGTGTTAGGTTGTAAGTACTCATAAATGATGCATCTGTTTTCATATAGTATTGAATAGAAGTGTGTGAATAAGATATTTGTAAGTAAATATATATATATCTCTATATCCAGTATCATTATTATATCATATATTACATACTTATTAATAATATATATTGTTATATTAATCGTTGAATGGTGAATATGAATCTCATCGCGTTGTGGAGACAATAAGCCGTACGTACACACTATTGACAATATCATTCCATTAATGATTAAAAGGTGTAGAATTGGATGGTATGTTAATTGTACAGAGAAATTATCATGTTATTATAATTATTTATATACTTATTACTCATCATTATATCCACCCCAATAACATAGTGTTCAATAACAAATTACACCACAGCGGGGAGATGGTAAGCTGTACGTATGCATGTATGGTGACATTATCATTAATAGGATTTATAGAATAATGAGTATGGTTGTGCCATATTTATAATAACATAACAGTATTTAGAAGGTACTTGAGTTATTATTTTTGAATGGAATTAACAAAGAATGAGAATGTGGAAAAAGAATAGAAATTAGAAAGAGGTGATAAAATAATTACCTTTTCTTTGGCCGTTTCCTTTTGATTTTTACAAAAAGGCTTCTGAGGGTGGCTTTCTGCCCAAGAGAAGGCCTCTAGGTTTAATTAAGGGACGTATAGAGGAGATTTGTCCAGGGTTTAGCTAATACAAATGGATTTGGAGATGTGATTTTGAGAGAAGGGGAAGTAGCCTTTTATAAGAGAGGTGAGGGTCTGTTTAGGAAAAGATTGAAATATTATTTTATTATAAAATCATTTTCTGTTTCTAATGGATCAAAATTGATCTATTTCGAATCTAAGGTGGGGATGGGTCAAAATAATCTCAAATAATAGGTTTTGCATTAGTTTTGGTCAACATATTAACCCTATCATTTAGATTTAACTCTTAGTTAAATTGTTTAACTTTTACCATGTCCTATTGTCTTATTATAAAAAATGGTTAATAAACATTCAATAAAATGAAAAAGGAACCAAAAGTGGTTCATTATTGATATATTTAACATTATCTTAGTAAATTTTCCGAACATTAGATTTTTACAAAAATTATATCTATTAAAAATATAGTATTTGTTTTAAATACTCATTTATGTCAATTTTGACACTATTTGGTATTTTGTTTTTGTTATTCAGAACAACTTTACCACATAAAAAATAATATTTAATCATCCCTAAAATTTAATATTAACCTATAAAATTAGTGGATGGAAAAAAGGCCTCAATTTAAATTTATTATTATATTTATAATATCAATTATTTTAATTATTCATCGATAATGTAATTAATGCAACATCATTGTTCCATAAATAAATTTAATTATTTAGACTCTAAAAATTATAAATAAAATAAAAATATTTTTGAAATATTTATATCTTTCAAATTAATATTTATAGATGAATTTATCTTTTTTATAACCCTATATTAAAAATTGTTTAGTTATTTTTCATTGAATTTAACACTTTTAAATTATTTTTTAATAAAATAATAATAAATGTCATAATCAAATACATGTGGACCAAAAGGATCATATTTTTTTTCTTAAGGATGGTTTTGGTCTAAATTCACTTATCAAATACAATTAGGACAATACTTTGGGTAATTATAATATCATTTTTATCTTTAATTACCCTATTTACTTTTAATTGTGATAAAAAAGTCAAAGGTAAATATTCATAAAAAATTCATCTTATTGAACCACATTACACTTACTGATGTCAACTGTGACTCCTAGATTTTTGAAATTCAATTCACAATAGTGGTGAAATTACGTTTTATTCAAATTTACAAATGTTCCGAGAAGGTGGGTAAAAGACATTAAAAAGTTAAAAAAACTTTTATACATCTAATTTTATTATAAAATGACTCTAATGAATTAAATTGATCTTATATAGGTTTTATATATATATATATATTCTTAAAAAAAATTGAATTATAATAAATAAATATTTAATAAAATGTAGGTTTTCAACAATAAAGTAGTGTTCTTCATTATTAATAAAAAATTGTAAGTTTTCATAAAAATACCAAAAATTCACCCTAAGATAATTTTGATATTACAAATTCAAAAATTAATTCTATTTTACAAAATTCAAAACATATAATATGTATAAATTAATATAAAATTAATTCTTGTTGTCAAAACCCAAAATCACGTTTTTAGAAAGTAAAAATTATCCAAATATTGACACGTGTTGATGTCAAATATATATGTGAGATTACTTATAATGATATAAATTTTATTAAATGATAAAAAATATAATTTAATTATACTTCCAAACCATTCATATTAATAATTTAACAGTATAAATTATTTTGATTAAAAAAATTTGTTTTCAATTAAAATTTAGTATTTTTTACTATTCATCAAAATATGAATGTTATCATCAATGTACCAAAAATTTATCCAAACTGATTTATTTGTCCCGCTTAAATATAAAATTTTAATTTCATTAAATTTATTATATAAAAGTGTCAAATATCATTTTTAAAAAGGTTTTTCCATTAAAAGGTGGTAAAATTGATTTTTTTTAAAATTACTTCTTTTATCTGGAAAAAAATGAATTTTTTCTTATATTATGTCTAAGGAACACATAATATGGATTCTAAAAGTATATGGACTTTATAAAATTCAATATTCAGTTAATAATATTGATAACCACTTTTTGAACGGTTAGTTTGGTAAGTCGTGGTGCGCTCAAACTCGGTGTAGTGTATAGCGCAAGTTAATGAATTACATTGAAGAGATGACATACTATGAAATCTTGGGGTGTTATTTTCTCACCTCCTTCAATAAATGTAATCCTTAAAATTTTAAATGTTTCTTCTAAAATAAAAGGTAAAAATATAAAAATGCCTTTTTGGAAAACCCACATCAGAAATTGGGTTAATAAAATGTAGTTTTTTTTAGAGGAAAAGGGAAATGAAAAAGTCACCAACAATTTATGATCGTGATTAGATGAATATTTGTGGAAATTAAAGAAAATATTGGTGGAAAAACATAAATATTTATAAGGAGTTATTGAGGTCATTAGTCACAAACAAGTGTAAAATTGATGGCAGCAACGCCATCAATCTCTAATGATTTAAAATATCAGCTGTTTTAAAAAAATGTAAGGTATTTGGATAACACATTTTTGGTTTTATGATACCTCACCTAATGTTTAATAATTAATTTTCTCATAGAATAAGTGAAAAAATATACTTTTAATGTAGTGATTCATCCATCAACTAATTATTACCACAAACTAATCTATCGCTCCAAAAGACAACAGAATTAAAAAATATTCTATTTATCCTAATCATATAGGGTTCCAAAAATAATGAATTTATAATTCATTTGTCAGATTATTTAAAAAAACTACAACATAAAAACCAGGACATCATGTATGACATTGGTCGGTGATTCACCCTTGTCGCCTTTAGGTTGTGGGTTCAACTCTCACGGCCTTGCCGGACGTGACGGGTTGTCACCCAACCTCTGGGTTTTTTTATAACAATCCAAATAAAAATATTATGAAATGCTTTAAACATAATAATATTATCCTATGTGAAACTTAATTCATTACAATCTTTTGTAATATCCAAAATAATTCTATCCCAACACATAGTCCAAAATATATAATGATAGTAAACACAATGAAGATCTTTTTTTCCACATAATAAAATGTGAATACCATCATCATGTATTCTTTTCAAACCCATCAACACCCAGAATTACCATAAAACCTTATCGATTATATTCATTCTCCCTTATTCCTTATAAAATACTAGATATACTTCTTATAACCAAAAATGTTCTAAACTCCATCAATAATGGAAAAAACAAACAATTAATTAGTTTCAAAGTAGTCAAGAATATCAAATATAATTTATCCAAATTAATCATATATTATTAAAAATTCACTAAATCGGTATCAGAACCATATTAAGGTTTATCTTTCCTTCAACCATTTATTCTCTTGAATGTTTAATTTTCTATTGAGTATCTTTTCTTAGAACCATATAATTTCAAATCTGCAATGAAATAGTACTACAGTACAATCCTTATTTATTTCCATAATTCATATAACCATTACATCATCGATACAATACTCCAATGAAATAATTATTTAATTACAACATAAGAAAACTATTCATTCATCTTCATCATTGGTAGTATAATAACTTGATTGTTATCCAATAGCATCATTTGGGTAATACACTGATGATTTGGAAATTGATTCGCGTAGTGTCCCAACTCCTTGTAGATGAAGCATTGTAAATTTGAAACCTTTTTCTTACCCCCGAAATCACATACTTGGTGGCCTTTTTCTCCACATTTATAACAAACTATCATTCCCTTCAAGCATTTACCAAGCTTATTCCTTATACAGTTATCACATATTGGAAAATCCTTCTTTCCTCTCTTCCCTTTATCCTTCTTTCTCTCTACCATCCTTTTCTTCTCTTGATTCCCTTCAAATCCATAGGACTCAAAGAATTATTTACTTATATTATTAACACATGATATTATTTATTCATATGTTGATAATACGTGGTACACTATTTCCCTTCTAAATTTTGTCTTAACAACATAAAAGGTATGATCCTTCTTACTCTTTTGATTATGTGTATTGTTGGAGTTCTCATTCTTTCTTCTTGGTTCCATTTTTAAACAATGGAAAACACTAGGATAGTTTCTGAATCGAAATGCGTAATTCCAAACATGTAAAATACTATATTTAAATTTAAATGATTATGCATATAATTTATAATCAAAAAAATGTTTTCTTTGAAAATGTATTTACTCATAAATCCTTCATAATGACTTGTAACAAAAATGTGATTTAGCATAAACATATCCCCCTGGGGTATCGTAACCAAGAGTGTTGCAGGGCCCGTTGTGGTGTACCATGATACCTAGGGTCAAGACCGAAACTCCTTGTCAGAGTTTTCACCCCTAGGTACATCTCTGCTATAAAAGTATCTACATGCTCCTATCCGTATAGGGATGTATTGCATGAAAAATACACAAAATCTCTATATTACAAAAATTCATGGATGTTGTTCTATATTAATCCACAAAGTCTATCTTAGGGTAATGTTATCTAATCTATGTTTTTCTAAATCACATTTCAAAGGATGGTACTAAACATTATCTGATCCCAACTGTAATTCCCCAACCCCAGAAGCCCAGATTCTGTGCATTATTTTAATACATTGGAATGATTATAAAGAATCAATTCCTAAAGGACTGATCAGTATAGTTGTCTTGGATAATAGATTACATATATTAAAATTACATTAGACCTTCATACATAAAATACAACATAAATAATTTGTTGATAATGACATTATATTCGTAGCTTATCCCTACATATCAAACATAATACACTATTGGGAATTCTGGAAAAACAAAACATAATAATGGGGTGAGCTCAGATGCTCAGTAATGGTAAATAATTTAGCGGATGCTATATACTTTTAAGGCAAGATGTGTAATAAATAAAATATGCCTTTTAAACATAAACTTGAACATAATATATAGATTATAAATCAAACATTATAATATAAACATGAACATGGATATTCTACTAGTAGAATAATCACACATAATAATTATTTTCATAATGACGGAACGCCTAATGCTGAAATCCTTACCACATAGTCAAGGCCTCGTGCCAAAACTACAAATATAATTTTAGTCAATGCATTTTTCCAAAACACTAGTTTGTCTCATGAGACCAACTGATGCATCGAGGGGCTATAGCGGGCCCCATCCTTCACTTACTAAGTCCACTGCATTCCTCAACTGAAAATGTTGAAACATAACATAAATATTCATATTTAAACTTTCGTACGAAATGTCAATACTTCAACCATAAACAATGAAGGGTATAATAATAGAATATACACATTAAAACATATCATTACTCATTTGATACAATAAGGAATAAGTTATTATAATAAACCAACCGTCATCCAGAATAATATCTAGTAAATAATGTTGACGTAGTTGAAAATTATCGGTATAACATTTTGAGAGAAATATCCCTTTTTTGAAATCATTTAAATGTCACACATTTATAAATAATTCCATTTAAAATATATTTTTGAATCAAAGTTTCACATACCACTTTGAAACATTTTAAAGGATTTAACATTTTAAAATAAGCTCTTCCATATAATAAATCCTTAAAACCATTTTTAAAATATGGACATTATTTAGAATGATTTAGAAGAATAAATATTTAAAAATTTTAAAATGATGTTTTAGATACATTTTACCGTAAAATAATCATTCTGAAATGAATTTTGTGAAACATGTACATGGATAATAAATTTGGCCCAGGAAATACTTACATATAAACAATCTCAGATAATAATGAGATTGAGAAATTAACCCTTACCTTGCACTTTCCATTGGTTGAGGGTATGTTTAACCTCTTGTATAATGACCATAGTATGTTATTAAATAACAAAAAACCATATTAATATTTATTAAATCATACATAATTCATTAATAACTTTATACTTCCCATTTAATAATGATTTCCATGTTAAATTAACATTTCGGGTAATAATCTCTTTCTTTATCGCACATGTTTTAACTTGTTATTCTTGATCGTATAATTTAGATAATTATTTAAATAATTAAAAAATATAAAACATGTTTCATATATATTATATATTTAGAATATAAATATGTATAATAGATAGATATATGATATGGAAAACACCGATTATGTTGATGGTATTCTGTACATATGCATAAACGTTGCTTCTGTTTTCATGTCATGTTAAAAAGAAGTAAGTTAATAAGATATATGTGTGTTTGTATATATATATATCCAGTATCATTATTATGTCATATATTACACACTTATTAATAATATATATTTTTATAATCATCATTGAATGGTGAACATAGAAATGAATCACATCACGTCGTGGAGACGGTAAGCCGTACACACACACGAGCGACGATATCATTTCATTAATGATTAGAAAAATTTTAATTTGATGTTATGTTAATTGTAAAGATAAATTAACATGTTATTTTAATTATTTATATACATATTAATCAAAATTATATCCATCCCAGTAACATACTATTCAATTAAAAATTTCACGACAGAGTGGAGACGGTTAGCTGTACGTACGCACACATTGTGACATTATCATTAACAAGATTTGTAGAATAATGTGTATGGTTGTAAAATATTCATAATAACATCACAGTATATAGATGATACTGGAGTTATTATTTTGGTATGGAAATAACAACGAATGAAAAAGTGGTAGAATAAAATAACTTTGAAGGAGGTGATAAAATAATTACCTTTTCTTTGGGTGTTTCCTTTTGATTTTAACAAAAAGGCTCCTTAGGTTGGATTTATACTCAATTTAAGGCATCTATGTTTTTGTGAGGGAAGTTATTAGGATATTTGGGAAAGGTTTGGCTGAGAAAAATTATTTTGGAGGTGTGATTTTGAGAGAAACGAAAGTACCCTTTTATAACAGAGCTGCGGGTCACTTTTGGAAAAGTTGGAAATATTATTTTATTATAAAATCATTTTCGGTTTCTAATGGCTCAAAATTGATTTATTTCGAATATAAGTTGAAAATGGGTCCAAATACTCTCAACCAATAGGTTTTAGAGATTTTTTGGTCACCATATTAACCCTATTGTTTAGATTTAACTCTTAGATAAATTGTTTTACTTTTACCATATCATGTTGTATTATTATAATATATAGTTAATAAACTTTCAATAAAAATACAAGAGAACCCCAAGAGGATCATTATTGAAATATCTAACCTCGTTTATGTAATTTGGATGAACCTTATATTTTTAGAAATATGTTATCAATTAATAATATAGAATTTTTTAAAGACTCATTTATATCAATTTAGACACTATTTGGTATTTTATTTTTGCTAATGGCAGAACACCTTCATCATTTCCAAAATAATATTTAATCACCCCTAAAATTTCTTATTAATATAGAAAATTCTTAGATGGCCTAAAAATCCCCAATTTATATTTATTGTTATATTTATAATATCAATTATTTTAATCATTCATTTATTATGTAATTCATGCATCATTATTGTGTTATAAATAAATTTAATTATTTAATCTCAAAAAGTTATAAATAAAATACCATTATGTATGAAATATTTGTATCTTTATAATTTAAATTTATAGTTGAATTTATCTTATGTATTATCCTATATTAAAAATAGATTAGTTATTAAAAATTGAATTTAAAACTTTTAACTCTTCTTTAAAAAAAATAAAAAATGTTATAATCTAATCCAAGTAGACAAAAAGGATCATATTTTATTCTTAAGGTTTTTTTGGTCTAAATAAACATATCAAATAAAATTAAGACACGTGTTATGGTAATTATAATATCATTTTTACCTTTAATTACCATATTTACTTTTAACCGTGGTAAATAAGAGTATTAAGTTACTATTCCCAAAAAAATTATTTTCATCATATTAAACCAAATTATACGTGTTGATGTCAACCTTGTCTCTATTATTTCATAAATTCAATTCACAGAAGTGGTAAAATTACGTTATATACAAATTTTTAAATGTTCCTAGAAGGTGGGTAAAAGACGTTAAAAATTTTAAAAACCATTTATACATATAATTTTATTATAAAATGACTCTAATGATTTAAACTGATCTTATATATGTATTATATATCTATTTTGAATTAAAATAAAATTCGATAAAATAAATAATTATTTAAATAAAAAGATTGTTTTAAACAATAACACAGTGTTTTCCACTATTCAACCAAAATATAATGTTTTCAAAAAAATACCAAGAATTAAACCTAAGAAAATAAGAATATTACAAATTCTAAAATGATTTATATTTTAATAAATTCAAAACATAAATGTTTAATTAATTAATTTAAAATTATTTACCGTTTTCAAAACCAAAAAGCAGGGTTTTAAAAAGTAGAAACTATCAAACGATTGACTTGTCTTTATGTCTAATTTAAATATGAAATTACTTATAATTACCTAAAAATTATTAAATGAAAAAAATTTAATCGAAGTATACATCAAAACCATTCAAATGCCTAATTTGACACTATAAATTATTTCTATTAAAAAACTTGTCTTTAATTAAAATTTAGTATTTTTCATTATTCATCAAAATATGAAAGATATTAGAATAGTTCCAAAAAATTATCAAAACTAAATTTTTATATCCCGCTTCTAAATAACATTTTAATTTCATTAAATTGAATATATAAATGTGTCAAATATTGGTTTCAAAAAGGGTTCTCTATGAAAAATTTTTAAAATTCCATTTTTAAAAAAATACTTCTTTTATCTGAAAAAATGAAGTTGTTCTTATATTATGTCTAAAAACACATAATTTGGATTCTAAAATTATATGGTGTATATCAAATTCAAAATTCAGATAATATTATTCAAAACCTCTTTTTGAAAATCTTGTTTGGTATGTAGTTGTGCGCTCGATCTCGATGTTGCATGTAGTGTAAGTTATTGAATTACTTTGAAGTGATAACGTACTATGAAATCTTGGGGTGTTATATTTTGATCTAAAATGAAAATTTTAAAGAAAACATTCCATTTTAGAAATTTCTAACACCCTATTTGTTGAAATAATGTGATGCTAATTCTTAAACATAACAAATTATTTATAGATAATTTTCCTAAAACATCAATACAACCAATGTGTTTTTTATGTTATTTTTGACTGACATGTGTTTTAAAATAAAATTTCATTTTTAATCAGAAAACATATTCTTTGAGTTATACAAGTCACACCATGTGTTGGACTGATGTGGGACTAATTTGTGTGTTTATAATTGAATAATGGATCATTTTATTGAAGTATCAGGACAATATGAATATGTTTTCTAGGTTCTTTGTGAGTGAGATGTTTTTTTAGAAAAAAATTAATTTTAAAACTGTAAATACTCTTTTGGATTCATAACGATCACGCTGTAACGCCCCGAACCCAGCTACCTAGAGTCGGTGCATTACTTCGTAACATTGGCATGATCACAAGAAAGATCAAATCTCGAAAGATCGATTGGTTTAGTAGCCTTGGAAACACTAGATATATTTCATAAGTTTTTCATTACATCATAAAATGAAAAACTACTACAACAACATAATGTTTCCATCGTCCACACTATAATCCCCTCATAATATCCCTGAAGGTCATTCATAACTTACTTCTTCACATCCTGGGAAAAATAAAACATAGAAAAGGGGTGAGCTCAAATGCCCAGTAAGGATAACAATATAGCGGAAACTTTCATAAATAAGAATAAACATTTAAGGCAATGTATAACTAAAACAAAAGCCTTTCAAACATGAACTTTCAACATAGTATGGCATAAATAAAATGAAATAATGCCATTTACTTATTCACATGTATATTCTACTAATCGAATAATCACATGCAAAAATCAATAACCACTTTCATAATGTTGGAATGCATAATGTCAAACGTTAATTTCATTGTCTAGGCCTCATCCCAAGACCTAGGGGTTACTTCTAACCGGAACCCAACCCGGAGTGCCTCTAATAACCGGACACCAACCCGGAGTGCCTCTAATAACCGGACACCAACCCGGAGTGCCTCTAATAACCGGACACCAACCCGGAGGGCATACTTTTACCAGTCCCTAACCTGGAGGGCTTACTTTAACCAGTCCCCAACCTGGAGGGCTTACTTTTACCGGTCCCCAACCCGAAACATACTTGTTTAGCACATTCATCTGAAGAAAAGTTTGAAATATAACATAAACATTCGGATTAAAACTAGCATACGAAATGTCAATAGTTTCACCATAAACTATGAATGGTATAAAATAGCACATCCACAGTCAAACATATCACAAAACCTTCAATACAATATAGAAGATTTGTATCATAATAAATCAACTTCAAATAATCTTAAAATCCATCAAAGGATGTTGACATAGATGAAATCAAAATTCTTTTTAAAGAAGTATCTCCTTTTATTTTGAAATCATTTAAGATCCATATAAAATAAAACATTTTCTTTTAAAATATTCTTATAAGCTTGTATGGAAAGCTTCGACGATTTTATAACGGAGGAAAATAACCGCACCCGCCGTATAAGTTAAAAAAAACATTCTTACCTCAATTCTGTCGAAAAGGTTAAAAAGGACCTTGTTTTGAAAATGACGGAAAGATTCCTTTATAAACCTCTTATAAAAAGTCAAACAAGGGTATAAATGACTTTAACCCATATTCTTGTAAATAGTAAAAATGTTTTGAAATACATTTTTAAGAAACATGGATGTGGATGATAAAGATATCCCAGTAGATTATTACGTATAAACAACCTCGGATAATGAAGAGATTGTGAAATAACCCTTACCTTGTACTTTTCCTTGGTTGGGGTAGGTTAACCCCCTGTATAATAGTGAAATAATTGTTACTAAATTATACAAGAATCATATACATTAATATGATATCATATATGATCTTTTAATATTGATTTGATAATAATATCTTAGTATTATCGTCGTTTCGGGTGTTAACTTACTCATTTTCTTTACATGTTTTGTTACATAAGTCATGTTTGTTGTATCTTATTCATATCCAGAATGATATCAAGCCCTTAAACATCATTTTTAAATCATTAAATGATAATTATACTTGAATGGATATGATGGAGGATGAATCCCATCGCGTTCGTGGAGACGGTAGTCCGTACGTACGCACGAACGCTACTTCCATTTAATTTTTATTTTAAAAGAATCGAATCCAAATGATACATAGGTATATTACTATTCCAGTATAATATAATATTTTATATATGTTACTTAAGTTCATTAACACCATCCTTTATACGTTCCATGTGTGGTATGAACGAGTCATATCATTTTAAGGGGGCGGTAGTCCGCACTTCCTCAAATGAAATTATCGTATGTATATACAACATGAAACGAATAATGGTATGAAATAAAATGGAATTACAGAAGCTTATATATAAAATATATATCATTAATATCATATTTAATTACAGTGCCATCATAATGGCCACCATGAGAGGCGGTAAGATGTATTTGAACAATCATCGTTTCGTGAGGCGTTAGTGTGCCATCCACAGAAACATTATGTTCATCATCCATTAGATGGAGTTGTGTGTATGTGTAGTTTGAATCCTTCTTATAACAACATCCTAGTATATTGAGGATACTGGTGTTGTTACAAAAGAAAGGAAATAAAAAGAGTTTGGGGGTTGAAGAAGCAAAATAAATGAAAATAATTTAAGACAAATCGTTACCTTTAATTTAGGTAACTCACTTTGGTTGGAACCAAAGGACTTCTTGAAATGATTTCTGCCTAAGGGGAAGCTTCAAGGAGGAGGAGAGGGATGTGGGGAGCTTAGTTGGGCAGAGTTTGGACGAGCCAAGTGGCTTGAGAGGTGTGAGGAATGAGTAGAAGTGGTCTCCTTTTATAAGGAAGAGGAGGGGCTCTTTAGGAAAGAGTGAAAGTATTACTTTATAATATAATTATATTCGGTTTATAATGGTCCAAAAATCATTGAGGTCGAAGATAAGATGACTCATATTCTAAATAACATCAACCAATAAGAATTGGACAGGTTTTAGATAATATTTTAATCATTATAATATTATTTATTTCAATGATTTATTAATGAGGTAAACATTGCATCATTATTGTGTCATTAATAATCTAACTTATTTGATGTCTAAAAATTATAAATAAAATATCATCATGTAGGAAATCTTTTTAGCTTTCTAATGAATATTTATAATCGAAAATCCAATATGTATAACCCTATGTAAAAATTGTTCTTCTAAAAGATGTAAGCTTATGCCATTTTTATTTTTATTTTAACTTTATTAATATAAAGTGTCCCTACCACATACAAGTGGCTCCAAGGGGTCCCCAAATTGACCCAAGGATGCCTATGGTCGGGTATGTGTCCACCAATAAGGTTAGGACACGTTTTAGGGTAATTTTGTATTATTATAATATTATTTTTTTAACCCTTATTTACCGGATTTACCCTTTAACCATGATAAATAAAATATTTACCACAGTAACTATTCAAAATGTCTAAAAATAAAAGTTACCTATTTACACAATTTGAACATCCTGATTCCAAATATGGAATCCATTTTCCTAAATTCAAAACACATAAGTGGCAGAAATTAATTTAAAATTAATTCCCGCTGTCAAAACAAAAAGCGTGTTTTTAAGAGGTAATAACTATCAAAAGATTGACACTTGTTTATGTTCGGTTTAATTGTAAAATTATGTCCAATGACCAACATTATATTAAACGGTAAAAATATATTCTAAATATACTTTAAAACCACTCAAATTCATAATTTATCACTATTAATTATTTTGATTAAAAAAGTTGTTTTTAATTAAAATTTAGTAATTTTCACTATTCATCAAAATATGAATGTTATCCGAAATGTACCAAAATTTCACCTTAGGCTAAATTCGATATTCCGAATCCAAAAATGAAGTCCATTTTCAAATATAAAATATATATAATTTCAAAAATTAGGTAATACTATTCATAATGGCTAGTTTGATTAGTTGTTGTGTGTGTTAAAACTCAAGGTTGCGTACAACACACGCTACTGTATTATTCACATAAAGCGTACCGTGGAAGCTTGGGATGTTTCATTTTAAATTTTTGATGTCCCCATTTAGTCAAAAAGTTTAATATATTGTATTTAAAAAGGGTTCACTATTAAAATTTGATAAAAGTGCAATACTGAAAATGAATTTGTTCTTGCATTATATCTAAGAAACTCATAATATGGCTTCTAAAATTATAAGGATTATATAAAGTTTAAAATTTTGTTAACACTATTCATAACCTCTTTTGAACAGCTTGTTTGGTAAGTCATGGTGCGATTGAACTTGTTGTTGCGTGTAGTGAAAGTTATTGAATTATTTTGAAGAAATAACACACTATGAAATCTTGGGGTGTTACATTCTCCCCTCCTTCAATAAATTGCGTCCTCGCAATTTGAAATTGTTCTTTGAAAATAAAAGGTTGAAAATAGAAAATATATTTGTGGGAAAACCCACATCGGAAATTGGGTTACTAAAATTTAGTCATAATATGAGGAAAAGAGAAATGAAAGGGTCACCACCAAATTATGATCTCGATTAGGAGAACATTGGTGGCAATTAGAGACATATAATTGGAGGAAAAACTTAAATATTTATAGGTAGTGATTGAGGTCATCAATCACAAACAAGTGTAAAATTGAGGTTTAAAAACTCATCAATCTATGATGATTTGAAATACCATCGGTTCAACAAAACATAGGGTATTGGGATAACACATTTTTGACGTTTCAAAATATCTTAGTTGAAATCCCACATCGAAAAATGAATTAATGAGGCCTCTATTTAAAATAAAGAGTGGAAATTATGAAGATTACCGAAAATAACACATACTAGGGTTCCATGTAGGAAAATATGGATATGGAGGAGAAATATAACCATCAATTATCTGATGGAGAGTGGTAGAGAACATGGCTATGAAAAGGCCAACAATCCCAAAGCCATAAATTAGTGATGATTTAAGGTACCATCTAGGACAACATTTTTGTTCTAAGTTCCTTTTATTAATGTTGAGGAATTTATTTATGAGTTTGTCTAAGATCATAAGGAGATATACTTACTTTATAATTAGAGTTTTATCTATTAATAAATTTTCTACCACAAACACATCTTTCGTAAAAAAAAATTTATACAGGGTTCCAAAATAAATGAATTTATAATTCATCTACCAGATCTTTTAATAAAAACTAAATTATTTAATCCAGGACATCTCATGGGCCAGTGGTAGGTGATACACCCTTGTCGCCCTTCAGTTGCGGGTTCAAGTCTCGCAGCCTTGCCGGACGCGACGGGTTACCGCCCGACCTCCGGGTTGTCCTTTTATGGAAATCCAAAATAATACAAACTAGAACTATCCAAAATACTTCGGTCCAAACTCATAGTCCAAAATTTATAAGGAAGGTGAACATAATATAGATCCTTTTTACCCCGTAATAGCATATGAATACCTTCATCATGTATTACCATATTCCTTATTGATTACATTCATGCTCACTTATTCCATATAGAATGCTGGATATACTTCATTAATCCAAAAATGTTTTAAACCCAAACAATGATGGAATATACAAATCATTAATCAGTTCCAAGGTAGTCAAGAATATCCAATATAATTTATCCAAAACAATCACATATTATTCCAAAGTCACTACCTCAGTATCAGAACTATATTATGATTTATCATTCTCTCAACCATATATTTTCCAAAAATTTATCCTGCTATTGAGTCACTTTCTTTCTTCCACACAATCTCAAGTCCTTAATGAAATAGTACTGCAGTACAATCCTTATATACTCCATAATTATTATAACAAGTACATTGGTGATACAACACTCAATTGACATAATCAACATAAGAACTCTAATCATTCCTCTTCATCTGTGGTAGTATCATAACTTGATTATTATCCAATAGCATCATTTGCGTCATAGTCTGATGACTGGGACATAGGTTCGCGTAGTGTCCAAACTCCTTGCAAATGAAGCATTGTACATTTGAAACCATTTTCTTACCCTTGCAGTCACGTACTTTGTGCCCTTTTCCTCCACACTTATAACAAACTCCCATTCCTTTCAGGCAAGTTCCAGGGTGTTTCTTTCCACAGTTACCACATATGGGAAAATTCTTCTTTTCCCTCTTCCCTTTATCCATCTTTCTCTCTTCCATCCTTTTCTTCTCTTGCTTCCCTTCAAAGCCATAGGACTCAGTAAACTCTTTACTTATCTTATCAACACATGATATTATGTTTTCATATGATGATAATACATGGGAGACTATTTCTCTTATAAATTCTAGCTTAAGACCATGAAAGATATGATCCTTCCTTCTCTTTGGATCATGAGCATTTCTGGAGTTCTCATTCCTTCTACTGGGCGCCATTTCTAAATAATGGCATACACTAGATCAGTTTATGAATCAAAATACATAATCCCATACTTATAAAACACTTAACATAAATTGAACTATTTATGGATATAATCCATAATCATAAGAATGTTTTCTTTGAGGAAGTATATACTCATAAACCCTTCATAATGATTTGTAAAGAAAATGAGAGTTATCCTAAGCATATCCCCCGGGAGTGTCGTAACCAAGAGTGCAGCAAGGCCCGTTGTCGTGCACCAGTTCCCGTTCGAGTCTAGCTCAAAGCGGTGTTTTCGGGTTTTACCCCTAGGTACATCTGTGCCAGAGCCGCCTCTACCTGCTCGTATCCAGACAGGGATGTATTGCTCGGAAAACTCACAAAATCTCTACAATACCAAAATTCTAGGAAGTTCTTCTATACTAATCCTCAAAGTTCATCTTAGGTCTACGTGCTCTAATCAGAGTTTATCTAAATCTAGTTTCCAAGGTTTGTACTAAACTTCCTCTGATACCAACTGTAACGCCCCGAACCCAGCTACCTAGTGTCGGTGCATTACTTCGTAACATTGGCATGATCACAAGAAAGATCAAATCTCGAAAGATCGATTGGTTTAGTAGCCTTGGAAACACTAGATATATTTCATAAGTTTTTCATTACATCATAAAATGAAAAACTACTACAACAACATAATGTTTCCATCGTCCACACTATAATCCCCTCATAATATCCCTGAAGGTCATTCATAACTTACTTCTTCACATCCTGGGAAAAATAAAACATAGAAAAGGGGTGAGCTCAAATGCCCAGTAAGGATAACAATATAGCGGAAACATTCATAAATAAGAATAAACATTTAAGGCAATGTATAACTAAAACAAAAGCCTTTCAAACATGAACTTTCAACATAGTATGGCATAAATAAAATGAAATAATGCCATTTACTTATTCACATGTATATTCTACTAATCGAATAATCACATGCAAAAATCAATAACCACTTTCATAATGTTGGAATGCATAATGTCAAACGTTAATTTCATTGTCTAGGCCTCATCCCAAGACCTAGGGGTTACTTCTAACCGGAACCCAACCCGGAGTGCCTCTAATAACCGGACACCAACCCGGAGTGCCTCTAATAACCGGACACCAACCCGGAGTGCCTCTAATAACCGGACACCAACCCGGAGGGCATACTTTTACCAGTCCCTAACCTGGAGGGCTTACTTTAACCAGTACCCAACCTGGAGGGCTTACTTTTACCGGTCCCCAACCCGGAACATACTTGTTTAGCACATTCATCTGAAGAAAAGTTTGAAATATAACATAAACATTCGGATTAAAACTAGCATACGAAATGTCAATAGTTTCACCATAAACTATGAATGGTATAAAATAGCACATCCACAGTCAAACATATCACAAAACCTTCAATACAATATAGAAGTTTTGTATCATAATAAATCAACTTCAAATAATCTTAAAATCCATCAAAGGATGTTGACATAGATGAAATCAAAATTCTTTTTAAAGAAGTATCTCCTTTTATTTTGAAATCATTTAAGATCCATATAAAATAAAACATTTTCTTTGAAAATATTATTATAAGCTTGTATGGAAAGCTTCGACGATTTTATAACGGTGGAAAATAACCGCACCCGCCGTATAAGTTAAAAAAAACATTCTTACCTCAATTCTGTCGAAAAGGTTAAAAAGGACCTTGTTTTGAAAATGACGGAAAGATTCCTTTATAAACCTCTTATAAAAAGTCAAACAAGGGTATAAATGACTTTAACCCATATTATTGTAAATAGTAAAAATGTTTTGAAATACATTTTTAAGAAACATGGATGTGGATGATAATGATATCCCAGTAGATTATTACGTATAAACAACCTCGGATAATGAAGAGATTGTGAAATAACCCTTACCTTGTACTTTTCCTTGGTTGGGGTAGGTTAACCTCCTGTATAATAGTTAAATAATTGTTACTAAATTATACAAGAATCATATACATTAATATGATATCATATATGATCTTTTAATATTGATTTGATAATAATATCTTAGTATTATCGCCGTTTCGGGTGTTAACTTACTCATTTTATTTATATGTTTTGTTACATAAGTCATGTTTGTTGTATCTTATTCATATCCAGAATGATATCAAGCCCTTAAACATCATTTTTAAATCATTAAATGATAATTATACTTGAATGGATATGATGGAGGACGAATCCCATCGCGTTCGTGGAGACGGTAGTCCGTACATACGCACGAACGCTACTTCCATTTAATTTTTATTTTAAAAGAATCAAATCCAAATGATACATAGGTATATTACTATTCCAGTATAATATAATATTTTATATATGTTACTTAAGTTCATTAACACCATCCTTTATACGTTCCATGTGTGGTATGAACGAGTCATATCATTTTAAGGGGGCGGTAGTCCGCACTTCCTCAAATGAAATTATCGTATGTATATACAACATGAAACGAATAATGGTATTAAATAAAATGGAATTAAAGAAGCTTATATATAAAATATATGTCATTAATATCATATTTAATTACAGTTCCATCATAATGGCCACCATGAGAGGCGGTAAGATGTATTTGAACAATCATCGTTTCGTGAGGCGTTAGTTTGCCATCCACAGAAACATTATGTTCATCATCCATTAGATGGAGTTGTGTGTATGTGTAGTTTGAATACTTCTTATAACAACATCCTAGTATATTGAGGATACTGGTGTTGTTACAAAAGAAAGGAAATAAAAAGAGTTTGGGGGTTGAAGAAGCAAAATAAATGAAAATAATTTAAGAGAAATCGTTACCTTTAATTTAGGTAACTCACTTTGGTTGGAACCAAAGGACTTCTTGAAATGATTTCTGCCTAAGGGGAAGCTTCAAGGAGGAGGAGAGGGATGTGGGGAGCTTAGTTGGGCAGAGTTTGGACGAGCCAAGTGGCTTGAGAGGTGTGAGGAATGAGTAGAAGTGGTCTCCTTTTATAAGGAAGAGGAGGGGCTCTTTAGGAAAGAGTGAAAGTATTACTTTATAATATAATTATATTCGGTTTATAATGGTCCAAAAATCATTGAGGTCGAAGATAAAATGACTCATATTCTAAATAACATCAACCAATAAGAATTGGACAGGTTTTAGATAATATTTTAATCATTATAATATTATTTATTTCAATGATTTATTAATGAGGTAAACATTGCATCATTATTGTGTCATTAATAATCTAACTTATTTGATGTCTAAAAATTATAAATAAAATATCATCATGTAGGAAATCTTTTTAGATTTATAATGAATATTTATAATCGAAAATCCAATATGTATAACCCTATGTAAAAATTGTTCTTCTAAAAGATGTAAGCTTATGCCATTTTTATTTTTATTTTAACTTTATTAATATAAAGTGTCCCTACCACATACAAGTGGCTCCAAGGGGTCCCCAAATTGACCCAAGGATGCCTATGGTCGGGTATGTGTCCACCAATAAGGTTAGGACACGTTTTAGGGTAATTTTGTATTATTATAATATTATTTTTTTAACCCTTATTTACCGGATTTACCCTTTAACCATGGTAAATAAAATATTTACCACAGTAACTATTCAAAATGTCTAAAAATAAAAGTTACCTATTTACACAATTTGAACATCCTGATTCCAAATATGGAATCCATTTTCCTAAATTCAAAACACAGAAGTGGCAGAAATTAATTTAAAATTAATTCCTGCTGTCAAAACAAAAAGCGTGTTTTTAAGAGGTAATAACTATCAAAAGATTGACACTTGTTTATGTTCGGTTTAATTGTAAAATTATGTCCAATGACCAACATTATATTAAACGGTAAAAATATATTCTAAATATACTTTAAAACCACTCAAATTCATAATTTATCACTATTAATTATTTTGATTAAAAAAGTTGTTTTTAATTAAAATTTAGTAATTTTCACTATTCATCAAAATATGAATGTTATCCGAAATGTACCAAAATTTCACCTTAGGCTAAATTCGATATTCCGAATCCAAAAATGAAGTCCATTTTCAAATATAAAATATATATAATTTCAAAAAGTAGGTAATACTATTCATAATGGCTAGTTTGATTAGTTGTTGTGTGTGTTAAAACTCAAGGTTGCGTACAACACACGCTACTGTATTATTCACATAAAGCGTACCGTGGAAGCTTGGGATGTTTCATTTTAAATTTTTGATGTCCCCATTTAGTCAAAAAGTTTAATATATTGTATTTAAAAAGGGTTCACTATTAAAATTTGATAAAAGTGCAATACTGAAAATGAATTTGTTCTTGCATTATATCTAAGAAACTCATAATATGGCTTCTAAAATTATAAGGATTATATAAAGTTTAAAATTTTGTTAACACTATTCATAACCTCTTTTGAACAGCTTGTTTGGTAAGTCATGGTGCGATTGAACTTGTTGTTGCGTGTAGTGAAAGTTATTGAATTATTTTGAAGAAATAACACACTATGAAATCTTGGGGTGTTACATTCTCCCCTCCTTCAATAAATTGCGTCCTCGCAATTTGAAATTGTTCTTTGAAAATAAAAGGTTGAAAATAGAAAATATATTTGTGGGAAAACCCACATCGGAAATTGGGTTACTAAAATTTAGTCTTAATATGAGGAAAAGAGAAATGAAAGGGTCACCACCAAATTATGATCTCGATTAGGAGAACATTGGTGGCAATTAGAGACATATAATTGGAGGAAAAACGTAAATATTTATAGGTAGTGATTGAGGTCATCAATCACAAACAAGTGTAAAATTGAGGTCCTTAAACTCATCAATCTATGATGATTTGAAATACCATCGGTTCAACAAAACATAGGGTATTGGGATAACACATTTTTGACGTTTCAAAATATCTTAGTTGAAATCCCACATCGAAAAATGAATTAATGAGGCCTCTATTTAAAATAAAGAGTGGAAATTATGAAGATTACCGAAAATAACACATACTAGGGTTCCATGTAGGAAAATATGGATATGGAGGAGAAATCTAACCATCAATTATCTGATGGAGAGTGGTAGAGAACATGGCTATGAAAAGGCCAACAATCCCAAAGCCATAAATTAGTGATGATTTAAGGTACCATCTAGGACAACATTTTTTTTCTAAGTTCCTTTTATTAATGTTGAGGAATTTATTTATGAGTTTGTCTAAGATCATAAGGAGATATACTTACTTTATAATTAGAGTTTTATCTATTAATAAATTTTCTACCACAAACTCATCTTTCGTAAAAAAAATTTATACAGGGTTCCAAAATAAATGAATTTATAATTCATCTACCAGATCTTTTAATAAAAACTAAATTATTTAATCCAGGACATCTCGTGGGCCAGTGTTACGTGATACACCCTTGTCGCCCTTCAGTTGCGGGTTCAAGTCTCGCAGCCTTGCCGGACGCGACGGGTTACCGCCCGACCTCCGGGTTGTCCTTTTATGGAAATCCAAAATAATACAAACTAGAACTATCCAAAATACTTCGGTCCAAACTCATAGTCCAAAATTTATAAGGAAGGTGAACATAATATAGATCCTTTTTACCCCGTAATAGCATATGAATACCTTCATCATGTATTACCATATTCCTTATTGATTACATTCATGCTCACTTATTCCATATAGAATGCTGGATATACTTCATTAATCCAAAAATGTTTTAAACCCCAACAATGATGGAATATACAAATCATTAATCAGTTCCAAGGTAGTCAAGAATATCCAATATAATTTATCCAAAACAATCACATATTATTCCAAAGTCACTACCTCAGTATCAGAACTATATTATGATTTATCATTCTCTCAACCATATATTTTCCAAAAATTTATCCTGCTATTGAGTCACTTTTCTTTGTTCCACACAATCTCAAGTCCTTAATGAAATAGTACTGCAGTACAATCCTTATATACTCCATAATTATTATAACAAGTACATTGGTGATACAACACTCAATTGACATAATCAACATAAGAACTCTAATCATTCCTCTTCATCTGTGGTAGTATCATAACTTGATTATTATCCAATAGCATCATTTGCGTCATAGTCTGATGACTGGGACATAGGTTTGCGTAGTGTCCAAACTCCTTGCAAATGAAGCATTGTACATTTGAAACCATTTTCTTACCCTTGCAGTCACGTACTTTGTGCCCTTTTCCTCCACACTTATAACAAACTCCCATTCCTTTCAGGCAAGTTCCAGGGTGTTTCTTTCCACAGTTACCACATATGGGAAAATTCTTCTTTTCCCTCTTCCCTTTATCCATCTTTCTCTCTTCCATCCTTTTCTTCTCTTGCTTCCCTTCAAAGCCATAGGACTCAGTAAACTCTTTACTTATCTTATCAACACATGATATTATGTTTTCATATGATGATAATACATGGGAGACTATTTCTCTTATAAATTCTAGCTTAAGACCATGAAAGATATGATCCTTCCTTCTCTTTGGATCATGAGCATTTCTGGAGTTCTCATTCCTTCTACTGGGCGCCATTTCTAAATAATGGCATACACTAGATCAGTTTATGAATCAAAATACATAATCCCATACTTATAAAACACTTAACATAAATTGAACTATTTATGGATATAATCCATAATCATAAGAATGTTTTCTTTGAGGAAGTATATACTCATAAACCCTTCATAATGATTTGTAAAGAAAATGAGAGTTATCCTAAGCATATCCCCCGGGAGTGTCGTAACCAAGAGTGCAGCAAGGCCCGTTGTCGTGCACCAGTTCCCGTTCGAGTCTAGCTCAAAGCGGTGTTTTCGGGTTTTACCCCTAGGTACATCTGTGCCAGAGCCGCCTCTACCTGCTCGTATCCAGACAGGGATGTATTGCTCGGAAAACTCACAAAATCTCTACAATACCAAAATTCTAGGAAGTTCTTCTATACTAATCCTCAAAGTTCATCTTAGGTCTACGTGCTCTAATCAGAGTTTATCTAAATCTAGTTTCCAAGGTTTGTACTAAACTTCCTCTGATACCAACTGTAACGCCCCGAACCCAGCTACCTAGAGTCGGTGCATTACTTCGTAACATTGGCATGATCACAAGAAAGATCAAATCTCGAAAGATCGATTGGTTTAGTAGCCTTGGAAACACTAGATATATTTCATAAGTTTTTCATTACATCATAAAATGAAAAACTACTACAACAACATAATGTTTCCATCGTCCACACTATAATCCCCTCATAATATCCCTGAAGGTCATTCATAACTTACTTCTTCACATCCTGGGAAAAATAAAACATAGAAAAGGGGTGAGCTCAAATGCCCAGTAAGGATAACAATATAGCGGAAACATTCATAAATAAGAATAAACATTTAAGGCAATGTATAACTAAAACAAAAGCCTTTCAAACATGAACTTTCAACATAGTATGGCATAAATAAAATGAAATAATGCCATTTACTTATTCACATGTATATTCTACTAATCGAATAATCACATGCAAAAATCAATAACCACTTTCATAATGTTGGAATGCATAATGTCAAACGTTAATTTCATTGTCTAGGCCTCATCCCAAGACCTAGGGGTTACTTCTAACCGGAACCCAACCCGGAGTGCCTCTAATAACCGGACACCAACCCGGAGTGCCTCTAATAACCGGACACCAACCCGGAGTGCCTCTAATAACCGGACACCAACCCGGAGGGCATACTTTTACCAGTCCCTAACCTGGAGGGCTTACTTTAACCAGTCCCCAACCTGGAGGGCTTACTTTTACCGGTCCCCAACCCGGAACATACTTGTTTAGCACATTCATCTGAAGAAAAGTTTGAAATATAACATAAACATTCGGATTAAAACTAGCATACGAAATGTCAATAGTTTCACCATAAACTATGAATGGTATAAAATAGCACATCCACAGTCAAACATATCACAAAACCTTCAATACAATATAGAAGTTTTGTATCATAATAAATCAACTTCAAATAATCTTAAAATCCATCAAAGGATGTTGACATAGATGAAATCAAAATTCTTTTTAAAGAAGTATCTCCTTTTATTTTGAAATCATTTAAGATCCATATAAAATAAAACATTTTCTTTGAAAATATTATTATAAGCTTGTATGGAAAGCTTCGACGATTTTATAACGGTGGAAAATAACCGCACCCGCCGTATAAGTTAAAAAAAACATTCTTACCTCAATTCTGTCGAAAAGGTTAAAAAGGACCTTGTTTTGAAAATGACGGAAAGATTCCTTTATAAACCTCTTATAAAAAGTCAAACAAGGGTATAAATGACTTTAACCCATATTATTGTAAATAGTAAAAATGTTTTGAAATACATTTTTAAGAAACATGGATGTGGATGATAATGATATCCCAGTAGATTATTACGTATAAACAACCTCGGATAATGAAGAGATTGTGAAATAACCCTTACCTTGTACTTTTCCTTGGTTGGGGTAGGTTAACCTCCTTTATAATAGTTAAATAATTGTTACTAAATTATACAAGAATCATATACATTAATATGATATCATATATGATCTTTTAATATTGATTTGATAATAATATCTTAGTATTATCGCCGTTTCGGGTGTTAACTTACTCATTTTATTTATATGTTTTGTTACATAAGTCATGTTTGTTGTATCTTATTCATATCCAGAATGATATCAAGCCCTTAAACATCATTTTTAAATCATTAAATGATAATTATACTTGAATGGATATGATGGAGGACGAATCCCATCGCGTTCGTGGAGACGGTAGTCCGTACATACGCACGAACGCTACTTCCATTTAATTTTTATTTTAAAAGAATCAAATCCAAATGATACATAGGTATATTACTATTCCAGTATAATATAATATTTTATATATGTTACTTAAGTTCATTAACACCATCCTTTATACGTTCCATGTGTGGTATGAACGAGTCATATCATTTTAAGGGGGCGGTAGTCCGCACTTCCTCAAATGAAATTATCGTATGTATATACAACATGAAACGAATAATGGTATTAAATAAAATGGAATTAAAGAAGCTTATATATAAAATATATGTCATTAATATCATATTTAATTACAGTTCCATCATAATGGCCACCATGAGAGGCGGTAAGATGTATTTGAACAATCATCGTTTCGTGAGGCGTTAGTTTGCCATCCACAGAAACATTATGTTCATCATCCATTAGATGGAGTTGTGTGTATGTGTAGTTTGAATACTTCTTATAACAACATCCTAGTATATTGAGGATACTGGTGTTGTTACAAAAGAAAGGAAATAAAAAGAGTTTGGGGGTTGAAGAAGCAAAATAAATGAAAATAATTTAAGAGAAATCGTTACCTTTAATTTAGGTAACTCACTTTGGTTGGAACCAAAGGACTTCTTGAAATGATTTCTGCCTAAGGGGAAGCTTCAAGGAGGAGGAGAGGGATGTGGGGAGCTTAGTTGGGCAGAGTTTGGACGAGCCAAGTGGCTTGAGAGGTGTGAGGAATGAGTAGAAGTGGTCTCCTTTTATAAGGAAGAGGAGGGGCTCTTTAGGAAAGAGTGAAAGTATTACTTTATAATATAATTATATTCGGTTTATAATGGTCCAAAAATCATTGAGGTCGAAGATAAAATGACTCATATTCTAAATAACATCAACCAATAAGAATTGGACAGGTTTTAGATAATATTTTAATCATTATAATATTATTTATTTCAATGATTTATTAATGAGGTAAACATTGCATCATTATTGTGTCATTAATAATCTAACTTATTTGATGTCTAAAAATTATAAATAAAATATCATCATGTAGGAAATCTTTTTAGATTTATAATGAATATTTATAATCGAAAATCCAATATGTATAACCCTATGTAAAAATTGTTCTTCTAAAAGATGTAAGCTTATGCCATTTTTATTTTTATTTTAACTTTATTAATATAAAGTGTCCCTACCACATACAAGTGGCTCCAAGGGGTCCCCAAATTGACCCAAGGATGCCTATGGTCGGGTATGTGTCCACCAATAAGGTTAGGACACGTTTTAGGGTAATTTTGTATTATTATAATATTATTTTTTTAACCCTTATTTACCGGATTTACCCTTTAACCATGGTAAATAAAATATTTACCACAGTAACTATTCAAAATGTCTAAAAATAAAAGTTACCTATTTACACAATTTGAACATCCTGATTCCAAATATGGAATCCATTTTCCTAAATTCAAAACACAGAAGTGGCAGAAATTAATTTAAAATTAATTCCTGCTGTCAAAACAAAAAGCGTGTTTTTAAGAGGTAATAACTATCAAAAGATTGACACTTGTTTATGTTCGGTTTAATTGTAAAATTATGTCCAATGACCAACATTATATTAAATGGTAAAAATATATTCTAAATATACTTTAAAACCACTCAAATTCATAATTTATCACTATTAATTATTTTGATTAAAAAAGTTGTTTTTAATTAAAATTTAGTAATTTTCACTATTCATCAAAATATGAATGTTATCCGAAATGTACCAAAATTTCACCTTAGGCTAAATTCGATATTCCGAATCCAAAAATGAAGTCCATTTTCAAATATAAAATATATATAATTTCAAAAAGTAGGTAATACTATTCATAATGGCTAGTTTGATTAGTTGTTGTGTGTGTTAAAACTCAAGGTTGCGTACAACACACGCTACTGTATTATTCACATAAAGCGTACCGTGGAAGCTTGGGATGTTTCATTTTAAATTTTTGATGTCCCCATTTAGTCAAAAAGTTTAATATATTGTATTTAAAAAGGGTTCACTATTAAAATTTGATAAAAGTGCAATACTGAAAATGAATTTGTTCTTGCATTATGTCTAAGAAACTCATAATATGGCTTCTAAAATTATAAGGATTATATAAAGTTTAAAATTTTGTTAACACTATTCATAACCTCTTTTGAACAGCTTGTTTGGTAAGTCATGGTGCGATTGAACTTGTTGTTGCGTGTAGTGAAAGTTATTGAATTATTTTGAAGAAATAACACACTATGAAATCTTGGGGTGTTACATTCTCCCCTCCTTCAATAAATTGCATCCTCGCAATTTGAAATTGTTCTTTGAAAATAAAAGGTTGAAAATAGAAAATATATTTGTGGGAAAACCCACATCGGAAATTGGGTTACTAAAATTTAGTCTTAATATGAGGAAAAGAGAAATGAAAGGGTCACCACCAAATTATGATCTCGATTAGGAGAACATTGGTGGCAATTAGAGACATATAATTGGAGGAAAAACGTAAATATTTATAGGTAGTGATTGAGGTCATCAATCACAAACAAGTGTAAAATTGAGGTCCTTAAACTCATCAATCTATGATGATTTGAAATACCATCGGTTCAACAAAACATAGGGTATTGGGATAACACATTTTTGACGTTTCAAAATATCTTAGTTGAAATCCCACATCGAAAAATGAATTAATGAGGCCTCTATTTAAAATAAAGAGTGGAAATTATGAAGATTACCGAAAATAACACATACTAGGGTTCCATGTAGGAAAATATGGATATGGAGGAGAAATCTAACCATCAATTATCTGATGGAGAGTGGTAGAGAACATGGCTATGAAAAGGCCAACAATCCCAAAGCCATAAATTAGTGATGATTTAAGGTACCATCTAGGACAACATTTTTTTTCTAAGTTCCTTTTATTAATGTTGAGGAATTTATTTATGAGTTTGTCTAAGATCATAAGGAGATATACTTACTTTATAATTAGAGTTTTATCTATTAATAAATTTTCTACCACAAACTCATCTTTCGTAAAAAAAATTTATACAGGGTTCCAAAATAAATGAATTTATAATTCATCTACCAGATCTTTTAATAAAAACTAAATTATTTAATCCAGGACATCTCGTGGGCCAGTGTTAGGTGATACACCCTTGTCGCCCTTCAGTTGCGGGTTCAAGTCTCGCAGCCTTGCCGGACGCGACGGGTTACCGCCCGACCTCCGGGTTGTCCTTTTATGGAAATCCAAAATAATACAAACTAGAACTATCCAAAATACTTCGGTCCAAACTCATAGTCCAAAATTTATAAGGAAGGTGAACATAATATAGATCCTTTTTACCCCGTAATAGCATATGAATACCTTCATCATGTATTACCATATTCCTTATTGATTACATTCATGCTCACTTATTCCATATAGAATGCTGGATATACTTCATTAATCCAAAAATGTTTTAAACCCCAACAATGATGGAATATACAAATCATTAATCAGTTCCAAGGTAGTCAAGAATATCCAATATAATTTATCCAAAACAATCACATATTATTCCAAAGTCACTACCTCAGTATCAGAACTATATTATGATTTATCATTCTCTCAACCATATATTTTCCAAAAATTTATCCTGCTATTGAGTCACTTTTCTTTGTTCCACACAATCTCAAGTCCTTAATGAAATAGTACTGCAGTACAATCCTTATATACTCCATAATTATTATAACAAGTACATTGGTGATACAACACTCAATTGACATAATCAACATAAGAACTCTAATCATTCCTCTTCATCTGTGGTAGTATCATAACTTGATTATTATCCAATAGCATCATTTGCGTCATAGTCTGATGACTGGGACATAGGTTCGCGTAGTGTCCAAACTCCTTGCAAATGAAGCATTGTACATTTGAAACCATTTTCTTACCCTTGCAGTCACGTACTTTGTGCCCTTTTCCTCCACACTTATAACAAACTCCCATTCCTTTCAGGCAAGTTCCAGGGTGTTTCTTTCCACAGTTACCACATATGGGAAAATTCTTCTTTTCCCTCTTCCCTTTATCCATCTTTCTCTATTCCATCCTTTTCTTCTCTTGCTTCCCTTCAAAGCCATAGGACTCAGTAAACTCTTTACTTATCTTATCAACACATGATATTATGTTTTCATATGATGATAATACATGGGAGACTATTTCTCTTATAAATTCTAGCTTAAGACCATGAAAGATATGATCCTTCCTTCTCTTTGGATCATGAGCATTTCTGGAGTTCACATTCCTTCTACTGGGCGCCATTTCTAAATAATGGCATACACTAGATCAGTTTATGAATCAAAATACATAATCCCATACTTATAAAACACTTAACATAAATTGAACTATTTATGGATATAATCCATAATCATAAGAATGTTTTCTTTGAGGAAGTATATACTCATAAACTCTTCATAATGATTTGTAAAGAAAATGAGAGTTATCCTAAGCATATCCCCCGGGAGTGTCGTAACCAAGAGTGCAGCAAGGCCCGTTGTCGTGCACCAGTTCCCGTTCGAGTCTAGCTCAAAGCGGTGTTTTCGGGTTTTACCCCTAGGTACATCTGTGCCAGAGCCGCCTCTACCTGCTCGTATCCAGACAGGGATGTATTGCTCGGAAAACTCACAAAATCTCTACAATACCAAAATTCTAGGAAGTTCTTCTATACTAATCCTCAAAGTTCATCTTAGGTCTACGTGCTCTAATCAGAGTTTATCTAAATCTAGTTTCCAAGGTTTGTACTAAACTTCCTCTGATACCAACTGTAACGCCCCGAACCCAGCTACCTAGAGTCGGTGCATTACTTCGTAACATTGGCATGATCACAAGAAAGATCAAATCTCGAAAGATCGATTGGTTTAGTAGCCTTGGAAACACTAGATATATTTCATAAGTTTTTCATTACATCATAAATTGAAAAACTACTACAACAACATAATGTTTCCATCGTCCACACTATAATCCCCTCATAATATCCCTGAAGGTCATTCATAACTTACTTCTTCACATCCTGGGAAAAATAAAACATAGAAAAGGGGTGAGCTCAAATGCCCAGTAAGGATAACAATATAGCGGAAACTTTCATAAATAAGAATCAACATTTAAGGCAATGTATAACTAAAACAAAAGCCTTTCGAACATGAACTTTCAACATAGTATGGCATAAATAAAATGAAATAATGCCATTTACTTATTCACATGTATATTCTACTAATCGAATAATCACATGCAAAAATCAATAACCACTTTCATAATGTTGGAATGCATAATGTCAAACGTTAATTTCATTGTCTAGGCCTCATCCCAAGACCTAGGGGTTACTTCTAACCGGAACCCAACCCGGAGTGCCTCTAATAACCGGACACCAACCCGGAGTGCCTCTAATAACCGGACACCAACCCGGAGTGCCTCTAATAACCGGACACCAACCCGGAGGGCATACTTTTACCAGTCCCTAACCTGGAGGGCTTACTTTAACCAGTCCCCAACCTGGAGGGCTTACTTTTACCGGTCCCCACCCCGGAACATACTTGTTTAGCACATTCATCTGAAGACAAGTTTGAAATATAACATAAACATTCGGATTAAAACTAGCATACGAAATGTCAATAGTTTCACCATAAACTATGAATGGTATAAAATAGCACATCCACAGTCAAAAATATCACAAAACCTTCAATACAATATAGAATTTTTGTATCATAATAAATCAACTTCAAATAATCTTAAAATCCATCAAAGGATGTTGACATAGATGAAATCAAAATTCTTTTTAAAGAAGTATCTCCTTTTATTTTGAAATCATTTAAGATCCATATAAAATAAAACATTTTCTTTGAAAATATTCTTATAAGCTTGTATGGAAAGCTTCGACGATTTTATAACGGTGGAAAATAACCGCACCCGCCGTATAAGTTAAAAAAACATTCTTACCTCAATTCTGTCGAAAAGGTTAAAAAGGACCTTGTTTTGAAAATGACGGAAAGATTCCTTTATAAACCTCTTATAAAAAGTCAAACAAGGGTATAAATGACTTTAACCCATATTCTTGTAAATAGTAAAAATGTTTTGAAATACATTTTTAAGAAACATGGATGTGGATGATAAAGATATCCCAGTAGATTATTACGTATAAACAACCTCGGATAATGAAGAGATTGTGAAATAACCCTTACCTTGTACTTTTCCTTGGTTGGGGTAGGTTAACCTCCTGTATAATAGTTAAATAATTGTTACTAAATTATAAAAGAATCATATACATTAATATGATATCATATATGATCTTTTAATATTGATTTGATAATAATATCTTAGTATTATCGCCGTTTCGGGTGTTAACTTACTCATTTTCTTTATATGTTTTGTTACATAAGTCATGTTTGTTGTATCTTATTCATATCCAGAATGATATCAATCCCTTAAACATCATTTTTAAATCATTAAATGATAATTATACTTGAATGGATATGATGGAGGATGAATCTCATCGCGTTCGTGGAGACGGTAGTCCGTACGTACGCACGAACGCTACTTCCATTTAATTTTTATTTTAAAAGAATCAAATCCAAATGATACATAGGTATATTACTATTCCATTATAATATAATATTTTACATATGTTACTTAAGTTCATTAACACCATCCTTTATACGTTCCATGTGTGGTATGAACGAGTCATATCATTTTAAGGGGGCGGTAGTCCGCACTTCCTTAAATGAAATTATCGTATGTATATACAACATGAAACGAATAATGGTATGAAATAAAATGGAATTACAGAAGCTTATATGTAAAATATATATCATTAATATCATATTTAATTACAGTTCCATCATAATGGCCACCATGAGAGGCGGTAAGATGTATTTGAACAATCATCGTTTCGTGAGGCGTTAGTTTGCCATCCACAGAAACATTATGTTCATCATCCATTAGATGGAGTTGTGTGTATGTGTAGTTTGAATCATTCTTATAACAACATCCTAGTATATTGAGGATACTGGTGTTGTTACAAAAGAAAGGAAATAAAAAGATTTTGGGGGTTGAAGAAGCAAAATAAATGAAAATAATTTAAGAGAAATCGTTACCTTTAATTTAGGTAACTCACTTTGGTTGGAACCAAAGGACTTCTTGAAATGATTTCTGCCTAAGGGGAAGCTTCAAGGAGGAGGAGAGGGATGTGGGGAGCTTAGTTGGGCAGAGTTTGGACGATCCAAGTGGCTTGAGAGGTGTGAGGAATGAGTAGAAGTGGTCTCCTTTTATAAGGAAGAGGAGGGGCTCTTTAGGAAAGAGTGAAAGTATTACTTTATAATATAATTATATTCGGTTTATAATGGTCCAAAAATCATTGAGGTCGAAGATAAAATGACTCATATTCTAAATAACATCAACCAATAAGAATTGGACAGGTTTTAGATAATATTTTAATCATTATAATATTATTTATTTCAATGATTTATTAATGAGGTAAACATTGCATCATAATTGTGTCATTAATAATCTAACTTATTTGATGTCTAAAAATTATAAATAAAATATCATCATGTAGGAAATCTTTTTAGCTTTCTAATGAATATTTATAATCGAAAATCCAATATGTATAACCCTATGTAAAAATTGTTCTTCTAAAAGATGTAAGCTTATGCCATTTTTATTTTTATTTTAACTTTATTAATATAAAGTGTCCCTACCACATACAAGTGGATCCAAGGGGTCCCCAAATTGACCCAAGGATGCCTATGGTCGGGTATGTGTCCACCAATAAGGTTAGGACACGTTTTAGGGTAATTTTGTATTATTATAATATTATTTTTTTAACCCTTATTTACCGGATTTACCCTTTAACCATGGTAAATAAAATATTTACCACAGTAACTATTCAAAATGTCTAAAAATAAAAGTTACCTATTTACACAATTTGAACATCCTGATTCCAAATATGGAATCCATTTTCCTAAATTCAAAACACAGAAGTGGCAGAAATTAATTTAAAATTAATTCCCGCTGTCAAAACAAAAAGCGTGTTTTTAAGAGGTAATAACTATCAAAAGATTGACACTTGTTTATGTTCGGTTTAATTGTAAAATTATGTCCAATGACCAACATTATATTAAACGGAAAAATTATATTCTAAATATACTTTAAAACCACTCAAATTCATAATTTATCACTATTAATTATTTTGATTAAAAAAGTTGTTTTTAATTAAAATTTAGTAATTTTCACTATTCATCAAAATATGAATGTTATCCGAAATGTACCAAAATTTCACCTTAGGCTAAATTCGATATTCCGAATCCAAAAATGAAGTCCATTTTCAAATATAAAATATATATAATTTCAAAAAGTAGGTAATACTATTCATAATGGCTAGTTTGATTAGTTGTTGTGTGTGTTAAAACTCAAGGTTGCGTACAACACACGCTACTGTATTATTCACATAAAGCGTACCGTGGAAGCTTGGGATGTTTCATTTTAAATTTTTGATGTCTCCATTTAGTCAAAAAGTTTAATATATTGTATTTAAAAAGGGTTCACTATTAAAATTTGATAAAAGTGCAATACTGAAAATGAATTTGTTCTTGCATTATATCTAAGAAACTCATAATATGGCTTCTAAAATTATAAGGATTATATAAAGTTTAAAATTTTGTTAACACTATTCATAACCTCTTTTGAACAGCTTGTTTGGTAAGTCATGGTGAGATTGAACTTGTTGTTGCGTGTAGTGAAAGTTATTGAATTATTTTGAAGAAATAACACACTATGAAATCTTGGGGTGTTACACACGCCATATAATAGATTGAGGTGTGGCTAATTACTATATGTCAAAAATGACTTATGTATTATTTTCCTAATGTATCCAAATAAATTTAATTCATTTGCTCAATTTTTATTATTGTAGTCATATTTAAAACCAATATTTTGGTTTAAATTAAAAACACACACTTTGTAATACATGTAACACTATGTGTCGAATTGATGTGTGGTTTATTCTTACACCTAAAAAACAAATGGATCATTTTATTGATTTTTCATCAAAATTCAAGAACATTTTCTCATATTTTACTAAGTGGTGTTGGTATTAAACTAAAATGTCAATTTTAAATAAATTCGAAAAATCTATCTCATACTGGACACAACATGTATCAGATTGATGTGTTGCTGGTTCCTCACAAAAAAAATGAATTATATATTGTTTTTATAAATTCAAAAAACTACCAAAGATGGTTTTCTTTATTTTTACTGAGTGAAAAAATAAATTAACTAAAATTTTATGTTTATAATAAGAATATTCACATTGAGTCATAGAAATCTCATTTTGATTCAAATTTGATTTTGGATGATTCCTATAACTAAAAAATAACTTATAGATCATTTTCTAAATGTATCAAGTCAATGTGGGTAGTTTTACTTTGTTTTCACTAAGTGACACACATCTTCAACTTAAATATTATTTTTACACTGAAAACAAGTACGGTCACGACCCGTCCTCGGGACCTGTACCGTGACTACCCGAAGCCCACCTTCCATAGGCCAAGGGCTGGCGACTAGCACCAAGGCATAATTCCCAGTAAGAAGGGAAGGCATTGCCTTTGTAAGGTAAACAAACACCACAGAGCAGCAATCAGTAGAAGTAAACACTAAGTAAAAAATGGGTACAACAGTAGGTGCGGAAAAGTAAGTGGGCCAGAATACAAACCCAAACTGAAAGTAAAGTACAACTCGAAAGGGAAAACATCAATTGAAAGTAAAGTCGCAATGTCGAGACGCCCACTGGAAGTCCCACCTGAAGGGTGAGTACAGATAGCCTCCACAGCTCCTCGGGTCCAACCGTCCGCTCCGAGTACGTCCCGCCCAGTGGTCCACCTCCAGGTACCGTCCTGCTCTGCAAGCCTCAACCACGATCAGCTCTGTCCATCGTCTGCAACCAACACAACGTTTTGTGGGCATAGCCCGTGCAGGGGTGAGTATAATCTACTCAGTAGGGACCCCGAGACCCCCGAAGGTCTCCCAGAATTCACAAAGGATAATCCACAAAGGAAAGATCCAATCACTAAGTAGCATCCGACACTGCTTAGGTATATTCCCATACATATACCTAAGTCATTAATTCCAGTTCGCTCCAACCTCTGAGCCCAAGTACAACCCAGTCCACACAGGAATGAAAAACGTAATCCACACAGGATGGCACAACACAATCCACAAAGGAAAGAAAAACAGGATTCAGCTCACACAAGTATACTTCTTCGTATGACGATAGAGATGATCAGATATATCCCCATATTCATCTAAGCCATTGGACCCACAAAGGATCGATAGGTACTAACCCCCGCAATGACCCACAAAGGATCTGACCCACACCGGATCGATTGGTAACTAACCCCCGCAAAGACCCACAGAGGATCTGTAGGCGCTGGCCCACATAAGACCGCTGAGCGCTGACCCACACAGGATCGGACCCACACATGATCTGTAGCACTGATCTACGTAGTATCGCTGGCTGCTGTAGTCGTCGTCGTCGAGTCCACTGAGGATCTCTGTACAGTCGTCGTTGTCGTCGCAGTCGCAGTCAGCTCTAGGGTTCCCGCACACATCAAGCTCGTTCGGGAGGGTCCTCTCCATGATCCGAGAGGCTGATACATCAACTAACACACAGTCCAGAGTTGATGTATCCAAATGTTTCTTATCGTCAATAGGAACTCAACGCCACAGACGGCGCGTCAATCGGACGCCCGGTCAAAGAATTATTGGCTTTTTAATCCCAGGGGCCCGGTTGGTATTTAATTCAAAACCATCCCGACCATACTCCACCTGCATCCAAACCTCGGGCGGAGTAATCCAAAAGATCCACCCCACTTAGAGGAATCCATCAATGTCGACGACATGTCAATCGGACGTCTAGAGCTTAAGTTATGAGTGTTTCCGCTCCGAGGGCCCGGTTGGTTTCGTGCACGAACCAACCCGGCCGAACCCAAAGTATTCCGAAACCTTGAGTGCGATATACCAAAACGACCGCCTCAATCCATGGATCGCATTGCAACTTAAGGTGCGTCGATAAGAGGCCTGTAGCTCAAGTTATGGGTGACCGACCGAAAATGGTTTGGTAATAGGGGGTTCGGGCCCGGTCCGACCCGACCCAATACCCCGAGGGTCGGCCAGAACCGGGTCTGGGTCCGAACCACTTGGGCGCGGCCTGGCCCGGCCCGGCCTGGACATGGCCCGGCCTGCCGGTCCGGTTCGGCGGACCGTCCTTGGCAGCTGCCCGGCGCACGGCGCGCTGGCGCGCCGCCAGGGTTTCGACCGAACGACCGAACCATTTCGGGGCGGGGGGCGCTGCCCCGCGTGAAGTAAACCACGACCCCTTTAATGGGGCCGCTCAGCTGGCCGGCCGGGGGTTACGACCCCCGGCGCTCTCCTTGAACTGGTCGTCCCGGCTGGCCAGCCGGCTGCCGCCTTCACGGGACCGGCAGGGGCCGGTCCCCTCGCTCCGATGTCGGTGGCCCGGAACCGGCCGCCGTTTCCCCTGCTCCACCGCGGCCTGGAACAGGCCGCTGCCTTTGTCTGTCTGGCGCGGAGAGACGGCACCGTACCCCTCCGCCGCATCCCCGCTCTGGCTATGGGGCTTCTGAGGTCCTCCGGCACGGCGTGATGGGGTCGCGTCCTTTGTTCATCTTCTACGGCACGGCGCGACGGCCCCGCGGATTTGTTTCTTCCCGTGGCGGCACCGCGTTTCTCTGCTCTCCCTATTACAATTCCCGTGCGGTGCTTCATCATCGCATTGCCTTGTTCGCCACATCAAAAATCCACAACCAAAATAGGCGGAGGAGTGTCGGCCGTGTTCGTGCAGTCCGACCTCCTCCCGTTAATGCGATAACAGGCGCTTCAATTGAAAGGTGGATAATGACGGAGGTAAACACAAGAAAAATAAACCCCTACCTCAACGTTGTCGTCGCACAAGCGTTTGTCGCGGAATTAACCGCCGCAGAAGAAGAAGGTTGCCACGGAAAAAGAGGATCGTCGCGGAAGAAATGTCCCGGAAGAAGCGTCGCGGAAGGAGAATTGTTGGCGTCGCGGTACATGGCATCGTGTCGTCATTCTTCAAGGGTTCGGCGTTCTTCTTCGCCCTTCGTCGGAGACCGGCATTCTTCGTTGGCAATGATGCGTTCTTCACGTTCTTCACGAAGGAGGAAGAATCTTCTCTTTTTCTCCCAAAGGATTAACACAACACAAACCCCAACCATAATAAAATAAGCCCTCCTCTTATTGTATTATCAACATAAGAATTTGAAAAACAAAAGATAAGAAACGAACAATTAATTCGAAGAATTAATTGTAACAATTTAACTACCCAATTTAATGGGGCGTTTCTTAACCAGAAAAACGCATGGTTGACTTTCATTAAAGAGGGGGTTTGCGGGTGCGTTACATAGGAGGGATGAAACAGTGGGGCTCTTGCGAGTCCCACCTCACAAATATCCTACCATGTGGGTAGGATATTTTGGGTTCCACCCTATCCTCTTAACTTGGATTAAGTGGATTTAAGTGAAATAAAATAAAGTTGTCACACCACTTTATTTTATTTCTTATCTTAACACTAAAAATTAAAACCACACCCAAGCAAAAGCTACTCCAGAAAAGGTGTTTCTAAGCAAATATCAGCACTGCGATTCCATCGGTGCCCTCAGAATTCGATTCCAAGCACCGGTTCAAAATCTAGAAAACCCCGCTCGTTCGTTCACGGAACATACCCGAGCTAAACTTCGGAAAATGATTCTTTCCCCACCGGGCCTCAGAATCAAGTACCGTCAGAAACTGTGTTCTTTTAAAAATCCCTAGATAATTAAGAAAAAAATTTATTTGAATTTTACAGGAATTTACATCTCTCCCACCTCAGGGCTTTACGTCCCCGTAAAGATACATCAAAACTAGGGGAACAAAATTAGGTACTGAGCACGCATCTGAGCCTCCCGCTCCAAAGTGCTCTCGTAGAGGTTCCCGTGCTGCCACCTGATGCACACTAGAGGAATCGACCGTCAACGTAGGACCCGTTCCTGTCGATCCTCGATCTCCATCGGAATCTCAACAAAAGTCGCTCTATCATCAACATCCAGCTCCCAATGGTCAATGATATGCGACGGGTCGTGCACGTATCTCCTCAGCTGAGATACGTGGAAGACGTCGTGCACCCGGTGCAACTGAGGTGGTAGAGCCAGGCGATAAGCCACCTCACCAATCCCGTTGAGGACCTGGAATGGTCCGATGAAGCGTGGAGACAACTTTTCACCTCGGCCGATTCTCCGTAATCCACGTCAAGTTGAGACACGTAAGAAGATGTGGATGCCATCCTCGAACTCTAGTGGCCTCCGCCTCCTGTCAGCATAAGACTTCTGCCGGTTCTGAGCTGTCCTCATCTGCTCCTGGATGACCTGGACCTTCTCTGTCGTGGCCTGGACCATCTCTGGTCCCACAAGTGCTGACTCCCCAGAGTCTGTCCAGCACAGAGGAGATCTGGAAGGTCGGCCGTAAAACGCCTCATATGGTGCCATCCCGATGGTGGAGTGGTAGATTTTTTTGTACGCGAACTTCACCAAGGGTAGATGCTCCTCCCAGCTGCGACCAAAGTCGAGGACACATGCTCGGAGCATGTCCTCAAGAGTCTGAATGGTCCTCTCCATCTGACCATCCGTCTGAGGGTGAAAGGCAGTGCTCAGACGTAGCTGCGTCCCAAACGCCTCATGCAACCCCTTCCAAAGCCCGGAAGTAAATCGAGCATCTCGATCGGAGAAGATAGATGATGGCACATTGTGAAGCCATACAATCTACTGAATGTAGAGTCGTCCCAAGCTCTCCACTGAGACCTGATCTCTGATGGGTAAGAAGTGAGCTGACTTGGTGAGTCAGTCGACAATCACCCAGATGGAGTCGTGACCTCTGGAAGTGCGTGGAAGTCCAGTCACAAAGTCCATAGATATCCCATCCCACTTCCACTCCGGAACCTCCAAGGGTTGTACCAAGCCTGCTAGTCCCTAATGCTCTGCCTTCACCTGCTGGCAGGTGAGGCATCGAGAAACGAACTCTGCCACAACCTTCTTCATGCCTGGCCACCAGTGTTGTCGTCTGAGATCCTGGTACATCTTCACCACTCCTGGATGTACCGCTTAACGGGAAGTGTGAAACTCTCTCAGCACCTTCTCTCGTAAAGCAACTGGTACCAAGGTACGTCCTCGGAAAAGGGAATCGTGCTTTGCTCCAAAGGAGAAACCATCAGGTGTCTGTACTGAGGATATCTATGCACGCCGCGTCTCATAGCCAGAGTCCCCACGCTGTGCCTCTCTGTCCCGCTACAGTAAGGGAGGAGTGACTGTGAGAGACTAAAGGGAGGCTGCTCCATCTCTATCCACGAAGGATATCTTCAAAGCGGCTATCTTCTCGGTCGCCTCTTCAAGTAGTTGAATTCCAGTCCTCCTGCTGAGACCATCGGCTACCACATTCCCCTTCCCAGGAGTATAGACTATCTCAATGTCATAGTCCTAGAAGAACTCAATCCATCGCTGCTGTCTCAGGTTTAGGTCCTTCTGAGAGATGATTTACCTGAGACTCTGATGGTCAGAAAAGGCTGTAAAGTGCTCGCCCATCAGATAGTGTCACCATGTCTTCCGAGCGAAGACCACTACTACTAACTCCCGGTCATGGGTAGCGTAGTTCTGCTCATGCGGCCTCAACTTACGTGGTCCATAGGCGATCACTGCCTGCTCCTGCATCATGACACATCTATGTCCCATCCCTGATGCATCACAGTAGACTACGTACCCTACTCCCTCCTCCGGCAACCTCAAGATAGGTGCGCTGGTCAATCTCTACCTCAGCTCCTGGAAGCTCTGCTGACATTTGTCTGACCTCACAAAGGGTTTCCCCTTCTTCGTCAGAGCTGAGAGTGGTGCCACAACCTTGGAAAAGTCTAGCACAAATCTTTGAGAGTATCTAGCTAGTCCCAAGAAACTCCCCACCTCCCTCACGCTCCTGGGTGGCTCCCAATCTAGCACTGCCTCGATCTTCACGGGATCCACCACAACTCCCGCCTCAGAAATGACGTGTCCCAAGAAGTGGACCTCACGTAACCAGAACTGACACTTTGAGAGCTTTCCATAAAGCTGGTGCTCTCGGAGTGTGTCTAGTACAACCCGCAAGTGGTAGGCATGCTCCTCCTCAGTCGTCGAGTATATAAAAATGTTGTCTATGAAGAGTACGACAAATCGATCAAGGTATGGCTGAAAGATCATGTTCATGAGGCCCATGAACACCGCTGGAGGATTGGTTATGCCAAAGGACATAACCAAGAACTCATAGTGGCCATACTGATATCTGAAGGCTGTCTTCTGCACGTCCTTGTACCGAACTCTGAGCTGATGATAGCCTGACCTGAGGTCTATCTTCGAGAACCACCACGCTCCCTTGAGCTGATCGAAGAGGTCATCAATCCTCAGTAGCGGATACTTGTTCCTCACTGTCACCTGGTTCAGGCAACGATATTCGACACAAAGTCGCAAGCTCCCGTCCGCCTTCTTGGCAAACAATATCGAGGAAGCCCAGGGTGAAACACTGGGTCGAATTAATCCCTTACCTTGCAAGTCCTCCAACTGTACCTGTAGCTCTCAAAGCTCAACGGGGCCATCCGATACACAGGAGTAGATATCAGGGCTGTCCCGGGGTACAGGACAATATAAAAGTCTACCTCTCTGTGAGGAGTTAGTCCTGGAACGTCATCGGGAAAAACGTCTGCAAACTGCTCCGCCACTGCAGGAAAACTAGGACTCCGCACGTCAACTGCTCCTAGGATGAGGCTAGCCAACTGATGAGTGATGGTATGTTCACTTCTCTTCGGATGTCTATCCTGTGATGCGAATGCTCCCTTCTCGCCGGTGAAGGTGAACCTTCTCCCGTAGTTGCATACACATCGCACCTTGCGCCTAATACAGTCGATCTGAGCATGGATTGTAGATAACCAATCCATGCCCAAGATGACGTCGTAAGGCCTTGACGACGCTACAAGAAGATCCCAGTCGAAGCTCTCGCCTCCTAGAGTAAGCTCACACTGTTGGCACCAGTGCGTAATCCTCGAGTCTGCTCCTGTAGGAGTCTCTAGCCGTATGGATCAAGCCAACGGCTCTGTCAGAATCTCCGAGATCCGAACAAGGGCAGCGGCTATGAAAGAGTGACTCGCTCCTGTTTCTATAAGAACTGCCGCAAGTGTGGAATAGACATAGATAGTACCTCGAAGCATCTCGGGTGCGTCGTGGTCATAGGCCTCTACTGCTTGGAGCTGTGCCTGTCTCTTCCCTCTAGCTCCCTGTGTTTGGGGTGGAACTCCTGGTGGTGGGGGGTAGATCCTCAAAGCATCTCCCACCACCTGCTGCTCACCCAGATCCTCTGCCTCGTCCGGCTGCTCCCTGCGGACCACCACGGTCGACCCTCTACCTCTGCCTGGGTAGCCCCTCAACCATCTGCTGCTCCTCGGCATGGCTGGTCAGGCAGTCATGTGCCACGTGGCCCTGCCCACCGCATGCGTAGCACTGTCTGCCTCTCGAATGACTGGCTCTGCATTGTGTTCCCCGCACAGCTGAGCCAGTGTCCTGAGGTCATCTTCCTGAGGGTCTGGTATGCCTGGACCCATAAGTCATCCGTCGACTGCCTGCTGCAGAAGACTCTTCTACGTTCCGCCCTGCGGTAGGTCTCGTTGCTGATGTAGACTCAGCAAGAAAGCTCTCGATCAAAAGGACTCGCTCTAGTACTCCTGCCTGAGTCGGAATGCTGAGGGAGATCATAGATGCCCTGATCTCATGCCTCAACCCCTGATCAATGGTCTGGGCCTGGAAGAATGGGTCTCGTACCATGTCTGTCGAGTTGCACGAGAGATCAGTAAATCTCGCCGAGTACTGGGCGACCGTGAAGCTGCCCCACCGCAGCTGTAGAAGATCCTGGATGCGCACCGCACGGAGGGTGGCAGGGACAAACTCTGGGTGAAAGAGGCTCTCAAAGTCCGTCCAGAGGAGAGATGCCTCATCGTACACCTGGAGCATCAGGCTCCACCATCTGCCTGCTGACGCATGCACTAGGCTTGCTGTGAGGATCACCGTGAGGTCTGCCGTGGTCCTCACTAACCTAAAAACCCGTACAACTACCTCCAGTCAGTCCTCGGCTGCCTGGGGGTCCGTCTCCCTGCGGAACCTCGGTGGTCGCAGGTGATGAAACTCATGCAGTGCACTAAGGCGACGTGTATCGTCCGCAGCTAGGGCTGGTAGCATCAGTGGCTCGGCGGGTAGAGGTACCGCCGGTGCCTCTACTGTAAAAAGGGCCATATACCGAGGCCTCATCGCTCGGTGGGCTGTCATCACATACAACTCTGGGAACCCTAGCTGGCTGCCGTCATGGGGAGATACTAAAAAAATAGGTGTGCCATGGTCAAACAGTATACCTGGTGAGATGACATATAGTAATCACAAAGAAAACATGGAACACACATGCAATCAATATTTTCGTGCATTCAGTCAGAAATCAAAAGTCAGGGTCCTGGTGTACGGATACGTCAGCCACCTCACCAACACTGGACTCCCTGGACTGATAACCACACTCAATACTCTTAACACTATTGCTTCACATAGAAAAAAAAATATCATAGTCCAATGTTCTGCGTTAGAACCGAACTCCTCTGATACTAATTTGTCACGACCCGTCCTCGGGACCCGTGCCGTGACGACCCCAAGCCAACCTTCCATATCCAAGGGCTGGCGACTAGCACCAATGCGTAATTCCTGGTAACAAGGGAAGGCATTTCCTTTGTAAGGTAAACAAACACCATGGAGCAGCAAGCAGTAGAAGTAAACACTATGTCAAAACTTGGTACAATAGTAGGTGCGGAAAAGTAAGTGGGCCAGAATACAAACCCAAATTGAAAGTAAAGTACAACTTGAAAGGTAAAACATCAACTGAAAGTAAAGACCCAACGTCGAGCTGCCCACTGGAAGTCCTACCTGAAGGGTGAGTACAGATAGCCTCCATAGCTCCTCGGGTCCAACCGTCCGCTCCGAGTATGTCCCACCCAGTGGTCCACCTCCATGTACCATCCTGCTCCACATGCCTCAACCACGATCAGCGATGTCCGTCGTCTGTAACCAACACAATGTAGTGCGGGTATAACCAGTGCAGGGGTGAGTATAAGATACTCAGTAGGGACGCCGAGACCCCCGAAGGTATCCCAGAATCCACAAAGGATAATCCACAAAAGAACCATACAATCATTATGTAACATCCAACACTACTTAGTAATATGCCCATACATATACCTAAGTCATTAATTCTAGTTCGCTCCAACCTCCGAGCCCAAGTACAACACAGTCCACATAGGAAAGCAAAACGTAATCCACACAGGATAGCACAACACAATCCACAAAGGAAAGAAAAACAGGATTCAGCTCACACAGGTATACTTCTTCGTATGATGATAGAAATGATCAGATATATCCATTGATTCATCTAAGATGTTGGACCCACAAAGGATCGATAGGTACTAACCCCCACAATGACCCACAAAGGATCTGACCCACATAGGATCGATAGGTAACTAACCCCTGCAATGACCCACACAGGATCAGACCCACACAGGATCTGTAGGTGCTGGCCCACACAGGACCGCTGATTACTGACCCACAGAGGATCGGACCCACACAGGATCTATAGCACTGATCCACGTAGGATAGCCGGGTGCTGTAGTCGTCGCCGTCGAGTCCACTATGCATCTCTGTACAGTCTTCGTCGTCATCGCAGTCACAACCAGCTATAGGGTTCCCGCACCCAGCAAGCTCATTCGGGAGGGTCCTCTCCATGAGCCGAGAGGCTGATACATCAACTGACACATAGTCTAGATTTAATGTATCCAAAAGTTCCGTATCATTTACTGGAACTCAACGCCATAGACGGCGCATCAATCGGATGCCCGGTCTAAGAGTTATTGGCTTTTCCGTCCCAGGGGCCCAGTTGGTTTTTATGTCAAAACCAACCCGACTCTACTCCACCTGCGTCCAAACCTCGGGCAGAGTAAGCCAAAAGATCCGTCACACTTAGAGGAATCCATCATAGTCGACGGCACGTCAATCGGACGTCCGGAGCTTAACTTATGAGTGTTTCCGCTCCGAGGGTCCGGTTTGTTTCGTGCACGAACCAACCCGGCCAAACCCAAAGTATTCTAAAACCTTGAGTGCGATATACCAAAACGACCATCTCGATCCATGGATCGCATCCCAACCGACGGTGCGTCGATCGGAGGTATGTAGCTCACGTTATGGGCGACAGACCAAAAATGGATCGGTAATACGGGGTTCGGGCCGGTCCGACCCGGCCCGATACCCCCAGAGTTGGCCCGAACCGGGTCGACCCAAACCGGGTCCGGGTCTGGCCCGCTTGGGCACGGCCTGGCCTTGGCGCGGCCTGGCCCGGCGGTCTGGTTCGGTGGACCAGCCAGGGCAGCCGCAGAGCGCATGGTGTGCTGGCGCGCCGCCAGGCGTTCGGCCGTACTGTTTCGGGGTGGAGGGAGTTGCCCCCGCGTGAAGTAAACCGCAGCCCCTTTAATGGGGCCACTCAGCTAACCGGACGAAGGTTACAACCCTCGGCGCTCTCCTCGAATCGGTCGGCCCGGCGGGCCGGCCGTCTGCCACCATCACGGGACCGGCAGGGGCCGGTCCCCTCGCTCCGACGCCGATGGCCCGGAACCATCCGTTGTTTCCCCTACTCCACCGCGGCTCGGAACCGACCGCGACCTTCATCCGTCCGGCACGGCATGACGGCGTCACGCCCCTCCGCCGCGGCCCCGCTCCGGCCACAGTGCTTCTGAGGTCCTCCGGCGAGGTGGGATGGTGTCGTGTCCTTTATTCATCTTCTACGGCGCGGTGCGATGACGCCGTGGATTTGTTGCTTCCCGCGGCGCAGTGCGGCGGCACCGCGTTTCTCTGCTCTCCGTTTTACAATTCCTGCGCGGTGCTTCGGCACCGCGTTGCCTTGTTCGCCGCATCATAAATCCACAACCAAAAAGGGGGGAGGAGTGTCGGCCTTGTTCATGCGGTCTAACCTCCTCCCGTTATTGTGATAATAGGCGGTTCAATTGAAAGGGGGATAACGACGGAGGTAAACACAAGAAAAATAAACCCCTAACTCAATGTTGTCGTCGCACGAGCATTTGTCGCGGAATTAAACGCCATGAATGAAGAAGGTTGCCGCGGAAGAAGAGGATCGCCGTGGAAGGAAAGACGCGGAAGAAGCATCGCGGAAGGAGAATCGTTGGCGTCGCAGTACACGACGTCGCGTCGTCGTTTTCCGAGGGTTCGGCGTTCTTCTTCACCCTTCGTCGGAGGCCGGCGTTCTTCATTGGAGACGATGCGTTCTTCACGTTCTTCGCGAAGGAGGAGGAATCTTCTATTTTTCTCCCAATGGTTTAACACAACACAAACCCCAACCATAATAAAATAAGCCCTCCTCTTATTTTATTATCAACAGAAGAATTTGAAAAACAAAATATAAGAAACGTACAATTAATTCGAAGAATTAATTGTAACAATTTAACTGCCCAATTTAATGGGGTGTTTCTTAACCAGAAAAACGCACGGTTGACTTTAATTAAAGTGGGGGTTTGCGGTTGCGTTACTCAGTAGGGAAGAAACGGTGGGGCTTATGCAGGCCCCACCTCACAAATATCCTGCCAAGTGGGTAGGATATTTTGGGTTCCACCCTATCCGCTTAACTTGGCTTAAGTGGCTTTATGTGAAATAAAATAAAGTTGTTGCACCACTTTATTTTATTTCTTAACTTAACCCCAAATATTAAATACCAAACCCGAGCAAACACAACTCCGGAAAAGGTGTTTCTAAGCAAATACCGGCGCTGCGATTCTATCGGTGCCCTTGGAATTCGATTCCGAGCACCGGTTCAAAAGTTATAAAACCCCGCTCGTTCGTTCACTGAACGTACCCGAGCTAAACTTCGGAAAAAGATTCTGTCCACACCGGGTCTCTGAATCAGGTGCCGTCAGAAACTGCATTTTTATTTAAATCCCACGAAAATTAAGAAAAAAATTTCCTTTAATTTTATTGGTCTTTACAAGTACTTTTAATAATATCGATCACACCATGTGTTAGATTGATATGTGGTTGATACCTATATATAAAAGATTGCATGGAAGTAATTTTTCAAAAGTATAAATCCAACTATATCTTTCTATCTTGGTTTTCACCGAGTGACACGAATTTTTAAGTAAAATTTTATTTTTCAACTAAAAACACACACATTGAATAAAATTGGCCCCAAAATGTGCGAGATTGATGAGTGGATGATTTATACTCGTCACCAATGACATGTGAATTGTATTCCTAAAGTATAAATATCATATGAGTGAATTGTCATTATTTATTTGTAACAAATTTTTTAATCAAAAATATAATTTTAAAACTAAGAAAAGATTTCGAGTCATACTAGTCACATAGTTTATTATATTGACGTAATACTAATTCTTACATGTTAAAAATTAATTATGGATCATTGTCCTAATGTTTCACAAATGTATATTTTTTATTGGTTTTGCTTATGTCATGCTTATTTTGAACTAAAATGTATTATTTTAAATACAAACATGCAACATGAGTCATAATGACCACACTTTGTATCAAATTGACATGAAATTAATTCATACATGTCCCAAATGGATTTGGGTCATTTTTATAAATTATAAATATATTCTTAATTTTCTTGATTTGGAATTTGTGGTGCATCTTTTAAAAGTGAAATTCAATTTTAAATAAAAACGTACACTTTTGGTCACATAAAAGAAACTTGTGATATATTGAAATTCATGTGATTCCTACACATCAAAAATGTCTTATGGATCATTAAGATAATGTATCAAGGAAATATGAGTGTCTTTGATTGGTTTTAGGTAGTAACCTGTGTTTTTAACATAAATTTCATTTCAAATTTAAAACACACACATTGAGTCATTAATAAAATAAACCAAGATGTTTCTAAACATAAAAAACTAAAATAAATAAAAAATATTTCTATAAAAAATATATTAAATGAGTATATCATCATTGTTGAATAATTTACCTAAAATTTATTTTTCTTTAAACATCGGTTTCACATTATATATCACAAAATGGTTAAAGAGAATTAAATTCATGATTATTTAATTTCTTAATGATATCTATGAATATTAAATTAATAAGTATTAGATAAATATATTGTGGAAATTAACTAAAAAAATGGATAAAAATATGAAAAAATTAAGTAAATTTGTTGTAGGAAGTCTCATCTCCAAGTTGTCTCAATATATTCTAAATCTATGTATTCTCATCAATCCTTTCTGAAGATAAATATTTCATCTTTTGAGTAAATTTACTATATATGGCTATGGTAGTACTATAAAAATAAAAGAAAAAAACAATTAATAAATATTTTAGGTGAAATTTTTATTTTCAACAAAAATACCTCTTCAGGGGTTCTAGATTGTTGATGAAATGTGAAATAAATTTAAAATTTTAAGAACAAGAATATTTTTCATTTGTTTTATTGAAAAGATCATAAATACTAAAAAACAATTTGTTATTTATTTTCATATATGTTTTTCTAATGAAATATTATTATATAGACCCTAATACTTTTCCATTTTTTATTTTTATAGGTTTATTTTCCACATGGACCATCAATATACCAGGATTTTGAGGATATATAAATACATCACTGTCATTTAGAAAATTCACTAAAACAAAATATAAACATAATTACATAATTTTTATTTTTTACAATAATGAATTTATAGTATTAATAATCATTAAAATTTACCATATGTGGTCAGTTTTTTGAGAATCCATCTTTTGAATCCATAAAAATATATATTTGGTAACCAAATTGATTTTAATGAGTATAAAATGACCCCTAAAAACAAAAATGAATACGTAATGAAGAAATTAAAATATATGTTATATGATTATATTGTATAGTTTTACCCATACATATTTTTTTTAAGAAGATTCAATATTCTATATGTTTATTTTCAAAATTATAGCCATTCGGTCTTCTAATTTTAAATATTCATCTTCTTTCAATGACTTATTTATATTGAATTGATGTGGGGAAAATTCAGTGCAATTTTATATTCAAAATGATTTCCCTTAAAATATTATTTATATATATATGCATGTATAATATATAAATAGTATTTAAATGTAATTAAAATATTTATTATCTATTGAAAAAAATACTATGATAACAAACCTCATGAATAGATTTACAACTGAGAATCATATCCATATATGATTAAGGATTTTATTTTCATTATTTAGACTTGTGAATTCAGTAATGACAACTTTATATATTTGTTCAACGAAATCAATAATGGTTGTATCAACATAGTTTAATGTTGTAATTCATGAACCAATAATATTAATAATTGTGGACGTTGAACAGGTTGGGTATGTAAACTCTCTATGGGCCTTTTAAGTTGATTAGCTTATCCTTTAGATAATTTTTAATCGACCTTTTTTCATCCTTCAATTTCTCCATATGTAATAACGTTCCATATTTTAGTGTTTTTTTCATTAATTTTTAAAGGTTATACATTAAAATATTTGATAGGAGATACCTCCTTGTGGACATGTATTTTTACAAGATAAAGTAGAAATTATATGAATTTCCCAATATAATGTTTCATCATTTTAATATCCCAATAATCAAGGTGACATGTATCCCAGTGATTGGATCAGGAGCTATATGTAGGTTCTGGGTGCAGTAGAAGCGCGTTGGTGGGTTTGCCCAACTTTAATTTTAGCATTAAACAATGTTCAAACCGAGATTCGTCACGGATTAGAACGCCAGATCTTCAAAATAGAATGAGGAATGAAAAAAAAGAGGGAGTCCCAGAACCATAGATATATGATCATCATATGTTGGTTATAATTAATTTAATTAATTCACCAGAATTACCTTGGTGGAATTCTGTCTTCGTTGACGTCTCTGGTCACGATCTGATGTGATCCGTCATTGCGTCGCGGAAGCCAATTGTAGTATTCCTCTAGAGGTGATCCACACGTGCTCCACATATCTCTGGACGTCCCCAAAGGGATCTACAAGTGCTAGAAAGGAATAACCTTCGCTTAAGATGTTCGCCTTCGATTGCCTTGATCCGATAAAGGAGGATCTCTCTCGGTCTTGAGAGTGTTCTTGGAGAAAGTAGTTCTTTCGGCCTTGGAAGAATTCTCCAGAATTTTTTTTCACAACGATTGGGAAAAGTGTTGGGGTTGTGAGGATATTTATAATTGGGTTTTAGTTTTAAAGAGTTATGACAAATAAATAAATGTGTTATGAGTTTTATTTATTTCATTAACTCTTATTGAAAACCCCCATGTCGAATTATTTATTCCTTGACATGCGCCCATGCTGATTGTAATAAATATCATTCAATAAAACAATATTATATCCTCAAAATCCCGACTAGAAAAATGACACAGCGTGTAATAATTAATACACGGTGTGTACTTGTTTTCCATAAAACTATATGGCATATATATTTAATATACATGGCATGTACCTTTTTTATATTTTCCTTTATTTCCTCCACCAAATTTATTAGACGTTGAGTAATGGATATTAATTTATTAAATAAATGTAATTGGATTACTCATTAATAAACATATTATTTCACCCACAATATATTCACTCAAATAACTACTGTTATAATAAATGCAATCAGGCATCCTTAAATAATTATTAAACCACAGTTGGTAATAATTTTTATTTAACTTCTTAAATTAATATTTAACTGAGATACATGGACACACATAGTGTGTGACCCTCTAGGCCCCTTTCTCAATGGCATTAGGTGGAGCCTGCTCAATGTCCAAGATTAGCGTCTAGAAACACGCCAAGGCACCCATAGAGAGAGAAGTTAATGCCGAAATGACATGTCACCTTCTAATAATGTTTACTGTGTAATATAATCCCTTTTTCATGATATCTCGAATCAAACGGGTTGCATTCTAGTGCCATCAACCCATGTGCTCAATTATTCTTTCTTTGAATTTGCAGAATTGAACTCGACCATACCATACCATGGCCTTGGATGTATTTAGGCTATATAAATTCCATCTAAGGGCCTGAGATATCTACTTCTGTTATGGAAAAGAAGGGACAAATCCTTTCTCACATTATCTATTAATACGGTATTACTCATGATGCACCCAACGTATCCTACCTCACTGCGAACAGTGTGTCATCACAGTTTTCGTCAATACATCTTAGTTCGCAAGTTGTAAAACACATTAATAATAATCATAAATTCTACGGACCAATATACACATCCGCAGATTTGAACATCCAATGACACTATGAAATGTGGATTTTCTACTGGCGGGTCTCGTTCTCATAATATCCTCCTGGATATTACCAAGGGCGCACACCATGAGAAGGTGACTAAGTGTTTTATGAGTCCTCACCCCTAATAAACTATATTATTTATGTCCCTAAAATAACATCATTCGGCCATAGAACATATATTCAAGAATAGTGTTATCAAATTTATGGGTTCTCATCATAGTAGGGATCCCCTATGACCCTTTAATGCAATAGTTGTCCTTAGGACAGTATCACTTGAATTTTCACGCAGAAGAACAATCAAGATGTGATAAGGTATTTATTAATGAATAATGTATAGATTGGTTGGTTCTAGGCCACCAACTCCTACAGACTATCACTTAGACTAGAGCCAACTGCTAACAACCTTTAATCTGCTAGCAATCACATGATATGCATGCTTCTGCTGAGATAAGACTTTAGTCATGGGGTCTACCATATTCTTTTCCGTGGACACTCTACCCACTGCAACATCACCCCTCTGATAGAAATCCCTCAAGAGGTGATACTACCGAAGTATGTGCTTTGTCCGTTGATGTGACCTTGGTTCTTTTGCAAGATCCACCACTGTAGTATTATCACAATACAATGTGACACGGTCTTTACTGCTAGGCACCCCAAAAAGCTCCTGGAAAAAGTTCTGAATCCAGAAGGCTTCATTGGAAGCATCAAAAGATGCTATATATTTGGAATCCACTATAGAATCAGCGACAACTAGATTCTTTGAACTCTTTCAGCTCACATATCCTCAATTGAGATTGAAAACATATCTAGATTGCGACTTTAGATCATTCCGACCTCTCTAAAAACCAGCATCAGCATACCCTATGATGGCAAGCTCCTCATCTCCTCCATCCACCAGGAACATATCCTTAGTTATTCTAAAATACTTAAGGGTAGTATTATCAGTAGTGTAATGTTGTTCTCCTGGATCTGCTTAATATCTTCCTACCATGCTTAGTGTATAGGAAACATCAAGCCTGGTACAAAACATGGCATACATGATGGATCCTATAGCTGAAGCATATGGGATCTTACTCATTCTATATTTATCTTATTATGTCTGAGGAAAAAAATTCTTATAAAGATGTAGTCCATGTGACACTAGAACTAATCCCCTATTGTATTCTTCCATACTAAATCTTTTTAGTATCTGGTCAATGTTTGTACCCTGACATAGTCCAAGAAGCCTCTTAAATCTATCATGAATGATCCTGATCTCAATAATTTTGGCTTCTTCACCCAATTCCTTCATGGAGAAAAACTTGTTCAACCAATCCTTAACTGACTGTAAGACTAGTACATCGTTTCTAATAAGTAATATGCCGTCAACATATACTACTAGGATAACGATCTCATTCCCATTAAACCTCTTATAAACACATGGCTCACAGTCATTTTTAATGAACCCAAATTCCTTTATGGATTCATCAAATCGATTGCTCCATGACCTGGATGCTTGCTTTAATCCATAAATGGATTTCTGCAACTTGGAAACCCATTTGGATTCACCTTGTGTCACAAACCCTTCTGGTTCTGTCATATAGACATCTTCTTAAAGGTTCCTGTTAAGGAATTATATTTTGACATCCATTTTCAAAATATCATAGTCATGGAAAGCTATTGTGGCATGTATGATTCTTATGGATTTAAACCTGTTGACTGGTGAGAAGGTTTCATCATAGCCAATTTCTTGATGTTTTTGGAATCCTTTATCCACTAGCCTTGCTTTATAGGTTCTAAGTTGACCTTCACTGTCCAGTTTTCTCTTGAATACCCAATGTTCATCCAACTAGCTCATTGACCAAAACTTAGACATGGTTCTGATACATGGAATCGATCTCAGATTTCATAGTTTCTATCCATCTTGCTGCTTCTGAGATTTGTACTGCTTCCTTGTATGAGATAGGTTCATCATTGTCCAACAATAATGATTCACAATCCTCAATGACCAGGAAACCAAATCTCTCTGGTTCCCTTACCTCTCATGAGCTCCTATGTGGTACTTGTGTTTCTAGAACCTCTTCCATGGGGAATTGTGGAAATTGTTCCTCTACCAACTCCCATGTATCTTGAGCATCAAATTTTTCGAACTCAATCTTCCTCCCACAATCCTTCTTGAGTATGTTCTCCCTCTCAAGAATGATGGATTGCCTGGAAACAGTTACTTTCTTGTCTGAAGGGTTATATAGGTAATATTTTTTCATTTCTTTGGGATATCCTATAAATATTCACCTCGTGCCTTGGGGTGTTAGTTTTTTCCCCTAAGAAGGCCTTAATAAATTCCTTCCATCCCCATACACGTGTCAGTAAAAAATTGGGTTTCCTTCCATTCCATAACTCAGATGGAATTCCATTTTCTGCCTTAGTTGGTACTTGGTTTAATGTTTATGCTATAGTTTGTAATTCATATCCCCAAAAGGATAATTGAAGATCTGCATGACTCATCATCGACCTCACCAAGTCCAACAAGGTGTGGTTCCTCCTTTCACTAAAACTGTTCCACTATGGTGTATAAGGAAGAGTGAGCTGGGATAAAATCCCAGACTCCCGTAGAAGATCGATGAACTCTTGGTTCAGAGATTCTCCACCTCGATCCGATCGAAGTTTCTTTATCTTCTTACCAAATGGATTCTCTACTTCATTCTTGAATTCCATAAATTTCTCTAAGTCCTCTAACTTATACCTCATTAAGTAGACATAGTTATAACTACTCAAATCATCAGTAAAAGTAATGAAGTAAGAATACCCACCTCTTGCTTCTACTGTAAATGGTCCACACACATCCGTGTGTACCAATCCTGGAAGCTCTGTGGCCATTTCACCATGTACACCAAAAGGCGGCTTGGTCATTTTTCCTTGTAAACAAGCATGACATCTATCAAGTGGTTTTAGCTCAGTAGAGTCTAAATATCCATCATGGAAGAGCATTGTCAAGCACTTCTCATTTACATGATTAAGATGGTGATGCCACAACTGTGTGATTTGTGAGTCATGTGATTTTGTTTCGTTATCGATTTCCAACACTTGGTTTTCGTAATTTAATACATACATACCATTATTTAAATGTGCCATACCATAACATATGTTTTTCTTATAAAAGATACAACCCTTATTTCCAAACATGAAAATAAATCAATACATATCCAAAAAAGATACAGAAATTAGGTTCATGGTAACACTAGGCACATAATAAGAGTTTTGTAAAACCAAAATCATGTCGGTTGGCTATGATAGGTGGTAATCGCCAATAGCCAACGCAGCTAGCCTTGCGCCATTGGTAGCTCAAAGATCCACCTATCCACTAGCAATCAATGAAAATATTCTCGGTTCATGCATTTGAATACAAATGTGACCCCCACAAGCTATATCTAATACCCAATGAGTAGAAATAGAAAGATTACACTCGATAATGAACACGCCTTTAGCATCCCCACACTTCTGGGTGAAATTCCTCTTCTAGTGGCCTTGCTTTTGACATTCAAAACACACCGCCTCCTATTCCTTTCCCTGCCTCTGGATCATCCCCTTCTTGGAGGGTTGGTTCTCGGGGGCTTCAGACCATTTATAAGTCTTTGGCCCCTTTGCCTTGTCCTTCCTTTTCTTATTCACTATAAGGACTGCGGATTTTTCACACCCCATGTCCTTATCCACCAAGAAAATCAAGTTCAGAAGTTCTGATAGATTCTTGTCATTTTTACTCAGGTTGTAGATAACAAAAAAACTAGAGAAGGTCTTCGGATGTGATGATAGAATGAGATCTGTACGCAAATCATCCATGAATTTAATCCCTAAGATGTCCAGGCATTCAATGTAGCCAATAATCTTGAATTCATGAGGCCTAATTGGAGTAGACTGTCAAATATTATTTGTAAAAAAATAATTGGAGATCTCATACCTCTCCTATCTCTCCTTCTCTTGGTAGAGATCCTTAAGGTGAGACATCAAGCTATACGCATCCATGTATTTATGTTTCTTTAAGAGAACATTGGACATGGCCGATAGCATGAAACACTGGAAATCTGTGGCATCATCCATGTGTTTCACATAGAGAGATATTTCCTCATCACTAGCCTCTTTTTCAGGAGAAACTGGAATAGGCTCTTCCATCACATACAATTTTTTTCATGGTGAAGGATGACGCGTAAACGCATCTGCCACTCTTGGAAATTGGTGCTAGTGAGAAGTTTTTCCTTCTTGATTATGGTTTGAAATGATATGTTTGAAGTCATTTTCTTGTCTTTTCTATAAATTATGATCAGAAAAGGTTTGGTAATTTATTACAAAACTGAGACAAATAAATAAATTAATACTTATTATTCTCCAACAATTTTATCGAAATCCAATATCCCTCGCCATTGACATCAAAATATTTTGTTTCCTAAATATTCTAGTGGCAAGGATCCATATTAATCTTCTCATTACCGCAAATAGGGTTGGTCAAAAAACGTGAAGGGTTTTCGGTAGGCATTCCAAATTCCAACTCCATTAACTCGTAGCTCCTTGATCTGTTGAGAGGACTCCCCAATCCGGAAATCCTTTTATTTTGGATTTCCTAAACCTTTGACTCTTGGTCACACAAAGTCCTACTATGGTAGTCAACACTTGATTCGAACCAAGTCAAGACAACCCAAAACCTTGAATTATAATTCCTCAATAATTGAAAGCACCCCAACTACGGTTGGTCAAGCACTTTGAAGTATGGTTAGATTCTAACCAATATTATGGAAGGCTATACCGACTTAATATTTATTTATGGGATTTTATACTTATACATAAATTTATATTTTGTTATCTTTTATTACATGAGTGTTAATATTAAGTGGAATATACTTAAGTGATTAACCATGTCAAGATAATATTTATTCCTAAGTCTGTTTTATTTTATTTCCATCTTGCATGCTTGTTTAATTCATTAATTGTGTGATCATGACAACACACCAACCAAAAATAAACAATGAAACTGACAGAAATAAAATAAATGTCATGATCATGAGATTTGTTCTATTGGCTATTTTATCGAGCGGTAGATAAACTAACCCAAGACCAAGGGGAGAAACACCTTAAACCTTTCGGGATTGTGTTTATATCTTTCCTCATGACCACCTTTGTATCTCCTTGGATTGGTTTCACCTTGGCTCCTGATATGATCTGCCTCCACTGGCTTGGGAGCTTCATCCATTACATTGCATTTATCCCACACATAGGTGAGTGGTAAAAAGGGGGTTTTACGTAAAACAATCCTTGGGTGTGCAGGACCTACATATTAATGAGGTGAAGGCTCACATGCCAAAAAATTTAATTTTAATAAAATAAAAGAAACCATTCGCATACAAAGGTCTTGGTCTAGCTCATGATCATCTATACATACAACGATATTTACAAATAAATAAAAATAGCATTAAATTATTTAATCATTCTTGTTTAAGATAAATCACGCTCAAATAAATTAATTATATTTAATTAATCAATCCTTTTATCTTAAACCCTTTTCTGAATTTCCTTGAGATTCATATCCATCATAATTTTAAATAAATTAAAATTATCCTTGTACGTAACTTGTACCTTGGAGGAAACCTGGTGAATTCCCATTCATTACGAAGATGTAAAATTAAACACATATATATAAAACACCTATTACGTGTTGTGCCTCATCTTTATTCCTCCTCCATAGTAGATGTCTCAAGGGTTTTATAATATAATAATTAATTCTAATAAATCTTCTTAATTTGGGTGAGTACACGGTGTGTAGTTCCGACTATGCTGTATGTACTTTTCTTCTCTATCCATACAATGTACACGCTTGGGGACATTGCGTGTCAATGTAATATGGAAATTTTAGGAGTACACAACGTGTTCACGTGGACACATGTCGTGTAGTTACCGCGTTACACAGTTTCCAGCTGGGTAAACTGTGTACGGGGTACACGGTCTAACCCTAACCTGAAGGGACTACCCGTTGTGTTCTGTTGGACCACATGGCATGTAATCTTGAAACCGTGTACCACGTGATCCTGGTCAACACATGGTGTCAAAAATGACTTAGATAGGATCAATACACGAACTGATTTGGCAGACCAGTCCGATTCATGAACCTAGACTACACTGCGTCTACTTCTGAAAACACGTCGTGTATTCCTGTGTTGTATGGCCAGGAACATTTGGCTCCTCCAGATGAGATCCTATATTTTTTATTAAAAACTAAAAGAAAATGTCATTTCAGTATGGTTAATGAGAAATGACAGAGGAGGAACAGATCTCGAGTTTCAGATATATAGAACAATAAACATGAATTAAAACCACTAAATTATTAAATGAGTAAATCACCAATGAAAAACTAAATAAGTATAATCAACGATATGACCCCTCTTATACTAGTTGTATGTTTAAAGTGCAGCAGAAGCTCATTGGTGGGTTTCCCCAACTTTAATTTTAGCGTTAAACAACGTTCAAACTAAGATCTGTCATGATATAAAATGCCGGATCTTCAAAATAGTACAAGGAATTAAAAACAAAAGAATGAGTCCTAGAACAATAGATATAGGATCATCATATGTTGGACATAATTAATTTAAATAATTCACAAGAATTACCTTAGTGGAATTCTTCCTTCATTGACGTCTCCGGCCATGATCTGATGTGATCCGTCATTGCATCGTAGAATCCATGTGTAGGATTCCTCTTGAAATGATCCACACATCCTCCAAGTATATCTGGACATCGCCGAAGGGATCTCTAGGTTCTAGCATGGAAGAACCTTTTCTTGCAATGTCCGGCTTCGATCACCTTAATCCGATGGAGGAGGATCTATCTCGGTCTTGAGAGTGTTATTGGAGGAAGTAGTTCATTAATCCTTGGAAGAATTATCTAGAATTTATGTCCACAACGATTGGGAAAAGTGTTGGGGTTGTGAGGATATTTATAATTGGGTATGAGGTTTACAGAGTTATGACAATAAATAAATGTGTTACGCATTTTATATATTTCATTAACTCTTATTGAAAACCCCCATGTCAAATTATTAATTCCTTGACATGCTCTCACACTGATTATAAAAAATATCATTTAATAAAACAATATTATATCCTCAGAATCCCAATTAGAAAAAATACATTGTGTGTAATCATTAATAGATGACGTGTACTCGTTTTCCATTAAACAACACGGTGTGTATATTTAATAGACATGGTGTGTACTTTTATTTTTCATTTTCCTTTATTTCCTCCACAACATTTATTAGTCCAAGAGTAATGGATATTTATTTCTTAAATAAATGTATCTGAATTACTCTCTAATAAACATATTATTTCTCCCACAATATATTCTCACAAATAACTAGTGTCGAAATAAATAAAATCAGGTTTCCTTAAATAATTATTATACCAAAGTTTGGAATAATATTTATTTAACTTGATAAATTAATATTTAACTGAGATATATGGACACACTAAGTGTGTGACCCTCTAGGCCTCTTTCTCAGTGGCATTAGGCGGAGCCTACCAAAAGTCCAAGGATAGTGTCTAGAAATACGCCAAGAAACCCATAGAGAAAGAAGATAATGTCGTAATGACGTGTCACCTCCTACGAACATTTAGCATGTAATATAGTACATTTTTCATGATATCTCAAATCAAGCGGTTTTCATGCTAGTTCCATCAACCCTTGTGATCGATTATTCTTTCATTGACTTTCCGAAATTGAACTCTCCCATACCTTACATGGCCATTGATTTATTTAAGCTATATCAATCCCATCAAAGGGCCCGAGATATCTACTTCCATTATGGAACAGAAGGTACAAATCCTTTCTTGCATTATCTATTAATGTGGTATTACTCATGACGCACCCAATGTATCTTACCTCACTACGAACAGTGTGTCGTTACAGTTTTCATCAATACATCTATGTGTATGAGTTTTAATGACCAGTAATAATAATCTTAAAGTCTAAGGACCAATACAAATATATGTAGATACGAACATCCAATGACACTATGAAATGTGGATTTCCTACTGGTGGGTCTCGTTCTCTTAATGACATCGTGGATATTACCAAGGGCGCACACCATGAGAAGGCGCCTCAAATTGTTATGAGTTCTCACCCCTAATGGAATGTATTATTTTTTTCCCCCAAATAATATCATCTGGTCATAGAACATATATTCAAGAACAATGTTATGGCATTTTTTGGTTCTCATCATAGCAGGGATCCACTATGACCCTTTAATGCAACAGTTGTCCTTATGACATTATCACATGAATTATCACTCAGAATAACAATCAATATGTGATAAGGTATTTATTAATGAATAAAGTACAAAGTAGTTTGTTCTAGGACACCAACTCCAACACTATAAGCACCCCCACTCTTGTATGACTTTTTTTATGTTTTTTATTATGTAGGATATCTCATTATATATCTTACATTGTAACCCTATCAACAACTTGATCAGTGTAAGATTATAGATATAGGTCACAATTAATTACACCTTATATAATTATAGTAATTAAAGGCTATTTTTATATTCTTTATTTATATTTTTCAGAAATAGGTGTGAAAAAATCAATTATCTTTTGTAAGGTTGACCTTTTACGGGAATAGATCATGGAAAATCTAATAGGGGATAGATCTTTCTGTATTGGTTTTTGTTGTGTTTTTAATTCAAAGTGATTCCTTCTTATAACACTCCCTAATAATTTATATTCGCAACTAATTGTTTCATTTTGAACTTTTTCCCATGTCTAGATCCACTCAATTTTTTTATCTCTACACCCTTGTGAATTAATTTTCCCAAAATGTATTTTGTTGAAATACTCCAAAACACTCACTTATGATGTGACCATATTTATTTCACCACATAAAGGAAAATTAAATTTTATTTTCATCATGTAAAGGAAATGGAGATTATTATGTCTAACAGGATAAAAATAAAGGAAAATAAGTTCTTTTTGTAATGTAATATAGATGTAAAGTATTAAAACTTGTTATTTAATACATAGACATGAATCCTATGTTATTGGTTTATTTAAGACTGCTAGTATTCCATCTTTTTTTTAGGAAATCCTCCTAACATAGAACTTTATGTTCGATGTGATCAGATTTGGATATTGATTCATCAATATGTTTATAAATAAAGGAACAAAATTACATTTTTGTTTCATTCAATAAAAATGTAATAATATATATTGAAAACACATATCATTTTTTCAAGTGAATTATACCCCGTATTTTCATTATGATTGGGGTATAGTGGTATTGATCGATGCTTCTTATTTTCAGCACACAATTATTGTTTCATAAATTAACAATTCTTAATCAATGTGATCAATATAGAAAAATTTAAGTAATGTATTATCACTCACAATGATTTTAAAATGATTACAACTCATGATGACTAATAAATTCCTTCCATGTTTATTGGTTTATCAAAAGTGGATATATTTGTGGTGGGTGTGAGATTAAATTCCCTTGAACATCCCCAAGATGATGCTTTGTATGAATTTTATGAATGCCTCTGTGAGCCCTTCTAGTAAACATTTATAAAAATTTCATTCAATGTTCATCAAGTATAAATTCACTCTACAAGGTATAATGAAGAGTAAATGAAAATTTCATTATTTTATTTTTTATTAAAAGAGAGAATGTGTATTATAATCTAACCATAATATCTTCCCAAATGTGTTCTGTAATCATAGGCACAACATTGTGTCACATGTCTAAATGAATTAGTTTATTACATCGAGTGGTGACCACAATGTTACAAATGAAACTTTACTTGTTTTGGTTATCATGATGGTCATGTTCATTCCATAAAATACTGAATTTTATGCCTCTATTTCTCATATTAATAATTTTTGTTTACACAATCATGTTAGATATTTTCTATTTCTTCTTGGACAAAGGTTGTTCATATTCTATCATTTCCTTAGTTTCGAAATTATGTATATGTTATTCCACTGTATTGATTGAATCATCATGTTGGTAAAATTGTTTCCATATGCATTGGAAGCATTAGTATGTTTAGAAACATGTTGTTTCTTGAGATTTAGAGCATCAACTTGTAGAGAGGATATTATCAGTAAAAGTCTTTCAACATTTAATTTATATTCTGTCAATGTTATCATGTGAAAAAAATACTATGAGTTAATGAAATGTATATTACAAAAACATTTAAACTGATTATCTAACTCTAAATGGTTCTTTTATTTTTAAAGATATTTGAACCCTCTATAGTGTAACTAAATCTCCTCATTATGATCTTATAAGGCCCAATTTGTTTTTGGATCGTTAGGAAATGATTTTTATTTTATAATGAAAGTGTCATTGCAGATTTAATTTACATAAGACCTTGTAGTAGTTTTTATTGGTAAAAGAATAGTTGACAACTTTATATTTTTAACATCAAGTACATAAAATATTTTTATTTATTGAGATTCCATTATGAATGGTTTTCCATTCATTACTTATTTACTAAAATACACATTCACATATCAAAATTCATTTAATTTAATCACACTCTTTTTATTAAACTAATTTCATTGAAAAAAACATCATTTCAAAAGTTTTATAATCCAACTCATATATTTTTTTCAACAATTAAAATGTATGAAATATTCAGTTAAATTGGGGTTTCTTCACTTAGTACCGAATACAGGCATCGATTCATCTACAAGATTAAATCCATAGATTTTTATGCTACATCATTATTCATGTTATTTTATATAGAAAATATAACCCTTAATTACATAAACATTATACGAAAATTCATTACCAGTTTTTCTTCTACCTGTCTTTCAATGTAATTTGGAATTTTAATTTGGAATTTTTTTGACCAATAAAAATATGCTCTCAAAACTATCCAATAATCAATTAATTGTGTAAATTTTATATACAACTTGCATCCATTTATGGATTAGAATAAATAACAATTAATATTTGGGGTGAAATTTTTTTCAAAACCATAAAACCATTATATAAAATGCAATGGTCATCCAAATATCACTTTTATGTAGAAACTGTGACAATATCTATGCGGTAAATTCCATCATGCATATGTCTCCCACTATAACCTAGTTTTTGTAGACCAATTCATTCCACATTATTCAACGAGTTGGTATAAAATTAAATAATTTACTCATAAATATATCTTCTGATAATCCAATATTTTTTCTATCATTTATTTTTGACACACCCTCTCAAAATCTATGTACACTATTCAATGGGATACATCTGTATATAACATAAATGAATAAACATTCGAACCACTTTAACAATGTAAATAATCATATCAAATAATTGTGGTGGTAATAACATCTCATTTTCGTATAACAAGATAGTAATTTCCATTTCCATTGCTGGAAATTTCATTAGGATAATAACATTTATGTATATATCTTTGAAAATAAAATAAATCTTGATTAATGTATAACTAAAAATTTTGGAATAGTTTAATACAAGGATATATGAATTAGATCTTGCATCCAAAATGAAATTCATTCAATTTCAAAACCATTAAATATATATCATTCATTTACATGATATTTTTGACATTTGATGAACACCCATTTGGATACATTATATTATTTAGAATGTTGAAAACACATATCTCTCTTTCATGGAAATAGTAAATGTAGCTAGAGGAAGAAAATTCTATCATACAAAATTTACCATTGAAAACTATTCCAATGTCCCTATGTTATTCATGTCCCGCCTAGAATTAATGTCATCCATTATTTTGTTAGTTTTTTAGTAACATAAAAAATGACACTAGAACATATACTTCTTCCAAATGAATGAAAATAAGAAAATGTATAACATAATAAAAACTCCAGTATGGTAATTCAAAATAACTTATCATTTTTTCCAATATGTATTCAAAAGGTTTTTTTGAATATTTATAACCAAAAAAATTGCCACATCATTTTATTTCTAAATTAGGTGATCACTTGTTATTGGCGATGGTGTGGTAACATCTTTTAAATTCTTATAAAATGATGCCATATAATATTGGTATTTATGTCTTTGTGTAAAAATATATGATGTTCTAGAAAAAAAATATTTGGTTAATGTATCATCCAAATTTATTGTGTACCTTATTCACAAATTAGACATTGTTGAGTTCATCTAATTATATATCCTAAAAAAATTTGTATAAAGGAAATTAATTTATCGTCCCAAGAAACATGTCCCGTAGTATGAAATATATATTTCAATAATAATAAAAACAAAATGTAACACATGAATCCAAAAATAATTTTAGATCTTTGATCAGTTGAGCTAAATAAAAATCTATATCATTACCAGGTTATTTTTGTCTTCATATAATTGGAGAATACATAATTTATTTTTTCTTCATGCAAAACCACTATGGAAATTTATTTTTAACAACATAATTGGTCATGTAATATATATTGAATGATGATGGTTTCTTATCTTTTTTCTAAATTTAGAATACTTTTGTTAAATTTTTTCCATATAGGAGAGTCTACTAGGAGATAAAGAAGTATATTTTTATTTATTATATCTTTGTTCCACATTAATTGCCTTGAAATATCCTCTCTTTCACATAGGTACCTGATTGAACAATATTTTTCATTATTCTTTTAACATTTAACATTTCTTCACATTAATGGATTAATATTTTATGTTTTTTTATTATTTTTTAAATTTATTTAATGATACTACAAATTATTTTAAATTATAGAAAAAGTGATGAATTACCCTTAAAAATGATTTCCCATGATAAAGGTTATTTCAAGCCCCATGAAAGGATATTGTATTTGATGATTTATGTATAAATGAATGGAAAACTATTGGAAAAAATAAATTCACCTCCAGAATACTGTATTCAAGACATGTAATTCACCAAATATCTAATGTGGGAGGAAGAAATAATGAATTTTGTTTCTACTAATAGTGATCACATGTTACTGAATGACACATTTTCTACAGGTCATGACGTTACAAAAATGGATAAAAATTCATTCAAGGATTAAAAAAATTTGGGAAAATGAACGGATACAAATCTTTATGATGGAAAATCAATGGTCACATCATTAAATTCATTTTATTGGAATAATTGATATATTTAATACTCAAATTATGACCATCATTTTTGAGTTTCGTCCAATAATATCTATATATCTTTAGGATTTATTGTGAATGAATTTAATGATTGTATTTATGGATAATTAAATCCACTTCGAGAACCATGGATCCCTATGAATACATATTTAGGGGGATTGGAAATCTATCTATATCAAAGTCGAGGATCAACCACTTTGTTGGGGGAGTAGGATGTTGTTTACGTTTTAATTTATTATGTAATTTAATTTCCCCATATTAATAATAAATATTTTTATTTATGTGTTTCCTTTTTCTATTCCATCATTATCTCCATCAATATCTTTAATCCTACTTTCATTGTAATCTATTTTGGTTTTTATTGTATGTGAATGACCTAATTGTTGTCCTTGGGGGAGATTTTGTGGTGATTTATAATTTTAGAAATTTAATTCATGAATGTTTTAATTTAATATATCATGAATAAGTGGGAAATATATTAGTGAAACAATAATCCAAAATATCATAAATTTAAAACTCATACCTAATTAAATAATAAATTCTAACCCTCGTCTTATAATTATTTAATTTTTTATTTTGTAAGAGTATAACCATGGTGCAAAAAAAAGCTCAATTTCCACCTTTTATATTCCACTCAGTAATGAAAAGAAAAAAATAGTTTCTTTCAATCCTGAAGGTACATGAAATTATCATGTTTAATAATTTATGGTGATCAGATATTTATTCCATCACTTGAAATATCATTGGTTTTATTTTAGTGATTGAGGGAGCATTTGAGGATCACAGCTAGAGTACATCTTCTTTGGGTCACGATCATGCAATAATGCTACTGAAATCAAGAAAAGTTAATCAAAATCTGTAATGAATAAAGAACTCTAGAAAGAGGTAATCTTTATACTTTTTATAATTAATTATAAATTAAGAGGAAAATATCCTCTCTCTCTCTCTCTCGGTTAGATCCAATGAAATTATTTTTCAAAATCTGTCGGAAAAAAAGTGTATCCTTTGTTATTTATATAATGAACATAGAATCTCATTTATTAAATTTGATAAAATATATGTTTTCCATAAACCAAATAGGAACATCCACAACATAAAAAACCAATGACGGGAGTCATTACATTCAAGATAAATTTATAATTATTTTATAATTAATGATCACTAGATAAATTTAATGTGAGTTTTTTATATTAGAAAATTTGTTCTTGAATGTAATCCACATGATAACTTCTTCCAATATTTTTTTATCACTCATATAAACCATATCTGACAAAATATTAATTAATAACATCCAAATAATCCATTTGGTGGTGACGAAAAGTTTGGACAGTGAATACGGTAATATTCTGTGTGTGGATGGAGTACATATTGTGAAACCTAGTTCATTGCATCAGGATATACTATGAATGAATAATCTGTATCATATGATAATGTACACACAGTGAATTAATTGCTTTAGGTTTTTAAAAATCCAGGCAGATACACAACTTGTGAGACTACACACAATTCAACCAGGTTACATGTCATGTATTTCAGGCATTTTTTCAGTAGACATTGATTAGTCAAATACTCATTGAGTATTAATTAAATGATTTTTATGACTAAAAAACATCTAATAAGGTTGTAACATAGTTTGTTCAATCTATAAACGACATTTACCCCATAAAACCCCATGAATATTTACAATATGAGTCCCTATGAATGTTTCACGAACATGGTATAAGGAATATACAAGACATGCAATTGGATGTACACACTATATACCCAAAAAGATTATGAAAAAAATTAATATTATTTTATTACCTTATAAAACAATTCATTATGTGTTCCATGTGTCATTTTTTGACTCAAACATTATTTATAATAGGTTTTATATGATAGTAAATGCTTAATATTTTTCTATGTAAAATGCTAAACAATATACCATGTATTGTAATGATTTTTTGACTACTCCATAGACATTAAAATAATTACATGTTATATTATTTAATATGTGTCACATGTTTCATTTTTTGACAGGTATATGGAATAAAATTATGTGAATATGATTATATTTTATATACTGCAAGATTAAACTGTTGAGGATTTTAATACATACTTAGTATTTTGAACATGTAACTATCTAGTTTCTTCCAAGCACAAGTTGTGTACACATTATAATAATTGATATAAAATATTAGTTTATTTGATTTTTTTGTAATAAAGTTTGATGGGTATCTTTTGTACTAGTTAGATGGTAGTTAATATAATATTAATTAGTTTATTATTCACATAATTAGTCAGTATTAATTCATCCATGCTTCTTCATAATAATCAAATGAATTAAAAAAATTATCCATTCATTTTAAATCTGTATCATTTGATAAAATGGACTATAATGACCATATACATACATCTTTATGTGAATGTTTTTTTCAATTACAATATTTCATTGAGGATTCAATTTTGTATTAAATTAATTTGATGGGTCATGATTTATCCCTCCATCCTTATTATGAATGAGATTGTGTTTCCAATATTTATTTTATATAAACACCCTCTTATAGTTTCCTTCACCTGCCTGTGAAGAAAATGAATTGTAAATATGGATCTCCCTGGCATATGGATTTTGTTGAAGGCAATGCCAAGATTAATGCAAACCAATGAGATATACATAATAGAGGTCGAATATTATAATTCAAGTCCATACTGGCTCAAATTGGTCTATCTATATTGTTAGCATATTTTTTTAATATCAACTCAATAATAATAGCTAATTAAATATGATGATATTTCAATATTAGATTTCTTAAAATTTTATTATATTGATGATTTATTGTTTTCTAAAAACAAAATAACCTAAATAAATGGATTAATGTGCTAATATGGAATCATACTAAAAGTATTATACAAAAAAAAATTAGCTCTACCTGATTAATCACATAGCTAAAATACTCATAATATTAAAAAATATTCAAAATGGTTAAATGAATAATTTTGATACAAAATAATAAAAATCCATCAATTTAATATTATGTTATTACAGCTTACATTACTAAATTTAGAATGAATCCCTATACTTAAGTTCTTGATTTTCCATTTTCAGGTCACTTAATTTGACCAAGGAGTACTAATGATGGTTTTATGTTAACTTATTGTAGTTAACATGAATTGGAGTATCCCTTTGGGCACTTGTTATATCAAAGCGCTATGAATTATCAATATCCATGTTAGAATTGAAAATACCACTAAATACATCAAGGATGTGAAATCCTTCATTTGGAAGGATTTTGTGCCTAAATAACGTTGAGTAATTTACCAAGACCTCATAGGGGTAATGAGAAGGGAAAATGGATCAGACCTACTAGAATTTATACATTATGGACATCTATGACATTAATGGTTAGGGTTTTTTAGAATTGATAAAATAGTGTCTGACATAATAAAAATATTATGTATCATCAAAATTTATTATAATGTATGTTCCTAATAATTTACTTCTATATTTTTATAAATAATTACCATTTCATTAACCACGTTATCAATGTGATCAATTATATTAAAAGTGTGTCTATTTACTACAATTAAATATCGAGATTCATTCAGACCCCAATGGGTTATATATAATAATGAATGGATATCTTACATATAGAATCCCAAAACATTGATAATCTTTTTAAATAGGTGAGTGACGATGAGTTTATTTTATATTAAATACAAATTTATAATTCACTACATTTTAAATGATTGATTCTTTGAAAATGTTCTTATGGACTTGTGAAGTTTAATGATAACATGGATTCCTATAGAATTTATCAACATTTACATGATATTAATTAGGAGAGAGTAAGAATGAAAAGTAATGAGATATCCAATGATATATACATGAGAAAACATAGAGAATTTATGCCAACTAGGAATAACATATCAAAGGTATTGGCTGCATTGAGTTTTTAGAAGATCTGGGATTTTGGATACCTGATGAATTGAAACCCAATATTGTTCTTCCATCACTCCCTCAAAGATTCTATATATTTGTTTTAAATTATTAGAAATAATCATAGATCATTATCTCCTAGATCATATCACTATACTTCAATTATATGTGAAGGATATGAAGCATGAAACCCTTCTATACTTATAGTGAATAAAATTAAATTCTAAATGAAGTGATCTTTGACTAAATCTGAGTCAAAAGATTCATCACAACATCCTTTAAATAAAAATACAATGAACTAGAAATAAAGGAAACATTATATTATTTGATTATAATTTGGAAATAAGGAATTATAAAGAAAAAAAACATAGACAAATAAAAAATTGGGATGCTTTAGGTGCATTTATTATTGAGTGTGGTTTATCTATTTCTAAAAATTGGTTATTGGATATTGAATGGAGTTATCAAACGCATATTCTAATACAAGAACCAAATTAATTTTCTAATATTTCTCATATTGAGGTGCATCTATGAGAATCCAATTGAGATAGACATACTATTTTGGACATTATAGATGGCAACCTCATGTTACTGACTACAATGACCTTTATTTTTAATTAATATTATTATGTACCTTTAGTAACAAAAACATTATAATTTTTGGTTGAAAATTTGTACAGATTCATTTTTATAATTTAAAAATCATAATTTCTTCTTTTACAATGATAAAAAATTTTATGTAATGTAATATTTAAATAACATTATTTATGTGTTTCATTTCATGAACCATGTAATAAAAATTAATAATGAAAATAGTCTACATTACTCATACAAAAAAATTAATGGAATCACAAGTTATGTCATGTATATGAAATGTGTTTGACTAGATTACAATAACATGGAAATTTGGATTCATTTGAATACAAAAACAATTGATGCATGCCATGCATTTTTAGAAGGGAAAATGACAAAATCCCCAATTAGTGAAAACAAATTAAAGGGTTATAGAGCATCATGAGTTGTTTTGGAATGATGTGTCTAGACCATTTCTAGTCGAAGAAAGTGGTATGTACTCATACTTAATAACATTTACTAATGACTTTAGAATACTTTTATATGTCTACATAAAGTGGTAATTGTTGGATTCTTTTTATGAATTTGATGAATAAAATGATAATGTTAAGAAAAAATATAGTATAATTATTAAGAAAAACAAATTAAACCAGGATGGAGAATATAATAATAAATAATTCAATGATTATTTATGAGAGTATGGGATCTTATCTCAAATCAATATTACTTATCCACCATAATGGAATTGTTATGTGGGAAGAGGAATGAATCTCTATTTGACATGTTGAGAAACATAATTTGTCATGTGACTCTTCTATTATACGTTTGAGGAAATGTAGTATAGAAAGTTGTTAATATATTAAAACATGTGTTATATAATGTGAAAATTGACATTACATATGAACATTAGTGTGGAAGAAAATCAATGCTTTTGAATTTACATATATTCAGAACAAAGAGTTTGTTAATGCCCCTTTATCTAAAAACATGAACTTAAAGGAAAAAAAGAGTGCCTTTATATGATACCCTATAGAAAAAGAGTATGTCACCTATAAGGCCCATAAAAATAAAGTCTAGTAGTTGAAATACATTAAATATTTCTTTAGAGGTGCACGTCTCTAAAAAATATATTCGGAGTGAGTTAAAAATTAATAAATTCATACCTAAAGACAAAGAAGAGTTGGAAAAGGAATAGATTCCAGAAATCCTTGTGGAAAAGTATGTTATGAAGATATAAGTATTTCATAGGATTATAAGAGAGGTAGGAGAATGAAAAAAATATTTATTTCTAGTCTAGGAATATGATGACTCATTGTATGTTGATTCTAATGATTCCATAACCTATTTAAAAGTAGTAAGTGATAAAAAGATTCTAGGTTGAAATGGTATATAAATTATGAGAAGGATTCCATTTATCAAAATTTAATTTAGTTTTTGGTAGAAAAACTATTTTATATTAAAATAATTGGTTTTTAATGTTTATTTATGAAGAAACATGACGTGGATGGAAATTTAGTAAGGCATGAATAGATGAAAAAGGGTCGAAGAGGCATTCAAACATTGACTATGATAAAACCTTCACACCAGTTCAAATATTGATATCCATTAGAATTATAATTGTCGAAGAAGTTTACCATAACTATTTGATTTAGAAGATGGATTTAAAAACTAATTTCCTTAACAAGAACTGTCACGAATATTTTTATATGACCCAACCAGTATATTTTGAGATAGAAAAGGATACCAACAAAGTAGAAAAGTTTCATGGATCCATTTATAAGTTAATTATATATACAAGGTTATATAATATATGATTCTATAAAAGTATAAAATAATTTAATATCATAATGAAAAAATGTGATCCTTTTACCCATAATCTGTTTAGTGGGAGTGATGTTGTTTTTTTATTATAATATTTCAATAAAATACTAATTATTGGAAATGAAGTATATGTATTTCAATACAATAAGGAATAGTTAAAATTATTCACCTTAATGAAGGACTTAGGAAATTATCAGATAATATAAGGATCAAGATACATCCTAGTAGATCTAAGAGTCTTCATGGAAAAATCAAATGTACATACATTGACAAGATACTGAAGATATTTGGTATGGTACAATCAAAGAGGGGACTATCACTAGGGACAGATGACATTAATCATTCTGAAAACATCTTCCCTTAGATTCATGAGGGGAGAAAATGATAGCACAAACCCATATGAATCAGTGATTAGGTCACTCTTTTATATAATTATATACACTATGATAGATGTCCCCTCTACCTTAAGTGTGGTATGAGGAGATCAAGTTGACCAACATGAACAAAATTAGATGGTTGTCAAGTGTATACCTATGTATCTGAGCTGAACTAAAAATATGTTCATGATCTGTGGAGTATATGAGAAGATTTTTATTCAGGGGTATGCATATTATAGTTCCCAAATATATAAATATTATTTAAAATCACAGTAGGGAAAAACATTATAGACAATGAATGTACTATAAGTATTAATAAATAAATTAATTGCATGGTCAAAAATTTTATAGTGGATTCTATGTGACATTGGAATTCTATGGTAGATAAAGAAGTATTTTTGATAAGCAACTTAATCTAACAATTTTACAAGGGTCCTAGTTGTAAATATGCTATAACATTTTATATAATAATTAAATAGTGGTGGATATTAAAATAGAGTTAAGGTCACATCATTGTCCGAAACATATAATTTTAAAATATCATATCATATGGAATTTTTTTAATATATTTGAAATCATAGTGAGTATATTTCCATGAAGGAAAACATTAAAGACCTAATCAATTAATCCTTAACTATGTAGAAACATGATAATCATGTGAGAACTAATAGAAAAAAATTCATTACTTATTAGATCTTGTCTTAGTAGGGTTTTATTAAAGTTTGTTTATTAGAACCAACTATTTTACTTTATACTGTTTGTAGATTAAAATCTGTTAATATTGATAAAATATCTTATTAAATATTTTCAAATTATTTTAATGACATAAATATAATCATATTTTAAAGAATATGTTGCAATAAAATGTAATATTAGTTATCCATTATCATAAAAATGTTAAAATTCTATCTTGATAGTCTTAGATATTATTCAATGTCTAGATAGCAGACTATGATAGGAATAATATTATGCTAATTGTCATGTATGAGTACTCATATGTACATGAGTATTCATCTCATAAATATCCCCCTTGGTAATTTATAATATGGTATATTATGATAATAGACCATCCAATGGGAATTACACATTTCTTTGTCTTATTGGATATTCATATCTATGAGTTTGTGTGTTTGTTTGTTTAATGATCCTTCAATGTTAATATTATCATTAATACATATAATGACCCACGCACCTTGGGGTATTTTCATAAATCATGATGACATATGATTGGGAGGAATTTTAGTATATTGGGAGTTTCATGAATGATATGTTATTAATGAATAAGTTGAGGAAGGATTTTTCCTTCATATTTTTTGATGTTAATTTATCATCTCATTTGTCAAAATGGAACTCTCCTCTTAATTTCCATGGATATGGTCATCTAATGAGCTCATTTTAGACAGTCAAAGATATACATGTCAATAATATATTTTAATAAGATGGGTGAAAATATTCTTTAATTTGATATCATAAAAAATTAATTTTACTACACAATGAGTATTCATATGTTGTTTTTATTATTGTGATATATCTCCTTCCATTGTGCGATACATGACCTATTGCGAGAATGTATTCTGGGACATTAGGCAAACCTACCTAATGTCACTTAGGAAGAGTCCTAGAGGTTCAAACAAAATAATTCTATTCATCTCAGTTAAGTATTATTTACTTTTAACAACATCAATTAATATTAATCTTCAGTTTGAAAAATAATATTTCTTCGTAATTTATTTAAAACATCACTAATATTAAACAAATATATATTTTTAAGGTAATTTTTTAATTATGATAATATATTATATATTTTATCTCTTTCAACTCACTCATAAATAAACAATCATGTATTAAATATTTAATATTCCTTATTTAGGGGAATATTAAACTAAATATTTTTTCACCAAAATGTGAATAAAATATTTCTTTAACTATTAAATTATTAATAATTAAAATTTATTCAATTATTTATTAAATTTTAATGATAATTTTAAGACTAATGTTTTTATAAGGAAAAATATTTATTTACCAAATTATTAAATATATATTTATCAGAGCATATGTTATCATACGCGAGGGAAAAATAACAATATTATTTTATTTCGTTTCAAAAGGGTCATTTTGGTTTTAATGCATTATTAAGGGACATTGTGTAATTAAATACATAATAAACACTAAACCTAGGTCTTTAATAGGCTTATTTTTCATTTCTAAAGTGGTTATTCATAGTTCCTAATATTCCTATCAATTTTATCCTCATAATATCTTCCTCTCATTGCTAAGAAAAACAAACGATCTTACTTCATGTCTAATGGAATATGAATTGGTCAAGATAAACAATTCATGATGATCAATATGTCATGGTATCACCTAGAGTTTCATATTCATTATTTAGATATCGAAGTAGCACATAAGGATTGCCGCTAAAGAGGATCATCATTATGTACTCATTTTGTAATGACTATATACAAATTTAGTGTTATGAGTCAAAACCATTAATGATTAATTAACATGAGATGAAGGAAATATTTGTACATGTGTTTTAAATTAATTATTAATTACTATGAAAATATCTTCTATTGTGGTTTTAGAGAAAACTATTTTTAATATTCGTTGGAAAATGGTCATTTTCTAGGGTGTTTACATTATGTACATTGATAATGATATATTTGATAAAATATTTGATATTAATAGGCCTAATAGGAATATCCATTACATCTATAAAATATAAGATATCTAGTTACAAGCCTTATCCTCCAAAATTCAACTTAAATGTAAATCAAAAAAAAATTACTATAAATGTGTTCATGGAAATGGATCCTAGAGATATATAAACATTAATAAAATAAAAGGTAGAATATAATTTCCAATTATATAATGATTTTTTAATAAGGAAATAATGATTGTATCATGTTGATGCTTAAAACGTCATATCTGCAGAGTGTAGATCTCTCAATAAGAGGATAGAAAATAGATCGTTAATTTTTCTTAACAAATTCAATACCTTTTAAGATAAATAATTTCATCACTATGAATATCCTCATGAATATTACCTATTTCCATATAATACATCTTTGAATAAATCGTTTGAAGATAACATTTTAATTAGAATAGTTGAAACTATGTAAAAAATTATAACACAATTTGGGGAAACAATAACCAAAATCATAATTGGAAGAAACCAGTGTATACTCAACCAATCAATAACATTATGGGTCTACATGGGTTCACTACTCATCATGCCTTCAGAATTGTAGTACATTAATATGTTCGTGACTCCTAAAAACTTATGGATCACACTCAAATTAGAAAAAAACACCAGGAGAAGAAACCACTGTAACTATGATTCTACTGTAACAAAAATATAACAATATTAGGATGTTATATTTAAAAAATCATGATAAACACTAAATTAATATTGGATTTGCAAGATATAATAACCCAAAACATATATAAACCAGTCCAAAATGCATAAAAGAACCCAAAAAATAAAATATTCCATGCATAAAATAGAAAATTATTTGGGTTAGGTGGCTTCATCATTGAATGTTCATCAACAAGGATCAATTCTAGGAAAAGCAAGTGTTAACCAAAAAAATAGGTAAACTCATTCACATTACACAGTGGTACATAGTTTATAGACCGATGACAACCTATTTTTGAACCACTTGGGGATTCACATACAATTTCAATTAAGGATAGTTATTCAACAAAAAAAGAAATTTATGCTGAAAAAAATTGGATCAAAAAATATGAGTAATAAAAAAGAAACAAAACATAAATAATTTAATGAAATAGTAAATTCTCACACCCCACCTTCATTATTTATACAATGAATAAATAAAATGGGTTTTGGTGATAAATTTTAAAAATTAAATGAGATGTTCAATAAGATTATCATAAATATTTCATTTTTAGAATCAATCAATAAAATGAACCACTGTGATAAATTTTTCAGGAAGATTTTGTCCAAAATAACGAATCTTGATAATGTGGGAACTATTGTGACGCATGGGGAATGTTCAATGTTTTTACCCAAATCCATACCTCATAAAGATAGAGAGAGACCATGGACGTTTCAATATTCCGTAAAATATTTTTGGATTTGAATTTTGATGTGATCTATGTGATCTCGAAGCTTGCATCAACCCCATGTCATATGGAGTTCTTGAAGAATCAGGGATCATGTAATTAAATCTGACTATGGTTTCCTTGAAAATGGATTTCTTGTTAGTAAAAATACATGGGGAATTTTAGAGTATATTATCATTATGTTGGAAAATTATATTTTATATGAAATTTGGTTTCATATGAATTTTAAAGTCATCTATAACTGTATATCAAATAAAATTGTGGTCTCATAAGCCTATTATATTTCATATAGTTATCAATGTGTTATGGTTCACTATGTGAATGTTAGAAATGGAATACAATGATCACAGATAAGATTTTATACAATGCATACACTAGTCCGAAATTATGTAAAAAAAATTACATTACATTAAATACATGATTCATGTTGATAAAGGAGGAAGTCATTGTATAAATGTTCAGTCAATATTCATGTAATATTCTACTACATTCACGCTATATATGGAAGAGTTATGACATAAAACAATTAGTTTCATTGAAATATCAATACACGTCAATGGGTTTTATACATATTAATACATGATATATAGAGATATAATATTTATTTAAGATCATGTATTTTGGAGATATAATGTTTTCAATGAATACAATAATGTTAGTAAAAGATGGTGGTAATATGGTGATTGAAACAGCATGAAGTATCCTATATTTTTTTAATACATGATCTTAATGAAGATTATGTGGACATTTTTTTGAAATATTTTAGGAAAGTTGATATGAATTATTATTGAAAAAGGTAATTTATTTAATTTTTCTAATGATGAATCATGTATAAACTATTTTTTATTTAAAAAATGTAAAATTAAATTAAAAGTGGTGTAGAGATAGAAAAAATGGGGTAGTGCCACTTAACACCAATAGGGGAAGGCTTCAAACTAAAAAAAGTTGATGATGTTTCCTAATTTGTCATATGAATGATGAAACTTCTAGACTAAGGTTGAAAATGTAAAAGGGTACATTGTGTACAAGTACTACAACAAAAACATAGTAGCTGGAGAGAACATTCAAGTTTCATATTGAAGATGAATAAAGAATAATATATATAATAAGAAAATGAAATGTGGGATTTCACTTAGTAAAAGAGATATTATATGAATTCCTTAAATCATAATGAGTTATAAAAACACCATTATTGGAATTGTTTTCATCTTTTTTCAAATAGGAAGATATTAACACAGAAGGAGAATTTTATTCCATTATGTGATGAGAGTAGTGATATTTTTTGTTTTTCATGGTTGTAAAATATGAGAGTGCATGGAGAAATATTGAAATTGTAATTAGAAAATCAGTAACCCATAGTGTCTCTGGTGCATAGGCACATTTTCATACATGATACTCGGATAAAAATGATTGGATGAGCTAAGTAAAATTTCCTGATTTTCTTATTTTTACTGCATTAAATATTCTGGGAATAGAGAGAGAGAGAGTGATGTGTTGTTAAAAATCAAAGTATAATATCTTTGAAGGGGGTAATTTTTAAATTTTTAGACCTCGATTCACCCCCACCCATAGGATGTAATCCATGTTAGGGACAACAAATATGTGAATATATATTATCTACAAAAAATATTATAAAATAAATATATATATATATATATATACAAAAATACAACAACTGTAATATATAAATAAAAAATAAATAAATACATCAATTAAATAACATTATACATAATAATTGTGAGAATAAATATAAATATATTAACATTTATATGTAAGTATAAAACATTTAAAAATAAATTTCATAATCCAAATATAATTCATAAACCATATATGTAACATATATAAATTAATCCAATAATATATATATATATGCATCCAGCCAAGTAAAAAATATTTAGATCTTTTGTATATATTATTGGTGAATTTATCATCATGTTGGTTTATAAAACACACAAACACGTATATAGTTTTGAATGTGTGATTTTTTGTGTTCTCATGTTTTTATATACATATAATAGATAAATATATAGAAATTCATGTGTTTTTGTGTGTGTGAATATCTATATACCAATCTATCTATATATATATATCTCAACACACTCACAAAAAGATAAATATATATATATATATATTCACATATATATCTATCTCTTTGGCTGTGACTCTATGTATTTATCTATGAAATATATATGTATTGTAATGGTTTATCCCAATTGGGCACATTAAATTGATAATTAGGGTTTTGAAGGTGTTCGAATGAGGCTCAACGAGGGTTTGATGGAGTTTGTAGTTGAAATTATACAGGAGTAGTTGGTTCATTTTGTGAGAATATATTGATAATGTGATAGGTTGTTTGAATCTTAGAGGCTAGAGATTCATTGTTTGAAGTTTCATATTGGAGTATTGTGCTTTAAGAGACTTGTAAAATGAAATAATAGTTCACGATGTGAACTAATTTATAACTAAGGCACACTAAAAATTAGAGAATGTTCATTGGGATAGGAGTTGGAGGGATTCATGTCCTCAATATATTTTACATATTGATTTTGGGGGACCATTAAAACTCATGACTTGAATCTTAGTTTCACATTATGAATGTACTGAGGTTAACCATATTTATAATTTCTAGACCACTCTTAAAATAATTCATTACTCTCTCATTTACCAAAAAACATAAGTGATCCCTAGGTGATTTTAGAGGATCTTATATCCCATTTAATCTTGCATTGATCCTTTTCTGTTGAAGGATTACCATTAGGAATTCAATGTGATTAAAATCTCGTTCTCCCTTCATTTCTCTTATTCCTTCATTAGGTAATTCACAATGGTGAAGTTACATTGTTCAGGAAATGTTTAGTTCTTTGATATTGTTGAACATTGTTATTTCTAGGATGAGTTGAGGATTCCTTTTTCATTTTCAATCACTCAATTATATTTACTTTTCTGTATTTTGTTTGGTGATCTAGAAAGCATTGGTAAGGTAGTGGAACCTTGTTCTCTCCCTTTTTAAGTTAATGTGTGGGAATTCAATGTTTTTGTCTTCCATTGGGAGGATAATAACTATCATATTAAGAAGGTGAATAATTAGATATGTCAAAAATTATTGGGAATATGGAGAAATCACATGTTTTACTACTTTTGATTAGATTAATTGTGATCATATAAAATCTTATTGTCATTTATAAAAATAATGTCAGTTGGGAGCCTTGATTGTATTATAGTAGTGATAACTATGAAACCATTATTATGTTTATTTTTCGATATCACCCTGAATTAAATGGATACCAAATTATATATGGATAAATGGTTGGTTTCACATGGATATATGGAATTCTATGATAACACTCATACTATGTATTGAAGTAAAGTAATGAAACTCCATCTTATTGAATCTAGAATTTGGTTTTTTGGACTCTAGAATGTATTTCTAGAAGTGGATGTGATTTTTAAGTTTCATTGTGTGATGTTTGCAATTTTTTGGTGAATTTCGTGACTGTTTGGGTTGTGTAGTGTGTTGACCATTGATATGATGGTTTGTTGTCATTGGGTGTGGCATGGACTAGTGTATGGTGGTTTGGATGTGTGGTTATTATAGTGATATGGTTAGATTTTAGTGATATGACATCGATAAAATAGTGTTTTTTGGTGGTGGATGTGAGATAGATGTGTTTTAATATTGTTTTATTATGTTATTTTTCCTAGTTTTTTATAGAATGAATTTTAAATGTTGAAACTAATATGACATGTGTGGGAAAATGAATAATAATGGGGAAATTTCAATATGATAATGGACTGGATTTTAATTTTATTGATTAAACTAAAAGAGATAAATAATAAATGAATTGTTTGTGTTAATTTTAATGAAATGGATTATTAAATGGTTGTTAATGGAAACTCATTAATTTTGGAAATGGTGGAACCTATTATAGAATGTGTAATTGTATGGTTATGTATTGTTTTAGGGTAGCGATGTGGGTGCATTACTACATATGATGTTCACCTATAGGATGGGTGTTGTGTTTAATCCATCTATCATGTATTTTTCTGTTATTTCTATTAACTATCACCTGATTTTGATAACATTACCAACACCAAAATGTTTGGTGTTCCATGTTATTTCCCTAGCATCTTGGATGGTGGGGGTTGGGATGGCTATAAAACCCTTCTTTATTAATCTCCCTTCAATAGTAGTAATAATATGTGTTAGTGTTGGAGATTATCCAAAGATGGCGTGAATTGATGTGGAGATTACCCTATGATGATACGGGTTGGTGTCTGAGATTACTGAAAGATGATATATGTTTTTATTGGATATTACACAATGAGGTAGGTGTTCAAGATTATCAATTAATGAAATAGGTTGTTTTTAGATATTACACAGAGATGATATAGTTTATAATGGATATTTCTTTGTGGTGATACGAGTTGGTGTTGGAGATTCCCAACATATTATATGGGTTGGTGATGAAGATTACTGGATGATGATATGAGTTGGTATTGGATATTACCCAGTATTGTTGAGGATGTGGTATGTGGTGGAGGTCATGCACAGTGAGATGAGGGAACAAGGTTGATGCACTTAATTTTTAGGATACCCTATCTCTCTGGTTTTGTGAGGATGTTGTTAAGTGACGATGAGGTTGTGATGTGAAGATTATTGATACTACCACCAAATGCTAGACCCTATGGGAGGTTTCCATATGTAGGGATGTATCCCAAAACACATCAAATATAGTTTTATTTGAGATTTAATATTTAGGGAAGGTTGGGAGAATATTATATTTAATTTTGGGACATGGTAGTATAAAATTAGTGAGGAAATAGTGGTGGGAAATATTTTATTTGTGTTCTTTTGATATTTTTTCAATCTATTGGATGAAAAATTTGGTGACTATGTGATAATGATGTTGGTATTGGTTAGTTGTAATATTTATGTGTGTTTTTTTATGTTTTATTGTTTTCTAGTACATCAGTATTCTCTTTTTACATGTTAACTAGAGACTATGGGTATAATCTGACAGAGTATACATATTGTTCTCACCCAATATATCATTAAATTGATATTTGGTATTGCAAGTGGATATTTTTGAACATGTTGGACATTAGTATCTTGGATTAGATATTTTATTATTTCTATTTTATACGGGTTTTCTTTCTTACTTAGTTGGATACTTTTATTTATATTTGTTGAATTTCATCACGAATTGTGGGATAGTATGGGGATTACATTCTATATTATGTACTAGTGTTTCTTTTTTTATCCTTTATATATTTTAATATTATAATATTAATTGGTGTGATGAATTACGTTTGTTATATTTTTTACCATTCGTGTTTGTCAACAACTTTGGTCCTACTAAATGTGGGACTCAAGGTTCATTGTCTCTCTTCAAAAAATGGCATCCCAAGAGAGGTACGTTCGGAATAAAAGGGTTTTTTATAGGGTGGTGACAATGGTTTAAGAGGAAAAATGTTATGGAGCTAGGATTTAGGCACAATGTGTATTTCATGGGTTGGTTTGGAAATACTTCAAGTTGACATTTTGGTGTGACCAAGGATAGGGACACCAAAAAGTACATAGTGTTTTATCTCCCCTTATTTTCTTATCTAACGACTTTCTGTTTATTGAAAAACCATTTGATTCTGACTTATTTTAAGGGTAAAGACCTAGGGGAGGTACATGTATCATGATAAATTGTAAACATGTCTAAATAGGGTAATTTTTGGAAATTAAAATGAAATTATTTTAATAAACCATGATAAAAAATCTATGTTTTTAAGATTTTGACTTCTCCATACTTTTTAGGAACTGATCATGGCCATTATATTGTGTATCTCATTAATTAATGGTTTAGAATACTGATTTAGTAGATCATCTATTGATTCACTGATAGAGAAAAATAATGCAAGGTAGTGGACCTTCTATGCCTTTCAGATGCAGAGTTTGAGGGAGAATGAGGGAGAATCTCTAATCTCATGATAGAGCACTAGTTGGATGATATTGAGATCAAATTATGTCTAATTCATGTTCCAGTTGAGTTTTAGGTGTTGATAGTATTTAATCAAATGTGGGTAGTTGTGTGTTAGTGGAAAATAATTTATCATAGTGAATTGAAGGAGAAATATTCTTCATGGGATGAAATTTAGATTGTTTTAAACTCAAAATTATTCCAATCAATAGTGATGGTTGAAAAGAGATAGGATCTACTCTCCCTTCAATAAGAGAGAATGAGTGTGTGGAGGATCAAGATCAAGTTCATGTTTCTCCCATATATTTCCCTTTAGGTCCTTATAAATGAGGGTTCTAGAGAATCACATATAGAGGAGGCATTGCTCCCCACAATAAGTTATGAGTTCACACCATTTACGCTTACTATGTATATAGAGGTGATTTATAACGTGGGAGTTATCTTCTGTATAATTCATGTGGGAGGTGATTCCCAAGAGGGTAATATGTATGACATCTTGAGTCTTGGGGTTCTGATAGATTTTCACACATGCACCTGTTATAAGGGTTCTGACTGGTAGAGATCTGGCCTGTATCGACTTTTATAGGACAATTTGGGGATGGTGAATCATTAGAACTAAGATGAAGATTTTTTTTCATACTACATATGTAGTGATTCTGGACACCATTATGCTCATTAACTGACAACCCATTTTGGATAGTGTAAAATGAACTTTTTGGACACTTTTTTTTGTGGTAGTAGTAGTTTTCTCTAATCCAGTTTGAGAAGAACTGATCATCGACAATTAATATTAATTTGAGGGAAGACGGATTTGTTATAGTGAATCCTTGTTATGTTATCATATTTAGTCATCTATTATTAATCACAGTCACAATGTTTGTATGAATGTATATAGAGGATCCAGGCTTTGTAATATGTATGAGATGGACATGCCAACACCAATAAGGCCAGAGGTAGTCTGAGGTATGATAAGATTATCATCTAACCTTTTTGATGCAGGATAATCAACACCTTTGTTTCCCCTAATATTGTATATGATTTGGAATGAGATTTAAAGACAATTACAACTCCCCAAGTGTTTTACATGCAACTTGGAGATCAAGCTACATCATTTGTGTCTATAAGGGACATAAACTAGTGATGGAGAAACATTAATTAGTGGGGTCTCTTTTTTTACTATAGAAATGAACATATGATGTCATACTCATCATAGAGTGACTATATTCCATGAATAAATTCACTGATTTATTTTAGAGTGGGGTTTTATTTTCGAATATGGAGGGCCAGTGAGTGGATTTCATTGTTGAAATTGTTATTGAATGGATATCAGTAAAGTAGAACAAATTCAGTTTCAATTGGAATAGAACTCAATGGAATGAATGGTAGAGGATGTTTCTATTTTTAAAGAGTTTTTTGTCAATTTTTTTATCATTGGGGTTATGACATTACCCCATTGAAGTGATGTAGATTTTTAGATAGAGTTGCAACCATGTGCGTCATGTACATAAATTGATCCATATTAAATTATGCGTATAAGGATATGATATTTTAGGATGTTGGATTATGAAATGATTTAATTGTGTATCATCTAACCTAGTTTATCTCCTTTGGTAGCTCTAGTGTTTTTCAAAAATAGAATATGATAGTATGAGGTTGTTCATAGACTGAAAATGGTTCAATTCGGTGACACATAAGAACTATTACACAATAAAAAGAATAATTATTATTTTTGACCAATATAAGGGAGCCAGATGGTTCTCGATTATTGAAATATGGTCTTAATATCATTAGTATAGGGTGAAAGATGAGGATATCCCAACTAATAAATTTAGGTGTAGGTATTGGATCTTCATGTTCATGGTTATTGTATTCTATGTCACAAAATAAATAGATGTGTTCATTAGGATCATAACTCTCTGTTTCTTAAGTTCTTAGACCATTATATAGTCATTTTCTTTAATGAAATCACAATTAATTCAATGAAATGGGAGGGGCATGTTAGTTATCTAAAAGTTGTCTTACAGGTTCTTAGACACCATCATCTCAATTTCAAACATCCCATGGTCATGTTTTAGGTTCAAGTGGTGCACTTTACTTGACATGTGGTGTCTCAGAAGGATGTTTCCATGTATTAATATAAGGAAGAGGAAATTGTTTCTTGGGTGGATCCCAATAATGTGTCAATGGATCATAGATACCTTGGTCTTGTGGGATATTGTCATAGGATTGTTCCTAATTTCCCTTGGGTTTCATCCCCACTAAAAAAATTGTACAGGCAGGACCTATAATTAATATAGACAAATAAATTCTAGACAATAATCTATATCCAAATGGTGATGTTGAACAATTCCCTAGTGCTTCAATTTCTAAAGGAAGGTGTGATGTTTGAAGTTTCAGTAATGGGTCCCATCATTGTTGGGGATAAATCTAGATGTAGTAAAGGATTATGATCTATTATGGGTATAGGATGTTAGGTTTCCACAAGATTAATTATGCCACCAATTATCTGGAGTGGTCAGTGGTTGTGATTGCATAGAATATAGGGTGGCCTTTCTTCGTCAACAATTTCATTTGTGGTTTTCATAGACCACGGCCACCTGAAATTTGTTCTCCCTCAACGAGATTAAAATTTCCACTAACAATGGTGGATAAATTTTCTCTATGATTGTGATTTTGGGATATCTTACACCCTAGGAAATGATAAATCTATTACTAATATGTTGATTTTGAGTTCCTAATTATTTGTGGTTCATGATTACACGAATTTTGGGAAATGGATGGAGGATATGTCAATTATTCATCCAGATATGGGGAAAAGAGTTCAATGAGGTTATCTTTTTCAAATATGCATGGAATTTTCCATTATTACATAGGTGGAGGAGTCTGAGTTAGGAGAAATATAGGTATAGGTGATTCATTACTATATTTTATTTGTTGAGGCTTCAAAGTAATGGTCAAACTGTGGTCATAATAAGGTGTTTTATTAGGGATGATTTATTTTAGATGTTGATTATTTGATAATGAGTTGTCCTTGACTTTCACAACTCATCCTTAGTGGTACATTTAAATTTTTCTATGATGTATGATGGTTTGAGAAAATATCTGCTTTTTATTGCGATACATTGGTCGGTGGTTGAGTTTGTAGAAAATTGTATAGATTGTAAATAAGAGAATGACCAACAAAATGTTTCTGGAGGTTTATTGTAGCCCTTGAGTGTGATCAGTTGGAAATTAATTGCAATCATTATTTATTTCTCAATGAGATACTATAGTATATTTGGGTATTTGATTTAGATTGGGTGAATGTGGGCCAATTGATGATGTTAACCTATTTTTTAGTGATCCATGAATTGAGTGGCATTAATGTTTTGGAAAGGTGGTATGTGGATGATTTGGTTAAAAATCATAGGGTACAGCGTACCATTATCTTTGATTAGGATCATAGTCTTAACTAATGGTTCTGGAAGTGATTCAATACGAATATGTCTCCCAATTTATCCTTATATTTTATTTTCACACATGGACTAATGTATAGATTGAGTGGCCCATCTAAATGATGGGGGGATATGTTATGAGATTGTATCTTAAATTCTTTTGGGACATCAAAAATGCATCTACCTTTGGTTTATTTTTCATCAAACAAACATTATAACTCATCCATTACCATGACTCTTTTTGATCCATTTTATGGATTACTAGTTCATTTATCATTATTCTAGACAAAGGATGGAGAGTTAGTGGTTCTTGGAGTCTATGTAGAATAGATAATGACTAATAAGATCTAGATGGTTTGAGAGTGGATTAGGGAGTGGTAAGAGACCCATAATCCCTATATTGAGTGTAGTAGATGTCCCCAATATATATATGTCAAACACTATTTATTCATGATGGTTACCCCTCATCAGGGTAATTTAAGGTTTAGAATATAGATTAATCTTTCTCCCCTATTCATTTCAAATTTTAATGTGAAATCACACAATGGATTGGTGGATTATCTTTTGGACCATCAACATTAGCTAGATATAATCCGTGGAATATTCCTTATGTTCCAGCTTCATTAGTATCATCATAATGACTCCCACATCATTTATTGTGGAGATTTTGATATCATGGGTGACATCGAATTTTAGGTGTGACCCATAGAGATCTATAATTATGGAGATAAAGTGAAATATCGATGAACAATACCCTTGGACCATGATATTTGGAGGTATGGTGTCCTGGAAAGGAATAATTAGGATCCAGAGACATAGATTCATTCCCAATACCCTGCTCTAATTTTTACTTTCACTTTTATTATTTTATGATGTTATTTTCTAATATATCTTATTTATGAGATGTTCTTTTTTACCTTTATAGTTGCACGAGGAATTGGTTAATGAATATGAATAGGGGAAACCCCATTTTTAGTCAATATTTTCTATATTTATGATGAATTTAAAAACCAAGTATGTAAGCCAGTGCCAACCAAAGTAGATAATATCTCAATATAGAGAGAGGGTTACATTTAAGAACATGCTTGGGGTTGTGTTTCTTTCCATTTGTGGTGGTTACTGACATGGGATGTTTTGAGGATGAAATGGTTATGTGAGTGGTTAGGAGGAAGAGATGATGATTTTATAATTTTTGTGATGGTGTGATGTTGTAATAGGTGAGGTGGTGATATGGTCTTGTAGAGTGTTTTGAGGATGTTTATTCATTCCCCAATCTGTTTTAATGGTTTTTTTCAGGTGTAACAAGATCATTGATAGGTATCACATGGGATGGTTATTCATTCCTTCCTCTTTTGGAATTTGGTTTTTATTCTTAATGATGAGAGTCATTTTAGAGGTCTCCATTATAATTTTTTATGCATTCTTATCCTATAATGTTTCTTGTATAAGAGTTGCAGTTGTTCCGAGGAGGCTCTAGGACGGTTTGATGGAGTTTGTATATGCATGTAATGACCCCATACCCCAATTTCACCCCTCATAGGCTAGAAATAATGTATGATTGAATACTACCCCTGAGTCCAACCACTAGCATCCTCGGTTTGGTCACTAGAATCTGGGGTATAGAAATATCCCAAATTGGAGGCATTACCTCTATAATAATAGGATCATGATATAAGAAAAATGAACTGTAATAAAATACCTAACATAATATAAAAATGAAACCAACAACATCTCAAAATAAATGTATAAAGTGATCAAATAAATAAAAAAGTCTGCAAATAAACACCTAGAAAACGCTAAGGCATCGACACAACATTAACTCCAATTCCTCAACTATAAATGTCTATGATGGTCCAATATTTCCTCCTCAAATCATGAAAATAATTAATATATATATATATAGGATAATCATAGAGGTATACTCAGTAGGGTAATACAAATGTATCCCATACACATGTGAACAACATATTCTAATTTACCCATGAGAAATTAATAGATCCAAAAGCACCTAAAAAGGACAACTAACCAATCTCATCCTCACCAATGCGCACTCACCAAATGACACAATCCAAGTATAATAATATAGAAATAAACATATGGATAATTGTATCCTCACACTACTTTCCCATAAGGGTTTTTTCTCTCATACCACAGCCTCGTATCTCCTCGTTCTCCCATCTCTTACGTATGGTGAATAAAAAATGATTTTCCTTTAAATTATTGAATGTATTTTTTGTAATACATTTTAATGATTGTTTATGAAAGAATTACATTTCTTTAAAATCTGATTTTCTTGAATGTCTTCCCATTATAATGTGATATTTGTTTTTTATTTTATTTATGGATTATTAGTTATTTCTTTAATTTAATTCATATAATATATTTTCTACCATTTGAACAGACATCATATTTTATTGTACATTCAATTCTGAAAATCACAATGGGGGATTTGTTTTTATAAAATGGGGAGATGTTTTTTAAGGGGTGGTTTTAATTTAAAGGGGAGATGTTTTATTAAGGGGGAGAAATTTTTCTTAAAAGGGAGAGTATCTTTTTCAGTAAAATTTTTTTGTCAAAGGGAGAAAATATTATTCTACGCGGGAGTCCCTCATATTCAACATCATACTCTTCATCATGTTCGGATGAGTTAAAAACTCATGGGTAGTTAATGTTTAAAATTTTACTCCTAATATGAAGTTATTAAAATAAAAATTGGTTGGGGTTTTTTCCTATTTTTTTCATTTATGTTTTGGGGTTTGTGCATTGAAAAAAAGGATATTGTTGAGTGATGAGTCTTAATTCTCACTTTTCTATTCCATTAGTTTTGGAAATGAAAAACACTTTCTGACAACATTTTTACTAACATTTTATGTCCCATATGTTTTAGCATGTTATTATAAAAACATAACTTTTTAACACATATATAGTATGTTCTCTCATATAATTAATATAAAATTAATATTAATCATTACGATTATAATATTGAGTATGATTAGGTTTATTGTACCAGCCTTTAATCGGACCATGAGTTATACTTTTTCTTGTTTATCATAATGATAAAATTCATAAAGATCGTTCTAGTTATGGTACCAAAACAATCCTTTTCGGTTCTAAATATATTCTATTTATTTTGATAATATTACATAATAATGAGAATTACTTCATCCCAAAATCACATTTTGTATACTTTTCAAAAATAAACCCCTTTTTAAGATTTTTATAATAGTGCCCAGATGCTCCCCAGGCTCCTTGTGTCTTTTTTAGTATATTATAATATCTTCTATAACGACAACCATGAATTTGTTAAGGTAATATCTAATGAATATATTAATCAAGCCCAAGAAGATTTATGGAGCATTAATGAGTCTGAATGGAGTTACTATGAGCTCATAGTGCTCATACCTTGTATGGAAATCAGTCTGGGGGATATCCTACATCATCAACCTAACTTGGAAATACCTTAACTACAAATCCAACATAGAGAAGTATTGTTATACATGTTGTTGATCGAACAAGTTATCAGTCCTTGGTAGAGGGTACTTTTTCTTCATCATGATCTTGTTGATCATACGATAATCAATGCAATGTCATATTGACCTATCCATCTTCTTGACAAAGAGGACAGTTGATTCCCATAGTGAATCACTTGGGCATATAAACCCTTTATCTATATTCTTATGTAGTTTTATTTTCATCTCCTCATGTTCCACAATATAAATTCTATAAAGTTTTTTGGATAGTTTCAATTCCCCATATATAAGCTTGATTGAAAATTCAATATCTCGACTAGGAGAAAGACCAATCAATTATATGGGAAATACTTCAATGTATTCCATCACAATGGGCCTATCTTCAGAGATGATACATTCCATCGACTCAATCATTCAAGATTGATATGATTTCTTGTAGAGAAATAATATACATAATTGAGATGTTGGTTTCAAATAAGTTTCATCCATCTCATTTCATTTATACAGATTCTAAGGATGTTACGTGATATGGAGCGTGATTTCCTTCTCATGGAAGTTTTGGTTGGATCTATATCGGGAAAACAAATCCATACCAATAATTTCATAACATTCAAGCAAAGGGAGAATAGAAAGGTTCTATGTGAATTTCATCACAAAATTTTTGATAGGGGAGGAGTTTTATAAATTGGATGCAATAATTTTCCCATTTACAATTTTCACTAAAATCATTACTTCTGTGCTTTGTCATGGTGTTGGAATAGTTCTACTAAAATTTCATGACATGAAGGAATATGTAGAACCAGAATCAAAATATATTCTCTCTATTCCTGAATGAATAACTAATCTACTAGTCACCACTTCATTTTTAGGATCCACCCCAGTAGTTGTGACAACATAAGCTCACCCTTACTACTTTGGAGGTTATTGGTCATCTATAAAAAACCCTTGTATTGGTTCATTGGTTTGCAAAGTGTCATGTTTCCATATAGTTTAAACAATGAATTATTCCTTAAGGGATGAATGGTCATTTCATTACTTAATATCATTAGTGTGATTATACCATTGGAGATTTCTATCTAGGTGTCCTTCCTTCCTGCACAGAATAAATATCCTCATTCCCCTTAATAAATTTCTTGAATTTTTCTGTCCACAATTTTAACAAGTTCAATGATGAAATTTTTTAGCACCATTAGGTTACACCTTAATAATTCCAATATTAAACTCCAATTTTTTCTTTATATACCTATTATACCCTTGAGATTCGATTATATCCATTTTTAATTTGAAATAATATTATAAAATTTCATTATAGCTATCAAAGCCAAGAATCCACAAGGATTTTCGGATACTAGTTTTTTGCTCTCAAAAGAGGGGTTCAACATTTATTTCAGAGGTAATGACAAATATAGTGGTGTATCATGTTTTTTTATGATGTTTTAATTGTATTCCCTGATAAATTCATTGTATTTTTTTGAGGAAAATGTAATACCTTTCCATTTAAAGTCATTGGACGTGATGAAAATTTTTATCAAAAAATTTTCCCAGAAATCCTTCCATCCCAATGCTTCAATGTCTTCCTCATTATTCATAGTCTTGATCAATGTCCTCCATTGATAGTCTTCTCCATGAAAATGAAAAAGAGCTAGTATAATCATTTTTATATTGGAATATTTATGTATGGATAATATCTTCTCAAAGGAGTTGGTCCATTTTTCCATGATTGGGGGATTATATGACCCATTGAAAGGCCTTTGACACATAAAGGTATAAATTATAGCTTTTTATTTCTTAGGAGTATTTTAGTAGTCCTATTTATCTAGGTGTCTTTTCAGAACCTAATTATTTTAATAGATTATCAACCAATATTTCTCTGTTACCACTCCTATTAGGTTTGGAATCTCGTCGGGGCAGTTATCACATTTCACTTCACACTGAATGTTTACATGATTCCACCTATTTCCAAACATTGTATACAATAAAGGTAAAATTAGTGACGACTATTTTTATAAAATTAAACACAATAATAGGAATCTAATTACATTAATGATATATCGTACAAATTACATTTATTTCTTAACTTATGAATTCATAAGATTCAATCCATGTTATACATGTTCTATTCTCTAACATTTAATCTTATAGGATTTTCTATTCACTTAATGATGATTCATAATTACATTGTTAATTTACTAACGAATATCTCTTCAGAGTGTCAAAATATGTGTACATCAAGGACCGTTGTCATGCACTAGATCCCTATTATGTATTGCTTAACACAGTGTTTTCATGTTTTTACACAATGTACTTTTGGGCCAGATCCACATCCACATGTAGTATTTAGAAAGGGTTGTATTATCTTTATTAACATATTACACCATACATACTAAATTTTAGGGAAGTGTATATATAATTAGTTTCATCAATATATCTTTTTCTAGACTTTTCTAATCCTATATCCAAAATAACATATCATTCCTATATTATGAATTGTTGAAACTCTTCTCTTTATTACACACTAGTTCATGATTTATTACATAGTTGTTCACATAATAAAAACCATAATATCGATAACTATAGTTTTTTTGGGAATTACTTACATTAAATAACAACATATAATATGGAATACGACATCTTTATTGAAAACTCCCTTAACGTTCTCATATTATTTTTTCGTAATTAAATATACATTGGATAACCAAGGGACATACTTAAGAAAGGGGTGAGAAATAAATATTTATAATGGAATAAACATGGGATAACATGAATAATTTAATACATGTTAAAATATTGTCATGTAAATGGGGAATAAAGAGAGTTAGAATCAAAATCATGTACAATGAGCCATGATATAACATCATAATCATAAAGTTAACATTGGAAATGTGGGAAAAAAATTAAAACATTTCATCATAAACATTGGAAATGGCTAAATAATAATAAACATGATGAAAAAGGTATTGTGATATATTTGGTTCAATCACTATTTTATTTTAGGACATCTCATGAGATTAATCATTAACCAATGTATTAGATCACTATATAATTCCATGTGCACCTATCACATTCATTTCATTCTAATTTTTAAGTGTTCCACATAGATCATTAAACAAGAATATATTAATCATCATAATTTATTCCATGATTATGTATTTTGTAATACATAATTTTAAGTCCCCAATAAATGTTGTAAAAGTTCATAAATTCAAACACCCCTGATATAAAATAGATATTGGAATTCACTACACATTTATTTGTCGTAGAAAATCGTTGTAAAACATCTTTAGCATAACAAAATTTATTAAATTTTTATAAAATGGGTTGATTATAGAGAAAGGGGTCTCTAATAATTTGAACAGAAAATGGATTGTAATAGGGCCCTTGAAAATCATCTCCCAACATTATTAATTTGAAATAGAAGGCACAAGATAATGAAGATTCGTGAATTATGTGGAGAGGGAAGGGATTCCTTACCTTGAGAGTGTGATTCAAACTGCATGGGAAGTGAATTTTTTGAGATTGGGTGAATCTTTAGAGGAATATAAAGAAGATATGGATGATTAAGGAAGTATTAAAAGGATTTTTAGTGCAGATATATGGGATATTGGGTGGGTTTATATTGGATACTAATTGGGATTTTTTTCATTTCTCAAACTCAGGTTTTGGACTCTATATAAAAATATAACTATAACCAAAAAGCATACCATGTTTTTTCCCATGATTTATAGAAAATAAGAGTTTTAATTATTATTTTATCATTTTAGGGACCTAACATAGTAAAATAAGTCCTATTTATAATGTGTAGGTGATTCATACTCATTAACAAATTATTTTGAAACCACAAAATATATTATAGGTTTTGGAGGATTCATAAATTCTTTAAAAATTTAATAAAATAAACATAAAATAAAATTATTCTGTAGGGAAGAAATATATTCTTTCCTTTATACCCTTTTTTATATTTATTTCATCCCTTTTGGGTCATTAGGATGTCATAATACACATCTTATATTTATAACGTGTTTAATTTTGACCCAAAAATTTTATTGTCTCATAAAATTATAATAAATATGATGTTGGATATTTTTTTATCTTATTATTCAAATAAAATATTAATTTTATAAAAATATTTTTCTAAATGTTTTTACTTTCAATTTTAATAAATTAATCAACCATTATTGGGAAATATTGGATTTTTTTAAAATAATATTTTTCGAACACTTATCAAATTACATTCGACATCATAATGATTTTATGATAATTTATATTTAATAGATATTAATTAATAATCATACATTATAGAAATATTAATTTTATCAAAAATAATTTATTTCATAACATTATGCATATTAATTGAAATTGAATACTAATTTAAAATGAAATTTGTGTTTTATTGTATAAAAATCAAAATCTTTTAAAAATAAACAATTTGAAGTAAATATAAAAATTATTATATTTAAAATAATATATATATATATATATATTCATATTATTATGTTATTAATATATATCTTCTTAATAAATTATAAAACACCCTTAGGTTAAGCTGCGCGATGGTGAGATTTTTCGAGGGTGGTTCGGCATACTCAGTTTGCACTATGATCTCAATGAGCTTTAACATTACCTTAAACAGTTTCCCTCTTACACTAGTTGGTGTATCTCATATTGGTTTTGGATTAAAGATAATACCATGGATGATATCTCCCTCAAAATCTATGATAAGTGGGATTCATAGGGTATGATCCCACTGGTTCAGGCTATTATTTCATTTTTTGTGATAATGGAATTTCTTAAAACCCTATATTTCAACTAATCATAAAGTTGATATTCAATGACTATATTTTAAGTGGAAATGATTCGTAATAATCTTATAATTATTATTTTCTATAATAAAACAAAATAATTTTAGGTGTTATATATAACTATAATACATAATAAGTAATTTAATTAAATCACTAGGGGAATTTTATTTATAACAATTCAGTTCATTACACTCTACATTATTATAAATGGTTGGATTGGTTTAAAATTTATTTATTTGATAATATTATAGTAAAATCCATATATTATTCTTTATTGAAATAAATTTAGTGCTGGTTTATTAAATTTTGTAAAGTGGATGGTATAATTAAATTGTTCTTGAATGATGATTTTAAAATGATGATTTTAAAATTATGGATTTTATTAGATTCATGGAAAATGTTTGTTAAAATGTTTTAAATAATTAAAATTTTATGTGAAATTCATTGGAATGTATTTTAGAAAACACAGTTCTTGTGGGTTCATTTTTAATTGTCATGACCATATAGAAGGGGCATATTCCATTGAGTCGCATTGTATTGGTTACCATGTGATGTCATGGTTGATCTAAAAGAGATCATGCATGAGTATGAACCTATCACATGGGCATGCACGTGTGGATGTGTTGATTTTTGGATATTTTAATTCATTGATTGGGTATTCCAAATGGTATTGATAAAGGTTTTAAATGATTGTTTTATTTAATTCAATGGAAAACTTAATTGAATTTGATGTAAACAATTTTAAATTGATTTTAATAGGTTTTATATAAATGTGATGACAAGTTTTGTTTTAGTTTCATGACTTGTGAATTCATTAGAGAGATCCTATTGAGTACAGACTCACCCCCTTCTTTATAATTTTTTTGTGTTTTCAGATGTCATATATCGAGGAATATGTAAAGAAAATTTATCACAGTTCATTAGTAATTCTTCTTAATATCATGGGTTTGAATTATCGAGTTGGAGATTCATGTAGGTTGAGAGTTAATTTTTAGTCTCATTTGTGCCATTTTGTTTTGTTTTCATTAATTCATTTGGTCATGTAACATGGTTTCAACTTGTACTCTGATATGGTTGTTGTCTTGGTTATGTTTCATTTTTTTGGTACTCATGAAACATATATAGGTTTGATTGATTATTATCTTGTGTTTTAGATGTTTATATTTTAATGGTAAAATCATCCAAAAAATGTTCTTGAGGCCCTTGAAATTTAATTCCAACCTTTATTATCGTGGGGATTTCACCAAAGGTCAATAAAACCCATCGCCTCTTCCCAATCCAACGGATAAGGAAAGGGATGTTAAAATTGTCATCATACATGACATTTCTCTCAGGTTACAACATAAATAAGTACTTGTTGGAACTCATAAGATGTTGACATATTGATAGGGGATCACACCAGGGGCCTATGACGGATACCTAACCTAGACCAGAGTAAACATATACGATGCAAATCAAATGCTAGGGAAGCCGGTAAGAGGATAACTAACCCAAAATAGGGAGGAATGATAGAGGATGACACTCTCGGTCATTTATTTGGATACAAGACTCTATCTAAGACTAACTAATTGAGATAATCACTCATCCTATTATTTGGAAGGTATACCTCACTATAGCCTCATATTTATGGACTAATAGAACACACCCAATAGATACTCAACAATAACGAAGAGAAAAAGGGCCTCAAATTTACCGGGGATAAGTACACAACATGTAAAGGGAGTAAAATATGATTATAATATATTATTTGTATGTTTGTTTCCTTTTTAATATTATAGTATCCTCTAACATATTCCCATGAACTCTAGTAATCACCGTGTGCAATGGACATGCTCGTGTACTCTAGCCATGCATGGATGATTTGGTCATGTTCATGTACATTGGCCATGTTAACGTGCTCTAGCCATGTCCCTTCTCCTATACTCAGCGGTACTGACTGTGTTTCTTATAGAAACCCCAGCCTTTTACACGTAATATTACATGATTGTAAGCATAACTCACTATGAAATACAATCAAAGGATCAAAAAGACTAGTGTATTTGGAAGAATATGTACATAATTAAATTACATGAAAATATGATAAAAAAGAAATAATAATTTACCACAATGAACTATTAACTTATTTTGAGCTCCTACAACAACATAAGATAACCTGGGGAATACATAGAGAAATGGATTAGCTAAAAATCCTAGTACGGGAATAAGAATTTGAATTACAACATAACACATGAGTCAGAAGACCTAACATGATAACATAAATGGAATTTATTATGAATAAACATATGTTATAATAAAATATATAATATTGTATCATAATATTATTGAAATAATTTATTTTTATAGTTACATACAACACAAAATAAATAGGATTTGAGGCTAACTTAGAATACTATATCACATTGTGGACAAAAACCCATAACAGATTATGTTTACTCCCTAATTCCATACATAATGTCATGTGAGAAAAAACATTACCCAATTAATATGAGTGAAATCTATGTGTACTCAAAATAACATGTATAAACTTATGTGTTCCACATAATGAAATAAAATATAAGGAATAATCATAAGGGATTCCAATGAAAAGAAATGGGTTTTGAAATAAAGTTATATAGAATAACCAAAAGGTGTATCAAAATGGTATACATGAAAGAAGGGATTAAATCATTTTTTGAAAATCATAAATTAGAAATATGATTATTTCATGAATAATTATGTCAATCTTTTTAGATTACATGAAAAATAGATTTTAGGATACATTATAAATGATCAACTTTAGTGTGGTTTAAGGTAAAATATTTAAGAGTTTTTAAAAAGGGCAAAAGAATATTTTTTTGTATAAAATAATAATCGAACTAAAATATTTTTTTCATAACAAAATGAGATATTTTATAAAAAATTAGTGGATTTATGAATTATATATAGTGTTCTTGAATATGGGTAAGAAATAGATAAAATCCCTATAATTGAACATTCCAATCAGGAGAAATTGTTATGGGAACCTTTTTAAAACCTGTATTTCCCCAAAAAAGAAAGCTGAATTGGGAAATATACATATTTTTGGAAAATATAAATATAATATAGGAAAATTATATTATAATAATAAAGTAATACAATAGTTTAAATATATATAAAGTTTAACCTATAGGAAAACTTGTAGGTTCGGAGAGATCCCTTACCTTATGTCTAAATGTGTTTGTCACTTGCACATAATGTCTTATATAATTTATTTGTATTTTTTTAATAAATTAGTTCAAAATAACTTTTACATATATATATGATTTATTATTGGTTTATTAGGATAATTATTTTCCATTCCAATGAGTTATAAAGTTTAATTTTGTCATTCCATATGTGTTCATTTTAACTGTTTCACTGTCGATTCACTTGTATATAATTATATATGTTCTTGTAAAAGGGAATAATTATGAAAAAAATGAATTTATATAGAATTAATAAATTTATATATGTTTATATGGTATCATAGTCGTTTTTTCGATTATGATGATGATTCATTTGATGAAATTTTAATGTTAAATGTTTACATTATTTTGGATGGTTTCGGATCATCATGAAATAGTTTTGTTTTATTTAATATTATATATATATATTAGCTATAGAACATGAAAAATGATATAATATACCTACTAAAAAAAATTTAACCATAATAATGTTGTTATGAATCTCTTTTATGTTGGTGATTGATAAAAAACATTATCCATGGTGATGTTTAACCACAAAAATATGGACAATTGTTTCATTTCATTGAATAATAAAAAATAATAAAATATGTGAAAAAATATATTAAATTAAATATATATCATTCCATTTTATAAATGATAATGTAGTTCTAAAACTATTATGGATGAAGTATGTGGGGATAAGGTAGAAGAAAAAGAAGAAATTAAAAGAGGTTGTTTCAGAAAGTTACCCCTTGAATATCACCTTTTTTAAAGACCCATTAAGGAACATAGAATTGGCCTTTTATTGATACTAGAAGATATGTAATGTATGGAGAATGATTTTTAAGGTAATATAAGATAATATTGTAAATGATAATGTTTTATAAAGTGTGAGGAGAAGATGTGGTGAGGGGTGGTATTTGAAGGGTGGAGAATATGAGTGTTTTTTATTATTATATTCATTATTTTATTATTTCAGATTGAGACAATAAATAGTATTTATTTCTGTTAAAAAAGAGATTAAATGTATTGTGGTTGTCAAATAAATGGTTTATAACATCATCCATGAGTAAAAAAATCATGTACGTGGCTTGAAATGTTAAAAATTGTAAATTATTGTATTTCACTATTCATAGAAAACCACTATTTCCAAAAAAAAATCCAAAAAATCACCCAAATTATTTTTTGAAATTTATATTTCAAAAATTGAATCTATTTTTTTAAATTAATTTTCTATCTATGTGAAATTTTTTTAAAATAAAACCATCATTGGTTATATAAATTATGATTTCAATATTACAATTGATTTTTTTACCATATAAAAAATTAATTAAGGACACATAAAATTGTCTCATAATTATAATAAAAAATATTATTAATTTATGAACCTATTTTATTAATATAAATTTTCATTTAAATAATTATATTAATTAAGGTGTCGTAAATAAGCACTTACTATTTACGAAAATACCATCCCAGAATTATCATCTATAAGTCATTTATTAACTTATACAATGATATTTATATATCATATTTTTATTTATAAAAAAAATATATTTTACAATATACCTTTATAGGTGAGTTTACTATTCTAACAGGGATATTACTATCTTTAACCATCTGATTACAATTCCAACGTTCTTATAACTATTCCTATGGTATGGGTTCTTTAATTTCTATAAATAGATATTATTTCATTCAATTTTCCTTTACCTTTATTTTATCTTATTATTATATATATACATTCATGTTCAAAAAGAATATTTTATTATAAACACTATGTATTATTTTTACAGCTATATTTGGGTGTGCTGTTATTCTACTGGATCGAGCAGATCCAAATTTTCCCATTATTATTATATTGTTGTTTATTTATTATCCTGATATAATATTAAGAATTATTATTCGTTTGTTTGTATACTAATGTATAATTTTTTATTTATGAGTCTAATTTTTTTAATGGATTATCTATGTTATGTATGTGATTTATGAACTAATTATATAAAGGAAATTCCATTGAGAAAATTATAGGTCATTACATTGACAGTATCAAGTCACTTGGTGTTTCGACATTCCACTGAGCATTTGATATTTAAATCTATGTGAAACCCTAACAAATGAAGTTGTTCAAATGTTTATGTTCATCTGAAATACAATTTTTGTTACTTAGTATTTTTAAAAATCCCATAGTCTTCATGCATAACCATCCTCAATGCATGTTCCTTTAATCCAGCAGCAAAACTTCCAAAGAACTCTAATATATAGTCGACTATATTTGAATCTTCATTGATGGATAGATTCTAGACACCAAATTATTTCAGGGATCATCTCTTGTTTCACCGTATTTCAGAATAGAAAAAATTGAATTGAAGGTCTCAGATCTATATTTTTTCTCACTTCATACCACACCATGCCTCAACCATGCACTCAAACCCAATTATAAACATGTGGAAACAATTTTTTGTGCCAATAATCGGTCATGGAATGATCACTTTCATGGTACTTTCGAACCTCTAGTCAAATACAAATTATGACAATGAAACCTTGATTAATGAGGGGGGGAAACGTATGAAATACAAAATGTGTGGAACCAATATGGGCCATTGTTTATTTTGGATTATGTTCATTAATGAAGGGATTAAAGAATGAAAGGAATAATCAAGGATTAAAAATCATTCTCAGTTCTTAATCCTAGTAATATTAATCAATACATATAAATCAATGTTCAATAAATGAATTAACATTAAATAAATATTGATTAATTTTCTATAGGACATAATCAATATTGGGTTTAAATCCAATTAAAATAAACATCGTAACTTGATATTGGATTTATCATTGTTGAAGAACAGTTATGTTCAATTGCCGTTGGTGAGATTCAATAATCTCATTTCTAGAGAAAACTCTTTGAAATATTGATCATGACATCATGGTCTGTTTCCATTCATCAAAGGATATCCTCCATGTTTCTGGGGAGAAAACATATCGATCTAATGAAAGTAACTCAATTGCAAAAAATATATATATAATATTATATAATTAAAACTTATGTGAAAAAATAAATATAGGGAAATAAATTGAGACATAGATTTTAAAATATAAAAATCCTCTTATACAGAGGATGAAAAAAACATGGGTAGTCAATGGAAATATCCACTAATAATCATCATGTTTATAAAATCCATCTAAAATTTCGAAACATCAATTATAGTGAATGTATAAAAAACATGTGTGAAAACCCACACCCTAATATGTTTCTACCTTTTCTCTGATAATCATATCGTGACAGGACTCCACCTTTAAAAGATCAAAACTAAACATGTAGCATCATTGAAACACCTCAACTAATTTGTTTCACATGATGATTTTTTGTTTCTCATTTTATCTTGTTTCATGATGTCTCCCGTGTCAAAAAAATGTTACTCACATATGTTATAGAGTAACTTCCAAGATGTTGCACACACCTGAGTTGCAACCCACTTTTTCATGTTGTGTGTATATCATAAATTTTATTTGAGTAACCTTTAATGGAATGGGAAACTAATAGATATATAAAAATATATATCCAAAATCCAAAGCATCAGGAATAGCCTTGAGAACATCAAAATATCTCACCCATAACATGTGCACCAAAACAAGGGGAAGGCCAAACTTTGAATTAAAAATCATTATCTTCAAAAATAAAAATCTGTGGGATAATCTCTATCAACCCATCCTTCATCTCGATAATGAGCGTGTTGAATTCCAATTGACTCAATTGAAAAAAAACCACTTAGTATCTCACCAACCATCATCCTCTTCAGAAAATATAGTGATGCCCTTTAACTATTCTCACAAAAACCTGAACTGGTCAACTATAAAAAAATACAAATCGTGAAGCCTTCATCATAAATTTGTGTACACTGCCCTAAAAAAGAGGGCTCGAACCAACAACACTCAGATCCCCCACAAAAAATTTATTTATATTTATTTTTATAAATATATATATTTTTTATATATTCAAAAAATAAATATTTATGACATGAAAACCAAATTATAAATATATATATTTATATAACTATATTTATTTATATTTAAATTTTAAACTATATATTTATAATTTCATATTTGAAATTATTTAAATATATATAAAATTATATATAGAAATATGTATTTTTATATGTAAATATTAAATATAATTAAAAATATTTATTTATTTTTATAATCGTAAATATTTATTCATAAAGATAGATTTATAATTATATAATTATAATTATTTTTCTATATGTATATATCTACATATAAATACATTTATATTTATATTTATATTTATCAATACAAATTTACAATTAAATATATTGACATTTATATAAATAAAAATACATTTGTATATATAAATATATTTTAAATTTAATTGTAAATATAATTTAACAATTATGAATTTAGAGTTATATTAATATTTTTATAGTTATAAAAATTAATAAATAGGTTTTAAATATATAAATAACATATAAATTTTTTATAATAATATTATTATCAATATTTATATTTGGAATATTACTATGTTAATTATTATTTTTTAATTATATTATTGGATACTTTATTAATATTATTTAAATTATTATTCATATTTATTATTGTACTTATTATAAATATATAATAATATAATCAATATTTGTTAATAATTAATAATTAATATTCCATAATAATAACATGATTAATAATATATCATAATAATTTAATTAATAATATAATAGATAATAATAAATATTCCCCTAAATTTTGTAAACTGAAAATGTAATGTATTTAAACAATAAGGTTTGTGTCATTTAAATTATTTTTTTTATTTTTTTAGTTTCTTTTTATTTTTTAATAAATTATTATATTTTTAGTCAGTGTGAAATGTTTCATTTAGATTTCATTTATATTTTATAACTTATACTCTTTCAAAGTCACCTACATGAAAAATAATAATATTACAACTATGTGAAATTAAATGTCTATAAATTATAAAATATAAATACATTCTATTTGAAATTTATCATATTAATGAAACATATAAAAAATTATTGAAATAAAAAAATTATTTAAAATATTAAAATATAATTTTAATGGAAAAATATCAGTATTTCAAAACATAGAATTTTTACTTATATATTTTTTGAAATTCTTTTAAATACTCAAAATGATATCAACAGATATATAATTAATTAACATTGAAGGTATTGATCCCATTTCTTATATTGAAATGAATTTCATAATAATTTATAAATATAAAGGCTATGTTTCAAGTAGTTGACATGTAAATATTATATGATATAAATTGTATGTATAGTCTAATTGATTCTTAAAAGTGTTGAGAATTTATAGTTATTTATAAATTGTTCCTATCAATTAGTTTTTATTTACTACATTTTTTAATTTACATTCATTTTTCTAAAACAATATTTATTTTCCTCAATAAATAGATTTTTCAATATATATAACCAAACTCCAGAATAAGTCAATTTTGATGCCCCTCAATACCATAACATGGAGTTGGAACCACATTCCAACTCCACATCTAACATCTCTATCGCTTTGGTGTCCTAGCTATTGGAATGGGTTCCTCCTCTTGGGGCGTTGCATGTGACTCTTCATGATTCAATTTAGAGAGATACATAAAATAATATCTGGAGAACATACCAACATCATATGTGGATATATATGTCCCCAAAGCTCATTAATATTCTGAAAGTGTGATATCAAAGTAGATGTCATCAGCAAAAATGTTTCACATGGCCCCTAAATGTTGGGTTACCATACCCAGGTCCCATTCCATCACAGTCAGATTAGATAGTGACAATATATTAGATTTTTGAGCAGGCATATGTGGAACATAAACCTCTCATGGTCTTGTAGGATCCTTTGTCTGCTATACAGGATCATCTCTCTGTGGTGCATCAACATCTACAGAAGCCTCTCTTGGAAATCTCACTATATGTCATAACTTATACCCTCATTCATTTTCTCATATCTATCCCCTATATGGTCGTGGAGGTGGAAGTTCATCATCATTAGTAGGGAAAATAGGAATAAAATCATCCCCTCCTACCTCAGTTAGATCATGTTGATTGGGATATAGCCATGGATCCTCATCATTGACACTTTTATGCATGAAAATTATAGGATATCTAAGAGACACTTGATATTGATAAAATTTATACCTCCAAACATATTCCTATTCTCAAGCATCTGAAATATTCAAAAGTTGATCAAGTCCATACAGCTACAAATGAAATAACTTTAAAATTAAAATGAAATAGGATATACAAAAATATATTAAATGTTAGTAAACACCCGAACTATTGAATTTATATCTGATGCTTCATAAGGTAGACGATCATGTTTCATCATTACAAATATTAATAATCTTCCTGATCATCTAACTAAAAGATTGTTCTAGGATGTCCATCCTGGAAGATATAATACTGGGAATGTGTGTCATAATACCCAATATATTTTGGATGACACTAAGACTAAACCATATTCTATCCACCTATAAGAATAATATAATATAACACATCAACTCATCATGGTACAATTGGATATGTTGTACATGGACAAACTATTTCATGACACTTTCTGGGTGGTTCCAATAAATGATGTGGAAGTGGATGAGTGACACCATTGTACCACAATCTCAAATAATAGATATGCTATGTGGAGGAAGAAACATGAAAAAAAATCCTTTATACAAGGTCCATGAAACCAAAAATGTAGAATTATAAAGTAATTTATAAATTAGAATGATAATTTTAATAAGATAGAATTTTAATATATTAAAAAATTATTAACAAAATTAATTTTTAACAAAAAAACTATCATTTAACTTACATCTGTAAGATGAATAGCGTCAAATATCTATTGACAGATTCACATACTATATCTATGAGTATGTGGATAATGCTGACCCAGACATCACTTGGTTAAAAAATAGGTAATATATAGTAATTTTATATGGCTATTTTTTAAATTAGTAAATAAATCAAATTAATGACTTAAACATACCATCATCCCTGAGGACAATCCTTAAATAGGTGTTGTGGAAGTGGTGTGGAAAATCTAAGATTGATGCATATAAAATGGCCAGAGTCCTACATTTGAACTAATGTAATACACCCTAAAATATTTTTTTCAACAGATCATAAACTGATACAGATACATCTATATATATATTATTATATAGTGGAACCTCAATTGTATATATAAGTCTAGTCATGATCCTCAATTAATCGTGGGTACATCATGTATACTAAGGTAGTGGAGTGGTCCACACATAACATACCTTATTTCAGTCACATAATATATGCATGTGTGTGTTAAATAAGTATCTCCTCATCTAAGTAAACAAGAATGATGGTGTAATTTGCATCAAGAAACACATTGTGCAAGGAGAGAAACTAGAATACATGTGGTATTTTGATTTTTTCAACTCCTATTAGATGGTGTATGACCACACACAAGTCACCAATAGTGGAACCCAGAAAATCCTATCTATGGTTGGGTAGAATGAGACTCTAAGATATTTCTTATAAATTAATGGTTATAACTCCCTTAGGTAGATGAAATGTGTGTCTCAATACTCTATATCTCAACCAGTGAAAGAATCAAATAATGATCAGAAGTCCTAAAATCTCTCATGGGGACTCTAAAAAACCCATCAGGACTGAGGTTTGGAAAAATGACTACTAGAGGTGCATCATGATGAGATCGATTTTCTCTATGAATATAAAAATTTATATCATGTCCCCTCAATAACAAATTATACGATGTCTGTGACTACTGCATAGATAATATGGGATTCACTATCAGAATGTTTTAATAGTAAGATATTAATGTCTAAAACTATTTAACTCATATTTAGTTTTATGATTTGGTATAAAATATTTTTTATGTTTATTTTTTTAGTAAAAATGATGTATGTTATCTCAATTGACCATATTTTCAATTTGAGATGGGGTTATTTTTAAGTGAAAGACTTGATTATAGATAAAAGGACATATAGAATTACATATGTAAATAGAGAAACATATGTATATAATTATATGTTAGTTTCAAATGATAGAAATGGTTTTCATACTTGTCATTAACTGAGTTTAGGTCAAACTGTTGAGACTATTTTTGAAATATAAAATTATATAATTCTATAGGATTATTCGAATAGACATGTTTATAAATTGGGAATTTTTGTTTTAAATTATTTTAAAATACATTTTTATTTGGGAACTGAATTCAACTCCCTCTTGAGATATCCACTAATTCAAAAAAATAATGATAAATTATATATTTATTACTTATAGAAAATATTACATTAATTGATAGTGTAATTAAATTATTTAAAAAATTAAATTATTTATCTATATTCCAAGGGAAACATGTACGCATATGAAATTATGGGATGCATATGTCACACCTCTATTATGTTGCATATTCACTAGGCCAATCCAATTCATTACAAATATATGTAAATTTGGATTCCATTTTTGTCACATCCCAGTAACGTTTGGATAATGTGTGAGTGTCCCATAAAATAGACCAAAATTATGATATTCCATAATAGGAATTCACATGGAATTTTAGCAATTGTTAATAATTTCTAGTTGGTACACTGGATCAACAAACACCTCCCATGGTAAGTGTATAGATGCACATTATGTGATCACATTTCTGTAAGGATATCATAATTCTTGAATGTTTCCACAAGAATAGTAACGCTACTCTAGATAAATGGCTAACACATGACCACTATTACTAGTCATATGATCATGGGGCTCAGAAACCTCAAAAATATTCTCTTCATGATCAAATGATCATACATGAATAGTTTATCCTTCATTATAACTCTATCAATCTCTCACTATAAATGGTGTTCATACCATATACCTTTATTTAGAACCACTTCATCCATCATTATTTGTTCCAAATAATACTTTATAGTGTGACATAAGGTCTCTTATACCAAGCAGATAATTTACATTTAAATCATTATACTAATAATATATTATTATTTAAGTGCATCAAATTAATATATGATATAATATTCTTAATTACATGTGATGGGTAATTTTTTAACTCCATTCAAAACTCCACTTATATATTCTAAGATTTTGGCATTCATATGTCCATATGTTTACATCGTCTTGTTCTAACTACTATTTATGATTTGTAATTTTCAACATGTAATCATGAACTTCTTGATTATATCTTTGGATATCTTCTAGATGATATTCCAACCTTTTATGTTGAGGATCATATGAATAAAAATAATGTATATAATTAACACATATAAAAAAATCTGAAAATTCTTTTTTTATTGTTATATATAAAAAAATAATGATTTCTTTCTTCCTGAACTCTTCCTTGAATTTCATTCGAATATTTCCGAAAATGTGTTGAATGCTATATCTTTTATGTGAATATGCAGGTCACTATGAAAGATTATTCGATTGTTCTAACTCCATGATTGCTTGATGATGATATGAAATAAGTCAAATCCATTCTCTTTCTATTACATTATCTTTATGGAATTCTAGAAACCCACTTAAAGATGATAATTTCTATTTCTCAACAATATGAAATTGCATAGTTATAGGGGCTCGATTATGATCTTGTGTGGTGAAAATTATCAATGTTTTAAGATAATTTACATATAGAAATGCGTCATTATTCTATATACACTTCTTTTAATGTCTAAAAGTTGCCACACATGGAAAAAATGTCCCAAAAAATATAAAAAACAAAACCTTTGACTAATAAAATTGGTTGTGATGGTTAACATTTTAAATAGTATTTAAACGATATATAAGATTATTATCATTGAATTGAAGCTCCATAAGTTTGTTTTAAGACATGATAGTAGTCATCCCAAACATTATAATTGTTAATAATATCCTTCTTTCATGCCACCAATGTCTTCCAATATGATATTTGATACCAGAAATATATTTAATTATCTCCCCCACCATAATGATTAGAATGTATTGACATTCTCTTATCATTTCATCAATAATTGTTGAAACAAAATCAACTTATAACTAGGAGTTATCCTGTGAAGATTTTGGGTTCACACATCTGTGTGGAGTAAATTTATTAATGCACCATGAGTAAAAAATTTCATCAATTATAGATCAAAAACACATTTGATAGTTTTAATCATATTAATCACACCAAATCAAATAACGCGATCTATTTGGATCTTCTATAAGATAAATATAATTTATTTCAATGTGGTATTGTTTTATCACATTTTTCATTTGTTATTTGCAGTTAATATCAAATCTAATATACAGAAACAGTCATCTAATACTCAATTTATACAACTAATAATTTCTGAAAATTCTCTACTTGGAGTAATAATTAACCAATCATATTATGGAAATCATATCATTCCACTGGTCATCCATGATGTCAATGGTGAATGATGGTTGAATGGTCGTTTGAACCTCATAGGAGTAGGGAGAGACTATTCATCAACATCTGATTCTTCTTCAAATGTGTCATAATAATTTTGTTCTAAATTTTCCTCATCATCAAAATTATCATCCAACACATTTAAATTATGTGGAGGAATATCCATGTAAAGATCAATTCCTCTATGATACATCACAATATAAAAATATGAAACTATGGTTGAGGATATGATGGAATAAAAACCATTTCTCATGGATCTTCATGAGGTTTCATAGTTTGATGATGTGACATTGTTTCCTTATGTTCAGATGGATCAACTTCTAATGTTAATGAACTTCCATTATAGTTGTGGTGACATACCACTCTATCATTTTATTTTCTTGTTGACACTTCGATAATAACATTATGTGTTACAAGTAATCACAATAGGTTACATTATAGGCTACATGCCACAACCAATCATTAAATTTAAGATGTATGTATATGGAAGACTCTAAAACATGATACACCTTCAGCTTCAACCGTTGATTAATGTTTCTTCGAACGGATTCCAATGTGGTGAATTTTCCAAGAATCACAACTCTTTCTGGTTTTATACTATAACTACATATTTTTTCTACTCTTAATTATATTACCATTGTAATAAATATCGGAATCCGTCTTTTTTATCTAAAATAATACATCATTATTCATTAAATATGATTACAGAATCAAAATATGAGTTTCAAATATTTTAAAAATTCTATGGAATCTCAAATAATCTTTACATTATAAAAATGATATACCATATTTTAATATCCCAAAGTATAACACTAATGTTTCATAGTAAAATTTATAATGTTCATAGTGGTATTTTTAGTTTTTTATAAAGATAATGTGAATCAACTAAAGTATATCTCTTTGAAGTGTAAAACCAGGTGTGCAAGAAGGTCCATTGTCATACAACAGTTCCCAATTGAGACTATATGAACACAGTGTTGTCGAGGATGTTACCCCTAGGTACATCTATTTCCGAGCCACATCCACCTATTCAATCTAGACAGGTATTTCATTGCTCAGATAACCACACAAAATTCACATTAAAAAAATTATATAATGTATAATTATATCCTAAAAGATGACAATAATGATTGATAGTATAATTTTTAATCTCCATTGAGGTATGTTTAGTAGTATGAAAAGTGATTTTTAATTATCTAAAGCATGTCCCCTAAGAGCATCAAACTATGTGTGAAGCAAGGCATATTGTCATGTTCTAGTTCACAGTCGAGTCTAGATAAATATAGTGTTTTGGGTGTTTCTAAACCATGATACATATGTTCGAGGGCCACATCCACTTGCAGTATCCAGATAAGGATTTCACTACTCATATAACGACTAAATATTCAATGTACTTCGATTTTAGATTTTTTTCATATATCCAAAATGATGACAATAACATTGTGATGTTTTAATTTTATTATTCATAAATATATGAATCATCTACAGGTGATATAATGAGAGTGAAAGATCATGTGTCCAGTTAGGCTTCATGGTCAAGCAATTGTCCCTCAATGATACTATGTTAATGCAATATAAATATGTAGTTAATTTACTAAATTTAATTAATTAATACCCAATTTTTCTTAAGTAAATCTTGAATAAATCAATATTTTATAATTACGTACTCAGTAGTTCAGAATTAATGAATCCTATGTCAATCATCCCTGAATGATTAACTAATTAGTTATCTACATATTAATTAATTATTAATTAAGTTTTATGTACATTTTATTTCAAATTAAAAATTTATTAATTATTAATTAGTTATTTAACTTATGTGAATGAATCAATTAAAAATTATAGTTAAATAGTTATTAATTAAAATTAATTAATACTAAATTACTTACAAATTCTGGTTAACTAATTACAAAAAATATATATAATTACTAATTACAATTAATTAATAACTTATTGAAATTAATATATTAATAATTAAAAATAATCAATTAATAATTAAAAAATTAATTTCTAATTTAATTAAATTATTTACAAATTATAGTTAATTAATTACAATATAAACTTAATTAATTAATAATTAAAATTTATTAATAATTTATTAATAACTAATTAAAATCCTTTAATTTTTAATTACTGTTACTAGTTAATTAATTACATATTATAATTACTTAATTACCTATTAAAAATACATAATTACTAATATTAGTAAATTTGATAATGGGAGTTTTTTTTGTGACTGCGCATCCAGTAGCCTTGCAAAAAAAATTATCTTCACAAATTTTTAGACATAGGATGTGTTTTTTATTCAAAGGGAGTCAAACCTTGATCTTTTATGGATCTTAAGAATAGGATTTATCATTGTTGTGGCTTCAAAAATTGGATATTAACTCCCATTGGAAAAGGTTTTTTCACATAGTGTTGCAATGGAAGGATGCTTTCAATAGGGCATGGGAGCATAGAAATCTAAATCTCAAGACTGGTACTCTTAGAATCTATGAATGGAATGTTATATTTAATCCATTTAATCTGAAGCAAACCAATTCTCAAATTAGGGTTAGACTCCATGGTCTAAATTAGATGTATTGGAATCCGAAGATCCTTAATGATCTTGTATCTAGTATTGGAACTCCTATCTGATTGGATAAGAAGACCTTGGATGGTGAACATTATTTTTTTTCCAGAATTTTGGTTAGGGTTAACATGGAATTCCAGAGACCGTCTTTTATTACATTCATTTCTAATGGAAACAGGTCTGAGATAAGGGTTGAATATTAATGGGTTCCCCATTTTTCTGATTTTTGCAATGCTTTTGGACATTTTTTTTTAAATTTAGAATTCTACAGAAGAAAGCAATCGTGGTAAAAAAGGTAAGGATTTGAAGGAGGTGAACAAGTAGAAAATGTATAAGAGGGTTCTTGTGGTGAAAGAGGGAGTCCCAAAGCCCGACCCCTCAAATATTATGATCCCTTTGAAAAATTCGAGGGCGGATATTTTTGAGGAAGTGGAAGAAGGAAAATTCTCTGACTTACCTATTCCTCTAGCTAGGTTGGGTCAAGAGATTAATATTAAAGGGGACCTAATCTTAGTGAAGAGATTTATATGTGTCTGTCCGTTTCAAATGAGATTTTCACTTTGGTTTTTCACATGCAAAAAGATGAGAATGATACCTCCAAAATTCAAGGTCTGGAACAAGACATAAACAATATGATATTATCATTACAGAATGGTTAGGGGATCATTGGGGTCTTTACATCATCTTTGGTTCCCTTCCTCCATTGTCAATGATACAACCCTCAAGGCATCCAACAATGAATCAAGAACCCATGGTCATGAGTCTTCTTGTGTTGCTATTTCTAATATATCTAGTATTCCTCAAGCTGATTCAGCTCAACTAGTTGCAGCAAAGATTAACATGGATGACAATTTAGATTTGAATGGCACCACCATATAAGAAAACATTGAGTAAAACTCTAATGATAGCACTTCTGTATTAGCCATCGGTGAATCAGTCCCTACTGTTGTGCCACTAGATAAATCCTTTGATGGTTCAGAACTAATAGGAGTCATCATCAAGAGTAATAATAGAGCAGTTTAGACTGCACCATTGAGGGATAACATTTAATTTCATGTTGACCTTAAGGACACCATCAAGGATCACAGTGAATAAATACACATTGCTTCAGAAATGGATAGCTCTTGTGGTATAGACAAGAAGTGTGATAACGTAAATGAAACTAGTGTAACAGATCCTAGTAATGGAAAATGTGTCCAAACTAGAGTTGATCCCAAAATTTCTCATATAAATGATCTTATTAAATGAGATTCATGTCCTAAATGAATGGTTTGAAGTCATTCTAAAACAGGAAAATAGAAAGGAGTGGGATTCAAAAAAGGGGGTCCAGCCCTGGTATTAAGTTTAAATGAAGATTCTTTTTGGGAATTTATAGGGACATGCCAATCGTCCCTATGGCTTTTCATTTATCTTCATAAGCCTCTTCTAATAGGTTTTTCTAAACCTAAGAGAGTAAATTCATGCAATGTTTCTAATCTGGAACATTTGGGTTTTCATTTTATTGATTCTAATATATGTGTGTCTGTGGTCAAAATCCATTGGGTCTTGGAGAATTTCTTCTAATCTGATATTTCTTTGGTTGATAATAGAGATCAGTACATCAAATTTTCATTCACTTATCATGGTTCCCATAATCTTTTCTCCTTTATTTATTCTCATAATTCCTACTATGATCTCAGGAGGTTCTAGTTGGATATTGGCTCTACTATCGCAGCTACCACTAGTCATTGGCTAATTCATGGGGATTTTAACTCTATACTAAATCCAGATGAGAATATGGGTGATATGAATAATTATATTCCTTCCAAGGATTTTAAATCATGTGTTGATCAAAGTGGGTTGATTGATGTGAATCTGGTTAGGGAAAAATATACTTTTTACAGGAAATTTATGAATATGTATGTTGTAAAGTGTATTGATAAGGTTGTTATTAATGAAGCCTATCAGGAATCTTAGGGATCCTTATTTTCTACACTGTTGTCTAGAATTAATTCATAACATCATCCAATATTGGTTAATCATGTGGTAAAAGATCATAGGTTGCCTTTAACGTTCAGGTTCAACAATGCTTGGATCACACATCCTGAGTGTAGGACAATTGTCATGCAGATTTTGAACACTATAGGATGCATAATGGATTATTTCACTTACTTCATCAAGCTCAATATACATAATAAAGCCTCGAAAATTTGGATCATAGATCGTTTTAGTTCTCTTGATGCAATAATCTCTTCTCTAAAGGGCTCTCTAGAACAAATACAAGAGAAAACAACTATGAATGACATCTCTGATGGTGTTCTTGGGGAAACTGATATTGTCTCCAATGGGAATAGCCTCTTGAACCTTAAATATTCCTTACAAAGGCATACCTTTACAGTTAATTGGTTGAAATGTGGTGACAAAAATTCAAAAAAACTTAATTCTCTTCAAAAATATCAGGAACGTTTCTAGGCCTCAATCTTTGATTACAAATGGATATCAGATTATTGAAAACAATAAGGATTTCTTTGAGAATGTGATCTCTTATTTTAAAGACCGCATCAATTGTCCATCTTCACCTTGTGATCATGTGGAGGATATTATTCATAGACATGTTTACCAAATAGAATATCATCCTCTTACCTCTATTCCCTTGGATTTTGAAATCGTGGAAGAAAACTTCTGTCTCAAATATGAATGTGCCCCTGGATCGGATGGTTTTGGAAACCTCTTATTCCAGACCATCTGGGATTTTAGCCATGTTGATGTTTTTAGGATAGTCACCCTTTTCTTTAAAGGGGGTTCTCTTCCTTATGGCTTGAATTCCCAATTTCTTGTTCTTATCCAAAATGTGGAGAATGCCAATGAGATCCACCTTTTCTGGCTAGTTGCTTTAGTCAAAACCATCTTTAAAATTATTTTTAAGATTTTAGCTATGAGGCTGACCTCAATTGCAACCATAATTGTCTCCCATAACTATTTTGGTTTATTTAAGGGCATATCCACTCATGTTTGTCTCATTACGGCCTCAGAATGTGTCAACATTCTCAAGAATCATAATTGTGGTGGAAATATTGCACACAAACTTGACGTCAAAAAGGCCTTTGATACAATGGATTGGGGATTCATTTATATGATCCTTTATATGTTTGTCTTTGAAAATGTCTTTATAGATTGCGTAAAAATCATTCTAGCATATGCACACATCTCTGTTCTGATTAATGGATGTCTTGATGGATACATTGAATGTTCTATAGGTGTTAGGAAAGGTTATCCACTTTCTGTGATCATTTTTTTGATAGATAAAGATTATCTTAGCAGACTACTTTCCATTATAAAAGGTAATGGTAATTTGAAAGCTATTAGTGCTGGAAGTTGATTAACTACTCCTACTCATTTAATGTATATTTCTGACTATTGAGTCAAAAGTTCTCTTTTGAATTTTATGTCTTGTTTTGGAAATCACAAATTTCTATGCTGATCGTACAAACTATGTTGATCATAATGACTATGCTGATCATACTGACTATGCTGATTGTACTGAATATGCTGATCGTATTGATTGTTCTGATCGTACTGACTATGTCAATTATACAGACTCTGTCAATCGTACTGACTATGTCAATCGTACTAACTCTGTTAATCGTACTGACTCTGTCAATCGTACAGACTCTGTCAATCGTACAGACTTTTGTGCATCATACTCGCTTTGTATGAAAACATTATATTACACTAAGTAATACTTATAGTAGTCATACTTTACTTTTAACACATTCTTGTTTTTATTCTTTGTCATCATATTTCAATTGTACCCATGTTTATCATCTTTATATATCTTTTGTTTTAACCAAAACGATGTCGTGGTGTTAGTTATAAACTAATAAAAATGGTTTCGTGTTTTCTATTTCAATATGACTGTTATAATGCCATGTGTCCAAGTCCCTCTGAATTTTCTAGAGAAATATGGCCGTTGGAGGAATTGTGACCATTGGAACCTAAGGCCAACAAATAGGAGGTCACTTGAAGCAAAAAAAACTGTTGTGAGACTTTTCTTATATAAAGTTCTAGAGAGAGACACTCTGACTTCTCTCTTTCGTCGTGCTAAAGCCTTAAGATTACAAAACCTAAACGGCTCAATCTTAGTATTAGTATTTCTATAAGTGTTATGTGTTGCTTTGTGCATCTGATCTGGTGATAACGATCGAGGGCTTCCAGGGATAGGCAGACCGTTCTACTGATCATCATATCGAGGGATTTCATGTGTTTGAAAGACAAAGGTGCTGATTACATGAAAAATTGAGGGCTTGCGGGGATAGCAAGAGAGACGTACCGATCATCGTATCGAGGGCTTGTGGGGATAGAAAGACAGATGTACCGATCATCATATCGAGGGCTTGAGGGGATACCAAGACAAATGTACCGATCATCGTATTGAGGGATTACCAAGTTAGTGGTAAGACATACCTGTTATCTTAGGTGAAAGGATAACCCTTCCCTTTGGGTTAACAAAATTGTAATACATTTACATTTCTACTGCTATTTGTTTTAATAATTGTAATGGTATTATTTACCTTTCTTCTTTACATATTCTTTTTTAATTGTTTCGATTACATTCATTGTGTTACATATTGTATCGATTGATTCTATAAGATTTATGGTAGAATCCTTCACTATTGTATTACACTAATTATTTTATTAATATTGAATACAATTGCCTTACTTTTCTTATAGTATTACATCTTATCATACTTTTATATTCAATACAATTGTGGTTTTTTGTTATTGTTGTGAATTTTATTAGTTTAAGATCATTTAAACTAATTTTTTAAGTGTTTAAACATAATGTTTTTAAACCTAAAATTCACCCCCCCCCCCCCATCTTGTATTATTCCATATATTATACATATACATCTACATATTCTATCCAAAAATTTGTATCAGAGAAGGTTTCCATTGATTTGTATTACTAGCTATATTTCTTTCAAATTTCTATTTCAACTATTTACTACACTAACGTGTGGAGTACAAAAGATTTTGTTTTAATAGATGGAAGGAATGAATATTGGGTCAATTGACAATCTAAATTAAACTAGGCCACAAATCATTTATGGGAATGATTATGAGTACTAGATAAATTGAATGAAGACATTCATTATAAATACTAGTGTAGATAATTTTATTATGCATACTAGAGGTTACAAAATTCCTGACAAAGAAGTCAGTACTTTAACTAATCAAGAGAAGCAAGAATATAAATTGAATTACAAGGTACGTAATACATTGCTATGTTCTATGACCAGGAAAATATATAGTCAGATATATTCTTGTGAAGCATCCAACTGTATTTGGAAGAAATTGGAAGTCACACATTTTGGTACATCTAAGGTTAAAGAATCAAGAAGAGTAATGATCCGAGTAGAGTATCATGGTTTTCTTTTTTCTTTATGGAGAGCCAATATGTAAAGTGCAACAACAATTTATGTCAATTTTCAACAGTTTACAATCCATGGGAGAAAAAGGTCTTGATGATGAATCCCTTGTTGAAAAAATTATTGATATAATACCAAATGAATGGGAGTTAAAAAGGAAAACTATTGATGAAAATAGAAAAGTTTCTCAGATTACTCTTGATGATATTTTTGGAACTCATCTACAGCATGAGACAAGAATGAAGAGAGATTCTTATTTCAATAAAAAGAAAAATGGAAATGGAATTTTAGCTTTTACCACTACAAATAAAGCTAAAATGCCTGAAAGAATAACAATATCCAAAGCCACAAAATTTTTTATGTCAGAATCAATTGATTGTGATCATTCGGATAATGAGTTAGCCAATCTCGCTTGAAGGATGAACAAGATTGTGGGAAAGAAAGACTTTCAATATAGATTCAAAAAGAAATATAGAAAGGATAAGAAAGATTTATAGGTAACATGTTATGAGTGCATGAAAGTAGGATATATGAGACCTGATTGTCCTTTACTGAAGAGAAAAGATAGAAAGGAGAAACATTCTGAAATAAATAAGAAAAGGTTTTACAAGACAAAGGCAATGAATGTATTAAATTAAAATGATACATGGAGTGTATGTGGTAGCGATTCATCAGACAATTCATCAGAATATGAATCCTCAAGACAAAGGAATATCAGACTTATAGACAGATTACCAATAGAAAATCATTGTTTCATGGAAAAGGTACACAATGCTGAAGCTGTTACAAATGTTTCCCTAAATGAAAATTATATGGATAATAAATATTATGAATCTTCAAATGACAAGTCTTCATCATCATAAGATAATACATTACCTTATTTTGAATAAGTTTCTAGAATTTCTATATTACTTGAGAATGAAAATTCTAAGCTAAATAAAAAGTATGATAAATCAAATTCTAGAATTTCAATTTTAACTAAAGAAGTATCAGATCATTCAAATTATCTAGATATTAAAACTTATGATCTTGAATGAATTTTAAAAACCCTTGATAAAGTCAAATCTAATAAGGATAATCTTTCTAAGGATCTAGAAAATGTAATTTCTAAGAAAAATGTTTTCGAGCCTAACTCTAGTTCAAAATCAAATGTTTTGGAGGATAAAAACCTTGTTTTAAAAATAAATCCAAAATTGTTTCCTTAAAGAAATGTTTTTCAAACTTTACCCATGGCAAGGATAACTTTGACAAAATGTTTTCTCAAATTCGTCCTTTAAGAAATCATTCTGGTATTGGTTATACTCATTCTAAGCTCAATTTTAGTAATAACTATTTTTCTCCACAAAGTACCCCTTTTGTAATAAATGTCAATGTGGTGGGAACTGGAAAAGAGAATGCTCTCTTAGTAGATCTCAGTCTTTTGGATTTCATAATGCTCATTTTTCAAAACAAATGTGGATTCCTAAAATTCTTTTATCTAACCTTTCTGAATCCAAACAATTTTGGATTCCGAAAAACTTATTGTTTCTTTTTTAGGAAAATAAGATGTGTACCAACAAGAACATTTGGTACATGGATAGTGGTTGTTCTCAACACATGACAAGAAACAAATATTTCTTTGAAAAGATCATTGAAACAAAAGGTGGAAAGGTTACCTTCGGAGATAATGCTCATGGAAATATTGTTGGAATAGGTAATATTGTTTTTCTTGGAAATTTTATTATTTCAAATGTTTTGTTTGAAAAAGGTTCTAAGTATAGTCTCATTAGCATAAATCAATTATGTGATGAAGGATACCTTGTGAATTTTGGAAATGATAAATTGTTAGTTCACAATTCAAAGGATGAATTCATTCTTTCTTCCCGTAGGCAAGAGAATGTATACATTATTAACATAGAAGACCTTAGGAGCCAAAATTTACCTTTCTTAAGTGCAATAGAAGACCAATCATGGATATTTAATAGAATACTAGGACATTTCAATCTAAGAAACCTTTTTAAACTTTCAACGAAATGTCTTGTAAAGGGACTACCAGATCTTATATATGATTCTTCTCAATTTGGAAAGCAACATAAAACTAATTTTAAATCAATTAATGAAGTTTCATCTTCTAATTCATTACAGCTAGTGCCCATGGATCTTTTTTTTCCTTCACAAACTGGAAGCATTAGAGGAAAATACTATGTATTTGTTTTAGTTGTTGACTTTACTAGATTTACATGGGTCTATTTTCAAACAAAAAAATCTGAAGCCTTTTTCTATTTCAAAACTTTTAGAGCCCAAGTTAAAAATGAGAAAAACCTACCATTGATAACTATTCATAGTGATCATGGTGGTGAATTTCAATATTCAGATTTTAAAACTTTTTGTAGTAATAAAGGTATTACTCACAATTTCTCATCTCCAAGAACTCCTCAGCAAAATGGTGTTGTGAAAGAAGAAATAATATTCTTCAGGAAATGATATGAACCATGTTGAGTGAATACTCAATTGCTAAGAACTTTTGGGATAAAGTTGTAAGTACTGCCTGTTATACTATAAATAATGTTTTAACCAAACTTTTTCTTAATAAAACACCTTATGAATTGTGGACTGGTCTAAAACCAAAAGTTTCATAGTTCAGAGCTTTTGGGTGCAATGTATTCATTTTGAATACTAAAGATAATCTACATAAATTCTCACAAAAATCTGATGAAGGAATCTTTCTAGGCAATTATACAACTTCTAAGTCATATATTGTTTTCAATAAAAACACTTGTACTTTTGAAGAAACAATGCATGTTAAATTTGATGAAACTAATCCCTTTGTTTTAAACCAACCCCAACCTACATCTTTGGATGTGTTTTCTAAAAATGTTTATCAACTTCTATTAGAATATTATTCTGATATGGAAAATGTTCAAAGAAGAGTTCATGAAACTCTTACCCCAAAATATTTTCTACCATATGTTGATGAACATGTTTTACAAAACCCAAATCAATTGTTTCTTAGTAATCATCCCAGTGATAACATCATTGGCAATGTATATCAACCTGTAAGGACCAGAAATTCTTGAGAAATGAAATATAACATCTTTCCTTTCTTTCTGAATTCGATCCTAAAAGTCCAAGTGAGGCCTTAGGTGATGATGATTGGACTAAAGCAATGCAAGATGAACTAAATGAATTTGAAAGGAATCATGTCTGGACTTTAGTCGAAAGACCTAAAGAAACAACTATAATTTGTGTAAAATGGGTTTTCAAAAATAAATGTGATGAAAACGGAATCATTGTATGGAATAAAGAAATACTTGTTTCTAAGGTCTATAATCCACAAGAGGGAATAGAATATAAAGAAACATATGCTCTGGTAGCTAGACTTGAATCTATTCATATTCTATTAGCCTTTGCAGCATAATTTAATTTCTAACTATTTAAAATGGATGTTAAATTTGCTTTTCTAAATGGTTTTGTTCTAGAAGAAGTATTTTTTGAACAACCCCCTGGTTTTTTAGAATCAAAACATCCTAATAATGTTTTTAAACTTACCAAAGATCTATATGGCCTTAAACAAGCTCCTAGATCATGGTATGATATACTTACAGGATTTCTTTTTCAAAAAAATTATGCAAAAGGAATAGAGGATACAACCCTTTTTATAGAAAAGGTAAAAAAATGTTTTGATTGTTCAAATTTATGTTGATGATATCACATTTGGATCAACTCAGCAGTTTTTAACCAATTATTTTCCGAATTTAATGAAATCTGAGTTTGAAATGAGTATGATGGGTGAGTTAACATTCTTTTTAGGTTTTCAAATTTCTCCAAAACCATAAGGAACATATATATCTCTACAAAATTATATTAAATATTTACTCAAAATGTATGGATACGACAATACTAAAAGTATTATCACTCCAATTGGTACCTCAAATACACTTGATCTTGATGAAACTGGGAAACTAGTAGATCAAACAATTTCTTGAGGTATGATATGAAGCATGTTATACATGACAGCTAGTCAAACAGAATTAATGTTTTCTGTATGCTTATTTTTAAGATACCAATCTAATCCAAAAGAGTCTCATTTAAAAGCCGTGAAGAGAATCTTTGGGTATTTAAAAGGCACTATGGATCAATTTATTTTTATTCTTCTGGAAATGATTTTGCTTTTAAACATTTTTCAGATGCTGAATTTGGGGGGCGTAGAATGGATAGAAAGAGTAAATCTAGAACATGTCATTTATTAGGAGATTTATTGGTTTCTTGGTCCTGTAAGAAACAACACACAGTAGCACTTTCCACTACTGAAGCTGAATATGTTGTAGCTGGAAGTTGTTGTGCTCAAGTGTTGTGGATGCAACACACACTCACTGACTATGTATTGAGTTTTTCCAAAACTCAAATTCTTTGTGATAATACTAGTGCCATAGATCTTAGTAAAACCCTCGCACATCACTCTCTTTGAAACCACATAGTTATTAGGCATCACTTTCATAGGGATCACACACAAAAAGGAGATATTATTTTTCAATTCATTGGAATGCAAGAACAAATTTCTGACATTCTCAAAAAACCATTACCTTCCGATAGATTTGAGTTTATAAAATAGAAGCTAGTAATGATTACATTAATATAATCATTCATATCTACTTCATTTTCTACACTTCTCCTTAGATTAAAAAATATCCTCTTTGAAAGGGGGAGAACATTTTACATAATGTGTTTCTTATTTTTTTATCTTTATTTTTTTATTATATTGGTTTGTTATTCTTTCTATCGTATTGACTATTTATTTATAGTTTTAATAATTTTTTTCCATCGGCATGTCACCCTCTGGTAACAAGTTTGTTTTCCATCAGCACGTAACCCTATGGTAACAAGTTTGTTTTCCATCAGCACACCACCCTATGGTAACAAGTCTGATTTCCATCGGCACGTTACTCTATGGTAACAAGTTTGTTTTCCATCAGCTTGAAAACCTATGGTAATGACTTTGTTTTCCATTGGCTTGACAACTTATGGTAATAACTTTGTTTTCTATCGGCTTGACAACCAATGCGAATTATTTTGTTTTCCATTGGCTTGACAACCTATAGTAATGAATTTTTGTTCCATTGGCTTGACAACCAATGGTAATGAATTTGTTTTCCATCGGCTTGAAAACCTATGGTAGTGACATTGTTTTCCATTGGCTTGACAACCTATAGTAATGACTTTGTTTTCCATCAGCTTGAAAACCTATGGTTATGACTTTGTTTTCCATCAACATGAAAACCTATCGTAATGACGTTGTTTTTCATCGGCATGACAACCCATGGTAAGGTATTTTTTTCATCGGCCTGAAAAACGATCGCATTCTTTCTCTTCATACACTTGTGTTTTATTTTACTATATTAATACTATTAAACCAATAATTACATTACAATCTTCAGCAGGTACATACTTTCCTTACCACATTTTGTTTTTTTTCACTTTTTATTCTTTTTAATTTTTTTTAAAAACCATTTCTAATCCTATCCATCAATTTTTTTTCTTTTAATCTCTGTCGTGAAAGATCAACGGTAATTTTTTTCACCTATAAATAGACCCCTCCCATTCCCAAACCCACACCGGTTTTTTAGAATTGTTGATGAAGCTCTACCCCTGTTTTAAGACTCTGTACGGTCTTCGATTGGCTTCACCTATATGTCTCAGTCCTCTGCCAACACTCCTGCCAAAATGTCTTCAAATACTTTTTCAGAGAATGACTTCCTAAGAGAAAGGCTTGTTTCTCGAGACTTCTTTTATTCTTATGATTCTACAATCATAAAAATTATTTTGTTTCAAGGCTGGTAACATCTATGTCTTGAAAAACCTGTGTCTCAAGATCCGGTCCTTATTGAAAAGGTTAGTGAGTTCTACAAAACAATGTCTTTTGACAAAAAACATGACTATCAACTTTGATGTGTACGATAGAAAGATATCAATGTCCGTGAAACAAGCATCCCACTTTCTAAATGTTCAAACAGAAGGTGATTCTTTTTTCTATCTCATAAACTACCAGAAAGAAGTTGGTACGTTTAACAAAGAAAGTGTTGAAAAGTCATTATTTCTTATAAATTAAGAAAAGATGAAAGTGACTCATCTATCTTCAGATAACAGATTTGTGGCACTCTGGATGCAAGGTTTTCTTATCCCAAGGAACGGGGATAGAGAAACTCTAAAAGGTTCTGATATCTTCAAGTTACAATCTTGTCAATATGAGAAAGGTAAATCTCATGGGACGCATTTTTGAAATAGTCAAAAATATCAAGTTAGGAGCAATAAAATATCATTTGATTATGTATCCTTCTATTCTTACGAAGATAATTCTTGACAGCATGAACTTTTGTAATATTCCTCTGAAAGGACAATTGATAGAGCTAAAACCTTCGTGGATAAGTAAGAGTACATTGAAGAAGTTATATATTTAATTTTGATCAGAATTAAAACCTATTTGTCAGAGATATAGAAGCTGAATCATCACAAAATCTATCCGCACAAAATCAATCAGAACCTATGCCAGTCAAAGATAATCCATCTACTCTTGTCCCTCAAAAGACAGATCTGAAAACTAGTTCTAAGACAAAGAAGAAACCTAAGTACAGCAAGGAGGTTGTGGACAAGTGGAGGAAAGAAAGATAACAACGAAAATAAGGTGATCCAAAGTTCGGTCAAGATCCTGCTGAAGATTTTGCTCAGAGGATAAGTGTTGAGGATACTCTTCAAGCTGAAAAGAAAATGAAGACACTATTGAAAAGAAAAGCTCAAGACATTGATGTTTCTAAAGTCATGAAAATGGTTGAGGAGGCCAGTGCTCAACTAATGGAAGAGGTATATCAAAAACCAATCATACAGAGTCTTCTAGAGCTAGAGAAAGGGAAACAAATCATGGAAGAAATTCAAGAAGTTGAAGAAGAGGAAGGATATTTCATTTTAGAATTCCATTAGAGCTCAAAGAAAAGTATATAAGAATCTTTTCAAAAAAAAGTGAAGGTTTTCAACAAACCCTTCATACTGATCAATCTAAAGCTCGATCTTTTAAAACTCCATAAATAATTACTTCCCAAGTAAAGAAAGGCGCTTAAACTTCTCATACTAAAAAAATTATCGTTATCACACTACAGGAAATATAGGCATTTGCGACGGGTCATTTGCGACGGGATCCCGTCGCAAATAGCCTTTTGCGACGGGGCTCCGTCGCAAATCGCCCGTTGCGGAAAACGCCGTCGCAACAAAATTTTTTTGCGACGGGCCCGTCGCAAAAACACTTATTTGCGACGGGAAAAGGGCCCGTCGCAAATAGTTTTGTGGTTTTTTTTAAAAAAACATTTGCGACGGGCCCGTCACAAATAAGTTTTTGCGACGGGCCTTTTCCCGTCGCAAATAGTTGCCTCGAATCAACTATTTGCGACGGGAATATATTCCCGTCGCAAATAATAATAAAAAAAATTAAAAAAATTAAAAAAATATTTATTAATATATAAATTAATAAACGTATTTATATTGATATAAATATAATATTTATTTTATAAATACGTTTTAGAAAGGATCTATGGAAATATAACATTAATTTATAAGATGTTTAGTAAAAGAGGGTTATAAAATAAATTAAAAAATATTTTTAATTAATAATTACCTAATTTTTATCAATTAATAGTCATTTAATAACTCTTTGAATATAAAAAAAATAAAAAAATTAATGAAAGATGGAAAATAAGAAGAAAATGAAACCCAAACTTCAAATGGCCATAACTTTTGATCCGGGACTCCGTTTGAGCTCTACAGCATATCAAATCGAAGCTTGCGAAGAGCTCTACAGCCCTATGGACGGGTAAAACCCGTCCAAGGTTTTTTCGAGGCCCAAAAAGGCCCCGAAGGCCTCCAAAACTGAGTTTTTAGTCGGGGCACCCCGGTTTTTCACCGTTCAAACAGCTATAACTTCTGATCCCGATGTCCGATAAACCTCTACCATATATCATGTCGAAGATATTTTAATGTTCTTCAATTTGACTGATTGTGGAGCTGAAACGGACTCATGGATTAGAAGTTATGGTCCTTTTAAAATTCAAACGACTATAACTTCCGATCCGGATGTCCGTTTGGACTGTACTGCATATCATATCGAAGATCGTTTCATGTTCTTCGATTTGACTGGTTGTGGAGTTGAAACGGACTTACGGATTAGAAGTTATAGTCGTTTTAACATTCTCAGAGGATTTTCACCCCCTCATTTCTATGTATTCATTCATAACTATACATATATATATATATATATGTGTGTGTGTGTATGTGTATGTGTGTGTGTCTGTATTGTATATATGTATTTATTTATTTATTTATTTATAAATACACATAAAAACACTTATTTTATAAATTTATTTAAAACTAAGCTTATAAATATATATTAATTATTATACAAATAAATATACGAATAAAAACTTATAACTACATATATATATATAAATAGAATAAATATATATTAATATACTAATAAATATATATATTAATATATGAATAAATATATATATATATATATATATATATATTTATTCATATAACCAAATATATTTATATTAATATAAATCTATATTAATATACGAATAAATATAACTATAAATATATATAACTATATATATATATATAACTATAATTATTCCTAATTATTACTAATTATTATTAATTATTCCTAATCATTATTAATTATTTCTAATTATTATTAATTACACCTAATTACCATTAACTATGAATACTAATAACTTAAATTTATTAAATAACAAAACAATATAAACATAATTAAATTACAACTAATTAAAACTAATTAAAACTAATTAAAACTAATTAAAAATAATTAAAACTAATAAAAAAATTAAAATAAATATTAAATTAAAAATAACATAAGTACCTTTAAAATGGATTTGAAGTTGATCTCCGATAATTGTTGAAGACTTCAATATCAACTCTGCAAAAAAAATTAAACTTAATAAACTGTAAACAGATTTGAGAGAAGTTGAGAATGAATGAAAAAAAACGGATGGGGGTATTTATAGGTTAGCTTATTTGCGACGGGACTATTTGCGACGGGTATACCCGTCGCAAATAATATTATTTGCGACGGGACCCGTCGCAAATACTTTAACCCGCATTTATCACGGTCAACGGTTAAATAGTTATTTGCGACGGGTCCCGTCGCAAATAACAACTTGCCGACACACTATTTGCGACGGGGGTATATTCCCGTCGCAAATAGTTTTTACCGCCGCCGGCTATTTGCGACGGGTGGTAACCACCCGTCGCAAATACCTTTCCCGCGGTTTGGCGCGCTATGCGCGCCAAGCCTTTTGCGACGGGTGAGATTTTACCGTCGCAAATAACTAGTTATTTGCGACGGGAAAATGCCCCCGTCGCAAATAAGTTTCTAATGGGACTATTTGCGACGGGATTTATTCCCGTCGCAAATAACCCGTCGCAAAAAGCCATTTTTCCTGTAGTGTCAGTGACAAAGTGGATGAAGAACAAATGGAGAAAGAAAAAGGAAAACTACCAGTTGAGGACTGAATCCGATCGAATGAACTGGATTTGTACGATGAGGATACAGATTCAGAACAAAAAATTACTCTCAAGAAGAGTGATTAAATTGTTCATGTCTTGAGGAGAATTAAGAATATAATTCCTTATTTTCCCAGACTAGAAGAGAAAATTGATTTTATTACTGATAGTCAAAGGAAGAAGTTTGGTTCTGTAAGAGAATTGAGAAAGAGATTTTTGTCAGTTGAAGCTGATTTAAGTGTTCTATCTGAAAGTTTGGCTGCTCATAAGAAGGCTTGTAATAGAATGACTAAGTGGTCATACAAAACTGAGAGCTCATTGAATGATCATGAAGTATCAATTGAAGATGTAAGGAGGCTTTCAAATGATCTTGCAATTTCTTTCAATATGCTTAAAAAACAATTGAATGGCTAAATCAGTTGTCAAATACCCATGGAGCCGATATTCCTTTAGTGAAAGAGTTGAAAGAAAGAATGGATGATTTTCATTCTGAGTTTTCAAAGGTTTCATCTTTCAAAGATGAAATAGTATTGCTGAAAAATCAAAATTCTATGCTATCTAAAGACAACAAGTATTTACAAGATAGAATTGATACTCTTGAAGAAGTAATCAGAGTCCAGGAGGAGACTATCAAGAATCAGGATTAGCTTTTTGCCAACCAACAAGAAAATATTAGATCCCAGGGTGATTCTATATCTAATGACAATAAGGAAATAAAAAAGATGAAATCCGTTCTTCATGATCTAATCAAGACAGAAAAGGAAAGTGAAATAAATGAGTGTTGTGGTATTTTTACATAGTCATTTCATGAACTCTATAAACTTTTGTTATCGTAATGAGATTTATGTTACCCTTCCCATTGTATTGCATTTCTTTTCTCCAACTATTTCAGTCAAATCAAGATTACCCCATTCTTTTTGTAAATCAAAAAGGGGGAGAATGTTTATAAAAGGGGAGAATGTTTTACAACGGGAGAATGTTTTAATCAAATTCATCAAAATCCTGGAAAATCTACGAATACAATCCTTAGGAAAGTACATACCTAAGGGGGAGTTAGTTGTATTCTATTTCATATTCAGAAGAGTTTCCAATAACTCAGGGGGAGATATGTTTTTCTTTTTGGTCTTACATTATGTTTTGTGCTTTCCAAAAAGGGGGATATTGTTGAGTCAAAGGTTCTATTTTGACTTATATGTTTTTTTTAAGTCACAAATGTCTATGTTGATCGTACTGACTATGCTAATCGTACTGACTATGCTGATCGTACTGACCATGATGATCATACTGACTATGATGATCGTACTGACTATATCAATTATACTGACTCTGTCAATAGTACTAACTCTATCAATCATACTGACTCTGTTAATCCTACTGACTCTTTCAATCGTACTGACTTTGTCAATCATACAGAATTTTGTGCATCATACTCGCTTTGTATCATATCATTACATTACACTAAGTAATACGTATAGTACTCATACTTTACTTTTATCACATGCTTGTTTTTATTCTTTGTCAACATATTTCAATTATACCCATGTTTATCATCTTCATATATCTTTTGTTTTAAGAAAAACGATGTCATGTAGTAAGTAATAAACTAATCAAAATGATGTCGTGTTTTCTGTTTCAATATGACCATTATAATGCCAGGTTTCCGAGTCCCTCTGAGTTTTCCGGAGAAATATGACCAATGGAGGAAATGTGACCGTTGGAACCTATGGCCTATAAATAGATGGTCATTTGAAGCCAAAAAAATAACTGTGAGACTTTTCATATATCATGTTCTAGAGAGATACATTGTGACTTCTCTCTTTCTTCATGCGAAAGCCTTAAGATTACAAAACATGATCGGCTCGTTCTTAGTTTTAGTATTTCTATAAGTGCTTCATGTTGCTTTGTGTGTCTGATCTGGTGATAACGATCGAGGGATGTCAAGGATAGGCAGATAATGCTACAGATCGTCGTATCATGGGCTTTCAAGTGATTGAATACTGAGGTGCTGATTACCTACAAAATCGAGGGCTTGAGGGGATAGCAAGACATACATACCGATAAACATATCGAGGGTTTCCAGTGATTTCAAGTCAGACATACTGATCATCGTATCGAGGGCTTACCATGGTGGTGGTAAGACAGGCCTGTTATCCTAGGTGAAAGTATAACCCTTCTCTTTGGGTTAAAAGAATTGTAATACTTTTACATTTTCACTGTTGTTTGTTTTAATAAATGGAATTGTATTATTGACCTTTCTTCTTTTCATATTCTTTAGTAATTGTTTCAATTACATTCATTGTGTTATATATTGTATCGATTGATTCTATAAGATTTATGGTAGAATCCTTCACTATTGTATTACACTGATTATTGTATTCATCTTGAATACAACTACCTTACTTTTCTTATAGTATTACATCTTATCATACTCTTATATTCAATACAATTGTGGTTGTTTGTTATTGTTCTGAATTTTATTAGTTTAAGATCATTTAAACTAATTTCTTAAGTGTTTAAACACAATGTTTTTAAACCTACAATTCACCCCCCCCCCTCTTGTATTGTTCCATATAATATACATATACATCTACATATTTGATCCAATACTGACATCATAATTTTTACTCAAGGGGATTGAAGAAACACCAACAATATCAATCTGTCTCTTTCACATTATGAGAAGGTTTCTGGTGAGGAGATCAGCTGGAGTATCTCCTTTTTTTAATTTTTAAGCAGTTTTTTTCCCTAGGAGGAATGATTTTATCATAACTTTGGGTATCCAAGAGGGATGTTTCCCCTTTATTTACCTAGGGGTTCCCATGTTTTAGGGGATACAAAAAGCCTCCTACTTCTCGGATATCACTTGAAATTTACAAAGGAAACATACTACTTGGAATGGTATGTCTCTCTCGATGGCTGGTCATGTTTGTCAGGTGATGTTTGTTATTAATTCCTTGTTTGTTTACTTCTTTCTGGTGTATAAATGGCCCATCTATCTTATCAAGAGCATAAATGTGTCTATCAAGAATTTCATCTGGACTGGAAACTTTCATGAAAGAATGTTAGAAACAGTATCCTGTATCACTTTTTGTAAACCATATGATGCAGGAGTTCTACGTATTAAGAGCCTTTAGTCCTTCAATAATTCATTGCAGACTGTGTTTTTATGTAGACTTTTCAATAGAGATTCTAAGGATCTCGCATAACTTTGGGCTAAGTTCATGCATCATCTCAAGAATTGAATTTCTGGTCATATTAATTCCTTTGTATGGCCTACTTTTAAATCCACTTAAGCTTCAATTAATTTTAACTTGATATGATTGATCTCTATAAATTCCTCTCTTCCTTTCTAGAAAGATAATTAGGCTGGTCATCCCCTTTTTGAATCCCTTGTAGACGAGGTGAGTACTTTCGATTTGGATATTACTATCAAGGGCCAACTTACGTGTATGGAGGGTCTCTCAAGTCAAATCATTGACACTTTTAATTGTCATTATTTTTCTAATCGAGCAGATTTCATGGTATGGGAACCTGTTGCCAAAGGTATTTTGTTTTCTAAAATGTTCTACATGCACTCTTTGATTTGTAACATTGATTCTCAGTGGATGGGAGATTTGCACAGGATATTCATTAGGCCTTCTTGATCCGTTTATTTCTGTAGGGTGGCTCCTAGAAATCTACAAACTGATTTCTATCTTCAATCTTGTGGTATTTCACTGTGTTCAATTTTTTTTATTTTTCATTAGCACAAGGAGGATGTTGATAACTTATTTCTTAGTTGTATTGCTACTTCATCAAGGTTGAAGGTTGTTGCGGATATTTTGGAAATTAGTTTACCTCATATGGATTCCATACGAGGGTTTATTTATGGATCGTGCAATCTGGTTTTGTCTCTGTAGATAATGGATCTTTTTCATGTTGATGTAGTTGAGTTGATTCACATTATTTGGCATGATTGGAAAAACATTCCATGGTAGGTATTCTTTCAAAGTTGGCGATTCATTATCATTGATTTTTTCTTCTGTTTGTGAGGTTTTTACTTTGAAGAAACAGTATTGTTTCAATTTGATGCATGAAATGTATGTCCTTGGATGGGGTGGTGTAAAAGGGAATTTTAGATCACCGCTTGTTACTTTTGAAGTCATATGGCATGAATATTTTGTTGGTTGTATCATGGTCAATTATGACGGTGACTCATGAGGCAATCTGGGGCCCTCCAGTTATGGTGTCGTTTTTAGGAATCATCAGGGAGAGGTCCTTGGATGCTTCTAGGGTTGTTGTTATATTTCCTCCTCAATTGAGATTGATATGATGGGAATTACCAGTTTAGTGGATCAAGCACAAAATCGATGATGGAATAATATATGGCTTGAAAGTGATTCCACCACTATTGTGTCTTTCATCAGGAAGGTATCATCTCATTTTTCCTGGATGCTCACCAATAGATGGATCAACTGCCTAGATTCTCATTCATTCATGGATTATATTATCATGCATGTCCCTAGGGTGGCCAATATGGCGGAATATGGTCTTGAAAATAATGGTTTTAATGGAACTACTCTCTTATGGTATGATCAGCTACCTGAAGAACTTTTTCCATTGTAGCAGCGAGATCATGTTAAAGATCCCATTTTTAGAATTATGTAAATCTGATTTTTTTTTTCTTAAAAAAACATGACTTTCCTTTCTGGGAAAGGATTCATCTTATTATTAAAAATATTATTATTAGATAATTAGAACTTATGTTTATATAATTATTAGTTACTTATTAATTACACATAATTATTAATGATGTCATAGCTAATAATAAAAAAAGTTAATTAGATGTTATATTTACTCCTATTTTAATTTTTATTTATTATTCATATTACCGAAAATGTTTTTGGTCAAGCCCCTTAATATTAAAATGAAATAAAAAGAAACAAACACATGAAATATGGATGGTTTACAAAATGGAAAGCCTATATCCATAAGGGAGAAACAATAACTGTGGCATCACCAAAATCATGTATCATAATATTATTGAAATAATTTATTTTTATAGTTACATACAACACAAAATAAATAGGATTTGAGGCTAACTTAGAATACTATATCACATTGTGGACAAAAACCCATAACAGATTATGTTTACTCCCTAATTCCATAAATAATGTCATGTGAGAAAAAACATTACCCAATTAATATGAGTGAAATCTATGTGTACTCAAAATAACATGTATAAACTTATGTGTTCCACATAATGAAATAAAATATAAGGAATAATCATAAGGGATTCCAATGAAAAGAAATGGGTTTTGAAATAAAGTTATATAGAATAACCAAAAGGTGTATCAAAATGGTATACATGAAAGAAGGGATTAAATCATTTTTTGAAAATCATAAATTAGAAATATGATTATTTCATGAATAATTATGTCAATCTTTTTAGATTACATGAAAAATAGATTTTAGGATACATTATAAATGATCAACTTTAGTGTGGTTTAAGGTAAAATATTTAAGAGTTTTTAAAAAGGGCAAAAGAATATTTTTTTGTATAAAATAATAATCGAACTAAAATATTTTTTTCATAACAAAATGAGATATTTTATAAAAAATTAGTGGATTTATGAATTATATATAGTGTTCTTGAATATGGGTAAGAAATAGATAAAATCCCTATAATTGAACATTCCAATCAGGAGAAATTGTTATGGGAACCTTTTTAAAACCTGTATTTCCCCAAAAAAGAAAGCTGAATTGGGAAATATACATATTTTTGGAAAATATAAATATAATATAGGAAAATTATATTATAATAATAAAGTAATACAATAGTTTAAATATATATAAAGTTTAACCTATAGGAAAACTTGTAGGTTCGGAGAGATCCCTTACCTTATGTCTAAATGTGTTTGTCACTTGCACATAATGTCTTATATAATTTATTTGTATTTTTTTTAATAAATTAGTTCAAAATAACTTTTACATATATATATGATTTATTATTGGTTTATTAGGATAATTATTTGCCATTCCAATGAGTTATAAAGTTTAATTTTGTCATTCCATATGTGTTCATTTTAACTGTTTCACTGTCGATTCACTTGTATATAATTATATATGTTCTTGTAAAAGGGAATAATTATGAAAAAAATGAATTTATATAGAATTAATAAATTTATATATGTTTATATGGTATCATAGTCGTTTTTTCGATTATGATGATGATTCATTTGATGAAATTTTAATGTTAAATGTTTACATTATTTTGGATGGTTTCGGATCATCATGAAATAGTTTTGTTTTATTTAATATTATATATATATATTAGCTATAGAACATGAAAAATGATATAATATACCTACTAAAAAAAATTTAACCATAATAATGTTGTTATGAATCTCTTTTATGTTGGTGATTGATAAAAAACATTATCCATGGTGATGTTTAACCACAAAAATATGGACAATTGTTTCATTTCATTGAATAATAAAAAATAATAAAATATGTGAAAAAATATATTAAATTAAATATATATCATTCCATTTTATAAATGATAATGTAGTTCTAAAACTATTATGGATGAAGTATGTGGGGATAAGGTAGAAGAAAAAGAAGAAATTAAAAGAGGTTGTTTCAGAAAGTTACCCCTTGAATATCACCTTTTTTAAAGACCCATTAAGGAACATAGAATTGGCCTTTTATTGATACTAGAAGATATGTAATGTATGGAGAATGATTTTTAAGGTAATATAAGATAATATTGTAAATGATAATGTTTTATAAAGTGTGAGGAGAAGATGTGGTGAGGGGTGGTATTTGAAGGGTGGAGAATATGAGTGTTTTTTATTATTATATTCATTATTTTATTATTTCAGATTGAGACAATAAATAGTATTTATTTCTGTTAAAAAAGAGATTAAATGTATTGTGGTTGTCAAATAAATGGTTTATAACATCATCCATGAGTAACAAAATCATGTACGTGGCTTGAAATGTTAAAAATTGTAAATTATTCTATTTCACTATTCATAGAAAACCACTATTTCCAAAAAAAAATCCAAAAAATCACCCAAATTATTTTTTGAAATTTATATTTCATAAATTGAATCTATTTTTTGAAATTAATTTTCTATCTATGTGAAATTTTTTTAAAATAAATCCATCATTGGTTATATAAATTATGATTTCAATATTACAATTGATTTTTTTACCATATAAAAAATTAATTAAGGACACATAAAATTGTCTCATAATTATAATAAAAAATATTATTAATTTATGAACCTATTTTATTAATATAAATTTTCATTTAAATAATTATATTAATTAAGGTGTCGTAAATAAGCACTTACTATTTACGAAAATACCATCCCAGAATTATCATCTATAAGTCATTTATTAACTTATACAATGATATTTATATATCATATTTTTATTTATAAAAAAAATATATTTTACAATATACCTTTATAGGTGAGTTTACTATTCTAACAGGGATATTACTATCTTTAACCATCTGATTACAATTCCAACGTTCTTATAACTACTCCTATGGTATGGGTTCTTTAATTTCTATAAATAGATATTATTTCATTCAATTTTCCTTTACCTTTATTTTATCTTATTATTATATATATACATTCATGTTCAAAAAGAATATTTTATTATAAACACTATGTATTATTTTTACAGCTATATTTGGGTGTGCTGTTATTCTACTGGATCGAGCAGATCCAAATTTTCCCATTATTATTATATTGTTGTTTATTTATTATCCTGATATAATATTAAGAATTATTATTCGTTTGTTTGTATACTAATGTATAATTTTTTATTTATGAGTCTAATTTTTTTAATGGATTATCTATGTTATGTATGTGATTTATGAACTAATTATATAAAGGAAATTCCATTGAGAAAATTATAGGTCATTACATTGACAGTATCAAGTCACTTGGTGTTTCGACATTCCACTGAGCATTTGATATTTAAATCTATGTGAAACCCTAACAAATGAAGTTGTTCAAATGTTTATGTTCATCTGAAATACAATTTTTGTTACTTAGTATTTTTAAAAATCCCATAGTCTTCATGCATAACCATCCTCAATGCATGTTCCTTTAATCCAGCAGCAAAACTTCCAAAGAACTCTAATATATAGTCGACTATATTTGAATCTTCATTGATGGATAGATTCTAGACACCAAATTATTTCAGGGATCATCTCTTGTTTCACCGTATTTCAGAATAGAAAAAATTGAATTGAAGGTCTCAGATCTATATTTTTTCTCACTTCATACCACACCATGCCTCAACCATGCACTCAAACCCAATTATAAACATGTGGAAACAATTTTTTGTGCCAATAATCGGTCATGGAATGATCACTTTCATGGTACTTTCGAACCTCTAGTCAAATACAAATTATGACAATGAAACCTTGATTAATGAGGGGGGGAAACGTATGAAATACAAAATGTGTGGAACCAATATGGGCCATTGTTTATTTTGGATTATGTTCATTAATGAAGGGATTAAAGAATGAAAGGAATAATCAAGGATTAAAAATCATTCTCAGTTCTTAATCCTAGTAATATTAATCAATACATATAAATCAATGTTCAATAAATGAATTAACATTAAATAAATATTGATTAATTTTCTATAGGACATAATCAATATTGGGTTTAAATCCAATTAAAATAAACATCGTAACTTGATATTGGATTTATCATTGTTGAAGAACAGTTATGTTCAATTGCCGTTGGTGAGATTCAATAATCTCATTTCTAGAGAAAACTCTTTGAAATATTGATCATGACATCATGGTCTGTTTCCATTCATAAAAGGATATCCTCCATGTTTCTGGGGAGAAAACATATCGATCTAATGAAAGTAACTCAATTGCAAAAAATATATATATAAGATTATATAATTAAAACTTATGTGAAAAAATAAATATAGGGAAATAAATTGAGACATAGATTTTAAAATATAAAAATCCTCTTATACAGAGGATGAAAAAAACATGGGTAGTCAATGGAAATATCCACTAATAATCATCATGTTTATAAAATCCATCTAAAATTTCGAAACATCAATTATAGTGAATGTATAAAAAACATGTGTGAAAACCCACACCCTAATATGTTTCTAACTTTTCTCTGATAATCATATCGTGACAGGACTCCACCTTTAAAAGATCAAAACTAAACATGTAGCATCATTGAAACACCTCAACTAATTTGTTTCACATGATGATTTTTTGTTTCTCATTTTATCTTGTTTCATGATGTCTCCCGTGTCAAAAAAATGTTACTCACATATGTTATAGAGTAACTTCCAAGATGTTGCACACACCTGAGTTGCAACCCACTTTTTCATGTTGTGTGTATATCATAAATTTTATTTGAGTAACCTTTAATGGAATGGGAAACTAATAGATATATAAAAATATATATCCAAAATCCAAAGCATCAGGAATAGCCTTGAGAACATCAAAATATCTCACCCATAACATGTGCACCAAAACAAGGGGAAGGCCAAACTTTGAATTAAAAATCATTATCTTCAAAAATAAAAATCTGTGGGATAATCTCTATCAACCCATCCTTCATCTCGATAATGAGCGTGTTGAATTCCAATTGACTCAATTGAAAAAAAACCACTTAGTATCTCACCAACCATCATCCTCTTCAGAAAATATAGTGATGCCCTTTAACTATTCTCACAAAAACCTGAACTGGTCAACTATAAAAAAATACAAATCGTGAAGCCTTCATCATAAATTTGTGTACACTGCCCTAAAAAAGAGGGCTCGAACCAACAACACTCAGATCCCCCACAAAAAATTTATTTATATTTATTTTTATAAATATATATATTTTTTATATATTCAAAAAATAAATATTTATGACATGAAAACCAAATTATAAATATATATATTTATATAACTATATTTATTTATATTTAAATTTTAAACTATATATTTATAATTTCATATTTGAAATTATTTAAATATATATAAAATTATATATAGAAATATGTATTTTTATATGTAAATATTAAATATAATTAAAAATATTTATTTATTTTTATAATCGTAAATATTTATTCATAAAGATAGATTTATAATTATATAATTATAATTATTTTTCTATATGTATATATCTACATATAAATACATTTATATTTATATTTATATTTATCAATACAAATTTACAATTAAATATATTGACATTTATATAAATAAAAATACATTTGTATATATAAATATATTTTAAATTTAATTGTAAATATAATTTAACAATTATGAATTTAGAGTTATATTAATATTTTTATAGTTATAAAAATTAATAAATAGGTTTTAAATATATAAATAACATATAAATTTTTTATAATAATATTATTATCAATATTTATATTTGGAATATTACTATGTTAATTATTATTTTTTAATTATATTATTGGATACTTTATTAATATTATTTAAATTATTATTCATATTTATTATTGTACTTATTATAAATATATAATAATATAATCAATATTTGTTAATAATTAATAATTAATATTCCATAATAATAACATGATTAATAATATATCATAATAATTTAATTAATAATATAATAGATAATAATAAATATTCCCCTAAATTTTGTAAACTGAAAATGTAATTTATTTAAACAATAAGGTTTGTGTCATTTAAATTATTTTTTTTATTTTTTTAGTTTCTTTTTATTTTTTAATAAATTATTATATTTTTAGTCAGTGTGAAATGTTTCATTTAGATTTCATTTATATTTTATAACTTATACTCTTTCAAAGTCACCTACATGAAAAATAATAATATTACAACTATGTGAAATTAAATGTCTATAAATTATAAAATATAAATACATTCTATTTGAAATTTATCATATTAATGAAACATATAAAAAATTATTGAAATAAAAAAATTATTTAAAATATTAAAATATAATTTTAATGGAAAAATATCAGTATTTCAAAACATAGAATTTTTACTTATATATTTTTTGAAATTCTTTTAAATACTCAAAATGATATCAACAGATATATAATTAATTAACATTGAAGGTATTGATCCCATTTCTTATATTGAAATGAATTTCATAATAATTTATAAATAAAAAGGCTATGTTTCAAGTAGTTGACATGTAAATATTATATGATATAAATTGTATGTATAGTCTAATTGATTCTTAAAAGTGTTGAGAATTTATAGTTATTTATAAATTGTTCCTATCAATTAGTTTTTATTTACTACATTTTTTAATTTACATTCATTTTTCTAAAACAATATTTATTTTCCTCAATAAATAGATTTTTCAATATATATAACCAAACTCCAGAATAAGTCAATTTTGATGCCCCTCAATACCATAACATGGAGTTGGAACCACATTCCAACTCCACATCTAACATCTCTATCGCTTTGGTGTCCTAGCTATTGGAATGGGTTCCTCCTCTTGGGGCGTTGCATGTGACTCTTCATGATTCAATTTAGAGAGATACATAAAATAATATCTGGAGAACATACCAACATCATATGTGGATATATATGTCCCCAAAGCTCATTAATATTCTGAAAGTGTGATATCAAAGTAGATGTCATCAGCAAAAATGTTTCACATGGCCCCTAAATGTTGGGTTACCATACCCAGGTCCCATTCCATCACAGTCAGATTAGATAGTGACAATATATTAGATTTTTGAGCAGGCATATGTGGAACATAAACCTCTCATGGTCTTGTAGGATCCTTTGTCTGCTATACAGGATCATCTCTCTGTGGTGCATCAACATCTACAGAAGCCTCTCTTGGAAATCTCACTATATGTCATAACTTATACCCTCATTCATTTTCTCATATCTATCCCCTATATGGTCGTGGAGGTGGAAGTTCATCATCATTAGTAGGGAAAATAGGAATAAAATCATCCCCTCCTACCTCAGTTAGATCATGTTGATTGGGATATAGCCATGGATCCTCATCATTGACACTTTTATGCATGAAAATTATAGGATATCTAAGAGACACTTGATATTGATAAAATTTATACCTCCAAACATATTCCTATTCTCAAGCATCTGAAATATTCAAAAGTTGATCAAGTCCATACAGCTACAAATGAAATAACTTTAAAATTAAAATGAAATAGGATATACAAAAATATATTAAATGTTAGTAAACACCCGAACTATTGAATTTATATCTGATGCTTCATAAGGTAGACGATCATGTTTCATCATTACAAATATTAATAATCTTCCTGATCATCTAACTAAAAGATTGTTCTAGGATGTCCATCCTGGAAGATATAATACTGGGAATGTGTGTCATAATACCCAATATATTTTGGATGACACTAAGACTAAACCATATTCTATCCACCTATAAGAATAATATAATATAACACATCAACTCATCATGGTACAATGTGGATATGTTGTACATGGACAAACTATTTCATGACACTTTCTGGGTGGTTCCAATAAATGATGTGGAAGTGGATGAGTGACACCATTGTACCACAATCTCAAATAATAGATATGCTATGTGGAGGAAGAAACATGAAAAAAAATCCTTTATACAAGGTCCATGAAACCAAAAATGTAGAATTATAAAGTAATTTATAAATTAGAATGATAATTTTAATAAGATAGAATTTTAATATATTAAAAAATTATTAACAAAATTAATTTTTAACAAAAAAACTATCATTTAACTTACATCTGTAAGATGAATAGCGTCAAATATCTATTGACAGATTCACATACTATATCTATGAGTATGTGGATAATGCTGACCCAGACATCACTTGGTTTAAAAATAGGTAATATATAGTAATTTTATATGGCTATTTTTTAAATTAGTAAATAAATCAAATTAATGACTTAAACATACCATCATCCCTGAGGACAATCCTTAAATAGGTGTTGTGGAAGTGGTGTGGAAAATCTAAGATTGATGCATATAAAATGGCCAGAGTCCTACATTTGAACTAATGTAATACACCCTAAAATATTTTTTTCAACAGATCATAAACTGATACAGATACATCTATATATATATTATTATATAGTGGAACCTCAATTGTATATATAAGTCTAGTCATGATCCTCAATTAATCGTGGGTACATCATGTATACTAAGGTAGTGGAGTGGTCCACACATAACATACCTTATTTCAGTCACATAATATATGCATGTGTGTGTTAAATAAGTATCTCCTCATCTAAGTAAACAAGAATGATGGTGTAATTTTCATCAAGAAACACATTGTGCAAGGAGAGAAACTAGAATACATGTGGTATTTTGATTTTTTCAACTCCTATTAGATGGTGTATGACCACACACAAGTCACCAATAGTGGAACCCAGAAAATCCTATCTATGGTTGGGTAGAATGAGACTCTAAGATATTTCTTATAAATTAATGGTTATAACTCCCTTAGGTAGATGAAATGTGTGTCTCAATACTCTATATCTCAACCAGTGAAAGAATCAAATAATGATCAGAAGTCCTAAAATCTCTCATGGGGACTCTAAAAAACCCATCAGGACTGAGGTTTGGAAAAATGACTACTAGAGGTGCATCATGATGAGATCGATTTTCTCTATGAATATAAAAATTTATATCATGTCCCCTCAATAACAAATTATACGATGTCTGTGACTACTGCATAGATAATATGGGATTCACTATCAGAATGTTTTAATAGTAAGATATTAATGTCTAAAACTATTTAACTCATATTTAGTTTTATGATTTGGTATAAAATATTTTTTATGTTTATTTTTTTAGTAAAAATGATGTATGTTATCTCAATTGACCATATTTTCAATTTGAGATGGGGTTATTTTTAAGTGAAAGACTTGATTATAGATAAAAGGACATATAGAATTACATATGTAAAAAGAGAAACATATGTATATAATTATATGTTAGTTTCAAATGATAGAAATGGTTTTCATACTTGTCATTAACTGAGTTTAGGTCAAACTGTTGAGACTATTTTTGAAATATAAAATTATATAATTCTATAGGATTATTCGAATAGACATGTTTATAAATTGGGAATTTTTGTTTTAAATTATATTAAAATACATTTTTATTTGGGAACTGAATTCAACTCCCTCTTGAGATATCCACTAATTCAAAAAAATAATGATAAATTATATATTTATTACTTATATAAAATATTACATTAATTGATAGTGTAATTAAATTATTTAAAAAATTAAATTATTTATCTATATTCCAAGGGAAACATGTACGCATATGAAATTATGGGATGCATATGTCACACCTCTATTATGTTGCATATTCACTAGGCCAATCCAATTCATTACAAATATATGTAAATTTGGATTCCATTTTTGTCACATCCCAGTAACGTTTGGATAATGTGTGAGTGTCCCATAAAATAGACCAAAATTATGATATTCCATAATAGGAATTCACATGGAATTTTAGCAATTGTTAATAATTTCTAGTTGGTACATTGGATCAACAAACACCTCCCATTGTAAGTGTATAGATGCACATTATGTGATCACATTTCTGTAAGGATATCATAATTCTTGAATGTTTCCACAAGCATAGTAACGCTACTCTAGATAAATGGCTAACACATGACTACTATTACTAGTCATATGATCATGGGGCTCAGAAACCTCAAAAATATTCTCTTCATGATCAAATGATCATACATGAATAGTTTATCCTTCATTATAACTCTATCAATCTCTCACTATAAATGGTGTTCATACCATATACCTTTATTTAGAACCACTTCATCCATCATTATTTGTTCCAAATAATACTTTATAGTGTGACATAAGGTCTCTTATACCAAGCAGATAATTTACATTTAAATCATTATACTAATAATATATTATTATTTAAGTGCATCAAATTAATATATGATATAATATTCTTAATTACATGTGATGGGTAATTTTTTAACTCCATTCAAAACTCCACTTATATATTCTAAGATTTTGGCATTCATATGTCCATATGTTTACATCGTCTTGTTCTAACTACTATTTATGATTTGTAATTTTCAACATGTAATCATGAACTTCTTGATTATATCTTTGGATATCTTCTAGATGATATTCCAACCTTTTATGTTGAGGATCATATGAATAAAAATAATGAATATAATTAACACATATAAAAAAATCTGAAAATTCTTTTTTTATTGTTATATATAAAAAAATAATGATTTCTTTCTTCCTGAACTCTTCCTTGAATTTCATTCGAATATTTCCGAAAATGTGTTGAATGCTATATCTTTTATGTGAATATGCAGGTCACTATGAAAGATTATTCGATTGTTCTAACTCCATGATTGCTTGATGATGATATGAAATAAGTCAAATCCATTCTCTTTCTATTACATTATCTTTATGGAATTCTAGAAACCCACTTAAAGATGATAATTTCTATTTCTCAACAATATGAAATTGCATAGTTATAGGGGCTCGATTATGATCTTGTGTGGTGAAAATTATCAATGTTTTAAGATAATTTACATATAGAAATGCGTCATTATTCTATATACACTTCTTTTAATGTCTAAAAGTTGCCACACATGGAAAAAATGTCCCAAAAAATATAAAAAACAAAACCTTTGACTAATAAAATTGGTTGTGATGGTTAACATTTTAAATAGTATTTAAACGATATATAAGATTATTATCATTGAATTGAAGCTCCATAAGTTTGTTTTAAGACATGATAGTAGTCATCCCAAACATTATAATTGTTAATAATATCCTTCTTTCATGCCACCAATGTCTTCCAATATGATATTTGATACCAGAAATATATTTAATTATCTCCCCCACCATAATGATTAGAATGTATTGACATTCTCTTATCATTTCATCAATAATTGTTGAAACAAAATCAACTTATAACTAGGAGTTATCCTGTGAAGATTTTGGGTTCACACATCTGTGTGGAGTAAATCTATTAATGCACCATGAGTAAAAAATTTCATCAATTATAGATCAAAAACACATTTGATAGTTTTAATCATATTAATCACACCAAATCAAATAACGCGATCTATTTGGATCTTCTATAAGATAAATATAATTTATTTCAATGTGGTATTGTTTTATCACATTTTTCATTTGTTATTTGCAGTTAATATCAAATCTAATATACAGAAACAGTCATCTAATACTCAATTTATACAACTAATAATTTCTGAAAATTCTCTACTTGGAGTAATAATTAACCAATCATATTATGGAAATCATATCATTCCACTGGTCATCCATGATGTCAATGGTGAATGATGGTTGAATGGTCGTTTGAACCTCATAGGAGTAGGGAGAGACTATTCATCAACATCTGATTCTTCTTCAAATGTGTCATAATAATTTTGTTCTAAATTTTCCTCATCATCAAAATTATCATCCAACACATTTAAATTATGTGGAGGAATATCCATGTAAAGATCAATTCCTCTATGATACATCACAATATAAAAATATGAAACTATGGTTGAGGATATGATGGAATAAAAACCATTTCTCATGGATCTTCATGAGGTTTCATAGTTTGATGATGTGACATTGTTTCCTTATGTTCAGATGGATCAACTTCTAATGTTAATGAACTTCCATTATAGTTGTGGTGACATACCACTCTATCATTTTATTTTCTTGTTGACACTTCGATAATAACATTATGTGTTACAAGTAATCACAATAGGTTACATTATAGGCTACATGCCACAACCAATCATTAAATTTAAGATGTATGTATATGGAAGACTCTAAAACATGATACACCTTCAGCTTCAACCGTTGATTAATGTTTCTTCGAACGGATTCCAATGTGGTGAATTTTCCAAGAATCACAACTCTTTCTGGTTTTATACTATAACTACATATTTTTTCTACTCTTAATTATTTTACCATTGTAATAAATATCGGAATCCGTCTTTTTTATCTAAAATAATACATCATTATTCATTAAATATGATTACAGAATCAAAATATGAGTTTCAAATATTTTAAAAATTCTATGGAATCTCAAATAATCTTTACATTATAAAAATGATATACCATATTTTAATATCCCAAAGTATAACACTAATGTTTCATAGTAAAATTTATAATGTTCATAGTGGTATTTTTAGTTTTTTATAAAGATAATGTGAATCAACTAAAGTATATCTCTTTGAAGTGTAAAACCAGGTGTGCAAGAAGGTCCATTGTCATACAACAGTTCCCAATTGAGACTATATGAACACAGTGTTGTCGAGGATGTTACCCCTAGGTACATCTATTTCCGAGCCACATCCACCTTTTCAATCTAGACAGGTATTTCATTGCTCAGATAACCACACAAAATTCACATTAAAAAAATTATATAATGTATAATTATATCCTAAAAGATGACAATAATGATTGATAGTATAATTTTTAATCTCCATTGAGGTATGTTTAGTAGTATGAAAAGTGATTTTTAATTATCTAAAGCATGTCCCCTAAGAGCATCAAACTATGTGTGAAGCAAGGCATATTGTCATGTTCTAGTTCACAGTCGAGTCTAGATAAATATAGTGTTTTGGGTGTTTCTAAACCATGATACATATGTTCGAGGGCCACATCCACTTGCAGTATCCAGATAAGGATTTCACTACTCATATAACGACTAAATATTCAATGTACTTCTATTTTAGATTTTTTTCATATATCCAAAATGATGACAATAACATTGTGATGTTTTAATTTTATTATTCATAAATATATGAATCATCTACAGGTGATATAATGAGAGTGAAAGATCATGTGTCCAGTTAGGCTTCATGGTCAAGCAATTGTCCCTCAATGATACTATGTTAATGCAATATAAATATGTAATTAATTTACTAAATTTAATTAATTAATACCCAATTTTTCTTAAGTAAATCTTGAATAAATCAATATTTTATAATTACATACTCAGTAGTTCAGAATTAATGAATCCTATGTCAATCATCCCTGAATGATTCACTAATTAGTTATCTACATATTAATTAATTATTAATTAAGTTTTATGTACATTTTATTTCAAATTAAAAATTTATTAATTATTAATTAGTTATTTAACTTATGTGAATGAATCAATTAAAAATTATAGTTAAATAGTTATTAATTAAAATTAATTAATACTAAATTACTTACAAATTCTGGTTAACTAATTACAAAAAATATATATAATTACTAATTACAATTAATTAATAACTTATTGAAATTAATATATTAATAATTAAAAATAATCAATTAATAATTAAAAAATTAATTTCTAATTTAATTAAATTATTTACAAATTATAGTTAATTAATTACAATATAAACTTAATTAATTAATAATTAAAATTTATTAATAATTTATTAATAACTAATTAAAATCCTTTAATTTTTAATTACTGTTACTAGTTAATTAATTACATATTATAATTACTTAATTACCTATTAAAAATACATAATTACTAATATTAGTAAATTTGATAATGGGAGTTTTTTTTGTGACTGCGCATCCAGTAGCCTTGCAAAAAAAATTATCTTCACAAATTCTTAGACATAGGATGTGTTTTTTATTCAAAGGGAGTCAAACCTTGATCTTTTATGGATCTTAAGAATAGGATTTATCATTGTTGTGGCTTCAAAAATTGGATATTAACTCCCATTGGAAAAGGTTTTTTCACATAGTGTTGCAATGGAAGGATGCTTTCAATAGGGCATGGGAGCATAGAAATCTAAATCTCAAGACTGGTACTCTTAGAATCTATGAATGGAATGTTATATTTAATCCATTTAATCTGAAGCAAACCAATTCTCAAATTAGGGTTAGACTCCATGGTCTAAATTAGATGTATTGGAATCCGAAGATCCTTAATGATCTTGTATCTAGTATTGGAACTCCTATCTGATTGGATAAGAAGACCTTGGATGGTGAACATTATTTTTTTTCCAGAATTTTGGTTAGGGTTAACATGGAATTCCAGAGACTGTCTTTTATTACATTCATTTCTAATGGAAACAGGTCTGAGATAAGGGTTGAATATTAATGGGTTCCCCATTTTTCTGATTTTTGCAATGCTTTTGGACATTTTTTTTTAAATTTAGAATTCTACAGAAGAAAGCAATCATGGTAAAAAAAGGTAAGGATTTGAAGGAGGTGAACAAGTAGAAAATGTATAAGAGGGTTCTTGTGGTGAAAGAGGGAGTCCCAAAGCCCGACCCCTCAAATATTATGATCCCTTTGAAAAATTCGAGGGCGGATATTTTTGAGGAAGTGGAAGAAGGAAAATTCTCTGACTTACCTATTCCTCTAGCTAGGTTGGGTCAAGAGATTAATATTAAAGGGGACCTAATCTTAGTGAAGAGATTTATATGTGTCTGTCCGTTTCAAATGAGATTTTCACTTTGGTTTTTCACATGCAAAAAGATGAGAATGATACCTCCAAAATTCAAGGTCTGGAACAAGACATAAACAATATGATATTATCATTACAGAATGGTTAGGGGATCATTGGTGTCTTTACATCATCTTTGGTTCCCTTCCTCCATTGTCAATGATACAACCCTCAAGGCATCCAACAATGAATCAAGAACCCATGGTCATGAGTCTTCTTGTGTTGCTATTTCTAATATATCTAGTATTCCTCAAGCTGATTCAGCTCAACTAGTTGCAGCAAAGATTAACATGGATGACAATTTAGATTTGAATGGCACCACCATATAAGAAAACATTGAGTCAAACTCTAATGATAGCACTTCTGTATTAGCCATCGGTGAATCAGTCCCTACTGTTGTGCCACTAGATAAATCCTTTGATGGTTCAGAACTAATAGGAGTCATCATCAAGAGTAATAATAGAGCAGTTTAGACTTCACCATTGAGGGATAACATTTAATTTCATGTTGACCTTAAGGACACCATCAAGGATCACAGTGAATAAATACACATTGCTTCAGAAATGGATAGCTCTTGTGGTATAGACAAGAAGTGTGATAACGTAAATGAAACTAGTGTAACAGATCCTAGTAATGGAAAATGTGTCCAAACTAGAGTTGATCCCAAAATTTCTCATATAAATGATCTTATTAAATGAGATTCATGTCCTAAATGAATGGTTTGAAGTCATTCTAAAACAGGAAAATAGAAAGGAGTGGGATTCAAAAAAGGGGGTCCAGCCCTGGTATTAAGTTTAAATGAAGATTCTTTTTGGGAATTTATAGGGACATGCCAATCGTCCCTATGGCTTTTCATTTATCTTCATAAGCCTCTTCTAATAGGTTTTTCTAAACCTAAGAGAGTAAATTCATGCAATGTTTCTAATCTGGAACATTTGGGTTTTCATTTTATTGATTCTAATATATGTGTGTCTGTGGTCAAAATCCATTGGGTCTTGGAGAATTTCTTCTAATCTGATATTTCTTTGGTTGATAATAGAGATCAGTACATCAAATTTTCATTCACTTATCATGGTTCCCATAATCTTTTCTCCTTTATTTATTCTCATAATTCCTACTATGATCTCAGGAGGTTCTAGTTGGATATTGGCTCTACTATCGCAGCTACCACTAGTCATTGGCTAATTCATGGGGATTTTAACTCTATACTAAATCCAGATGAGAATATGGGTGATATGAATAATTATATTCCTTCCAAGGATTTTAAATCATGTGTTTATCAAAGTGGGTTGATTGATGTGAATCTGGTTAGGGAAAAATATACTTTTTACAGGAAATTTATGAATATCTATGTTGTAAAGTGTATTGATAAGGTTGTTATTAATGAAGCCTATCAGGAATCTTAGGGATCCTTATTTTCTACACTGTTGTCTATAATTAATTCATAACATCATCCAATATTGGTTAATCATGTGGTAAAAGATCATAGGTTGCCTTTAACGTTCAGGTTCAACAATGCTTGGATCACACATCCTGAGTGTAGGACAATTGTCATGCAGATTTTGAACACTATAGGATGCATAATGGATTATTTCACTTACTTCATCAAGCTCAATATACATAATAAAGCCTCGAAAATTTGGATCATAGATCGTTTTAGTTCTCTTGATGCAATAATCTCTTCTCTAAAGGGCTCTCTAGAACAAATACAAGAGAAAACAACTATGAATGACATCTCTGATGGTGTTCTTGGGGAAACTGATATTGTCTCCAATGGGAATAGCCTCTTGAACCTTAAATATTCCTTACAAATGCATACCTTTACAGTTAATTGGTTGAAATGTGGTGACAAAAATTCAAAAAAACTTAATTCTCTTCAAAAATATCAGGAACGTTTCTAGGCCTCAATCTTTGATTACAAATGGATATCAGATTATTGAAAACAATAAGGATCTCTTTGAGAATGTGATCTCTTATTTTAAAGACCGCATCAATTGTCCATCTTCACCTTGTGATCATGTGGAGGCTATTATTCATAGACATGTTTACCAAATAGAATATCATCCTCTTACCTCTATTCCCTTGGATTTTGAAATCGTGGAAGAAAACTTCTGTCTCAAATATGAATGTGCCCCTGGATCGGATGGTTTTGGAAACCTCTTATTCCAGACCATCTGGGATTTTAGCCATGTTGATGTTTTTAGGATAGTCACCCTTTTCTTTAAAGGGGGTTCTCTTCCTTATGGCTTGAATTCCCAATTTCTTGTTCTTATCCAAAATGTGGAGAATGCCAATGAGATCCACCTTTTCTGGCTAGTTGCTTTAGTCAAAACCATCTTTAAAATTATTTTTAAGATTTTAGCTATGAGGCTGACCTCAATTGCAACCATAATTGTCTCCCATAACTATTTTGGTTTATTTAAGGGCATATCCACTCATGTTTGTCTCATTACGGCCTCAGAATGTGTCAACATTCTCAAGAATCATAATTGTGGTGGAAATATTGCACACAAACTTGACGTCAAAAAGGCCTTTGATACAATGGATTGGGGATTCATTTATATGATCCTTTATATGTTTGTCTTTGAAAATGTCTTTATAGATTGGGTAAAAATCATTCTAGCATATGCACACATCTCTGTTCTGATTAATGGATGTCTTGATGGATACATTGAATGTTCTATAGGTGTTAGGAAAGGTTATCCACTTTCTGTGATCATTTTTTTGATAGATAAAGATTATCTTAGCAGACTACTTTCCATTATAAAAGGTAATGGTAATTTGAAAGCTATTAGTGATGGAAGTTGATTAACTACTCCTACTCATTTAATGTATATTTCTGACTATTGAGTCAAAAGTTCTCTTTTGAATTTTATGTCTTGTTTTGGAAATCACAAATTTCTATGCTGATCGTACAAACTATGTTGATCATAATGACTATGCTGATCATACTGACTATGCTGATTGCACTGAATATGCTGATCGTATTGATTGTTCTGATCGTACTGACTATGTCAATTATACAGACTCTGTCAATCGTACTGACTATGTCAATCGTACTAACTCTGTTAATCGTACTGACTCTGTCAATCGTACAGACTCTGTCAATCGTACAGACTTTTGTGCATCATACTCGCTTTGTATGAAAACATTATATTACACTAAGTAATACTTATAGTAGTCATACTTTACTTTTAACACATTCTTGTTTTTATTCTTTGTCATCATATTTCAATTGTACCCATGTTTATCATCTTTATATATCTTTTGTTTTAACCAAAACGATGTCGTGGTGTTAGTTATAAACTAATAAAAATGGTTTCGTGTTTTCTATTTCAATATGACTGTTATAATGCCATGTGTCCAAGTCCCTCTGAATTTTCTAGAGAAATATGGCCGTTGGAGGAATTGTGACCATTGGAACCTAAGGCCAACAAATAGGAGGTCACTTGAAGCAAAAAAAACTGTTGTGAGACTTTTCTTATATAAAGTTCTAGAGAGAGACACTCTGACTTCTCTCTTTCGTCGTGCTAAAGCCTTAAGATTACAAAACCTAAACGGCTCAATCTTAGTATTAGTATTTCTATAAGTGTTATGTGTTGCTTTGTGCATCTGATCTGGTGATAACGATCGAGGGCTTCCAGGGATAGGCAGACCGTTCTACTGATCATCATATCAAGGGATTTCATGTGTTTGAAAGACAAAGGTGCTGATTACATGAAAAATTGAGGGCTTGCGGGGATAGCAAGAGAGACGTACCGATCATCGTATCGAGGGCTTGTGGGGATAGAAAGACAGATGTACCGATCATCATATCGAGGGCTTGAGGGGATACCAAGACAAATGTACCGATCATCGTATTGAGGGATTACCAAGTTAGTGGTAAGACATACCTGTTATCTTAGGTGAAAGGATAACCCTTCCCTTTGGGTTAACAAAATTGTAATACATTTACATTTCTACTGCTATTTGTTTTAATAATTGTAATGGTATTATTTACCTTTCTTCTTTACATATTCTTTTTTAATTGTTTCGATTACATTCATTGTGTTACATATTGTATCGATTGATTCTATAAGATTTATGGTAGAATCCTTCACTATTGTATTACACTAATTATTTTATTAATATTGAATACAATTGCCTTACTTTTCTTATAGTATTACATCTTATCATACTTTTATATTCAATACAATTGTGGTTTTTTGTTATTGTTGTGAATTTTATTAGTTTAAGATCATTTAAACTAATTTTTTAAGTGTTTAAACATAATGTTTTTAAACCTAAAATTCACCCCCCCCCCCATCTTGTATTATTCCATATAATATACATATACATCTACATATTCTATCCAAAAATTTGTATCAGAGAAGGTTTCCATTGATTTGTATTACTAGCTATATTTCTTTCAAATTTCTATTTCAACTATTTACTACACTAACGTGTGGAGTACAAAAGATTTTGTTTTAATAGATGGAAGGAATGAATATTGGGTCAATTGACAATCTAAATTAAACTAGGCCACAAATCATTGATGGGAATGATTATGAGTACTAGATAAATTGAATGAAGACATTCATTATAAATACTAGTGTAGATAATTTTATTATGCATACTAGAGGTTACAAAATTCCTGACAAAGAAGTCAGTACATTAACTAATCAAGAGAAGCAAGAATATAAATTGAATTACAAGGTACGTAATACATTGCTATGTTCTATGACCAGGAAAATATATAGTCAGATATATTCTTGTGAAGCATCCAACTGTATTTGGAAGAAATTGGAAGTCACACATTTTGTTACATCTAAGGTTAAAGAATCAAGAAGAGTAATGATCCGAGTAGAGTATCATGGTTTTCTTTTTTCTTTATGGAGAGCCAATATGTAAAGTGCAACAACAATTTATGTCAATTTTCAACAGTTTACAATCCATGGGAGAAAAAGGTCTTGATGATGAATCCCTTGTTGAAAAAATTATTGATATAATACCAAATGAATGGGAGTTAAAAAGGAAAACTATTGATGAAAATTGAAAAGTTTCTCAGATTACTCTTGATGATATTTTTGGAACTCATCTACAGCATGAGACAAGAATGAAGAGAGATTCTTATTTCAATAAAAAGAAAAATGGAAATGGAATTTTAGCTTTTACCACTACAAATAAAGCTAAAATGCCTGAAAGAATAACAATATCCAAAGCCACAAAATTTTTTATGTCAGAATCAATTGATTGTGATCATTCTGATAATGAGTTAGCCAATCTCGCTTGAAGGATGAACAAGATTGTGGGAAAGAAAGACTTTCAATATAGATTCAAAAAGAAATATAGAAAGGATAAGAAAGATTTATAGGAAACATGTTATGAGTGCATGAAAGTAGGATATATGAGACCTGATTGTCCTTTACTGAAGAGAAAAGATAGAAAGGATAAACATTCTGAAATAAATAAGAAAAGGTTTTACAAGACAAAGGCAATGAATGTATTAAATTAAAATGATACATGGAGTGTATGTGGTAGCGATTCATCAGACAATTCATCAGAATATGAATCCTCAAGACAAAGGAATATCAGACTTATAGACAGATTACCAATAGAAAATCATTGTTTCATGGAAAAGGTACACAATGCTGAAGCTGTTACAAATGTTTCCCTAAATGAAAATTATATGGATAATAAATATTATGAATCTTCAAATGACAAGTCTTCATCATCATAAGATAATACATTACCTTATTTTGAATAAGTTTCTAGAATTTCTATATTACTTGAGAATGAAAATTCTAAGCTAAATAAAAAGTATGATAAATCAAATTCTAGAATTTCAATTTTAACTAAAGAAGTATCAGATCATTCAAATTATCTAGATATTAAAACCTATGATCTTGAATGAATTTTAAAAACCCTTGATAAAGTCAAATCTAATAAGGATAATCTTTCTAAGGATCTAGAAAATGTAATTTCTAAGAAAAATGTTTTCGAGCCTAACTCTAGTTCAAAATCAAATGTTTTGGAGGATAAAAACCTTGTTTTAAAAATAAATCCAAAATTGTTTCCTTAAAGAAATGTTTTTCAAACTTTACCCATGGCAAGGATAACTTTGACAAAATGTTTTCTCAAATTCGTCCTTTAAGAAATCATTCTGGTATTGGTTATACTCATTCTAAGCTCAATTTTAGTAATAACTATTTTTCTCCACAAAGTACCCCTTTTGTAATAAATGTCAATGTGGTGGGAACTGGAAAAGAGAATGCTCTCTTAGTAGATCTCAGTCTTTTGGATTTCATAATGCTCATTTTTCAAAACAAATGTGGATTCCTAAAATTCTTTTATCTAACCTTTCTGAATCCAAACAATTTTGGATTCCGAAAAACTTATTGTTTCTTTTTTAGGAAAATAAGATGTGTACCAACAAGAACATTTGGTACATGGATAGTGGTTGTTCTCAACACATGACAAGAAACAAATATTTCTTTGAAAAGATCATTGAAACAAAAGGTGGAAAGGTTACCTTCGGAGATAATGCTCATGGAAATATTGTTGGAATAGGTAATATTGTTTTTCTTGGAAATTTTATTATTTCAAATGTTTTGTTTGATAAAGATTCTAAGTATAGTCTCATTAGCATAAATCAATTATGTGATGAAGGATACCTTGTGAATTTTGGAAACGATAAATTGTTAGTTCACAATTCAAAGGATGAATTCATTCTTTCTTCCCGTAGGCAAGAGAATGTATACATTATTAACATAGAAGACCTTAGGAGCCAAAATTTACCTTTCTTAAGTGCAATAGAAGACCAATCATGGATATTTAATAGAATACTAGGACATTTCAATCTAAGAAACCTTTTTAAACTTTCAACGAAATGTCTTGTAAAGGGACTACCAGATCTTATATATGATTCTTCTCAATTTGGAAAGCAACATAAAACTAATTTTAAATCAATTAATGAAGTTTCATCTTCTAATTCATTACAGCTAGTGCCCATGGATCTTTTTTTTCCTTCACAAACTGGAAGCATTAGAGGAAAATACTATGTATTTGTTTTAGTTGTTGACTTTACTAGATTTACATGGGTCTATTTTCAAACAAAAAAATCTGAAGCCTTTTTCTATTTCAAAACTTTTAGAGCCCAAGTTAAAAATGAGAAAAACCTACCATTGATAACTATTCATAGTGATCATGGTGGTGAATTTCAATATTCAGATTTTAAAACTTTTTGTAGTAATAAAGGTATTACTCACAATTTCTCATCTCCAAGAACTCCTCAGCAAAATGGTGTTGTGAAAGAAGAAATAATATTCTTCAGGAAATGATATGAACCATGTTGAGTGAATACTCAATTGCTAAGAACTTTTGGGATAAAGTTGTAAGTACTGCCTGTTATACTATAAATAATGTTTTAACCAAACTTTTTCTTAATAAAACACCTTATGAATTGTGGACTGGTCTAAAACCAAAAGTTTCATAGTTCAGAGCTTTTGGGTGCAATGTATTCATTTTGAATACTAAAGATAATCTACATAAATTCTCACAAAAATCTGATGAAGGAATCTTTCTAGGCAATTATACAACTTCTAAGTCATATATTGTTTTCAATAAAAACACTTGTACTTTTGAAGAAACAATGCATGTTAAATTTGATGAAACTAATCCCTTTGTTTTAAACCAACCCCAACCTACATCTTTGGATGTGTTTTCTAAAAATGTTTATCAACTTCTATTAGAATATTATTCTGATATGGAAAATGTTCAAAGAAGAGTTCATGAAACTCTTACCCCAAAATATTTTCTACCATATGTTGATGAACATGTTTTACAAAACCCAAATCAATTGTTTCTTAGTAATCATCCCAGTGATAACATCATTGGCAATGTATATCAACCTGTAAGGACCAGAAATTCTTGAGAAATGAAATATAACATCTTTCCTTTCTTTCTGAATTCGATCCTAAAAGTCCAAGTGAGGCCTTAGGTGATGATGATTGGACTAAAGCAATGCAAGATGAACTAAATGAATTTGAAAGGAATCATGTCTGGACTTTAGTCGAAAGACCTAAAGAAACAACTATAATTTGTGTAAAATGGGTTTTCAAAAATAAATGTGATGAAAACGGAATCATTGTATGGAATAAAGAAATACTTGTTTCTAAGGTCTATAATCCACAAGAGGGAATAGAATATAAAGAAACATATGCTCTGGTAGCTAGACTTGAATCTATTCATATTCTATTAGCCTTTGCAGCATAATTTAATTTCTAACTATTTAAAATGGATGTTAAATTTGCTTTTCTAAATGGTTTTGTTCTAGAAGAAGTATTTTTTGAACAACCCCCTGGTTTTTTAGAATCAAAACATCCTAATAATGTTTTTAAACTTACCAAAGATCTATATGGCCTTAAACAAGCTCCTAGATCATGGTATGATATACTTACAGGATTTCTTTTTCAAAAAAATTATGCAAAAGGAATAGAGGATACAACCCTTTTTATAGAAAAGGTAAAAAAATGTTTTGATTGTTCAAATTTATGTTGATGATATCACATTTGGATCAACTCAGCAGTTTTTAACCAATTATTTTCCGAATTTAATGAAATCTGAGTTTGAAATGAGTATGATGGGTGAGTTAACATTCTTTTTAGGTTTTCAAATTTCTCCAAAACCATAAGGAACATATATATCTCTACAAAATTATATTAAATATTTACTCAAAATGTATGGATACGACAATACTAAAAGTATTATCACTCCAATTGGTACCTCAAATACACTTGATCTTGATGAAACTGGGAAACTAGTAGATCAAACAATTTCTTGAGGTATGATATGAAGCATGTTATACATGACAGCTAGTCAAACAGAATTAATGTTTTCGGTATGCTTATTTTTAAGATACCAATCTAATCCAAAAGAGTCTCATTTAAAAGCCGTGAAGAGAATCTTTGGGTATTTAAAAGGCACTATGGATCAATTTATTTTTATTCTTCTGGAAATGATTTTGCTTTTAAACATTTTTCAGATGCTGAATTTGGGGGGCGTAGAATGGATAGAAAGGGTAAATCTAGAACATGTCATTTATTAGGAGATTTATTGGTTTCTTGGTCCTGTAAGAAACAACACTCAGTAGCACTTTCCACTACTGAAGCTGAATATGTTGTAGCTGGAAGTTGTTGTGCTCAAGTGTTGTGGATGCAACACACACTCACTGACTATGTATTGAGTTTTTCCAAAACACAAATTCTTTGTGATAATACTAGTGCCATAGATCTTAGTAAAACCCTCGCACATCACTCTCTTTGAAACCACATAGTTATTAGGCATCACTTTCATAGGGATCACGCACAAAAAGGAGATATTATTTTACAATTCATTGGAATGCAAGAACAAATTTCTGACATTCTCAAAAAACCATTACCTTCCGATAGATTTGAGTTTATAAAATAGAAGCTAGTAATGATTACATTAATATAATCATTCATATCTACTTCATTTTCTACACTTCTCCTTAGATTAAAAAATATCCTCTTAGAAAGGGGGAGAACATTTTACATAATGTGTTTCTTATTTTTTTATCTTTATTTTTTTATTATATTGGTTTGTTATTCTTTCTATCGTATTGACTATTTATTTATAGTTTTAATAATATTTTTCCATCGGCATGTCACCCTCTGGTAACAAGTTTGTTTTCCATCAGCACGTAACCCTATGGTAACAAGTTTTTTTTCCATCAGCACGCCACCCTATGGTAACAAGTCTGTTTTCCATCGGCACGTTACTCTATGGTAACAAGTTTGTTTTCCATCAGCTTGAAAACCTATGGTAATGACTTTGTTTTCCATTGGCTTGACAACTTATGGTAATAACTTTGTTTTCCATCGGCTTGACAACCAATGCGAATTATTTTGTTTTCCATTGGCTTGACAACCTATAGTAATGAATTTCTGTTCCATTGGCTTGACAACCAATGGTAATGAATTTGTTTTCCATCGGCTTGAAAACCTATGGTAGTGACATTGTTTTCCCTTGGCTTGACAACCTATAGTAATGACTTTGTTTTCCATCAGCTTGAAAACCTATGGTTATGACTTTGTCTTCCATCAACATGAAAACCTATCGTAATGACGTTGTTTTTCATCGGCATGACAACCCATGGTAAGGTATTTTTTTCATCGGCCTGAAAAACGATCGCATTCTTTCTCTTCATACACTTGTGTTTTATTTTAATATATTAATACTATTAAACCAATAATTACATTACAATCTTCAGCAGGTACATACTTTCCTTACCACATTTTGTTTTTTTTCCCTTTTTATTCTTTTTCATTTTTTTTAAAAACCATTTCTAATCCTATCCATCAATTTTTTTTCTTTTAATCTCTGTCGTGAAAGATCAACGGTAATTTTTTTCACCTATAAATAGACCCCTCCCATTCCCAAACCCACACCGGTTTTTTAGAATTGTTGATGAAGCTCTACCCCTGTTTTAAGACTCTGTACGGTCTTCGATTGGCTTCACCTATATGTCTCAGTCCTCTGCCAACACTCCTGCCAAAATGTCTTCAAATACATTTTCAGAGAATGACTTCCTAAGAGAAAGGCTTGTTTCTCGAGACTTCTTTTATTCTTATGATTCTACAATCATAAAAATTATTTTGTTTCAAGGCTGGTAACATCTATGTCTTGAAAAACCTGTGTCTCAAGATCCGGTCCTTATTGAAAAGGTTAGTGAGTTCTACAAAACAATGTCTTTTGACAAAAAACATGACTATCAACTTTGATGTGTACGATAGAAAGATATCAATGTCTGTGAAACAAGCATCCCACTTTCTAAATGTTCAAACAGAAGGTGATTCTTTTTTCTATCTCATAAACTACCAGAAAGAAGTTGGTACGTTTAACAAAGAAAGTGTTGAAAAGTCATTATTTCTTATAAATTAAGAAAAGATGAAAGTGACTCATCTATCTTCAGATAACAGATTTGTGGCACTCTGGATGCAAGGTTTTCTTATCCCAAGGAACGGGGATAGAGAAACTCTAAAAGGTTCTGATATCTTCAAGTAACAATCTTGTCAATATGAGAAAGGTAAATCTCATGGGACGCATTTTTGAAATAGTCAAAAATATCAAGTTAGGAGCAATAAAATATCATTTGATTATGTATCCTTCTATTCTTACGAAGATAATTCTTGACAGCATGAACTTTTGTAATATTCCTCTGAAAGGACAATTGATAGAGCTAAAACCTTCGTGGATAAGTAAGAGTACATTGAAGAAGTTATATATTTAATTTTGATCAGAATTAAAACCTATTTGTCAGAGATATAGAAGCTGAATCATCACAAAATCTATCCGCACAAAATCAATCAGAACCTATGCCAGTCAAAGATAATCCATCTACTCTTGTCCCTCAAAAGACAGATCTGAAAACTAGTTCTAAGACAAAGAAGAAACCTAAGTACAGCAAGGAGGTTGTGGACAAGTGGAGGAAAGAAAGATAACAACGAAAATAAGGTGATCCAAAGTTCGGTCAAGATCCTGCTGAAGATTTTGCTCAGAGGATAAGTGTTGAGGATACTCTTCAAGCTGAAAAGAAAATGAAGACACTATTGAAAAGAAAAGCTCAAGACATTGATGTTTCTAAAGTCATGAAAATGGTTGAGGAGGCCAGTGCTCAACTAATGGAAGAGGTATATCAAAAACCAATCATACAGAGTCTTCTAGAGCTAGAGAAAGGGAAACAAATCATGGAAGAAATTCAAGAAGTTGAAGAAGAGGAAGGATATTTCATTTTAGAATTCCATTAGAGCTCAAAGAAAAGTATATAAGAATCTTTTCAAAAAAAAGTGAAGGTTTTCAACAAACCCTTCATACTGATCAATCTAAAGCTCGATCTTTTAAAACTCCATAAATAATTACTTCCCAAGTAAAGAAAGGCGCTTAAACTTCTCATACTAAAAAAATTATCGTTATCACACTACAGGAAATATAGGCATTTGCGACGGGTCATTTGCGACGGGATCCCGTCGCAAATAGCCTTTTGCGACGGGGCTCCGTCGCAAATCGCCCGTTGCGGAAAACGCCGTCGCAACAAATTATTTTTGCGACGGGCCCGTCGCAAAAACACTTATTTGCGACGGGAAAAGGGCCCGTCGCAAATAGTTTTGTGGTTTTTTTTAAAAAAACTTTTGCGACGGGCCCGTCGCAAATAAGTTTTTGCGACGGGCCTTTTCCCGTCGCAAATAGTTGCCTCGAATCAACTATTTGCGACGGGAATATATTCCCGTCGCAAATAATAATAAAAAAATTAAAAAAAATTAAAAAAATTAAAAAAATATTTATTAATATATAAATTAATAAACGTATTTATATTGATATAAATATAATATTTATTTTATAAATACGTTTTAGAAAGGATCTATGGAAATATAACATTAATTTATAAGATGTTTAGTAAAAGAGGGTTATAAAATAAATTAAAAAATATTTTTAATTAATAATTACCTAATTTTTATCAATTAATAGTCATTTAATAACTCTTTGAATATAAAAAAAATAAAAAAATTAATGAAAGATGGAAAATAAGAAGAAAATGAAACCCAAACTTCAAATGGCCATAACTTTTGATCCGGGACTCCGTTTGAGCTCTACAGCATATCAAATCGAAGCTTGCGAAGAGCTCTACAGCCCTATGGACGGGTAAAACCCGTCCAAGGTTTTTTCGAGGCCCAAAAAGGCCCCGAAGGCCTCCAAAACTGAGTTTTTAGTCGGGGCACCCCGGTTTTTCACCGTTCAAACAGCTATAACTTCTGATCCCGATGTCCGATAAACCTCTACCATATATCATGTCGAAGATATTTTAATGTTCTTCAATTTGACTGATTGTGGAGCTGAAACGGACTCATGGATTAGAAGTTATGGTCCTTTTAACATTCAAACGACTATAACTTCCGATCCGGATGTCCGTTTGGACTGTACTGCATATCATATCGAAGATCGTTTCATGTTCTTCGATTTGACTGGTTGTGGAGTTGAAACGGACTTACGGATTAGAAGTTATAGTCGTTTTAACATTCTCAGAGGATTTTCACCCCCTCATTTCTATGTATTCATTCATAACTATACATATATATATATATGTGTGTGTGTGTGTATGTGTATGTGTGTGTGTCTGTATTGTATATATGTATTTATTTATTTATTTATTTATAAATACACATAAAAACACATATTTTATAAATTTATTTAAAACTAAGCTTATAAATATATATTAATTAATATACAAATAAATATACGAATAAAAACTTATAACTACATATATATATATATAAATAGAATAAATATATATTAATATACTAATAAATATATATATTAATATATGAATAAATATATATATATATATATATATATTTATTCATATAACCAAATATATTTATATTAATATAAATCTATATTAATATACGAATAAATATAACTATAAATATATATAACTATATATATATATATAACTATAATTATTCCTAATTATTACTAATTATTATTAATTATTCCTAATCATTATTAATTATTTCTAATTATTATTAATTACACCTAATTACCATTAACTATGAATACTAATAACTTAAATTTATTAAATAACAAAACAATATAAACATAATTAAATTAAAACTAATTAAAACTAATTAAAACTAATTAAAACTAATTAAAAATAATTAAAACTAATAAAAAAATTAAAATAAATATTAAATTAAAAATAACATAAGTACCTTTAAAATGGATTTGAAGTTGATCTCCGATAATTGTTGAAGACTTCAATATCAACTCTGCAAAAAAAATTAAACTTAATAAACTGTAAACAGATTTGAGAGAAGTTGAGAATGAATGAAAAAAAACGGATGGGGGTATTTATAGGTTAGCTTATTTGCGACGGGACTATTTGCGACGGGTATACCCGTCGCAAATAATATTATTTGCGACGGGACCCGTCGCAAATACTTTAACCCGCATTTATCACGGTCAACGGTTAAATAGTTATTTGCGACGGGTCCCGTCGCAAATAACAACTTGCCGACACACTATTTGCGACGGGGGTATATTCCCGTCGCAAATAGTTTTTACCGCCGCTGGCTATTTGCGACGGGTGGTAACCACCCGTCGCAAATACCTTTCCCGCGGTTTGGCGCGCTATGCGCGCCAAGCCTTTTGCGACGGGTGAGATTTTACCGTCGCAAATAACTAGTTATTTGCGACGGGAAAATGCCCCCGTCGCAAATAAGTTTCTAATGGGACTATTTGCGACGGGATTTATTCCCGTCGCAAATAACCCGTCGCAAAAAGCCATTTTTCCTGTAGTGTCAGTGACAAAGTGGATGAAGAACAAATGGAGAAAGAAAAAGGAAAACTACCAGTTGAGGACTGAATCCGATCGAATGAACTGGATTTGTACGATGAGGATACAGATTCAGAACAAAAAATTACTCTCAAGAAGAGTGATTAAATTGTTCATGTCTTGAGGAGAATTAAGAATATAATTCCTTATTTTCCCAGACTAGAAGAGAAAATTGATTTTATTACTGATAGTCAAAGGAAGAAGTTTGGTTCTGTAAGAGAATTGAGAAAGAGATTTTTGTCAGTTGAAGCTGATTTAAGTGTTCTATCTGAAAGTTTGGCTGCTCATAAGAAGGCTTGTAATAGAATGACTAAGTGGTCATACAAAACTGAGAGCTCATTGAATGATCATGAAGTATCAATTGAAGATGTAAGGAGGCTTTCAAATGATCTTGCAATTTCTTTCAATAAGCTTAAAAAACAATTGAATGGCTAAATCAGTTGTCAAATACCCATGGAGCCGATATTCCTTTAGTGAAAGAGTTGAAAGAAAGAATGGATGATTTTCATTCTGAGTTTTCAAAGGTTTCATCTTTCAAAGATGAAATAGTATTGCTGAAAAATCAAAATTCTATGTTATCTAAAGACAACAAGTATTTACAAGATAGAATTGATACTCTTGAAGAAGTAATCAGAGTCTAGGAGGAGACTATCAAGAATCAGGATTAGCTTTTTGCCAACCAACAAGAAAATATTAGATCCCAGGGTGATTCTATATCTAATGACAATAAGGAAATAAAAAAGATGAAATCCGTTCTTCATGATCTAATCAAGACAGAAAAGGAAAGTGAAATAAATGAGTGTTGTGGTATTTTTACATAGTCATTTCATGAACTCTATAAACTTTTGTTATCGTAATGAGATTTATGTTACCCTTCCCATTGTATTGCATTTCTTTTCTCCAACTATTTCAGTCAAATCAAGATTACCCCATTCTTTTTGTAAATCAAAAAGGGGGAGAATGTTTATAAAAGGGGAGAATGTTTTACAACGGGAGAATGTTTTAATCAAATTCATCAAAATCCTGGAAAATCTACGAATACAATCCTTAGGAAAGTACATACCTAAGGGGGAGTTAGTTGTATTCTATTTCATATTCAGAAGAGTTTCCAATAACTCAGGGGGAGATATGTTTTTCTTTTTGGTCTTACTTTATGTTTTGTGCTTTCCAAAAAGGGGGATATTGTTGAGTCAAAGGTTCTATTTTGACTTATATGTTTTTTTTAAATCACAAATGTCTATGTTGATCGTACTGACTATGCTAATCGTACTGACTATGCTGATCGTACTGACTATGATGATCATACTGACTATGATGATCGTACTGACTATGTCAATTATACTGACTCTGTCAATAGTACTAACTCTATCAATCATACTGACTCTGTTAATCCTACTGACTCTTTCAATCGTACTGACTCTGTCAATCATACAGAATTTTGTGCATCATACTCGCTTTGTATCATATCATTACATTACACTAAGTAATACGTATAGTAATCATACTTTACTTTTATCACATGCTTGTTTTTATTCTTTGTCAACATATTTCAATTATACCCATGTTTATCATCTTCATATATCTTTTGTTTTAAGAAAAACGATGTCATTTAGTAAGTAATAAACTAATCAAAATGATGTCATGTTTTCTGTTTCAATATGACCATTATAATGCCAGGTTTCCGAGTCCCTCTGAGTTTTCCGGAGAAATATGACCAATGGAGGAAATGTGACCGTTGGAACCTATGGCCTATAAATAGATGGTCATTTGAAGCCAAAAAAATAACTGTGAGACTTTTCATATATCATGTTCTAGAGAGATACATTGTGACTTCTCTCTTTCTTCATGCGAAAGCCTTAAGATTACAAAACATGATCGGCTCGTTCTTAGTTTTAGTATTTCTATAAGTGCTTCATGTTGCTTTGTGTGTCTGATCTGGTGATAACGATCGAGGGATGTCAAGGATAGGCAGATAATGCTACAGATCGTCGTATCATGGGCTTTCAAGTGATTGAATACTGAGGTGCTGATTACCTACAAAATCGAGGGCTTGAGGGGATAGCAAGACATACATACCGATAAACATATCGAGGGTTTCCAGTGATTTCAAGTCAGACATACTGATCATCGTATCGAGGGCTTACCATGGTGGTGGTAAGACAGGCCTGTTATCCTAGGTGAAAGTATAACCCTTCTCTTTGGGTTAAAAGAATTGTAATACTTTTACATTTTCACTGTTGTTTGTTTTAATAAATGTAATTGTATTATTGACCTTTCTTCTTTTCATATTCTTTAGTAATTGTTTCAATTACATTCATTGTGTTATATATTGTATCGATTGATTCTATAAGATTTATGGTAGAATCCTTCACTATTGTATTACACTGATTATTGTATTCATCTTGAATACAACTACCTTACTTTTCTTATAGTATTACATCTTATCATACTCTTATATTCAATACAATTGTGGTTGTTTGTTATTGTTCTGAATTTTATTAGTTTAAGATCATTTAAACTAATTTCTTAAGTGTTTAAACACAATGTTTTTAAACCTACAATTCACCCCCCCCCCCCCCTCTTGTATTGTTCCATATAATATACATATACATCTACATATTTGATCCAATACTGACATCATAATTTTTACTCAAGGGGATTGAAGAAACACCAACAATATCAATCTGTCTCTTTCACATTATGAGAAGGTTTCTGGTGAGGAGATCAGCTGGAGTATCTCCTTTTTTTAATTTTTAAGCAGTTTTTTTCCCTAGGAGGAATGATTTTATCATAACTTTGGGTATCCAAGAGGGATGTTTCCCCTTTATTTACCTAGGGGTTCCCATGTTTTAGGGGATACAAAAAGCCTCCTACTTCTCGGATATCACTTGAAATTTACAAAGGAAACATACTACTTGGAATGGTATGTCTCTCTCGATGGCTGGTCATGTTTGTCAGGTGATGTTTGTTATTAATTCCTTGTTTGTTTACTTCTTTCTGGTGTATAAATGGCCCATCTATCTTATCAAGAGCATAAATGTGTCTATCAAGAATTTCATCTGGACTGGAAACTTTCATGAAAGAATGTTAGAAACAGTATCCTGTATCACTTTTTGTAAACCATATGATGCAGGAGTTCTACGTATTAAGAGCCTTTAGTCCTTCAATAATTCATTGCAGACTGTGTTTTTATGTAGACTTTTCAATAGAGATTCTAAGGATCTCGCATAACTTTGGGCTAAGTTCATGCATCATCTCAAGAATTGAATTTCTGGTCATATTAATTCCTTTGTATGGCCTACTTTTAAATCCACTTAAGCTTCAATTAATTTTAACTTGATATGATTGATCTCTATAAATTCCTCTCTTCCTTTCTAGAAAGATAATTAGGCTGGTCATCCCCTTTTTGAATCCCTTGTAGACGAGGTGAGTACTTTCGATTTGGATATTACTATCAAGGGCCAACTTACGTGTATGGAGGGTCTCTCAAGTCAAATCATTGACACTTTTAATTGTCATTATTTTTCTAATCGAGCAGATTTCATGGTATGGGAACCTGTTGCCAAAGGTATTTTGTTTTCTAAAATGTTCTACATGCACTCTTTGATTTGTAACATTGATTCTCAGTGGATGGGAGATTTGCACAGGATATTCCTTAGGCCTTCTTGATCCGTTTATTTCTGTAGGGTGGCTCCTAGAAATCTACAAACTGATTTCTATCTTCAATCTTGTGGTATTTCACTGTGTTCAATTTTTGTTATTTTTCATTAGCACAAGGAGGATGTTGATAACTTATTTCTTAGTTGTATTGCTACTTCATCAAGGTTGAAGGTTGTTGCGGATATTTTGGAAATTAGTTTACCTCATATGGATTCCATACGAGGGTTTATTTATGGATCGTGCAATCTGGTTTTGTCTCTGTAGATAATGGATCTTTTTCATGTTGATGTAGTTGAGTTGATTCACATTATTTGGCATGATTGGAAAAACATTCCATGGTAGGTATTCTTTCAAAGTTGGCGATTCATTATCATTGATTTTTTCTTCTGTTTGTGAGGTTTTTACTTTGAAGAAACAGTATTGTTTCAATTTGATGCATGAAATGTATGTCCTTGGATGGGGTGGTGTAAAAGGGAATTTTAGATCACCGCTTGTTACTTTTGAAGTCATATGGCATGAATATTTTGTTGGTTGTATCATGGTCAATTATGACGGTGACTCATGAGGCAATCTGGGGCCCTCCAGTTATGGTGTCGTTTTTAGGAATCATCAGGGAGAGGTCCTTGGATGCTTCTAGGGTTGTTGTTATATTTCCTCCTCAATTGAGATTGATATGATGGGAATTACCAGTTTAGTGGATCAAGCACAAAATCGATGATGGAATAATATATGGCTTGAAAGTGATTCCACCACTATTGTGTCTTTCATCAGGAAGGTATCATCTCATTTTTCCTGGATGCTCACCAATAGATGGATCAACTGCCTAGATTCTCATTCATTCATGGATTATATTATCATGCATGTCCCTAGGGTGGCCAATATGGCGGAATATGGTCTTGAAAATAATGGTTTTAATGGAACTACTCTCTTATGGTATGATCAGCTACCTGAAGAACTTTTTCCATTGTAGCAGCGAGATCATGTTAAAGATCCCATTTTTAGAATTATGTAAATCTGATTTTTTTTTCTTAAAAAAACATGACTTTCCTTTCTGGGAAAGGATTCATCTTATTATTAAAAATATTATTATTAGATCATTAGAACTTATGTTTATATAATTATTAGTTACTTATTAATTACACATAATTATTAATGATGTCATAGCTAATAATAAAAAAAAGTTAATTAGATGTTATATTTACTCCTATTTTAATTTTTAATTATTATTCATATTACCGAAAATGTTTTTGGTCAAGCCCCTTAATATTAAAATGAAATAAAAAGAAACAAACACATGAAATATGGATGGTTTACAAAATGGAAAGCCTATATCCATAAGGGAGAAACAATAACTGTGGCATCACCAAAATCATGATCATATGTAAAACCAGAATAATCAACATCATCAGTAGAATCCAACTCTGTTTATGAATTCTTCTTATTAAGAAGTTGAATATAATTTTTCATGACCTTCTCCTTATCTAGAGTTAAATTAGCCAATTTAGAAAACATGCCTCATGAATTCCATTAATTTGAATCATCATGTCCACCTCATCCTAATCTTCTCAAATGCCTACAACACCTCCATGATTTTTCAGTCATCATTCCATCATGTGCACCCGTTTCATCTGAAAGTCATTGTGACTTCCATCATCATTGAGAGAATCAACATATGACATATTATAGCCCTCTTTGAAATTTTTTTACTTGTCATAATTCTAAGTATAAACTTTAGGTGACTTATGATGAATGATGGTTTTCCTTGGAACAATTTTATAACCTTTATTATCCAGATTCCACTTTTCTGAGATAATTCCCCCATGCATGTCATATGTGGCTTGCATAGATTATTCCCTCTCAAAAAACTCAAATTTTTATATCAATGTAGAAGAATCCATAAACTCACTAGTCTTACTAGTTTAGAAAACCACTTCCTCATTATTATCACCATCCACAGCATACCCATCAGCCTATCAGATGATATACTCACCAGGGAAATTAGCAATATAAAAAGGACTACATGCTTCAATGGAAACACTCTCCCCATTCACCATTTCACTTTTTCCCATCCAAATAATGATATTACATATAAACCATATCTGACCAAAGCCTCTTCTTACCAGGGCCTTGCAAAAGAATATCAATTTACTGTTGAGTTCCCCTCACATCCACTTTCCCAGCAACATTATCTGGATGTCCTGATTGACCAACATGTCCATCAACATTTGGAGACAACTTCAAACTTCCCAATCATTCATGTATCAAGAACTCATTATTTATCACCCCTTTTGAAACAAGAATCCTTATTTTGACCGCGAGTTTGAAAGACCTCATAGACAATTGACCACCTACAATTACCCAGGTCATGCCCAATAATATTGCATTCCTTATCAAATTTAGGAATCCTCTCATAAATAATTTTAAAAACAAACATGTCTTCATCGGTAAAAAAGAATACATGATCAAAAATAGTTGAATCCAAATCAACCCCTATCAAAAAGAATAAAAAATTATGAAACATAATTTTCTCAGTTGCCTTATAAATTTTAATGTGAAGATAAATCGATATGGAAGTATCATGAAGATTGTATAGATGCCAAAGGATCAAATAATGATCATAGACCATTACCGCAATTTTAAAATAATAGTTAACTATATCTAGAGGATTTAATTTTCTATGTAATTCGTTACTTTGAAGAATGCCAGGAATAAGAGATACCGAACCAAACCCCCCTGTCCTCATCTTCAACTCCCCAGAAGGGAAGAGGATATGATAGAACCCACATTCCAGCGAAACACTTCCCCAATTATAGATCCCCCAAAACAATAAAAATAGGTTTACCAAATCTAAAATCTTAAATGGAATGGATCTCCTTGGAAAACAATATGATGATAGATGATTGTGTGTTTACAAGTTTCAATTATCTCTCACACCGCTTCTCAGTCTTCCTTAACATGGGTGATGATTCCCTTTTGGGGAATGTAAAAGGCATTTGACCCTCTGTAAAGATAGAAACAACAACCCTCGAGACCTTTCTATTTCACCTATCTAGTGCTTGTCTTACCGGCATCTTCAAGTTGTCCCTCTCATGGATTCAATCTATCTACTATCATACCAACATCAATATCAAGCAGACCTTGTCACATATATCTAAAGCCACATGAAAAGAAGGCATCAAAATGCCATTTTTTAAGGACATCCTCCATCATCACCACAAAATGAGACATTGGATCAATAGTGACACCGTCCAAATCATAAGAAGATGAATTCCACTAGCACTAGATCTGGACCCACATATCTAGGTATACTACTGAGAAAACACCCCGACGCAAAAATCTAGGGATACCACACATAGGGATACCATTGAGACCACAACCACACAGATCAGGTGATACCACACAAATCAAGGGATACAACCACACATATTTGGAGGAAACTAGACAGATCTAGAGAAAGCCGCACGGATCTGTGAATCCACCTAGAAATGCTACACAAGAAGAGCCACCAAACTGGAAAACCCAACCGCATCTCACGGTTTTTCACTGCTATAAAGCATCCACCACATTGCACAAGTGTTTTCATTCTATGGAACCATAAAAATGTTTTATATGGGTGATTTGGTATTGGTTGGTGCCATACCACACTTATTCTAGGCCCAACCCACCACCTGTATGCCACACGACCCTAGCTAAATTCAACTGTGGCAGGACTCGATCTCGAACCAGTTCTGTTGCTAGAAAACATGTTATTTGGGTAATAAGGTATAGGTGGGCGCCACACCATGCCTATCTTAAGCCCAACACACCACCTATACACAACACTCACCTAGAAAATTTTGATTATGGAAGGAATCGAACTTGATCGAGTTCCATTTCCACGTATTAGTCATATTACTCTCTAGAAATATATAAAAATTAATTACTAATTATTTTTTTAATAGTCATGTTAATTATTATTCACAATGATAATTACAATGACAGTTAGTCATATTTAAATTTTTAATTTTTAATTATAATAAATTGGTAATTATTAATTATTAATGGTTAATTAGTAATTATTAATAATTTATTCTAAATTTATTTTTAATTATCAACTAACTACTAAACTAGTTATTGTTTACAATTTTACTAAAAAATCATGTACTAATTAGAATTATATAATTATTCACTAATTAATATTTATGGACTGATAAATAAATTAATTACTAATTGAAATTATATTATTATTAGGTTCTAATAACAATAAATTAACTATTTATTAATTAAAAACAAACTAATAAATATAAAGAAAAATTCACTGCAATATTAAAAATATTCAAAATAAATAGAATTACCTCAAAATATGATGGGGTTATGGGATTACACCTAAGGGTGGAACCTAAGAATGATAGATGGGAGGGGGATTCATTGGATGTTTTGGGAGTTGAGCATCATTGGGGGTATAGAGGGGTCAATCAAAATTCTTTTGGATGGATGAAGAGGGATGGAGGGCTTGCACCATTATAGTGAAACCACTAGTACAGACCACATTAATTTACACTCTTAGAGAGCACCATTAAGGGAATCATGTCGCATGAAGTGGAACTCGTCCCTTAATTATTAATTGAAGAACTCCCTATGAAGTGGCATTATTCAAACTATAAAAAAACACCCCATGAAGTGTCACTTTAATCAACTTTATGAACAATTCCAAATAAGCTAACACTCTAGACTCCCATTTCCCATGTTAAAAAGAACCTCACCCCATTTAATTTTTTAAAAACCCCTCATGGAAAATATTCCCCCAAGAATAGTAGAAAATCATGTGTAATTTGTAATATCGACAATTTTGATAAAATTAAATTTGAATAAAAACATATCTTATAAAAAAAACTACATCACATTTATAAATAAAATATTTTAAAAAATATCAATTTCTAACATTTCATTGGTTTTTTAAAAATTTGAATGGACATGCTTCATTCACACCTTTAATATTTATCGTTGAATGAAAAATTAAATTAATTATATATAATATTTGAAAATTGATACTAAAATTATAAAATTGAAACCAAATTAATTACTAATTTATATATTTATTTAACAAATTTTAATTTTAAATCTTCTATGGACACATATATCTAATGTTTCATCCTTATAAAAATAAATTCATCTCATCACTTCATATTTATAACTATAATATTTCATAAAATGGTCTCAAGTTGTTGGGTGAACATGACTGTCAGGTTGGTCGTTTGATGGCTTCCATTGGAAACCTATTTCAAGTTGCAGTAGATCAATGGAAGTGGTTTGTTGTTAATAAAAATGGATATGATATAGGGAAATGAAATGAAATAAAATATCCCCATGTATACAAATTCATTATAATATTCTTTTTCCTGAATCATAATATTAAAAAATATCCCTAGTATATAGGGACCCATTATATATTAATTATAATAAAAAATAATATCATAATATCATTTTTATGTTTTCATATTTACTTCATTTTATAATGTTTTGAATTTAAATATAATATATATTAATATAATTTCTAAAATAATGTTACAGACTAATATAAATATATGTACTTGATTTATATACTATAAAAATTTACATACTATGTTTTTTTAACAATGAATATATTATTTATAAATATATGATACTAAAAATTGAAACTAAATGTTCAAAAATAAAATTGGAATATATATTTATATACCCATTGTTTATTTACATTTATTCTTATATATATATATTTGTTTCTATTTTTATTTGTTTATTATAATCATTATTTATTTACACTAGAACTTTAATGTGTTAATTTTTTAAAACAATACATATATTATTTATAATAAAATTATAGAAATTTTTTTTTTGTAGATATATGCACACACACACACACACATATAATTTTCTAGAAGCACTTATATGTAAATTTTTATGGAAAATTTCTAAAGAAAAGTTATATATATATTTAGTAATCGAATTTCCAATACCAAATTCTGGTGTAAAATTACTGCGTAAAGTTTCAGTGGAAACTATTATAATGAGTAAATAAATACTTTATTTGTGTTTATATATTTGTATAGGTTTATACATGTACAATATTTATAGAAACACACAGAGTTCTATATAATGTTTATGAAAAAATAATTTTAAATATAAATATTTATATATACTCCGTATATAACAAATATAAATAATTCATCATTAAAAACATTAATGAACGCATTATATTAAAGATAAGTTTGTAATGAAGATTTTAACTGTCAATTTAGACTAATTTATTTAGAAAAAAATGATCATTTTTCAATGTTTTTAGTGTGAAATTTCATTTAGAAATTAAATTTCAATTTTAAATTTTTATTAAAATTTATATATATGTATACTTACTTTGAATAGTATTCTATGTAAATTTTTGTTCATGTTTGTATATAGGAACTATAAATTCTTTAAATAAATTTTCATTGAAGAATTACATTGTATATTTATATCATTACATATACAAATAGGTATTTATCTATATATTAATTATAACATTCACTAGAAAATTTCAGTGTAAACTTACACTATCAATTTCTTATGCAAATTTAAATTGTTTATCTGATTTAATATATTTATATATATTATATCATAATTTACAATGTAAAATTTCAAAAGATATTTACAAGGTAATATTATAATGTAAATTTATATTAGTTTGTGTGTGAGTGTGATGTTATGTGAAAATCTATATTTTATATGTTTTGTCGTAAATATATAGTGGACCTTTTCACTAAAAATTTTCATTAAAAATTTCTAGTGAACATTTTCATTGCAAATTTTCATAGAAATTTCCCAAAATCAATTCCTATTGCAGATTTCTAGTATATATTTTGATAAAAAATTTATTGTGCTATTTTATAAAATATTTATGTATGTTTGTATAAATTTTTTATATAAATTTCTAGCATAGATTTTCAATAAAAATATTTTGGAAAATTTTAATTTTCTTATATATTAATATATCTATATTGAAACATTAAGTGAAAATTTGGACTGAAATTCTCGATAGTAAATTTTATGATCTAATTTTCAATGAAAAATTAAATTATATATTTAGGTGTTCATATATTTGAACTAAAATTTCAAATATGAAATTATTTCTGAATTTTAGAAATCAAATTTTCAGTATGATTATAATAAAAAATATGAGGAAATTTGCACTAAAAAAGTGAACGTTGATTTTCCAGTGGAAATATGGATTAAATGTTTCCTATTCATTATTTAAATGAAAATTTCTAAAAAAATTACATTTTACATTATCTATTAATATATTTTTATTATAATTTTGAGTAGTTGAAATTTTCAATGACAATTGGCATTGTAAAAGTACACTATATATTTATATTTGTGTAAATGTTATCATACAATTGTAGTTCATTGGTTCTGCCTCTATTTTATCCATCCTTGTGTTTGAGAGGTCTCGATTTTGAGAATCCCCAGTTTCATTTTTTCCATTGTTTACCACCTCTTTGAACATACTGTAATAATCATACATATGTATGTATATACATATATATACACATGATATTTTCAATAAAAAGGTTTATAAAAAATCAATTATATATTTATATAATGATATGTGAACAGACATTTATAGATTCATACCCAAACATTCATAGGGCACAAAAATATAAAAATTAAAGTTTTACATGAGACATTTAAGTGAAAAGTTTAATTAATTATTTTCAATGATAATTTACACTAAAAATTTCTAGTGTAAATTTTCAATAAAAATTCCATGTGGAAATTTATATTTTTTATTTAGTATTATTATAACGATATTATTATTTTAATTGTAAATTTGAATGTGAAATTTTCACTAAAAATATCTAGTAGAAGTTTTCATTAGAAATTTACATATGAAATTTTAATATTAAATAAAAAGTGCAAGATACAATTGTTTATTTATGTATTAATATATTTGGACTAAAAATTTTAACATTTATTTATTTTATAATTCATTTATTAAAATTTAAAATTCAAATTTTTAGGGTAAAATTGCACTGCATATTTGAGGGGAGATTTACAATAGAAATTGTAAACCTTTTGTGAAATTTTTGAATTTATACTTGTATATATGCATATACTTATATTAATTTATAGGTTTTACTTATATTAATTTTATGCATAATTTTTCACTAATAGTATTAAATTTTCATTGAAAATTTCATTTGGGAATTATATTGGAATTGTGGGAGCTTCCAACTGAAATAAAATTTTTTGTATAAATTTGAAATAATGACTTACAGTTTTTATTATGAATTTTAAATGAAAATTTCTGTGGAAATTATGGAATTTTTTCATAAACCAGACCAGTTGGTCCATCTTAACCAACGATAGTCCATGTATGAAACCCCAAGCCCACCTTCAATAGGCCATAGGCTGATAACCACTACTGATAATTCATATCACACACATGGGTGGCCTTAGGATAAGGTACCTATACACACACATATCAAAATAAAAATAACTAAAAAAATAAATACATAATTGATTCCAAGATCCATTAATACAACTAAATCTGACATCTAAATATGATACTTATACGAGAAGAATCAAAGAGGAAAATATTATCGCACTAAAACTGTAAAAGAGTGTATCCTTCTAGTAAGGAGGGGACTATAATCTAATGTAACTCCAAGAACCAACTATTTTCCATCAATCTCAACTATTATCCACCTTCCCATGGTATTCCTTGGACTCCATCATAAGGCCTATAATTTTTATAAGACATGAAACATGCAGGCAGAGCTGAGTTAGGGGTGATAAAAGATTCTGAGTAGAACATCCTAAAATCACAAAAAATAATTCCTCAAAGAGTGTCAAATCATAAAAAAGGAAAAACAAAATAGAAATATACTTAATTCAGGCACTAAATCTTAATGTATGGACAAAACCTTACTAATATCCTAGTATTTTCCACAAGATATCATGTAATTATCTCCCGAGAGAACACAGACTTCAGGTATTCCTATCATTGTTAGCTCTCATCTGAGAGGCCATTTCTATAGGGTATCTCCATGAATAATTACACATGTAAACTCAAACTAGGTCAATGTTGGGACCCAAATCCCCCTGAGAGTGGGGTGGTGAATCCGGGTTTCAACATGTTCCTTTTAAAACAACTGATCTTGTTCCTATATTTATATAAACTTTTTAAACCTGTCTAAATGAGTCATATAGTAATTAAACATTCACATATTGATAGAAGACACAATATTTTTACATTGATCAAAACTACAGGATAGTCTAAAGAGAATACTCTGATAGTGTGTTAGATGAACTTAAATACACAAATATTTACTATTTTTTGAATACACAATTACATACGTAGTCACTCTTTGTTAGGAACACTACCTTTACAATATTTTAGGGATAACAAAATACCTCACTTATAACAAATACATCGACTCGCTGTCTCTCATTAATTTGTGTGAATCCTTATATAGTTTAACAACTTGAAGGTCGCTTTAGTATGTTGGAATTTATGTCTCTATCCCTTACTAGCATGGGAAATTTCCTACATCGTTGTCCTGAATTTATAAACTTGTAAGAACTATTCACATAAACCATATGTTCAAAAATTTAATTCACGAAACCTTCATACCTTAAGAAACCTCCTTTATGTTTCAATGAAATACCACCCTTATTGAACCCACACTCTTTCATATATCACCCAACTTTCACAAATATTACAGCCTTCACAATGCAAACTGACTTTGTGATGCTCACTAATATCTTGGAAGAAATTGTATTCATGAAGTTCATTTCCTTTATAGAACACTATGTATTTGTGAAACTCGAAGTCATTGCAAAACTCCCATAACTCATTAGAATTTTCATCATTTAAGACTTAATTAGTCTTTTCAGGATTTTCATGATCGTGTAGAAATACATATTCACAAAGCTCATAGACTTCATGAAATTAGAGTAATTCATCTTTTTATACAATTATCATCATTTGAAAGGATGTTGGGGTAGCTGTCTGTTTATTAGCTATGCCTTTCGGAATCCTCCCATTATCTGAGTAAATTTTTTAAGGAACTCCAAAATCTTGTTCACGAAGACCTTATATTTTCAATGCTCTAATGAAATAAAACCTGTTAGTGAACATTCTCATAGTCATAATGTATCAATGTCCACTCATTATACAATCAAAATTCTTTTTCCTAGTTGTGAAGGATCACTGTCAAATAATCACAAATTTTTTATGCTTTTTCGTAGTCCTGAAGAATATTGTCAACTCATCGTGTGTTCGCACGGCTCTATGCATTTGTGAAGCTCAAACTTCTTAAAAACCCACTATTTGAAAAACTCAGTCATCGTGAAACTTATTCATTAACCATATTTGAGAATATTCCATTCCAAAAATAATAATTTTAATGAGTCTTTCTCTTGGATAATGATTTGGATCCCAAAAATTGGGGTAACACTACCAAAATATGCTTCCTTTAACATTATAGTCAACATGTATTATATGTTCACATTCCTTATAAACTCTCTGATAAAACCATTCTGGATTGACAAAAAACAAAAACTATACAATGTATACAGTAATTAAAGAACATGGTTCCAACAATCTCCCCTTTTGGTTAGTCGGTTATCTGTAGATAAATTCAATAAAGCAGAATCTGTTATCGAAAACTGATATGTGAGAAACAACACATCCACCACTTTAAGTCTATTTTCACATAGATATATGTAAAAACAGGAGTGGAATCATGAATTGGGTTCTTATTTTCAGAAAATTTATATATTTACAATCAATGCTTTGAGAAATATGAATATTTTCCTCATAACACACATCGTGTCACAAAAGCATTGTAGGTTTTATCAAAATCCTTTCCATGGTTTATTTATTTTAATTATCCCACATTATTAATAAACCCAAAGAACCTATATTATTTATTGAAGATCTTAAAAAATAATCCTCTAGCATCATATCTCATCCATAAACCTACATCACATGCAAAACAAATTAAAATAATTACCCAAATGGAGAGAGGGGATCAACCATAACCTCCTAATGCACTAAGAGGTGTCTAAGAACTAAGCTTCAACCAATGATTCTTGAAGACATGTGATTTCAATGGATTATTCGTAATTTCATCTACTTGGTCATCAAATCTAACAAGATCCATTTTAATCACACATTGATCAACTTTTTTCCTTGATGAAGTGATTTTTTATCTCAACAAGTTTTGTACGAGAGTGCTGAACTAGATTAAGATCTATCATGCTCATAGTTGTCACAGTGATTCACTATTGTTTTTTTCAACTCATAACCAATATCATTCATTGGTTTCTATGGCCTTTATATCTAATTGATAGTCTTTATATAAAAGATATAATCTACTACAACCATACTAATATAAGTGTTTTCTAGATTCTTTCTCAACCACCCCACACAATGTTTTCATTGGAATATTCCACCACTTTTGGAATTTATATAGACCACATATCCAGCCCAATATTCATAAAAATGTTGATAATTTTTCATCTCTTCTAGAAGAAAATTATAATCCATAACTGATTGTACCTTTATTATACCTCATAATGTTTTTAATTCTATCCAAATTATCTTCCTTAGGTTTTCTTTGAAGTAGGTATACTAAGCATGTTGTAAAGAAAATATTTTTTTTGTTCATGTATAATAAGCCTCTAATGGTTATTCTATATCAGTTGGGATCCACATAAAAACAATACTCATGCTTCCCAAGTATTCTTTGAAATGAAATCCGAGTCAACATCAGTTTGGAGTCATGCATGATGAATTTCATTAAAAGATCTCTCATATTTTTCAATGAGAAATAAAAGTATAGTCATTCTATTGAACCACTGATCTATACCAATTATTTTAAATTAAAGGATCTTTAGATGAGAATATCATGCCTTGGATGCCTTCATCATACCATAGAGAGACTTCAATGAAGCTCAAATGATGTTTCTCCATTGATGGTTTCTTATTATGATTCTTCATCTGAATCATCTTCATTGTTTGAGCCCAGAATATATTTCAAACCATCCCCTATTTTAGCATCAGAAACATTTTCATTACTATTGATCATATCACCTAATTATATTAGAACCCATATATTTGACATAAACATTCATTCACATTCATTCTTAGATGAAGATACTAATTTTGATAATTAACTTTTTAAGAAAAAAACATTAAAATCATTATCCAATGGCATGATATTCAACCAATTTCTAGAATAATCATGTTTGATAACAATTGATAAATGATTCTGTAATTTTTCGATTCATTAATCATTTGTCTCCCCCTCAAGGGAATAACTTATCATATCTTCATAATGAAGTATCTCATAAAGAATTAATTTCAATAAATTTCAGTGTGGATATTACACTAGAATGGATCTCTAACATGTGATTTTCCACATTAGTCATCATTCAAAACATTACTAAGCATAATCTCCTAGAAAAATTGTTTTCCAGGATACCAAAAATAATATTAATCCATGATGGTACACTATTTGTCTTAGTTGTCCATAATAGAATATATTTTACTTCATAAAAATGATCCTTTGTTAGGTTTGTATTTGAATACAAAATTTCAGAATCATTCAAAGATTATGATTTATTCTACATAGATATCAGAGAAATGACAACCATCACTGCTTATCAGGATCTCCCCCTAATAACGTGCTTCACCTTTCAATTATATTAATTTTAATAAAATGTTGAATAAATAATGATTATGGTAATAATGTGTCTCCCCCTTGTTTCATCAATATATACAGTATGGTTTTGATGATCTTCTCAACCATGTTGCTCCATTTTATCTAGTCTTCATGCTTTCACATCTAATCATTTATTCTTATTTATGTTGTATTATTAAGTAACTATTAATATTCACTTATTATTTTTATGGAGAATTTTTTTTCTTAACAGCCTACCTAGATGGTATAAACTAACTCCTCTTAATGAATGTTTCTTATTATTGTAGTAATGGTAAAAAAATCAATTTGACTAGATTTATTGCATCTCTCACAAATAAATTATTTAACAAATGAGTTTCCTTTTTTGTGAACACTCATGCACATTTTATTCATCTTGTGGAATCTTTACATTTTATTTTGCACCAGCCTTAGCCTATGCATCATCATGTTTCCTCATTTTATCCAAATAATATATAAAAATATCTAACATGTATTGGATTTTTATTAGTCTTATCCCTCTTAGTAGTTTTGTTATGAACTACCCCTCAACTTCATGAATTTTGAATATAAATTCTTATTAGCTTACATACCTGAGATCATCATGGGAAAATTTATATTGACAATATTCTTATAATTTCATTCCAATGTGGATTCATCATACACAGCCATCATTTTTTGACTTATTTTATTATCAACATTGAATTCATGTTGAGATAATCATGAACCAACCTTGTGACAACTACCATTGCATACATGACATATGTCATTAATATTCCCTAATCTATTTACAGTATACAAGTTATTATGAATCAATGAATGTTGATTCTTATTCCTTAGATTACACCCCCTTTAAATAAGATTCCTTTGATATTTTATATGTAAACGATTGTACCAATAATCCAATTCACAATTTAAAAATATGTTACAGTACCAAAATTGGAAAACAAACCGTGATCTATTTATATATTCTATATAAGATATTTGTATCATATACATGACATTATTTCAACTATGTTTTCAAAATGATTACATACTCTTTTTCTTATCAACCCTAGTCATGGTGGTTGGTTTCTTATCACCATTTTCCATTCATTCTTGTTTAGTATTAGTCTTACAACCTAAAATATTCATGATAATAGGTTTAGAATCATTAATGCAATTTGGTATGTATGGTACCAATTTAATCACAACTACAAAAGAAAGATCATCAAAAGATGTCAAGAACCTATTATTACATGTTCTAGGTAATTCAGATTTAGAATCCTCTAATGACCATTGAATAGTTGAAAAAAACTATTCCTTTCTTTTATGAAGTCCCAATATATTTCATCTCACGATTGGCCAACTGAGCTTCCAAATTTGTACATTTTATATCTAGGAAGATTTTCTGATAATCAGTCATAATAATCTATTCTTAACCTGCCTTATTCATTCTTACAGCCTCAACTTCATGAAGCTTAAATTTATAATAAATTAAGAATTCATGTTCCTCGATCTACATGGATATTTCACCCAATTGTAAACACATGGAATCAGTGCTATTATAAAATTTATCTTCATGAACATGGATATTTTAATCAAGGGTCTTTTTTAATCCCCCTTTCTCTTCAACATCATTAAGATATTTTGAAAATTTATATAAAGTTCTCTCTTTATTGATTCAAATTATCCAACCTATCTAGAGTTTTTTGAACATTCATGAATTTTTTTATCCAATACATTTTTTGAAAAATTAGATTGTCCTTATAGGTGGATGATCTCTACCAGCATTCATTGAATGACTCCACAAAAAAGGAGTCTCTTTCATAAAAAATATTTGGATGAAGATTTCTAAATCTATAAATTGGAAATTCATTTGTGGTTAATGATTTACTAACATCACCACTTGTACTAAGACCCATATTTTAAATACAACATTCAATGTTGCTAACACATACCTCCTGATCACTTGAATATTTTGATTTACATGAGGTATAATGTTTTTCCTTATCTTCAGTGGAAACCTTATCCACCCGCTCATTGATTTCCAAGCCTAATATATGTTCATTATCAGTTTTTCATGGATAACCAAACACTACCACTTATTTATATAAGTTTGAATTAACCAACATTATATTCTCTTAATTTTTCCCATTCATTATGGTCTTGGTGGATTTTGACTTATGCTCAGATTTAACCGAGTCTTCATCCTAATCGCACTTCATTGTTAACTCATGAATCAAACTAAAATCTTTAAAAGAGAATATCTTAAATGTTGAGAATCCAGAATAAGAGTACCTTTTATATCATACAACTAGTAGGACCCCAAATAACCCTAAGAGTGGACAAGTGAATCAATGTTTCAAATTTTTCTTTTAAAATAATGGATTTTGTTCCCATATTGGTAGAAACATGTTAAACCTATCTAAAGGAATTATATAGTAATTAAAAATTCACATGAAGAGATACAACATGATAGTTTTACTAGGTTCACCACTATGGGCTATTCCATGAAGCATAAGACGATAGTGTGTTAGTCACATAAAAATCCCTGAATTTTCATTATTTTTATAATACAGATGTTTACATTGTGACTCTATTACAAGAACATGTACATTATAAGATATTGGGGATATAAAATCTCCTCCCTCATAACACTTTTGTTAAGTCTGCATATCCCTCTACATGGGGTAAAGTCTTACTCAATTTAATGATTGGAAGTTCCCTTTATTAGATTGTAATTTAACTATGTCCCTGACTAGAATGAAACTCTACTTTCATCAATGTCTTGAGATGATGTTCTTTAAATTACTATTTACATAAACTAGATGATCAACACTACTGGTCATGAAGCTCTTAGGTTTCATGAAACAACCTTTATGTTTCAAAAAAATACCAACCTTAATGAATCCACATACATTCATGATGCTCTCAACATTCATGAATCTTCTAGCCTTTAAAAAATAAACCATCATCCTGAAGATTACTACCTTCATAGAACAAACTTTCTTTTAGAAATCACAGAACACTTTGTATTCATGAAAATCCTAGTCTTCACAAAACATCCATAACTAAAAATAATTGGCATTAGTTAAGAGTCAATAAATATTTTTTTTGATGCTCAAGCCCACATAGAAATCCAGATTCATGAAGCTCCAATCCTTTGCAAAAGTAGATAACTTGAGATGTTTTATTAATTCACTTCATTTCAAATGAAGTGGAGGTAGATTCCTATTTATATGATGAGCCTTTCAGGATGCTTTCAAAATATTTTGGGTTTTATTTACTCCAAAAATCCAATTTGTGAATATCCTCTATTTGTGAAGCTTTTGTGAAATAAAACCCATTCATGAAGCTTATTTTAGTCATGAAGAATAAATGTCACATCATTTTGCACTCACAATGCATTGTATTTGTTTTGAAGAATCAACATACTCTCATAGGATATTCTCATTGTGTTTTCATAGTTGCAAAGAAAAACATCAACTCATTGTGATTTTGCAGAGCTCCATACCTTCACAAATCTCAACCTTTTGTGAAACATAGTATTTATTAAACCCAATCATATTGAAACTTATGTATTTAAAATATTTGATAAGAGTAAATTTAAAATCCTACATTTCATGAATATGGACCATTCCTCCAGATTTTGAGCTTAAATATTTTTCAATCACTCAGAAATGATGACACCTTCAACATTATAGTCAGCATGTACTATAATATCACTTAACATAGAAAGTCCTTGATCAACCCTATGTGTATTGATAAAAAACAAAAATTGGAATATGTTTCCATAAATGAAAAACCATGGTTAAAATATTTGACACACAAGTAGGTAATCACACCCATGGACATTTTGCATATCTAACCTTACCTATATTAAACAGATTGGACGGGGATCACATTCTTGGGAATTTAATAATATGATAACTAACCCAACCTCTGGTTGAATGATTTAGGATCACACATTTGACACAATAAAGGGCTAAATGACTCTACCCAAGATTAACTCATTGACATGATCACTCATCCTATACTCAAGAAGGAATTCCATACTATAGGCTCATAGGTATGGACTAAGTGAACAAACACGACTGATACTCATCGAGAATGAATATAACCTGGGGCTCAACATTCTTTAGGAGAAGTATCCACTATTTAAAGGGAGTACACGACCTGTCTTCGATATTCTGAGTATACCTATGTCCTCCGGACTATGCTTGTCTCCTCTGGACCATAATCATAGACCCTATACATGCTTGTGTACATTGGATGTGCCAATGTACTCTGTCTATCCTAGGTTTTTTGGATATTTCTAGGTATATTGTCCATATTTGGGTACTCTATATATGTAAATACCCATGTAACAAGAGGTATAAATTGGGTCTCCATCATCATGTCACATTATTTGTAGAAGGTCCCCCAGACATGTGATATTTAACACTGTATGAATCCCTATCTGTTGTAGGAAGTGTTTCATAGAGTGTGTGTACATCCAAACTCCATCTTTTGTAACATAGGATTTTATATAATCCCACATTCTTCACGCATATCCACCCACTCTAGTTGCTCCTTCTATCAAGCAGAAAAAACCACCACAAAATTTGGATCTACATTTGACAAAATTCAAATCATCATCGATGTCCATATTTCTGAAACACAAATTTGCGCAAAGATCACCTTTTATCACATTGTGTCACTGAACGGAAAAAATCATGAACCAATGGTCTCTGATCCATGTTTGATCTCCCATAATACTACATCACAAAACAAATGTCTCCTCAATCATGATTCTGAACCCAAATAAAATGATCTGTTTTACTATTTATAGACTATACAATGTTAGTTTCTAGGAATTTTTTTTCCAGCAGTCAAAAAAATATGGACAAAAAACACTGGAAGAAAAAGGGGAGAAAAACATGGAACACCAAAATTAGGGAATGAACATTGGCCATTGTTTGGTTTGGATTCCACTCAATGATCATGGTATTAACAAATTCAATGATTAATAACACATTATAAAACATTATCTATTCTTAAATATTGTAGGATAAATATACACAAATAAATCAATGATCATCCTAAGAATCAAGTAATTAGAAATGTGGATTAATTTTCAATATGAGATAATAAAAATTGAGAATAAATCCAAAATAAACAAACAACATGCTTCATGGATGGATTTATCACTGAGGAAGAATAGTTATATGCCACTTTCGGTGATAAAAATGAATAATCTCATTAGTGGGGACCACTACATAGAAAAATTATCACTACTCTATGATCATTTTCCATTCATTAAAGGATCTCCTCTATGGTTTTTAGGAGGAAACAGATTTATCCTAGGATAGAAACACATTTGTGAAAAAAAATTAGAGTCTCCATTGAAAATGTTATTTCGAAAATAAATAGCCAAAAATAAATTAACAGTTAGATTAAAACATTGAAAACCCTCCAATGATGACGATTAAAAAAACATCAGCAAAAATTGAAAAATTCCAATAATAATAATTGATTTTATATAATCCATGTACATTCTTGATACATGAATTATTGTGAATGTGTAGAAAACCATTGCAAAAAACACAAACCAATATGCTTCTCCCTTTTCTCTGATAATAATCTCGTGACAGGAATACAACCTTCAAATATTGAAACCGAACACCAGGAATCATTGCAAAACCACCAATAATTTGTTGCATGAACACATTTTCCATTGCTTATTGTATCCTAATACCTGATGCATCCCACATCCAGAAAACCATCTCTCACATTTTTATAGTGTTATTACCTAGTTGTTTCACACAACTGAGTTACAACCCAATTTCTACTTATTTCCTGTCTCTCATAACTTCTGTCTCCATCACCTTAAATATAATGACAAACCAATAGATATACAATATATATAACTGAAATATCATGCATACAAACAATCCTTGCACACATGAAAATATCTCACCCATCACACATTAACAAAAACTAGATGAAGTACACGTTTTGAATTAAAAAAATAAACATTATATTTCATAATAAAAAGGTGTGGGATGAACTCTACCAATCACTCCTTTAGCTCGACAAATATGGATATGAATTCCAATAGAGTTAGATGGAAATCAAACTAGTTGGCATCTCACAAATCATTATCCTCTGTATAATGTGTGTTAGTTCAATTTATTAGATCTCAAAAAAAACATAAATATCTCTATATAATAGAAATACAAACACCAAAGTGTTAATCGTACGTGTGTCTACACTACCTGACTGAACAGAAATCGAAGTAATAACACCTGAATACCTTATAATAGTGATTTCTATATAATTATCATTACCTATAGGAAAAAATTTCTCAATCTACTCAAATCCGTAGGGTTATACAGATAACCCTATGATTTGGACATAGGGGGATTTAAATAGGAATAATTTTGACTATTCTTTTAATATACAATAAATAAATAAATAAATATTTTTTTTATTAATCTACCCATGACTACATTTATGAAAAATATCCATCATGTAACAATTTTATATCCCACTTCAGGTACAATAAAAGCAAATGATTTAATGGAGGTATCCGATTTCCAATATGAGACAATGATTAGAATTTATTCCATTGTTTTGGAAAAACATAGCAATCTTAATATATTGTATTTAATATTTTTATTACATCAACACACAGGTTCCCCATGCCCCATAATCCCACACCACCAATTCACCTAGTTCAGAAAAAATTCTTTAAAATATACCAAATATTTAAATGGAAAAGAAACAGAGTCATTACCTTCTCCCCATATCATGTATTTTCATCCTGAAAAGAATCAATCCTCATAAAAAGATGATGTTACTAAACTGACATCTATTTTTATGACTCTGATGTGATTTTTTAATGATTCTTGTATTTCCATTGAACACAAAACAAAAAAATACACCACCCATGATGGATCTTCTCCTACTAATCCTTGATCATTAATAGGTACTCTATAAAGGTATCCTCATCCTCAAAGTTTAGATGACCCCAGGTGATAACATAAAATGAGTCATTCACATACCTTCTCATCTATGACATGTGGATGAAATTGTGTACCCATTCTAACTTCAGCATAGGGGTAAGGGATACACCACATCTCTAATCCTACATAGTATCTAGAAAGTGACAATGAATCTCAGAGATAAATTGTTACCCTAAACAAATCACTGAAATCCTCACCAAGATGAGACCCTCGGAATGACATGGCCCCCCTCATCGAACTTCAAAGGTCATTATTTTCATTAAACATAAGATTTTTAATGGATTTTTGTAGTTTCAATCTTCTCTTAGATGATATTCACCATCTCTTTCATTTCTGACACCAACTATGATCCCATAAGTGCCGATTCCTCAAGATTATTCCAACACCTTGGTGAACTACAATGACTATCATACAAGGACCTTAATGGTTTTGTATCGATTATGGATTGGTAGGTTTTTTTATATAAACAATACACCTAGGGTAGGTGGTCCCACCAACTATGGCCAATGTTCAACATGAAATCTCAACGCATGCCCTCTAAAACTCGATTAATTCACTCAATATTTTCATTTTTCTAGTGGTTAAATATTTTGATTAACTACAACTGAGTCCCAAAGGCCACCTAAATCCCTCATCAAAGTCTTGATGTGAATAAGGCATCATGATTTTAACTGATCATTGAGGTAACTCCATGAAGATGGACTATTTCTTATATATAATGGCATCCCAAGATATTGACTAAACTCTTCCCTTGTATGGCTATGAAGGGGATGACTTTGTGAGTCAGAAAACAATCACCACCAAAGCATTGTGAACACTAGCCAATTATGGAAGTACGATCCAGAAGACTACGGATATACTAGTGAAATTCCACTTTGGCAGCTTTAGGGAGTGATACAATCCTATTAGAACCTAGTGCTCAACCCTCACCAAATGATAATTATGGAATCAAGGGAAAAACTCGCCTATGAACCTATTCATTTGTGGACACTCTAACTGACAACAAAGGATCTAGTATATCATTTCCACCATTGGATTTGATGTAATGGGGGATTTGAGAAACACTCTCAATACCTCCTCTTATTGAATTACAGGCACCATGGTCCACCTTAGTAAAAGGATTATGTGTTCTCCACCTATAGAAAATCCATCATGGCATATCTTGTGAATATCATTTCACACAAGGTCTCATTGTCAATATATCCAATATGAACATACCTAACTCATTGATGATGTTGAGGGGTAACAATAATCGATTGGAGTTAAGATGATCCTTCCCAATCTACTAAGTAAAACTGAAATGAGGCCAACTTCAATAACACTACCGACAATCATTTTTTTAAATTAAGAATAAGAAGATTCAAAGTAAATTTCCTCAAGTAATAGATACTTTAACGAAATATGAGATTTTATGTGTGCATCTAAGTGAACCCCCATAAGCCCCAACCTCGAATCATCACGTAGATCCAAACTATTTTCATAGAAGACTTTTGTAGGCCTAACTTGGAAACGTTTCACTAGTCCAGAATTCACACCAAGAACACTCATGCCGCACCAACCTACATGGCCTAATGTTTATAGTAAACCTCTCGCACAGATCACACCTATGCCAAAACATATATTAGTGACCTTCATAAACCACCTCCTTCACCCATGGTCCCATGTTTCCTATAAATAGGTCACATTGGATCCTTCTTTAAGAAGACTGTAAATCATACAAATCCTTGAATCTCTTCTCTTCCAAGTCCTTCATACAAGCCCTTGGAAACATCATGGTAGCTTCTCAAGCCCTACAAGAATAGGGAATTAATGTGGGCAGTGGGAATAGAGTTTTTCTTGTATGTGAAACAAAAAAGAAATTTAAAAGGAGGAATTTTCCCACTTAGTCTAAAATTACAAGGACGAAGACCCCTTCTTGAGCCCAAGATTTTCATGATACCCTCCCAAAGACACCTTAGAAGACCATTGGATACCAGAGAGAAGACTCTCTTAAGTGTTGTTTCCCATTTTTTCCATCACCCAATGAGAATCTCCAACCCACATATGTCCACCCTATGTGAAAAACCAATATTTTTTACAGGTCCACCCTAGATGAGACCTACTAGCTCACCCAAGTCTACCCTATGCAATCCACCTTAATTTCACCCATGCCTCAAGTACATGGGAAACTTACCAATCCATTTTTGTACCATTAATGGTAGGGTGTATCATTCTATTGGGTATCCTTCTAATGGCAACCAAAACAAGGCCTCCGCCAAAGCCTCCTATAATGTTTGATTAAAGCACAAGCCACACCGATATGTCCTCTAAATTATACATTCTTATCGAAGTGGAAGGAATGAATTCATCCTAACTAATAGGAAGGGTCCTAAATGTATTATTAATTATAAATTACTATGTCTATGAGGATCCCATCATTAGGGATAATTATGGATTGATTATCAGACTAGGAAGTTGCATCTATGCCAGAAAATGTGAGGATAATTAAGTTGTATCCATATTCATATATAATCCCCAAACCTTGTTGTTTGAAAACAAGAGAGAATAAGTGAATACCTAAGTCGTCTCTCTATACCTGACTCCCCTTCCAATAAATTAACCTCATCTAATAGTGGATTGTGAACAAATGAATCCTTATACAATCACTTTAAGATAATGTCCCTAGTCATTAATGTGTTCCATTCCCCCTACTATCATATCCTCCCATCATACCCCAATATATGTAGGAGATTGTGTGAAATGATTGATCTTAGAATTCCACTTGTTTCTCAAAATAATAATGACTCACATAACTTTAGAGGTTAGTGTCAGTAATTTCATCAGTACAATAAAAAAACTTTATCAGTATAAATTCATTTTCTAGATCTTATTCTCACTTTGACATTGGACTCCTACTAGGTGTGATATAGAAAACCATGTAACCATCATCTCAAAGGGCCATATTCCCTATGAAAATAAATATCAATGGTCTATTTTCCTGGTGAAGAAATCATTGGCCTCAACTATAGGTGAAATCACTATAAGTGTGACTACTTTGATTTAGATTCATGTATTCAAGACAAACATATGAATCATCCTAGAGGTCTAAACCCAATATATACAAACTATCATCATCCTTGTTGGGACACATCCTCAACAATATCATACTCCCAACTCAAAAGTTTAAATATCTTTGAGGTCCCTTCCACCACATCCTCATCGGTCTATATTACTGATGAAGGCCTTTAGAAGAAGGCCATATCCCCTACCAGACAAACCACATTAGGGAGTATATGGATAAATTCCCACACCATCCTCATTTCAGTTTATTCCACCTAAAAATCCTTGATTCATGACATTAAAATGAATGGTTTAGTCATTCTCACAAGACCATAAAATGAATTATATTTCCCATTATGTGTCACTAAACTACATAATGGTGATCCCATGGGGGATTTTTGGATGAAAAATAGTAGAAATAGGAAATTTTAAGGTTGGATATGACTTTATATCTCTGAAAATACATGTGGTTGACACCAGATAAGGGTTAAACATTGATTTTTTACTATGATCAGTTATAGTTGTTTCCATAATAGAGGGAATTATATATACCATACAATGATTAGGTATAAATAAATAGGTTTCTAGTACTATGGTTTAGTAGGTGCTCATGATCCACTCTCATTGATATAATTATACCTTCTTGTTCAGTGGTATCATCCGAGAAGGTGAGATAAGGTAACCAAATCAAGTAAATAGCCAGTAGAAATATTACCTCTAAGTAGTTCTATATTAAACATTATCACCTCCTAAATCTCTATTTATTTTTACGGAAACCTCTCTTCTGTAAATAGTGATTCAAATTTTTCTTTCAGATGATAGGACATAGTCATGCCCTTTACCTTATCCTTGGTTGAAACACAGCAATGGGTGGTGGAAGAACATTCCCAAAAACCATCATGTTTTTTTTGAGGTTCTAATTATAGTTATGAACACATTATTCCTTTCTTTTAGTGTGGAACTTATTCCAAATGGAAGAATCATATGGTCAATATTATTCATTCACATCATCCTATAAGGCTTCAGTGGAATTAGTTCCAATAACAATCCCCAATGCATAATGTGAACTAAGTGTCACATTAGTATTAGAATGAAAGGTGGTTGGATTGTCTCCATAACATATACTGATGGCACTATTATCTCCATGGAAACATATAAACCTAATAAATTTATTTTTTGTTATCATTACTAGGTATGTTTCCGATCTTTAAATATCACTTCATATCTTCTTCAAAAAGGATTACTCTAAGGGAATCACCACACAACTTCTTCATACTTGTTTCTGATGAGGGGAATGGGTCATGATATAGGATGAACTAGAAGGATTCATTTTGTTGTATTCCTCCTAAATATGAAAAGACTAATTTCCATTATATAGAGGTTAATGTAAATAAAATCATACTCATATGATGGGGTTTCATTTATTCCTCTTTCACAACCCATTGAGGTTTATTTTTTTGCCATAATTTTAGTGTAAAAAAGACCCTTTCCCTAGGGGTAGGGGTTTCTCTTATATTTCCACAGTTGTGATGGAAATGGCTTCAAACATGATGTTATGAATTATTATTCAATCAGGATCTAATTGTACTATATGATCAACAAATTAACCACATTATTATGAGGTCATCAGTGGTATCCAATGATGGTATTCCTTAATAGAGAAGCTTTCTCAACATTATCAGATTCCTCTGTAGGAGTCTTTTGATAATTCTCTCTTACAAATTCCAGCATCACTGATTCTTTTTAAAGGCTGAATCTTAATGGTCACACTATCTTTTATTAGAGAGGCTCACATAGAAGATCCAAACTAGTTTAATGGCATTACATGATGTCACTTTAGTAGATTTCTCTTATCTGAGTGAAAGTTGAAATAAAATCTCCATGTTTTTCATATCCCCTTATATGGACATTGGGATGGACATTGGTGATCACCCGATGTAATTTATGCAATGAATTAAGGCATTAATGTTGAATATCCTTCCACATTTTTCTTGATTCTGGTAATCATGAAGCTGGATGGGATTCAATGTATGTTTGGAAATGAAGTTCTTTTATTACCTTAACATGGTCCACACACCCTTGGTAAGTTAAGAACATAATTTTTAGGTAGAAAAGATTTGTCTAATGGTTTTGACAGATGTTGTGTATGCATTCGTCTGATAGTACCTCTTGAATTTCAAATTACAAAGCGGGTGAGGGAAAAACCTAATGGGTACATTATATTTACCTTGATTCCTCCTCATAATCAACTCATTATTCTCTTATTATATTGTATATCCCTCAACATTATCAACCTAAAGTGGGAGTTTCTTTGATATTTTGTTGTGGATATGGGGATAGTGGTGATCATGTTTGCCTTACTAGAATGAAAATGATCCTTTGGTGGTGAATAAGATGAATGTGGTATTGGACTATCCAATAGTTTTGAAATGATGTTTCTTATCAATGATAGAGAATCATACATGACTAACCTTATCTTCTGAAGCGCCACTAAATATAAGGGGTTTCTCATAATTAATTTAGTAATGGGAAGACCGCATTTAATAAATTATGAATTACCACAATGGAGGTCCTTTAGGGTAGATTATTTAAATTTGTGGGCCTTCTTGCTTTTTGATTTTATGGTCTTGAGGAGAGCTTCCATGATTTTTACCATGATATTATATCTCATGACCAATCTCTAATTGGAATCAAATGGAACCTTAATAGTAAATATTATGGGGAGGACCAATATAATTAATGGTAGTAACATTGGGTGGTGTTTCTTAGAAACTATTACAACTATATTCATAATTTGGTATCAAAAAATTATGATATTGGGAAACTGTTGATAAGAGTCGTATGGCCTGAAGAACACCAGTCATTAGTTGAGTAGAGTAGTGAGCCTACTCTAAATTTTCAAACTATATTATTTGTGATATCTTCTTTGATGTTATCCCTATAAAAGTTGCAATCATGTGTTTAGAAAGTGAATTCACTCTATGGTAGAGGTTCTGACAGAGTCATGTGTTGCTATCAGAACATGCAGAGAAGCCTTTATAATTTTGATAGCAATATATTCTTTCCCTGTAATAGGGATGTAATATCAATATATTTTTCCTTTATGTAGCTATAAAATCCTTCCCCTCTATCGTTTATAATATATGATGGCTGGATTCAATATTAGTAATTGGAATGTACACCCAATTATATTATTGGATTAGGGATGTTCCACTACTCATTTGCTCCATTTATTATTGGGATTTACCCACAATCGTCTTGTGTAGGGGCTGGGACATGAGTTAGTCCATTTTTCACTGCTAGTGTGTGTTAGTAGACTTATTTGGATACTTCAAAATTGTATTGATATAATTAATATGTATGAGAGGGAATATGTTCCTTATCATAGTTTTTCCACATGACTTCTGGTTGTGATTCTTCATTAGGAACATGAATGTTATCATGTTCCGAATTTTTTTATCACCACCCCAAGTAGGTTGTCCTAGATGCTCAGGTTTGTGTGACCTAATACGGATCCCATTGGTTTATATCACAATCATGATAAGGATTAGAAACCATAACACATTGGTGGTTGTAGTTTCTAAAAGGATCCCTCTGTGGAGACTCCTTTGTTTTTTAGCAAAGCCACCAACGGACTCTTGGTATGTTTCCCAATGTTAAGGGAAATTTTTTTCTAAATTCCTGGGAATGGATACCAAAAAAATTCTAGATGGTAATGGGTTTCATTGGATTATGGGCCACCAGCCATCACTCTGTGGAAAATTATTGGGTATTTTTAGCTAGATTGCATGTTTTTAAACCCCGTGGGTTTGGGCAATACATTTAAGGATGTACTACAGAACCAATTAATTCAATACCTGATATTGAAGATATTGGGTTAGTGATTATTTCCTAGTGTTAGATGAGGACCCACCATTGTTAGTAGTCAATTTTTATATTTGTGTCAGCTGTAAAGACACCATTAGATCAAAGGGAGTTCTTTTTGAAATTTCTTAGATGGTTTTGAGGTTGGTGTATCTAACCTTATTTACTAACACATACCAATTAACCTAGTTTTAGAGGAGGACCCATGACAAACTCTGATTTGGTCGATAAAATCTTCTAATGAACAAGAGGTAGATACCTCATTCTAAAGAGAAATGTATGAACATCCCTTATACATTGATGACTTTGAGGGGTAAGAATCATAGATTGGAGTTAAGCTGATCCTTCCCAATCAACTAATTACAACTGAAATGAGGCCAACTTATTTAACCCTACCAACAATCATTTTTTTGCTTAAGAATAAAAAGTTTCAAAGTAAAATTACCCAAGTAATAGATTGTTTAAAGTAATAGATTATTTTATTTGTTCAAATAAGTGAACCCGCATAAGGCCCAACCTGGAATCATCACGCAAATCTGAACTATTTTCCTAGAAGACTTGCGTAGGCCAAACATGGAAACATTGCACTGGTCCAGACTTCACACCAAGAACACTCATGTAGAACCAACTTACATGGCCTAATGTGTGTGGTAAACCTCTTGCAGAGATCAAACCTATTCCAAAACCTATATGAGTGACCTTCATGAACAACCTCCTTCACACATGGTCATATGTTTTCCAATAAATAGCACACATTGGATCCTCGTTTTAGAAGACTCGAATCATATGAATCCATGAATCTCTTCTCTTACAAGTCCTTAATAAAAGTAATTGGAACCTTCAAGGTAGATCCTCAAGACCTAAAATAATTGTTAACTAAGTTGGGTAGTGGGAATAGATTTAATTTAGTATGTGAAAGAAAAAATTCCTTCAAAATGTATAATTTTTCCACTTAGTCCAAAATTACAAGGGTGAATACCCCTTCTCAAGCCCAAGATTTTCATGATACCCTTCCAAATACACTTTATAAAACCCTTGGATACTAGATATAAGACACTCCTAGGTGTATTTTCCCATGTTTTACATCACACAATTGGAATATCGAAAGCACATATGTCCACCCTATGTGAAGAACCTATATTCTTTACAGGTCCAGCCAGGGAAAGACCTGATATCTCACCCAGGTCTACCCTACACAATCCACCTTCATTTCACCCATGCCTCACGTCCATGAGCCACCTACCAATACACTTTTGTACCATAAATTGTAGGGTGTCTCTTTCTATTAGGCCTCTTTCTAAAGGCAAACAAAACATGACCTCCACCAAAGCCTCAAACAATGTTTGATCAAAGAAGAAGGCATGCCAGTATGTCCTCTCAATTATTCCATCTCATGGATGGGGAAGGACTGAATTTATCCTAACTAATAGGACGGGTCCTAATAGTATTATTAATTATACATTAGTATGTCAATGAGGATCCCAACCATAGAGATAATTGTGGAAGGATTCTTGGACTTGGTAGTTGCATCTATTCCTCAAAATGTGGGGATAATTAGGTTGTATCCATATTCATATATAAGACCTAGACCTTGGTGTTTGAAAAAAAGAGAGAAGAAGTAAATAATAAATCCCTCTCTTTCTCTCTCCCTAACTCCCCTTCCAAGACATTACCATCATCTAACTGTGGATTAAGAACAAATGAATCTTTAGGCAATCACTATAGGAGTATGTACCTATTCATTAATGTGTTCCATTCCCCCTACTATCATATCCCAACCAACATACCTTAATATACGAAAGAGATTGTGTGAAATGATTGATCTTCAAATTCCACTTGTTTCTCACAATAATAATTACTCACACGGCTTTAGAGGTTAGTGTTGGACATTTCATGAGCACAATAAAATATATTTATCAATAGACCTTCATTTTATAGATCTTCCACTCACTTTGACATTGGAATACTAATAGGTGTGATACATAGAACCATGTAACCATCAACTCAAATGGATATATTCTCTATGAGAATAAACATCAATGGTTTATTTTCCTGATTAAGAAACCATTGGCCTCCAATATAGGTGAAATCCCTATCAGTTTGAACTGTGTTTAATTAGATTCATGTATTCAAGATCTATATAGGAATCATCCTCAAGATGCAAAGCCAATACCTACAAACCATCATCATACTTATTGGGACACATCCCCAACATGATCATACTCCCAACTCAAAAGTTTAAATACTTTAGAGGTCCCTTATATCTCATTCTCATTGGTCTATATTACTGATGAAGGCCTTTAGAAGAGGTAAATATCCCCTACTAGACAAACCATATTAGAGAATATATAGAGAATGTCCCACACCATCCTCATCTAGGTTCAATCCACCTAGAAATTCTTGATACATTGCATTAAATTGAATGGTCTGGTCTTTGTCACATGACCATAAAATGAATTATATGTCCCATTATTTGGCACATAACTACATAATGGTGATCCCCTGGGGGATGTTTGGATGAAAAAGAGTAGAAATAAGGAAATTGTAAGGTTGGATATGACTTTACAGCTCTGAAAATACTTATGGTTGAAACCTGATAAGCGTTAACCCTTGATTTTGTTTTCAATTATCAGTTCTAGTTGTTTCCCTAATAGAGGGAATTCTAGATTCCCTACTAGGATTACATACAAATAAATAGGTTTCTGGTATTATGTTTTAGTAGGTTCTCTTTATCCACTCTCATTTATAAAATGATACCTTCTTGTTTAGTATTATCATCTAGTAAAGTGAGATAAGTAATCAAATTAAGTACATAACTAACTGAAATTTTACCTCTGAGTAGTTCTACATTAAATATCCTCACCTCCTGAATTTCCAATTAATATTGCAGAAACTTCTCTTCTATAATTATTGATTCAAATTTTTCATTTAAATGATAGGAAATAGTCATGCCATTAACCATATCCTTGGTTGAAACACATTAAGGGGTGGTGCCAGAACATTCAAAAAAAAACCCATGTTTTTTGTGAGGTTCTAATTATATTTATGAACACATTATTCCACTATTTCAATGTGGAACTTGTTCCAAAAGGAAAAATCCTATTGTAAATTTTTTTCATTCACGAAATCCTATAAGGAATAAATGGGATTAGTTCCAATAACATTAACCAATGTGTAATGTGTTGTAAGTGTCATACCATTATTATAATGACATGAGGTCAGATTGTCTCTATAAAATATACTGAACACACTATGATCTCCAAGGAAATATATAAACCTAATCAATCCATTTTCTATTATCATTATTGGGTCTATTTCATATCTTGAAATAATCCTTCAGATCTTCTTCAAAAAGGATTACTCTAAGGGAATCACCACACAACAACATCATACATGTTTATGATGAGGGAAATGGGTCATGATAAATGATGAACTATGAGGGTTCATTTTGTGGAGATCCTCCAAAATTAAAAAAGACTAATTTCTATTATATAGGAGGTTAAGGTTAATAAAATCCACCATACTCATAGGATGGGGTTTCTTTTATTCTTCTTTCACAACCCTTTTAGGTTGATTTTTAGCCACAATGTTTGTGTAAACAAAGACCCTTTCCCTATGGATAGGGGTTTCTCCAATACTTTCACGATTGTGATGGACTTGGCTTCTCACTTGATGTTATGAATTATTATTAAAACATGATCCAAGTGTAATATATGATCTACAAAGGATTCACATTATTCTGAAGTCATCAGTGGTATCCGATGATTGGATTCCTTAATAGAAAAACTTTCTCAACATTATCGGACACCTCATGTAGGAGTCCTTTGATAATTCTCTCTGAAAAATTCCAGAAAATCTAATACTTTCTCAATGTCTAATCATACTGATCACACTATCTTTTGTTAGAGGGGATTGCATCTAATATCCAACGCAGTGTAATAACATTACATGATGTCACATATGTAGATTATTCTTATCATGGTTAAAGATGAAATGAAAAGATCTATGTTTATCACATCCTCTGATATATACACTGGTATGGACATTGGTGATCACCCATTGTAATATATGCAATGAATTAAGGAATGAATATTGAATATCCTTCCACATTTTTCCGGATTTTTGTAATCATGAAGCTGGAACGGCTTCAATGTATGTATGGAAATAATGTTCTTTTATTACCTTAACATGGTCCACAGACCCTTAGTAAGTTAAGAACCAAATTTTCTGGTGGAAAAGGTTTTTCCAATGGTTTTGACAGATGTTTTGTATGCATTCATCTGATAGTACCTCTTGAAATTTAAATAAAGAAGTTGATGAGGGGAAAACACTAATGGGTACATTATCTTTACCATGTTTCCTCCTCATATGAAGCTCATTATTTTATTTTTATATTGTAGATCCCTCCACCTTATCAACCTAAAGTGGGAGTTTGTTGGATACTTTGTTGTGGATAGTGGGAATAGTGGTGATCTCCTTTACCTTACTAGAATACAAATTATCCATCGGTGGTGAATAGGATGAATGTTGTCTTGGACAATCCAATGGGTGTGAAATGATGTTTCATATCAATAATAGAGAATCATACAAAACTGACCTTATCTTTCGAAGAACCTCTAAATATAAGGGGTTTCTCATAATTGATTTCGTAATGGGAATACCACATTTAATAAAATATGAATTACCCAATGAAGTTCTTTCATAGTAGATTATTTAAATTGGAGGTCCTCTTACTTTTTGATTTTATGGTCATGAGGAATACATCCATGTATTTTACTGAGATATTATTTCATATGATCAATCTCCATGTAGTCACAAATGGAATCTTCATTATAAATATTATTGGGAGGACCTCGATAATTAATGGTAGTAACATTAGGAGGTGTAGATTAGCAACCATTACAACTATATTCATAATTTGGTAATTAAAAGTTATGATATTGTGAAACTATTGATAATAGTTTTATGTCCTCAAGAACACCAGTCTTTAGTAGAGTAGGGTTGTGAGCCTACTCCAACTTTTCAAACTATCCAAGTTGTGATATCTTATTTGATGTTCTCCCTCTAGAAGTTGTAATCATGTGTTGTGGATAGTGAATTCACTATATGGGAGAGGGTCTGAGTGAGTCCTGTGTTGCTATCAGCACATGTTGGGAAGCCTTTATAATTTTGAAAGCGATATATTCTTTCCCTGGAATTTACAACGAACTAGACCGATAAACTCTATTAGGTATAGGGATGTGTGATCAATATATTTTTACATTATGTAGAAATAGAATCCTTTCCCTCTATAATTTCTAGGATATTTTGTGTGGCTTCCATATTAGAAATGGTAATTTACAACCATTTATATTGTTGGATTAGGGATGTTCAACAACTCATTTCCTCCATTTATTGTTAGGATTTACCCACAATAATCTGTTATACGGGCTGGGACCTGGGTCTATCCCTTTTTCACTATAAGGGTGTGTCAGTAGACTTATCTGGTTGTTTCCAAATTGTATTGGTAGAATTAATGTGTATGATAGGGTATATGTTCCTGATCATAGTTTTTCACCATGTCTTTTGGTTGGGATTCTTCAACATGAACATGAATGTTATCATGTTCCCAATTTTATGATCACCACCCTAAGTATTTTGTCTTAGAAGCTCAGGTCTGGGTGATCTAATCTAGAGCCCATAGGTTGTTATCCCAATCATGGTGGGGATTTTAAACCATAACTCATTGGTGTTTGAAGTTTCTAAAAAGATCCCTTTGTGGAGAGTCCTTTTTTTGAGATAAGTCACTAAGGGTCTCTTAGTATATTTCCCAATGAGAATGGAGGAACTTTTTTCTAAATTAAAAGGAATGGGTACCAAAACAATTATAGATGGTAATGGTTTTCATTTGATTATGGGCCACCGGACATCACTATGTGGAAAAATAGTGGGGCTTTATGTTCTAGAGTGCAAGTTTTGCGACCCCATGGGTTTGGACAGTACCATTAAGGAGGTACTATTGTACCAATTCATTCAATACCTGATATTGAATATGTTGGGTTAGTAATGGTTTTTTAGGGTTATATGAGGACCCATCATAGGTAGTAGTCGATCTTTATATTTGTGTCGGCTGTAAAGAAATCGTTGGTTCAAAGGGAGTTCTTATTTAAATTTCTTAGATGGTTTTGAGGATGGTGTATCTACCCTTATTTAATAACACATACATATAAACCTAGTTTTAGAGGAGGAACAATGACACAATCTGATTAGGTCGATCAAATCTTCTAATGAACATGAGGTCCATACCGCATTCAAAAGAGAAATGGGTTTGCGGATTTGATGGATGTTGGTGTGTAGTTCCAACAATCTTAAAACTATAAGGAATAAATCAAAATCAATATACCCCATGAGGTGATATAAATAACATTTTTTACCCATATTTAGGGGACATATTAATTTGGATATACCCTAAATATTCATCCATGAAGGAATGGACTTGATATCTACCCATAGCATCAATATGTAGTTCTGTTGTCAGAACCAGGGAATCATATTATTGAGAATGCCTATCGAGATATCTGAAGTAGATATAAAATTTTATTTCCCTTTAATTTTCATTACCATTCCTATAGAGACCCAAAGATTGACGTACATAAACATTACATTACTTTTGCAGAACACTTAGTACATAACAAAAACACACACACAAGGACCGTAATAGTTTAGTGTCTTTGGAAACTCGGAACGTAATCTTCTAATCATGGTGAAAGATCTTCAACATAACCCATAAAGACCTTCCCTTTTTTCATACCTAAAACCTTTGTTTATATCTTGGGGAAAAGAAAACATAAAAGGGTGATCTCTAATGCTCAGTAAGGGTAAATAAAAGAAATATCAATCACATCATATTCATAAGAACATAACATTTTGGAAATCTTAACCTGCAAAAGAGATCATAATATCATAACATGGGATAAATCCTAGTAGTGAAATGTAATCCCAATAATCATAACTTAAAACATGAAACTTTGTGGCATATACACATAATCATAGATAATCATTTCTTATTAGTCAAGACTCATTTCCAAGTCTACCTTAGTGGACAAAGTCCATTTCTGAACCGAGTTCATTCCTCGTTTCAGTCATGTTTCACTGAACCGGTTTAACCTGCCATTCCATCCATGTCTATCTCATGAGATATAAAATCTTTACCCAATGCATTTTAGGGAGATATAGGTCCCACCCATCTCATAATGATACCATTCTTATGTGTGCCACAAAATCATAAATCATACACCATTGCATAACCCATGTAATCAAAATGGGATTCTTAACCAACATAACATCATAAAACAATTCATATAAGATAAAGGAATTCATAAAAATAATTCCATCACAACATAATCAAATCAATGTAATAATAGGGATAGAAACAGAACCCTATATTATCATAGATAGAAAATAATTTTTATAAAACACTTGAACTCCATTCTTGAGGAAAATATCCTTTCTACATTAAAAACATTTTCCTTTCTTAACATGTCATACAATTTTAAACTAAAAGAAGTTGATTAAAAATAAACTTGATAACTTGTAAAGTAAGCTTCTTGGAAATAATGTTTTAAAAATCCATCCATGCTGTATAAGTTAAAAAAAATTCTTCTCGTACTTTTGTCGGAAAAGTCAAAAAGTACCTCGTACGAAAAATGAAAAAAAGATTCTTTTTATATCATTTACTAAAAACTCACCGAAGGGTAAAATTTGATTTAAACAATTGTAGGTGGATGGAAACAATATTACAAATTGATGAATCATGGATTTGGATGATAAAATACACCCTAGTAAATACCAAAGTATAAACAATCTCGGATAAAATGAGATTGTGATATTTTCCCTTACCTTAGGTCCGATTTGCTTCATAAGTGTCTGAAGCTTGTGTATAACGATTTAAATAATGAAATTTACTTATTCTAGAATCATACTCATTGTTATGATATCATATATGGTTTACTTATGACTTTATACTACAAGTTCTTTTCTAAATTCCAGGCTAAAGAGCGTTTTGTGTAAAATCGTTTCATTTGTCGTTCGTGTTTTGACTTGTAATTATTCATATGATTACCTAGATCATGATTATATAATTCCAGAATATAAAACATGATTTATATATAATATATATACAGAATATACATATATATAATAGATCAGTAAATGGAAAGAAATACACCGTTCTGGGAGACGGTAGGCCGTAAGTACGCATGAACGCTGTTTTCGTTTCCTTATTGAGTTGAATGGAATTAAGTAGATGACATACATATATATACACATAAATACAGTATCATTTTTATTTCTTATATTTCATGATTACTTATTATATATACTTTATAATCATTCATGAATGGTTAGCGTGGAGAATGAATCTCATCGCGTCGTGGAGACAGTAGTCCGTACGTACGCACGAGCGATGATATCGTTCTCATGATCGTGGAATTGTATTGGTGTGTATGTATACTATTTCAGAATAAATATCACTTTAAAATAATCATATATAGTTATTATTTACACCATTATACCCATACAAGTAAGGTGGTGGTGGAAAATAGATTACACCACGGTGTGGAGACGGTATTCCTTACGTACGCACGCGCAGTGATTTCGTTTTCCGTAGGATGGATAGATGGTGAAATAAGGTTGTTTAATACTTATAATAACATATCAATATATGAGTGATACTGATGTTATTACTTCATAATGAAACAACCTAATAAGAAGAAGTGGAAGAAGAAATAATGTTGAAAGAATCGGAAACGGACATTACCTCTTCTTTGAAGCTCCTCTTTGAGTCCTCCTCTTAGGGCACTAAAATTGGTCTTTGAAGAAGACCAGGAACTCTAGGATGTTTCTAGGTAAGTGGAGAAGATAATTTGGCAGGGGTTTCCCAAACTTTAAGGCTCAAAGTGGTGTGAGGAAGAGAGGTAGGAGGTTCCCTTTTATAAGGGAGGAGAGGGGCTCTTTCTGAAAAACTAAAAATATTATTTTATTATAAAGCCAAATTCGGTTTTAAATAGCTCTAAATTGATTTATTTCAAAGCTAAGGTGGGTATGGGTCGAAATCCTATCATCCAATAGAATTTAGACAAGTTTAGGTTATTATTTTAACCTTATCATTTATATTTAACTTTATGTTAAGTAATTTTACTTTTACCGTGTCTTTTTGTGTTCTTACACTATAAGGGTAATAAAGTTACTATAACAAGCCAAACGAACTGCGAGTTGTTTATTATTAATATAAAGCCTTATCTAAGTCATTTTTCCGAACCTTATATTTTTAGGAATAAAATAACAATTAATAATATAATATTTTTTTTAAAAACAATTTTATGTCAATTTTTACACTATTTTGTAATTGATTTTTTTGAAAATCATAACAGAATTATTAGTTCGAAAAAAGTTAATTAAATCAATAATAACTTGTCATATTAACCTAGAAAATTAGTTTAATTCATAAAAAGTCTTAAATTACATTTATTTGTGTATTTATAACATCAATTATCTCAATATTTCATTAATAAGATAATTACTGCATCATCTTTGTGTCATAAATAAGTTAACTTTTTTTAATGTCTAAAAATTAAAAATAAAATATCATTATTTATAAAATCTTTTTATCTTTCTAATTAATATTTATAGTCGAATTTATCTTATGTATAACCCTATATTAAAAATGATTTAGTTATTAAACTTTGATTTTAACTATTTTAACCCTTCTTTAAATAAATTAATAATAAATGTCCTAATTTAATCCAAGTGGGCCTAAATAGTCATATTTTATTCCTAAGGTTTTTTTGGTCGAATTACACTTATACAATAGAATTAGGACATGTGTTAGGGTTATAATAATAACATTTTTACCCTTAATTACCATATTTACTTTTAACCGTGGTAAAAAAAGTAAAAAGTTACTGTTCAAAAAAAATTATTTTCATCTCATTAAACCACATTTTACTTACTGACATCAACTGTGTCTCTCATATTTTTGAAATTCTACTCACAGAAGCAGTAAAATTAAGTTTTATGATAAATTAATTTTTTTAACTACCACTTAGTGGTTTCACTATTCATCAAAAAATGAAAGTTTCCAGAAAAATACCAAAAATTAGGCCTAAGATATATTTGATATTATGAACTAAAAAATGATGTATATTTTACCAAATTCAAAACATATCAGTTTCATTAATTAATTTAAAAATTAATTCCCATCATCAAAACAAATAGCGTGTTCTTAAGAGATAATAACTGTTAAAAGATTGGCACTTGTTTATGTTTGGTTTAAATGTGAAATTACATCCAATGACCAACATTGTATTAAATTGTAAAAATATAATCTAAATATACTTTAAACCCACTCAAATTAGTAATTTATCACTAATAATTATTTCGATTAAAAAGGATGTTTTTTATTAAAATTTAGTAATTTTCACTATTCATCAGAAAATGGAAGTTAGCCGAAAAGTACCAAAATTTCACCCTAAGCTAATTTCGATATTCCAAATCCAAAAATGAAATCCATTTTGAAAAATAAAATTTTAAAAATTTCAAAAAGTGGTTATTACTATTCATAACGGCTAGTTTTAATAATATTTTAATAGCATATCGTTGTTTAGTGAAACTCGGTATTGCGTACTACACATGCTATCGAGGAAGGTCGTGATTGCGTGTAATGAAAGGAAAGTCAAGGATGCATGTTGTGCAACCTACTTTTGGTGTAGCATAAAACACAAGACATTAATGAAATTAAAAATAATATTTTTCATAAAATCTTGGGGTGTTACATTCTACCCCCCTTAAAATGAATTTCGCCCTCGAAATTCGTCGGGGATATAAATGGTTTACTACTCGAAAGTTTCTTTAATAGAAACCCACATCGTAAAAAGGAATACCAAAACGAATCTTTAAAAACAAAAGTATTAAACGTAACGGTTACCCAAATAAACTAATCACTGGGTTTCGACAAAGGTGAACATATGGATATGGAAGACAAATCTAACCATCATGTTTTGATGGAGAGTGGTAGATAACATGGCTATGGAAAATCCATCAATCACAAAGCCATAAATTTGTGATGATCTAAGGTACCATCTGATTCATCAGATATAAGAGCACTAGGACAACATTTTTGGTTTTCAAGATAATTTCCAAAAAGTTGATGAATTTGGAATTAGAAGAAATACTTTCGTGATTTTGGTATAGTCTCACCGTTGGTCGTTCTTTGGACAATTTCCACTTCATCTCTTAAAGAAATGAAGTTGAATTTGTCATTCGTGTTGTGTCAGCACATCTTGTGATAGAATGATGGGTCATTCCATCTGTCTCAAACAAAAGGTTTGTAAAAGTTATCAAATATACATAAGTTTATCTATGGTGAGGTTAATCATATACGATTCCAAAAATGAACTTATACTTCATATATCATACCGTGTAATAAAATAATACTAGTTTCTACTAACCAGAGACTTCTTGTAAGTCAGTGGTAGATGATAAAGGCCAGTCACACTTCGGTTGTGGGTTTGATTTCCACAGCCTTGTCCGACACGATGGGTTGTCACCCATTCTGCAGGTTGTCTTTTTTCTAAAACTACATTACTATAACATCCCATCAATAATATCAAAAAAAGTTATATCCTTAAATAATACTAACTTATGTCCAACATAATCCATTCCAATCTTTAGGATTATCCAAAATAATTCTCTCCAAGATTATAGTATAAAGAAAACAATTACTAGAAATTTCATTTACCGAGCATGTGAATTCCTTCATTTGTCCCCGCTATATCTTGTTGATCACATTCCAATCATGTGAATACCTCAATCGTGTATTCTCTTGAAAAATGAATACACATTAAACCTTAGTGAAAACATGAATGCCGTCAAAAGTTAACTCTTTCCACATACCAAATTCCAAAAATTCTATATACTCAAACCATGATATAACCTTATCCTTATATTATTCATGAGCTCATGAATACTATCAAACATTGAATTTTCTCCTTATCCCTTCATTATGCACATATCATCTACATTACAAAAATATCTGAATAACCTTGTATGGATACTGGTACCATTAATCATACACATTCAAAACTCAAGGAAAGACAACAGTGTAACAATCCTTAGATGTCTCTTTATTCCATAGTACCATGAGATTACTTTTACAACATTACACTTGATAAACATGTAATCATTCTACTACCTTCTTAAACCATTGATCTAGCTTCAACAATTCTTTCATCTCACATATCATTTGTAGTCTCTTCATCATCATCAACATAAATACTACCCATACGACCGGACATATTCTCTCCATGAGACTTTCCCTTAGGGAATTGGTTTGCATAATGCCTGTACATTCCACATTCAAAACATTTAACCATTTTTGATGTCATAGAAATTCCATTAACCTCATCCATGGTGTCAACTGAACCTTTTCCTTTGCACTTACTGGATTTGTGTCCTTCTTTTCCACACCCAAAGCATCTTCTAGTTCCCTTGAAACAATCTCCCCGATGCCTCTTCCCACATGATTTACATGATGGAAATTGAACTTTCCTTCCTCTATGATCATCACGAAACTCCATCTTTCTCTTATTATCTGAGTCGAGAAACTTACCAAAGTTGAGATTATTGATCATATTATGATATTTCTGATTAGTCATAATAACGATGTTTTGACTTCAAAATCTTGTTTCATTTGGTTTCTCATGAATAATATCATTTCATTGTCCATAATATCCTCCATTATCATGGATCTTCCTATTTCCAGCCATTTTCTAAAACCCAAAAAGATTAGCGTGAGAGGAAAAAATCATGCTAGGGAAAACAACATAGTAAAGGGGGAGTACCCTCAATATCTAACATCTTCGGTTAAATTCTAAGATCGTTACCGTAGTTCTAGGACTATATCATATATGTATACTTATCCTTAGGGACATCCCTAGACATACCTTAGAAATATCTCTAGGGATCTCACTAATGATTTCGCATCCTAGTTTCCAAAGGGTGACTAAACCTTTCCTCTGATACCAACTGTAGAGACACAAATCTTGACGAACATAAACCTTACATTACTTTTGCAGAATACTTAGTAAATAACAAAAACACACACACAAGGACCGTAATAGTTTAGTGTCTTTGGAAACTCGGAACGTAATCTTCTAATCATGGTGAAAGATCTTCAACATCTCCCATAAAGATATTCCTTTTTTTTCTTACCTAAAACCTTTCTTTATATCCTGGGGAAAGGAAAACATAAAAGGGTGAGCTCAAATTCTCAGTAAGGGTAAACAAAAGAAATATCAATCACATCATATTCATAAGAACATAACATTTTGGAAATCTTAACCTGCAAAAGAGATCATAATATCATAACATGGGATAAATCATAGTAGTGAAATTTAATCCCAATAATCATAACTTAAACATGAAACATTGTGGTGTACACACATAATCATAGAGATTCATTTATTATTAGTCAAGACTCATTGCCAAGACTATCTTAGTGGAAAAAGTCCATTTCTGAACCGAGTTCATTCCTCGTTTCAGTCCTGTTTCACTGAACCGGTTTGACCTGCCGTTCCAGCCATATATATCTCATGAGATATAAAATCTTTACCCAATGCATTGGAGGGAGATATAGGTCCCACCCATCTCATAATGATACCATTATTATGTGTGCCACAAAATCATAAATCATACACCATTGCATAACCCATGTACTAAAAATGGGATTCTTAAACAACATGACATCATAAAACAATTCATATAAGATAAAGGAATTAATAAAAATTATTCCATCACAACATAATCAAATCAATGTAATAATGGGGATAGAAATAGAACCCTATATTATCTTAGATTGAAAATAATTTTGATAAAACACTTGAACTACATTCTTCCGGAAAATATCCTTTCTACTTCAAAAACATTTTCCTTTTGTAACATGTCATACAATTTCAAACTAAAAGAAGATGATTAAAAATAAACTTTAAAACTTGTAAAGTAAGATTATTGGAAATAATGTTTTAAAAATCCATTCATGTCGTATAAGTTAAAAAAACATTCTACTCATACTTTTTTCGAAAAAGTCAAAAAGTACCTCGTACGAAAAATGACAAAAGATTATTTTTATATCTTTTACTAAAAACTCACCGAAGGGTAAAATTAGATTTAAACAATTGTATGTGGATGGAAACAATATTACATATTGAGGAATCATGGATGTGGATTATAAAATACACCCTATTAAATAACAATGTATAAACAATCTCAGATAAAATGAGATTGTGATATTTTCCCTTACCTTAGGTCTGATTTTCTTCGTAAGTGTCCAAACCTCATGTATAATGATTCAAATAATGTCATTTACTTATTATAGAATCATACTCATTGTTATGATATCATATATGGTTCACTTATGACTGTATATTACCCATTCTTTTGTAAATTCCATGTTAAAGAGCATTTGGGTAACATCGTTTCATTTATCGTCTGTGTTTTGACTTGTAATTATTCATATGATTACTTAGATCATGATTAATTAATTCCAGAATATAAAACATGATTTATATATAATATATATTCATAATATACATATATATAATAGATCAGTTAAAGGAATGAAATACCCCATTCATGGAGACGGTAGGTCGTACGTACGCATGAACGCTATTTTCGTTTCCTTATTGAGTTGAATGGAATTAAGTAGATGACATAAATATATATAAACATAAATCAAGTACCATTATTATGTCATATATTTCATGATTACTTATTATATATACTTTATAATCATTCATGAATGGTTAACGTGGAGAATGAATCTCATCGCGTCGTGGAGACGGTATTCCGTATGTACGCATGAGCGATGATATCGTTCTCATGATCGTGGAATTGTATTGGAGTGTATGTATACAATTTAAGAATAAATATCACTTTAAAATAATCATATATAGTTATTATTTACACCATTATACCCATCAAAGTAAGGTGGTGGTGGAAAATAGATTACACCACGGCGTGGAGACGATATTCCGTACGTACGCACGCGCGGTGATTTCATTTTTTGTAGGATGGATAGATGGTGAAATATGGTTGTTTCATACTTATAATAACATATCAGTATATGAGTGATACTGATTTTATTACTTCATAATGAAACAACCTAAGAATAAGAAGTGGAAGAAGAAATAAAGTTGAAAGAATCGGTAACGGACATTATCTCTTCTTTGAAGCTCCTCTTTGATTCCTCCTCTTATGGCACTAAAATTGGTCTCTGGAGAAGACCAGGAACTCTAGAATGTTTCTAGGGAAGTGGAGAAGAGATTTTTTCAGGGGATGGACGATCTTGAAGGCTCAAGGTGGTGTGAGGAAGAGAGGGAGGAGGTTCCCTTTTATAAGGGAGGAGAGGGGCTCTTTTGGAAAAACTAAACATATTATTTTATTATAAAGACAAATTCGGTTTTAAATAGCTCCAAATTGATTTATTTCGAAGCTAAGTTGGGTATGGGTCGAAATCATATCATCCAATATAATTTAGAAAAGTTTAGGTTCCTATTTTAACCTTATCATTTATATTTAACTTTAAGTTAGACAATTTTACTTTTACTGTGTCTTTTTGTGTTCTTACACTATAAGGTTAATAAACTTACTATAACAAGCCAAACGAAGCCCAAGTTGTTTATTATTAATATATATATCCTTATCTAAGTCATTTGGATGAAACGTAGATTTTTAAGAATAAAATAACAATTAATAATATAATATGTTTTTAAAAAAAATTTATGTCAATTTTGAAACTGTTTTGTAATTGATTTTTGTGAAAATCATAACAGAATTATTAGTTCGAAAAAAGATAATTAAATCAATAATAAAATTTCATATTAACCTATAAAAATAGTTTAATTCATAAAAAGTCTTTAATTACTTTTATTTGAGTATTTATAAAATCAATTATGTAAATATTTCATTAATAAGATAATTATTGCATCATCGTTGTGTCATAAATAAGTTAACTTTTTTAATGTCTAAAAATTAAAAATAAAATATCATTATGTAGAAAATCTTTTTATATTTCTAATTAATATTTATAGTCGAATTTATCTTATGTATATACCTATATTAAAAATTATTTAGTTATTAAACACTGATTTTAACTATTTTAACCCTTCTTTAAATAAATTAATAATAAATGTCCTAATCTAATCCAAGTGGGCCCAAATGGTCATATTTTATTTCTAAGGTTGTTTTGGGTCGAATTACACTTATCCAATAGAATTAGGACATGTTTTAGGGTAATAATAATAACATTTTTACCCTTAATTACTCTATTTACTTTTAACTGTGGTAAAAAAAATTGAAAAGTTACTATTCACCAAATATTATTTTCATCTCATTGAACCACATTTTACTTACTGACATCAATCGTGTCTCTCGGATTTTTGAAATTCCACTCACAGAAGCGGTAAAATTATGTTTTATGAAAAATTCATTTTTTTAACTACCACTTAGTGGTTTCACTATTCATCAAAAAATGAATGTATCCAGAAAAATACCAAAAATTAGGACTAAGCTATATTTGATATTATAAACTCAAAAATGATGTCTATTTTACCAAATTCACAACATATCAGTTGCATTAATTAATTTAAAAATTATTTCCCATCATCAAAACAAATAGCGTGTTCTTAAGAGATAATAACTATCAAAAGATTGACACTTGTTTATGTCTGGTTTAAATGTAAAATTACATCCAATGACCAAAATTGTATTAAATTTTAAAAATATATTCTAAATATACTTTAAAACCACTCAAATTAATAATTTATCACTATTAATTATTTTATTAAAAATGATGTTTTTAATTAAAATTTCGTAATTTTCACTATTCATCAGAAAATGAAAGTTAGCCGAGAAGTACCAAAATTTCACCCTAAGCTAATTTCGATATTCTGAATCCAAAAATGAAGTCCATTTTGAAAAATAAAATTTCAAAAATTTCAAAAAGTGGTTATTACTATTCATAACGGCTAGTTTTAAGAATATTTTAATAGCATATCGTTGTTTAGTGAAACTCAGTATTGCGTACTACACATGCTATCGAGGAAGGTCGTGATTGCGTGTAATGAAAGCGAAGTCAAGGATGCATGTTGTGCAAACTCTTTTTGGTGTAGCGTACAACACAAGACATTAATGATATTAAAAAGAATATTTTTCATAAAATCTTGGGCTGTTACAATTTCTATATTGGCTCGATATATCACAACCAAAACTTCATGCATAAAATTGTCCTTGATGATCATTTTAGTTTCATTATCAATTTTGGTGGTGTAATTCATGTTCATCCTTCTAGATGCATGTTTGTAACCACCCTAGTTTTTTGGAATTCCCATGTGAAGAGTGGAGACATTGGGATCATGGAAGAGGTATGCACCTCTTGTTCAATTATATTAGATTATTACATGGAATCCATGATTATATTCAACTATTTTTATAAAACCTCATGGGAAAGTGTTATTTCATTAATAGCTTGATGAAAAGGGGGATCACATATCAGTGTATTAATGAATAACAATAAGAATTCAACAGTATTATTATATATTGTGTCAGTCCATTAGTCCTAATGCCACGTTTTAGGGAAAATCCACTCATTATGTATGTAACAACCATATAATGGTTTCTAGGTTCTCTATTTGTACAAAATAATGACACCAAGAATGAAAAACCCCTCTATTAACTCATTTTAACCATTCTTGACATCGAGACTCCTTACTCAAAAATAAAGAATAACTTCTTGGAAATAACATTTATGGTTTATAAACTGAGAGACTACCTGAAACACCACATGGTCCACCTGGTCTCTCGTAATACCCCACCTAAATACAACCTTCTTCTTCCAGTGTTAATCAAATGATTTGATTAATGGGAGGTCATCTAGAAATTGTGTTACATTAAGTTCGTTCCTCTGGAGGAGGTAAAAGGGAAGACCTTACTTTACTTACTAACAAAAACTCCCTTCATAAAACCAACATCGTTGAATACTGAATTTTTTAATTAATAAATCTTATCTGTTCAAGAGGTACCTCAGATATGGGGTAATTATTTTATCACACATCCCAATTACCAATATAGAAGAGAGTGGATGAACTCATGATCAACAATATAAGGTTTTGTAGTACTCATATCCCTTGTAATGGAAGTCTTAATTTTCTCTTTATTTTTGTGAAAATGTTTCACAAACAATGAGGCTGAGTTTGAGGGCCTCATCATAGTGCTTGAACTGGTACTTGATGTGCTACTAGACCACATATTGGTAAAAGGAAATTTATAATTGGTAATCATGACAATAAATTGTGATTATTCCCACATAAAGTAAGAGCTAATCCCTCTTCTTGACTATATATGAGAGATAATGATAAAATTCCTCTCAAATTTGAAATTTACTCAAATTCTACAATCATAAAATTCCTTCTTAGATAATTAGAAAATGTGTCTATGGTTTTGGTGGATCCATACCATGATGAAATATTCACCAACATTGTGAATCGATAAATGGTATCAATTTTTGTTCCTGTTGACATAGAAGAAATAAACAAGGTCAATTATTTCCTTGAACCATACCTTCCAATAACTAGTTTGATGATGCCCATAATGGACTACATTAAAAACAAAATAACCCGATTATACAATGATATAAAAGAGCCAACCTGATTATGAGGAATTAACTTTACTCATTTTAGTATCCCAAATCATCAAAAAAAATCTATAAATGGGGATTTGATGGGGTACTTCTCTATTGAATTAATTGATAAGAGATTATTACTGTCATGAAAGATGTATGTGTAGGTTACTGTGGAGCACATCAGTCATGTATTAATATTTTCCATTATATTCTATGTATTTTGTAATTATGTCCTTTAATGAAATAGGATTTTACAAAATTCTCCAAATACATTCATTCCGTCAATGTTCATGCTAACTTCATCAATCAACCCCTAGTGTTTCTACATATTTTCAAATGTATTCGGATATTTTTTGTGAGGGTAATATATGTTATAGGGAGATGTCCTCTCTCTATAGCCAACTAGTTCATGTACATTCTCACCACCAAAGAATTGTTCTCTATGTTTTGCGAGTCTATAACCCTCAACGATGTCAGGTTGAAGAATATTTTCATCATAAAATAATATAATTCTGTTACTATATTTTTGTGTTCCTCATACAGTAATGATGGAAAATGGCACCAAATTCAATTCTTATATGTTGTAAAAGTTGTATCAAGAATATAATATCAAATCCAAATCTTCATCTCACTACCATGAAATAACTAATTTTAAAATATAGGCATTCAATAAGACGTTATCTAATATATTCCAAAATATTCTGGATTAAGATAAAAATAATTGGTTTGGAATGTTATTTTATACCTTTTTTGATTACCAAAAAATGACCTACACTTCCACATAGGTGGCCCTATATTCATTGGTATATGGGACAGAATAAGTCCTGCCCATTGAGGTCTAATTACCCTCAGATTTCATTTCCATATGTGATAATATATCTATATCTGAGTGATCCCAAAAAATTCTTTATTAATTGGATAGGATTTATTAGAAAATACATAATATCTTTCATCACATAGTAGTAAAAAAAATTGGATTTCATGGGATTTTAACAATAATGATCTCCTTTAACAATTATTCCAAGTATAGGATGTATTTATCTTCAAGATATCGATGATACGAGGGATAAAACATCCAAATCCTATGCCAATGTCTAAGGGATCTTATGAAATACAAAATATCCAATATAATAGATATATTTATTTAATTTCAATGAATTACGATCATGTTACGACCTCTACAATTTCATGGTTTCTCTTGAAATATTTTGTGTAATCCTGAACATTGGTATTCATTACATGACTTTTAATGGAATAACATATGGTCATAGTCATATGACATAAAGCTATAAGAAACTATAGTTTGATCCATAAGTCTCTAGACTGAATATCTGAATATTGTAGTCACAACACATTAAACTGTACGATAATTACATTATTGCATGGTGTAAAATTGTGTGGTTCACATCCCTATTTCATGACATAAAATGGCGTAATTCTTTGGTCTTTTTTGAGTATATCACAGTCCATGGTGTTGTTCTCCTACCATGCCTCAATTATAGAATTACATTTGGCATGATTCTAGTCACAATGAGATATGTGGTGATGCAAGGACCTTATGTTCTAAGACCTTCCATGAATTAAGAAAATGATCCCTCACCTACATACAAAAAAAATCATCCATGTAGGGGACTCCAAAAAGTTTCCTTTAACATGTGGTCCTATCTTAAGGATTTATAACTATGTGTGTATTGATTCCTATCCACATAAGATACATATTAACTATCGGCTCCCCTAACATAGACCAAAATCTAGAAAAAAATATTGAAGCATGCGTCCCTTTTCCCCCTACATACGACCCCAGTCCATAAAGTATATCCTAATATGGGTTCCCTCATTCAGGATCCCATCACAGAAACATAAATGTCCCCTTACCTACATGTGATCCCAATATATGTAGGAAACTTCACACTCTATAGAAAATACTGGTCCAATGCTTCTTTTTTCCTCATAAATATTCCTTCCTCATATCATACTCCTTGTCCTTGGAATCATGCATCATTACAAACCCCCCTTGGATACATGGAATAAGAGGACCCATATCCAAAGGACACCTTTTTTGTCTATTCATAATTCACCATAGTATGGAATTATATAAATCACCCCTAAAAAGCATGTCTACCAAAATAAAATTCATCCTCATGAAAAATAGTCTTTTTGTTTCCATATTACTCGATGGTATAATTATAGAAGCCACCAATATATCACTCCTTTATAACTTTTACCATGTCACTTCTCATGATACTATAACCCCCAAGATCATGGATTACAATTTTATTCCTTATGTTATATGTATTTTGGAACATTCATTTCCCAGTAATCCATATGTCTGCCATTATTTCCATTACATATGGTCCTACTCACTTGAATGAAAACTATAAGCCATTATCCATCCTTACTACACGATGCTAATCTACACAATATGGAAATTGTCAAACAAGCATAAAAGGTATGACCCATATCATCCTAATCAAAAGACATTATATGGTATGAATATTTATTTAGTACATGATGTTAAAATGTAGTCTTACCCTTTGTACCAAGAATATGATTCCATGAGAAAATAGCTTAGTAATCCTCATGTCACCAACATGGGGTTCCTCTCCTTATATGTTTTCCCTAATTGTTTTTCCAACATTTATGGGACATCATTCCTTATCCTTTTACATATAGTGACCATAGTACATTCCAAATTACATTAAACAACATGGCTAATGTACCTCTAATTTGATGTTAAGAACCTATGAGAACTACATATACCTAGATACCCACCCTTATGAGATACGTAGTGATGCCAAAATCCAACATCCAAGTCCAACCACCATATGATATGAATTCAACAGTCTCTTCTTTTAATCTCTTGTCTTTTGTGAATGAAACCATTTCCTTACCTTGTTTCTCACGCTGATAATATCTCACATGGGCATACAAATTACGGTAATGTTTTCCCCCTATTGACGATATGTATTTGTTTACATTAAGGATAACATTTTCCTATATGAAAGACTATAAATGGAACCCGAACATATTTTATGCATGATGTAAAACTACATCATTAAAATCTATTGCATGAAATTAAAACAATGATTTGATATGGCCCTCATCTAATAAGGTAACTAACCTTGGTGGTTGTCTCAAACCACACCCCCTTTTGAGAACTACGTGTGGACTTATTCTCATTTTATGTGATATGATGTGATTCCAAAAAATAATTTCCCTTCCGAACACATTTTATAAAAAAAACTCACTCCCTCTATACGGGTCCAAACTATGTATAGAACATTTTCCCAATTCTTGTTTGATTTCTTCATAATATACTCCGTCAATACTCCTCCCAACATAAACCAAACTCTATGTAAGGGGAAATCCAGATCTCTATAAGCTTTCCCATGCTATCTGTAATAGAATGTTTGATACCCGAGTACCCTTTTGTATGATTATGAATGATAAACCCTAGTTTATCTTTCTATATGTTTAACTCATCAAGGAATATCAACTGAAACAAACTTTTTCCTTAGGAGATACCCCTTCTATATCTGTGTGCCCCAATATCATGTTGCACACCACTTTTCAAAAATTATTTGTGTTCATTACCTATATACATTTCCTATATCACTTTTTAGATTTGAAATACTTTAGATTGAAACTTAAAAATTTTCCGCATTGTGCCTGAGAAATTGTGGAACATTCTTTGTCTGATCACTATGAAATAGAAAACTAATTATCATTTAGTCAAATATAAACGACCATAAATTCAATATCTTGCAATCCTTTCTATAAGATGATTAAATATATGGTCTACATCCAGGTTGAATGACATTAAAATATATGATGATTTAACACTTTTTTTCGGAGGATCCCTTCCTTATGGTTTGGATCATCCACCAGATCACCCAAAATAACTACATGTAACTTGATTCTAATTTCATCAAGACACCTAGTGATACATGGATCCCTCATCCAAGGACCAGATGTATATGACGGAAAATTCCCCTCTTTGTATTCATGTTAGATCAATATGGAGACTTGGTCCCCAAGAACCACATATGGATTTATTCTCAATTCAATTACATATTTAGTGATGTCTAGATCCTCTATTTTAGGCCTAGCTTTATAGAGACCAAAATATGAATGTTCCACCGATCATGGATACAACCCATACTCTGGTAGGATGTTCTAAATTTCTTTTAGGAGATCTCCTTTGTATGATCATGGTCGAAATATTATTCCCACTTCTTTACATACAAATACAATTTGTGTAGGATTGGGTGTTTCACCTATGGATAGTTCTATACCTGATTCTTTCTTTATTCATAGATATATTACTTTTATAAACAACCCTCTGTTGCCTTTAGAAATATATATCCTTATGAACCCCCACTATCTATCATTGATAGAGTTGGCCAAATAAAAGGACCCATTAGATTTGACTATATATAATACAGCTTGGTCTAGTTTTTCATAATTCACCCCATAGTTGGACATATATACTAGTTGAAACTTATTACATAGGAATGGATCCTCCATATCCCCGAATATAATCATTCTAGAAACCACTTTTTAAAAAAATATGTGGTCATTCCCTATGTACTTGTCCTATATTATTTCTTCATATCCAAAAGTCACAAGGTTGTAACATGAATCCACCCTTTGTATGCCTGAAAGTTGTTAAATAATTATCATCCATCAAACCACATGGGAGTAATTAATATCATTACTCAATGTCAAATCTAGTTGACCCAAGACACTAGTTTCACTAATCTGGCTTACAATACACTAAACTTCCAACAAAAAGAGACATTGAACCCGTCACTATAAAAACCCACAAAGGAAAACCAAGGTAAAAGTCAAGTCTCAGCTCTCTAGACATTCAATCCATACGATTTAGGTAAAATTGAGCAGTGGAAACTATAAAACAAATATGTATAATAAATGTTTGGCTTGGAAACCCATAAAGGGAGGCTTAAGAAAAAGTCGAGTCTCACTCCCTAATTTTTCTTCATATCTGGTATAGGAAAGAATTAGGGTAGTGAAGAAAATGGACCAAAATATTATAGGATCCATTCTATGATTCTATAAATAGTAAACCTATACTTACATGGTCCAATGTCCTCGGAAAAAATTATAGCACTCTCCAATTCATGTTGCAGTAAATACAACACATTGACAAAAGGAGTTTAATCGGATGAGATAGTTTCAGTGATATACTATGATTTAGATGAAGATAGGAACACAAGAAATATATGATTGGGAGTAAAATATTTTTCATTTAGGGACCAAGATTCTGAATATCACTTAATGTTTTGAGTGTTTCTGTCAGGTATTACAAATATTCCTCAACATAACCCTTGATCTTCTAGAGCATCAATTGAACCTTATCTTATTTTTGTAAATCATGGTAAAATATAGGGATATGGAATCCTCAATGTGAATAATGTTCTCCTTTTTATTATAAAAAAATTAATTTACCTAAACCAAGACCCTCTCTAAAGTTTGGTAGAGTTGGATAAGCTATCCCTTAACAATGTCCAACTCTTCATAAAGTTGTATCATCTAATTATAATTCTCCTTGATTTGGAGTTGAAACTACACTACTTCCTTGGAATGATTAAACTATTCTTAGGATATGATATCTCTACATTTCATAATTTTTTCATGAATTTTCCTCTCAAATTTCCATGACCTATGTTCTTACTCTTGGTGCAAGACAGTCTCCTTCATGACATATTGTATCGATCGGTAATCAAATATTATATACCCCAAAGTGGTGATTAAGGTATGATGTTGGTGAAATATCAAGGTAAATTCTTAAAAAAGAAAATATGAAATCAGCCTCCATATGTTACTCCATAAAAAAACATGATGTGTAGAAGGAATATCAGGCCTTAAGGTCTATCTCGGAGCCACTATTAGAACAAAAGACGTACCCCTGAATCAATTCTCTTACGGAGTCGGATATAATTTTTAGTTTACTAGTAATGTATCCCTTTCCTTTCACCATAAAGTTTTTTTAGATGGAGGTCCCCCTTCATATTTGATTGATGCAACCGATGGAACTAAAATGTTGATGAATTTTTCTTCATTATCGAGTGATTGTAAGGAGAGATGAAAAAAGATGATCAACTTAGTTGATGGCTCTACCATTGATGATACAACAACTTTAATTTATTCCTCCCTGTCATCCCCAACTTCAATAGTGTGGAAAAGGATATTTTGTTGGAGATAATCCTCCATTGTTTTATTTTCACCCACTATGGAGGGGTCATGTAAACCTCCTGCATTAGGACCCTGATCCATTACTCCTTCCACAACATGAGTAGGATGGGCCTCTATATACTGTTCATGAATCACCAAGGTGATGTTTTCTACAAAAGAAATTACACGTGTCAATATAATTTGTTTAAGACATCAAAATTATGGTGGTTTCCAATGTTTTAAAACATAATAGTGGAAACTCACATCAATCCAATTTCTTATTAAATTTATAAGACTTATTTTTCATGGAACAAAAATAAAAAACATTAAAAAGTGATTCCATTATAATTATTTTAATATATCATGCTTTAAGAGTCGTATAATCCTCACCATTAGGAATATCCAAGAAATTGGGTTCAAAATCCAAAGTGGCTTTTCTATTGGATATGTACACTACCTTTTGGGCATGTATAACACTTTCAGGCCCTACAAAATCACGATAAGCATCAACACCCTCATTAGATGATCTAGGGTCCATGTAATCCCCTTATCAGATAGTGATAGCACAAATAGTGTTGTCATAGGGTCCTCTTATGTATGAGAAAAATCTGCAATAACATATCAAAGAGAACTCAGTTACTGGTACATGACACCTTATGATGTGAATTTTCCATTACCAAGATCATACTCCCTTATTCTAGTAACAAAAAAATTTGGAACCTTTTCTTGATGCATATCCAATTCATTGAATGGAATCAGTATTAGGAATATACACCACATCTCAAATATTCTCCTCAATTCTCAAAGCGTCATCCCTAATCTCATTGAGAGTGGATAGGGGAATGGATTATGTGACACAAAAGAATTATCAGAAACATGTTCTATGAAAATCAAGAATGATTAATGTCCTGAAAACTCACCACAAAAAATTATGTACTCAGGTTAGAAATTTAATCTCTACTACGCTTTCACATTCAATATTGGATGGTTATTAATTTCCCCCTCAAATAAATGAAGTGGTGGAAGAAGTTGATAATAACCCCCCCCCCCCATTTCCTCCCCCATCAGCCTTTGAACCAATTACATCATTGAGTACTCAGGGGGTATTACCCCCACCAAGATAATAGTGCCCATAAACCCATATTTTGGTGACCCAAGAACAAAACTCATCCCCCCTTCTTCTCCACCAAACTACAAAATAATCAGCTAAAAATTAATTATGATTGATGAGAATGTGAAAGGAGGATAGATGAGAGAGGGTATCATCGCTAATTTTGATGTAGTCGTCCCATTAATAATTTTATTTATCAGTAACCACTTTAGTAGTACCTCATTTTATCACATATTCCACTCTCTTTGTTGTTGGAATCGGGTCAATGGTGGCAGATATGAGTATCTCCAATTCCGGAAGGTACTTCTCCACCCTAGTAGGGCCTCTGTTATAATGAAATAAAGATGGTGATAAAATGTATCCATGTTATTGGAAACATACTCTACCATGTAGACATATACATATGTTCTCAATGATTGGGTTCATATCCTGTCGGAATTCAAAAAACATGGGACATACATAATCAGTTGATTCCATGTCTATTTGTCACTAATGCCCTACATCCATTGATTTTATTAATTTTCCAAGACTCTCTAACCCAACAAGTGGTTGGGTAGTTGGGGGAAAATTTTCCACCAAGAAATAATGACTAGACTACTAGGGCTCGACATGCATGATCTCTTCAACTATTTCCCACTGTAAGGCTAGAGTTTGAGATTGTTGAGGAGATTTTGAAGCCCTATTAACATTATTCTTGGGTTAAGCCTTTCTACAATGATTTCACTTTCTAGTGGTTATTATATCTCTAACTCATGGAATTATCACTGTCAACATCCCTTGTGGGTGTGACATGATCCAGAATTCAACATACCAATAGTTCAACCCAATGGAAACACTCAGGGCAGGAATATTAATTTCAACTTCATCTAACTCAAAAACCGTGATAACAGAGAGTTTTTAGGTCACCATTAGGAGATTCTCTAATAGTAAATTCATGGTAGGGGATACAGTTGGTTATAGTAGGAACTTTAATTGGATGTAAAATCTATAAAAAACATAGAATTCCCATGTAACCTCACTATCAATCCAGATTTCTACCATGCTATATTTGAAAGAAATCATTTATTATAACAATTATTCATTATATTTTCTATAATTGGTGAATTATCAAAAGGGATGATCCCAATATAAAAGGATATTTATTATCTCTATAGATTCAAAATAATTAAAACAACATAGTATTTAAAATGTATGTATTGGATGCTATAAACAACAAGAAGGAATGGTAGAAATTGTCTCCAAGACGTCTGATTTCACTAACAATCTAATGAGACTAAAATGATCCACAACCCATCAACACAAAACATTAAATGGACCTAAAATTCAGAATTCAGACTTCCCCATGTCCACATTCAATAAGAACCTATGAATCTTTACCATGATGGGTGATTCCAACCCAATGTGATTCCCCTCTTATGACATGGCCACTAGAAAAAAAATCCCCAGCCTTGTGCCACAATTTTATTTAAAAATTGTGGACATTTAGATGCTTATCCACATTGGTAAGAATCATGTGAGATGTTTCCTAGTGGATATGTTAGACTTTCCTAAATACTCCCATTGGTTATACTGGACTTGTTTCAAAATTTTATAGAATGTTCAAGAAATTCCATGCTTTTCCAACCTAGCACATCTAATAGGACATCTAAATATGGGCCACATCCCCTTGGTATCTAAGAAAATTTTCATCCAAGCCAGATTGTGGACATACCCCCTTTGGATAGGGTCTACATTCATAATTTCCTAAGCTATCTCTAACAGGTCAGGATACACAACATGCATTCATTCATCATCATCCCACATCACTTTCAGTGGTGCAAACCTATCAGACATCTCTATAAGAATGATAACTTCTGAGATCTGTTAAACTTCAAATAAACTCATGTCGACTTCTCCATGTGTAATATTGAATGTATTCATCAATGGGTCAAATATTCTTAGTAGCTCAAGAATAATTTCTAGACTCTTCTACATGTATGTTTGGGCTTCCAATATATCCTCATAGATACCAACCTCCTATATGAGGACCTCAAATTCAACACAATTTTGGGACCTCTAGTACTCCCAAATCCACTCAAGTTTGGTTCCCCCTCTGGGGAATAGGTCCATGAATTCCTTCTTGTCTACTGATTTGTCTATATTGGAATCATGAAAGATTGATGAATATCAGTTCAACTTGTACAGAGGATTGTGAGGTTTTAAATCTAGGGAACAACTATTCTAATGCTTAAAACATGAATTAGGAACCATTTCCTCATTGATATATACAACTATGGTTGAGTATTTTTATGTGGTAAAATTCTTTAACACTTAGAACTATCAATGAATAAAGTAATTATTTAGATTTGGGATGAGTACTTAATTTAGAATCATATGGATATAAAATGTAATTTAATCACTCTTGATGTATTTATAGTGATATTTCTTCAAATTAGTTTCCAAATCAGGTTGTTTGGTGTCACAATCTTTATAATAATCTTGTCCAATGACATCCAATATCTCATTAATGTGTTTATTGGCTATATTATCGGAGACTCTAATGTTATCAATAGCCATATGAAACATTCAATGAGATTACAATACTTTTATTACTATTAAAAATCATGGTTCCATAAATTATGAAATTTGGAAAAGGGGTGATCATGCACTGGTGACTCTCCAATGTGAACTTATTTAGGTCACACTCCCAAGTGACCTCATATAGGTCACTCAACCAGGTGACTGCACATATGTAACTCGAGCATGAATTTGTGTAGTGTATATAAAGGCATACCATTGGTGTGATAATATATATTTAGAGGATTTAATAATCAGATTAATTGTTATTGAATGAGAAACTCGAATGGGAAGCATGGACAACATGTGCGGTGAGAGAAAGGGAATAGTGAGAGTGGGAGGAAGAACTAATGGTCATTCGATGCTATTTATAGATGCATATATGCATGTGAACTCTACCTTTATGAACCATCTAAACAATCCACACATGTTAAATAATTTCTTGTACTTCCCCTTTCAATTCTCTGTAGTAAAACCTAGATGCAGTATTGACCATCAAGCCTAGCCATGAATATACAGAGGAAAGTTTCTCTCTAACATGGGATCAGACCCACTTCTTCTGATTGGATCCAATCTTGACGGGGGATTTTTTTAGGTATCTTTTTATCACATAAGTATAATAATTTTAATTGGTAAATATCTCAAGTAATATAGAGGATAAGGGAATTATAGATTACATGTGTTTTCCCAAGTGATCATGCACAAGGCATAACCTAGTGTCATCACATAGGTTTGGACTACAAACCCCGAAGAATCGCATAGGCTCGTCCTTGAATTTTCTGGCATGTCTAGGTTTCAAACATAGAAGACTCAAATAGGCACATCCTATGGGGACTGATGTTCATATAAAACCTCTCATGCAGGTCACACCTATGCCAAAAACTATGTGTGTTACCTGGGAAAACCCCCTCCTTCACATAGGGTCTAAATTTTACTTAAAAATAGGACCATTGGAATCCCCATTTTATAAAAATAAAATATCAAAGTAATCATCAATGCCCTAAAAAATACGTGATTAATGAAGTTTGTGGTATTAAATTTCCTATAGTATTTAAAAAACAGAAGACCTGTGTGAGGATCCATTTCCCTGTTAGTCCAAATTACTAGGTAATATGCCCCTTCTTAGGCCCAATACTAGCATGAGACCTTTATAAAGAATCATGAGGATAACCTTAGAGCTTATAGAAAATACTCTCATATGTGTTGTTTCCTAGTTTTTGCATTTCCAAAAAGGACTCTCTAGTCCGTGCAAGTCCAATTTTTGCGAAAAACATATAGGCCGCCCAGGTCCACTCTGTATGAGACTCATTAGCTCACCTAGGTCAAACATTCATTAGAAACATTCTTCTTTTAGTCCTCATCTATGTTAGAGACAAACTAATCCCCTATTGTATAATAAATGGTAGGGAATCTCTTTCCATGGGTACTTCATCTGAGGGAGACCAAAATGAGACCCCCCCCCAATGCATATGGATATATATTAGAAAATCATAGGAAAAAATAGTGCATCCGCTCAATTATAAATTATTGGTGTTATGTAAGTCCCATATTTATCTTATCTAATATGTATAATACTTAGATTGTTCTCAGTTATAAATTTCCATGGTAATGAAGATCCCATCGTTAGATATAATGAATGGTGTCTTCTCATGTTGTGTATCTTCATTTGTGGCCCGAAACATGAATAAAATTGATCTATATACGTATTGAAATGTATTCCCTAGCTCTCAACATTCAGAAAAAGATATTACAAGCACACATAATCCATATCTCTCTCTCTAGCACCCCCACCAGAACATCACCTTCATGTACTAGTGTATGTGGAACAAATAACTCTTTAGTGAAACCCTCAAGGAGTAATCCTCTGGCCTCTCTTTTGGGTCATTCCTCAACCATACATATTCCCACCCTAATCTAATATACTATGAAGAATATTATTAAAAATGACATGTCTTCATCTTCCTTTTGTTTCTCGCATGGAACATGACTCACATGGGTATAGTGGTTAGTAATAATCATGTAATCATAAGGCTCAAATACCTATATAGTTAAAGAGTCCATTTCTTGTTCATCCTCTTCACATGAAATGGGCTTCCTACTAGGTGTAGGACCCAAAAAAATGTTATCATCCTCTCAAATGGACTTATTACCTGTGATAAAAACCAATAAAGGGATATATTCCAAATGTAGCATCCATGGGTATCCTTTATAGGTGTAATCTCTCAATTTAGGAACTATATGGGATTTGATTCCTCTATTCACTGGATATTTAGGAATCCTCGTCATAATCAAAACCCACCACTTCCAACTGATCGTCACCCATAAAGGGACTCATCCCCAACAAGATCATACCCCCCCAACTAAGAAGGACACATCCCTTATAGGTACATTTCATCTAATCCTCACCATTTTATATTACCAGTGAGGGCCATCAAGAAATCGACATATCCCATACTAGGCAAACCACATCATGACTGCTTTGGCATTTTTCGCACACCATCCTTTTCTATGATTCCTGCACATAACAATTTCAGACATATGATGTAAAACTGCACGGTTTGTCCCTTTTCACATGAACATAAAAGGTATGATTTGTCACATTAAGTAGAACTAAACCATGTGGGTTCTGATTCCATTCACCATGACATAGCAATCCCATTTCATGGGCCCTATCATAAACTCACAATAAATCTCATCTTCCTAGGTGATGATAAATTTTATATCACCCCACTATGTTGATCAAAATTGATATCATGATAATAAAAGACATAGGAACATAAAGATATTTTTTATTCTAAAGACAACACATACTCATAATTTATTATTAACAAACGTGTAAATAGACTTGTATTATTATATTTAATAAATGATTCATTAATTCTCATTAAATCTATATGGGAGTCCTATAGTTGGAAAACATTTCCCCTTCAAAAGGGTATGATGAGCCTGATCTCCCATCCCCTTGACCAATGATATTCTCTAAGTTTCGTTGGAGTCATCTTCTAATGGCCACCTACCTTTGGAAAGTATGTTTGTATAACATCATGAGTTGAGGAATGATTGGGTATTTCTGGTTCCCTGAATAAAACAAAATAGAGATCATTAGGAAAGGACATGAAAAAAGGTGTGTTTGACATGAAATTTCAATCCACAACCACTAAAAAACTCCATTCACACAACGATTTATTTTCCAAATGAAATAAATAATTTTATGAATAAAATATATTCCTCTCTTAATAATTGTGAAAAATATCTCTTACCAAAAATTTCTACCACCATTTTCCCTTTATTGGAGTATAGACTATCTCAATTTCATAATACTAGAAAAACTCTAGAAATGGACTCTATCACTTGTAAAAATACTTCTTTGAAAAGATTTACTTGATAGTCTTGTAGTCTAAATAGATGGTAAATTTATAAACAATAATGTAACCATGCCATAATTTTAGGGGAAAGAGAACTACATCCATTTATAGATAATGGATCATATATTTATTCTCATGGGGTATTAGATTCTAAGACACAATGGGCACCACTACCTACCTCTACATCTGTAACACATCCAATACAAATTCCAGATTCATCGTAGAACACCACATACTCAAAACCCACTTCTATAAATCTGATAAAGGGGTTCTCATCATCCTTCATCTCAACTTTCAAAAAGACTGTTGGAACTTCCCAATATACACAAAAGGATTCACCTTTTAGGTAAAATAATTCAAGGGTTCTGAAATCCTTGAAAAATCATTCATGAGACTTTGATATTAGGCTAACAACCCAAGGAAGATCAGTATCTATGTTAATCCTTTGGGTGGATCATAAGCTAGTACTGCCTAAATAATTTTTCTATCTGCTGGTACTCTCTCCTTTAAGATGGCATTGTAACATCCTATCATGAACCAATGGGTCTTATCTAGAAGGTCACATGACCTCATGCATGCCTCCCCATATGTAATAGGATATCAAATATTAATGAGACTTTGATTATGATAGGGAGGAGACTATAACCTCAATGTAACATCATAGGACTAATAACAACCAATAAATAAATTATTAAATAATAAGAGTAAACAAGAAAAAATAAAATAAATGGAAAACATGTCATATTACTAAAGTGACACTTTATGTGGAATGCCTATCAAGAATAATGAAAAAAAGAAAAATAAATAAAATAATTTTAGTGTCCTCCGAATTTATCCTTGGTCCACCACTAGATCCATTATCCTATTCCTAGGTTTCCACTATAGGGTTATTTCCCCTCACTAGATCCCACATGAAATATTCATGAACACATAAATTCGTGAGTAGGGTGTGAGTTCAATACTCAGTATGACTCTACCCATATATATATAATAACTATAATCAAGTAAAAAAAGGTAATTCCATTGTAATAATGAATACATAAAGGGAATAAACATGCAATGAAAAATAATGTGGTAGAGTTCTAACAATGATACAACAAACCCATAGCCATATCTTCTTTTGTTCCATGATATATTAATAATGGAAGATGTTGGTAGTAACTAACATGTAATGTGTTTTCAGGGTTTGGTGTATACATTCTACCCGACACCATCCATCCCTCAAGAGGACCATGTCACCCATATTCCTCTAGTAGAAAATATCTGGTACTCACATTGACCCGGATACCTCATCATCCATGGAACTTGGAAAATCATGTCCACCATGAGTTCTTCCGCAACAATCCACCATGGCTACCTCGCACCTGCAAAAAAAATTTTGGTCCCTCATCACCATAATTTCATGTCATCATACACCTCCTCCAAGGTATAAATATTTCATGATTGTTGACCTATCAAAAATTCCACTAACATCAACCATGGCATGGTAACACAAATACATGGTGATCACACAAGCATTTATACAACATCCTCATGAGCATATAGTAGCACACATAATATCATTTCATCAAATTCATAAATAGTAAGTGCTTCACTAGTATCACTCAAGGAGTCAAATATTAATAAAGGGTAACAAGGTATACACACATCCAAATGAGATCATAATCAATCATGGTCTCCAAAATTATAGAAAACTAAATCATCATGAAAACAAGTATAGATATGATCCCAAAAAGGTACGAAATTTGTTTTCACCTATTTCTGGGGTGTGTTAGTTTCCAACAAGATTTTTCCTATAATCCAAAACAACAAATTTATCTTATATCCATGATGTTTCATTGGAATTATTTACAATGGTTGGTAGTTATTTTTTTATTTAACCAACTTTTCTTATAAATCAAAATGGTCTGCAGGTTGGGAGGTTGGGATCCTCACACCCTTCGGGGGGAAGTTGTTGCCTATTATGGGACTCTATTACAAATTTTAGACATATTGTTGAATACCTATTAAATTCTAAATATGGAATCAGTTACCCATAGGTATTAAATATTAATTATAGACATGTGTTGATGATAAACCATGTCTATATATCAAAGGTTCCCAATCTTGGTTACAATTTTTTTTATACTAGTTTTATGACAGATAGTTGGATGCTATAGAATTTATCATCATCCAGGGGTATTTGAGTTGTTCCAATTTTGGGATTGGTTCCATGATATATTCTTCCTACGTATCATCATGAGAGGAATAAGAACCCATTTTTTTAGTTCCACTTAATGGAACTTGTTATAACTTTCACATTCATGTGTCTAGGACGAAACCATGCAGCTTAACAACATGAAAAAAGGACGTATAGGTGATATAGTCCCATAAAAGGTTTTTGACCAACATACATCCAAACAAACCATGGAATATAGAAGTGATATAGTATCCTAGATTGGTGACATGATCTTACTAGGAATATAGACAAATTATGATATAGATTTAGCGACTAAGAAGGAATATAGCCCATGGGTTTGGATATAACCCTATTAAAAATATGGCCTAGAGAATATTAGGGTGAGATTAAGGCATTGGGTTTAAACTTGATGGAGGCATCCTATGTATCCCATTTGGATTGGAATTGAAGCCCATGTGTGTTAGAAGGGTCAAGACTTACACTAATGGAGGAGAAACATTTTAGGATATTTTATTATGTTAATGACATAATCACCAATAACATCTAATCCCATTTAAATTATGATCATCATTAGAAACAAGAGGAAGTGGATGATTTGGTATTTTTGAAAATATCCTTCTTGTACCGGTGGATGAGGAAATGTGTGTGGAAGGTGGGAAAAGTCGTGAAATAAAAACTAGGTTCTTACTTTAGGAGGAATTACCTTAAAATTCCAAAACTTCTAATAGGTGGAAGAGTGGAAGATTTTAGGGATACAAATGGTAATTGATGGTTTTCCTACAATAGGTGGAACAACCTGGCCCAAGAAGCCATTCTCCACCACCCATAAATATATGATCCTTATTAGCACATTAATGTATGATTGTGAACATTGTTAGGTTAATATTAATTGACTTGGTTAATAATGGAACCACGTTTACCATAGGTATGTATAATCGAGAGTGATCATATGTGTACCCTAGACCTAGATCAAGCATTTTTTTTAGTCTTTATAAGTTGTATTGGGTTATCCCCCCTCAGAAGACGAACCGAGAAAATGGATTTACCCATCATTTTAGATATGAAAAGTGGGATTTGAGGGTACTTCACCCAATTGATTATTCGGATAATTAGATGGTTTCTGACCTAGGTTATATCAGAGTGAGATGGCTTTATCTTCTCCCAAGTGACACCAAAATGTGGTAGGAGGTACATTTCCCAAGTGTTTATTGGGAGAATTTGGAGGTACGTCACAAAATTGATACAATAATAAATTTAGAGGAATAAAAAACTAGGAAACCAAATATTAGTGAGACCTTTCATAGAACTCCATGGGTTTTCTCAGGCACTCCTAGATGGGCCTCCCATATGTCCTGAGTTTGGGATGGGAATTCACCATGGTACTTTTTTACATGGGGGAAGTGGATCCTCACATAGGACATTGGTTTTATATCTGTCGACATAACTATAACCCAAATAAGCTCATTAAGTTCTTCTTATTTTAGGGCATAGAGAGATACATAAAGGGATTTCAGGACATTGGAAAAGTACTAGGGTGATTAGAGCTTCTAGTAGTTTCATACGGCTTCCAATCATGTCAAATGTAGAGCACAAGGGTTCTATATATAGTAAATATTTGGACCATGGGTGAAGGAGGTCATTCTATTCGGTCACTCTGGTTGGTCCTTTTGAGGTTTGATCTGTGTGAGGGTTTCTCACACATATTGGACCATATAGGTTAGACATGTGCAAGTCTTAGTGTGTTTAGGTCGATATTTTTTTGAGAAACACATGGGAGAACCTACAAGAATAGTGTTTTTTTACTTTTAATGATTTTTCCTCATCCATATTCATTGGATATTTTTTATTAAATCTTTTCCTCATCATGTAAAAATGCAGGATTCAATATTCCCCTTACCCCTTAAGATTTGATCCAATCAGAAGAAGTTGATTTGATCCTAAGAAACACTGTAACAATGACATGGATGGAACCTTCATTAATTTTCCTCTATGTGTTCATGCATGTTCATGATTGTGTTTAGTGAACATTATAACTTTTTCATAGTGCAAGGTAGAAGTGATAGTTTTTTCTACATTGGTTTTCTACGTAGTTTGGTCATGCTAGAAGATCACATAGATGGTCCATGCATGTTGGTCGCATAGGGAGAATGCACAGGTAATCATTTATCTACAAATCATTTTGACTACCCAGTGGTTCCCTATTCATTCACTAAAACTATTTTCACACCTATATTCCCTTTTATTATAATTCATTTACAAAAGCCTTACATATAAGTTCTCATTTCATACCCACGGTTTTCCTTCAGTTGTGTGAGTATGTTTCATGATGTGATTTTAGAGAGGTTCCTTTTCCCAGTCACATGGGTGAGTGACCAGTCTGAGGTCACTTGGGAGAGTAACCCACACAAGGTTACTTGGTAAGGTGACCCCTGTGTGGTCACATGGGTGAGTTTCCCACGCTAGGTCACTTGGGAGAGTGACCTATGCAAGGTCACTTGTGCGAGTGACCTGAACGAGGTCCTTCCATTGCCAATTTTCATTCTTAGAATCTTCTGAACAAAATACATTTATTTAAAAGAAAACTTCGGTGTTTCCTTATAGATATTAAATTAATGATTAAACGTCTTGAGTAATTGAAATATTAGATAGTGTATCCAACAAAAAAAATTTGTATATAATTGGGAAATGTTGTTAAGAAGCATGTGAATCCATTATTCCAAATCTAGAAATGTATTTCAAAAAGTACCACCTTCAATATACTTTAATTGAAAATCATATGATATATGACTATGGTATTTTAGGATGAAAAATAATTATTAATCTGATAAATTATTTTTCAGTTTATTTGTTCTTGGAGTACATAAATTTTACCACTGAAAAAATATCATCCAGGGGAAAATTTGTTAATTGTGGAACAATGCCCTTCAAATGTTTCATGAATCTTAGTAGCTTTTCTCTATATTTGAAGCCTCTCACTAATGAATTAAAACTAAACTGTTTGTTTTTTTCATCCATGCATCCAAGACAGATCAATAAAATATTTTGAAGGATGACTAGGACTTATTCACTGGATGAGGTGTCAAGCCACTGTGGTGTGGGTGTAATGGTTGTTAATGACATATGTTAAATTCTAATTTAAACTAAATGTGGTGGAAATATATGAGGATGTATGGGTGTCCAAGAAATATATGTATAAGATCCTAGAAATCATTCCCAGGATTCTCGGATGATGTATCATGCATGAAAATACTTTCCATACAGAACGTGTAGAATTCGACATCATATTAAGGGATATATTTAATATATATGGAGCTCAAATCCTTGGTGAGATGTATGACATGTTCATCCCATAAAAATTGATGTTGTATGTTGTTGAGATAGTAACTAATATGGATTGTGATCAATTAAAATTTGACCATGAAATAGGTTAGGAAGACCCTCACCTAAAGGGAGATATAAATTATGAGAAATGGATGATGTTTTTCATGAATCTATAAGGATGTGTTCCTTGTTTTCAGTGACCAAACGGATTTCCCTCATTAAAGAAGTGGGTAATTACCTTAAATTATGTTCTATATTATAGTAGGTCCAACATGATTAGTGGGGGTATGTATTAAAGTTCCAAATTCCTACCAAAACTCACCTCACTAGGATTCTAGTAATGTAGTTTAGTATCTAAAAGTTGTTGGTCCATGAATAAAATATTAGTGTGATGATGGGGATTCTCATAATGATATCTTGGTATTCTAATAGAAATCATGTGGGGTTGGAATCCCCTATCTTGGAAATGATACTATGGTGATCAATGCATATGTATATGGATAAGCCCCATTTTTAGATTTTAGGGAAATTCCAAGTGTTATGGGGATGGATCACAACATACACGAGTTCTTATGCTGGTATGAGTGATGTTGGGGTTCCTTGAGGTTATTTTTGACCATTAATCCAAGTTGTTTCATTCATTCAGCCTTTTTATTTGATGTATGGAGATTCATTGACAAAATTGAAGACATTGGAGGAATTTAAAATCCTCACATATGGAGATCCACCATCTGGGAAATTTACCGACAACATTTATCTTGATGATGATCTGGGGTTGTACATGATTACTTTTATGGATAATATTCTAGAAATGCATATTTATGGTGGGGTAATTTTTAAATATTACAGACCATATAGATTTTCACTACATTCTTTGTATTTGAAACAACTAACCATATAGCCTCCATACATTTAAAATTATAGGAGCACCAAATGGTATCATGATAACCCTAGATCCTCAGGGTTCTATAGGTTTCTCAAATAGTAATAAAGTTACCTCCATCAGGTGCGCCTATTAGGTTTACTACTGGGTATGTTCATGCATGGATTTCCTCATACCCACAAGGGGTGTTAATAATATGTTTACCGTGTTTTAAAGCTATGAAAACCACTATATAGGGAATGTGCGGTAGAATGAGTCAACCCAAGTATGATGATGATGTGGCTTTGAAACTTGTTAAATGATCTCATAAGTTGTCTATAAAGTATTCTATAGTTTAAGAGACTTAACCTATCAAGACCTGATAGTCTTGTCATCATCCTTGTGAGAAAACTAACACTCTAAAGACCCAACTTCATATTTTAATGGAGAGGACTAGAAAATAAATAAAATCAAGGGATTTAGAGTTCTATTCATAACCATATATGGAAGATTCAGATTACTTGTGCTCTGTGGTAGATGAATTCTGGTTGGATATGGCCTTTGACATCAAGGATTTATGGATATTTCTCAGAGCTGGCATACATGTGCCTCGGTTTATACACATTCAATCACGTTTGATTTTCCACTAAGATAATGATCCTGAGGAAGTCGAATAGTGTCTTTGGGAATTGGATATGCTCATATAAGACACAAATTATTGGATTCTAGTCATGAAATAGGTGTGAGATATGATATGTTGGGGTGCTACTAAGGGGGTGGCTGATCAAGAAACTAATGAATAGAATGATTTCATCAGTGTTGATGAGGCATTCCACTCATTTATTTCCATTTACCTTCTTAATTTATTTATTTTTTTATTATTATATTGATAGGAAATACATGACTTTATTTTGTAGGGGGGAATAAGAGGATCTTGGGTTTTGTCTAAGTCACCAAAATATGGGTTGATGGGAACTCCCATTGGGAATGTGGGATCCACCCACTGAATAATGGGAGATTTCCTTTGACATAAAACTCATTGAGGAGGTCATAGAAGGTTAACACTCTCTACTTCCTCCTCTAGTACTGGTATTTCTATTTTCATGGTCTAGTCTATCATAGTCTAAGGCAATGGTAGAGAAGATAATAAATACATTAGCCAAATACATCACTAGTCATGGGGAGTTTTCCCAAAATCATTAGTTATCAATTTTTCTATAATATGATTCTAATTCTACTTCTGTATTGAATAATCCCCTCCCCAATATACAATAAAGGTTCTTAGAGCTGAACCTCTGATAACAAAGGATGATATTTTGGATGAGGTGTAGATTCTTATTGGCGAGTCTATCCCCTTGATTAAAGGAGAATCATTTTATTAATACTATAGAAGGGGAGGATAATCCTACTAATGTCTAATGTACATTATAAGGTTTTATGTTTCCATCCATGAATTTTTCTCCACTTTATTTTTTAGATCCACACATATTCTGGATGTCACAACCAACATTGGTCATGTCAATTCCTCATAAAGGGATGATTAGGATCATAGGTCATTTGATTAAGGTGCCAGTCCTGGTCCTGATTCAAATGGGCATGAACAATTTTTACCTAATAAGAATTCAAATGATTAAAGATATAGTATATCTAATTTGGGTCTTGATCCATGTTTCCTAGATTTCATTACTTGTGAGGATGTTATATGACATTAGACATAATATAATGAACTAATTGAAATTGAAGATATTTTTAAACACAATAATATTTATGAATCATTTTAGTGGTTCATGGACTTAGTTATGGAATTATATGGATATGAGATTTCAACATTTTATGTCTTCGCACATGGATGACCTCTTTATGGATGATTCATTAATTAAATGACCTTTACTTGTACTCTTTTGTTCATAGAAAACATTGCCAAGGTGATTCATGAAAAAGGCACTGAGGACCCTTCTACACCCATTATTGAAGAAACAATAGCTCAAGGAGCTTCCAAAGAGGGGGATTCTCATGAGCCTTCCATGGAGGGTCTAGAGAAAATTTAGGCATATTTTTCCCATCAATAGATCATAGTTCAAACCACTGAGGCCATAGATGTTTAGGAGTAGTAAATACATTTATTTAATCTTTCAATGAGTGGGTGTAATCAACCAATTATATCACCTTATTCCTTTATGTTTACTATTTTACATTATTAGTGACTAATTTCATTTATATTTTAGTGACATCAGTTCTAAAATTCAACCCTAAAGGGGAATATTTCTCCCCAACAAAAATGATAGTGCTAGTCTAGGGAGATATTAATCTATAATAACATCACAACATGTATCCTAGAGTGAATTTATTCAATGGTATGTCTCCCCTTCAAACATTGGCTTAGGGATGGACCTAGAGGCCTATGATACCGTTCAAATTTCACGGAGTTTTGTTTGGACATGCACATGGAAGATAGTTTTGGATACTCCTCTTGAATACTTTCCCTTATCACTTCACTGACTCTCGACCAATTTCACCACTTCAGGGTATGGTAGAATTGATTAACACACAATCCATTGTCACTACTAAAAATATAGGTTTACTTTTCACTAGGGATTTAATGGAACTAGATAAAAATTCTTATAAATACCCCCTTTTTCAATGTAAAAAAATCATTGTTAAAGTGGGTCATTAAGAGTTCTAAAAAGTATTTTTAAAAACACGCCTTTATCCACACATTTTTTACAAGAACTGATAATGTCATATACTATATCATCACTTTCTAAAAATAACTTATAAATGGGGTATTTTATCAGTTCATGTAAAAAATTACAGGTAAAGGGGGGTTTATCAATGCTTTTTTAGACTCACTTATAATGACCTCCTTTATCAGTGAATATTTATTAGCACTGATAATGTTATACATCCCTAAAATTAGTAAAAAGTTATTAATATATAAATATATTAATATTGATATATTTTTGTGATATATTTTTTAAAATATGTTTTAGATAACATTAATATGCATTTACCCTTAATATATAAGGTATTTAGTTTAAAAGGCTATTAAAAAGTAAAAAAAAAATATTTTTAATTATTTACCTGATTACTATTACCAAGTAATATTCATTTAATATATTATTAATTTTAACAAAATTTAAAAATTAATAAAATATCTAAAATAATTTGAAAACGTAACTCAAACTTCAAAAGGCCATAACTTTTGATCTATGTGTCTGTTTGGGCTCAACCACAAATCAAATAGAATCATGTGATGGTCTATACAACCTCAATGACACATGTAATCCCGTGTCACGTTTTTCGAGGCCAAAAGGAAAATAAGGCCTAAAAAACTGAGTTTTTAGACGGGGACAAAAAAATTATCATTAGTTAGGTTTTCAGCCTCATTTAAGGAGGTCTTTTACACTTTTAGTGGGGTTTTAATTTATACCCAGGCCGTACATTCATATAATTATCATTGATCCAAAAAAAAAATTCAGGCCTACGGGCCATATAATAGGCTATATTCCCACTGGTCCATCCGGCCAAATTTACATTTTGTAACAAAGCTGGTAGTTGGGTGAATTATCCCTTAGGGGGGCTATGACTATCCTTTCAGACATGTGTCTATGTGGTGCAGGTGTTTGAGGCAATTGTACCCACAAGCACCTAATATAATAAATATATTTTATTTTATTTATATATAATAAATCACTCATTTAAATACATATATAATTATATTTAATAAAAATGATTATTATAATATGTATAAATAAATACATATTCTAACAATGTATTTAAAATGATATCTAACCATTTTTACATTATAAATAATATTTATAACGTTTATATATACCTATATGTTGGTATCAATTAAAAAATATTTATTTATAATATATTATATTTTATATAAATAATTATATGATATAATATATTTAAATAAATATAGTTATATATATATCACAGACACGCATATATTATATAAATTTACAAAAAATAATTATATAAATATATGTAAATATATATATATAACCATAAATATCATTAAACATACAAAAAAATATGGTTTAGTAGTAAAGGCATTCCATCTTCAAATCAAGGGTGCATGGTTTGAATCCATGTAGTCACGGCTGTAAAATCACAAAGTACATACAGAAGTGGAGGTGGGGTGAAAAAGTATTGATGGGGGCATGTAGTGATGTTAGATGGATCTTAAAAGCACAAATAAAGGGGTCAGTCTCATTGATTTCCAAAAAAACATTTCCCCCTTTAATAGCACTGTTAAAGTCCCCCTTTAATAGCGCTAAAAAGCATTTTTAAAAGGGACCTATAACAGTGATAAAAAGAAATGTTAAAGGAACTTTTAACATTACTTTTTTAGCACTGATAAATGCTTAAGTATTTTACCAAGCTCTAATTATTAGCACATTTTTTCACTGATAAAGACATATTCTATCACTATTAGAGGCCTTTTTTGTAGTAGTCCATGTTGTTAAGAAGAGTATCCAGCACTGGGAGCAAGATAAAAGGTTAATACAAGACAAGGTGAAACTTCTTATCAAACATGAAAACCTTAAATCTACCATATCCTTGGTAGATCATAACTATTCCAACGATTTATTGGGGTATCAGTGCCAAAGTGGGAAAAACTCTCTTCATATAGTACATCTTCAGGATGAATTGGATGTTATAAAGGTAGATATTTTTCAACTCAACCAATCCTTAATAAGGGTCCATGTCTAAAAAAATATTCCTTTTCTTTAGGAAAGGAAAAACTTCCTCATTTTGATGATATAATTGCCATAAAATTGAATGGGCTTTGACTAACTGCAGTTAATGTTCATGTTATGCTTCAACAAATCAAAAATAATACTGATTGTAGGATGTAATATTTGATACAACGACTCCATATTATGGATACTCCTCTGATTTTTTTTCTTGAATGAAATGAATTATATTCTCAATCATCTATTCCATCATTCCTTTTTCCATGTAATTATTGAAACACATTAAATTTGGCCCATATGACCAAATGACCCTATTTCAATGTGTTATAGTTAGTATGATAGTAACATAAAGATGATATAAGTTTATAAAAGGTCTTAGGACCCTAATAGATTAGTCTAACTATTCTTAGAGCCACAGGATAGACCCTACAAACATTGTATCATTGGTTTCCTCAACCTAATTCTTTCCTAATAAAAATATAAATATTAATAATCAATCATTTTTTCTCTTGAATTTTATGTTTAAGGTCGTGAATGTCCGTCCAATGAAATTGATGTTTTAGTTTAAACATTATTGATCATAATTTTTTGGGATAAGGACCCAATGTAGGATTTACATGAAAAGAATTTTCTAATAGATTCCTGATGAGATGGGGAACATTTTATGTCATAATCTAAGAATCTTCTAATTCAGAGAGATGAAATGGGACAAGTATGCAAGGAATGATCACTAACCATGTTCATAAAGAAACATCAATTGAGATGTTTTCGAGGCGTATAGAGACAAGAGGATTTTCTCATGGGTATAAGAATTACTTTGATTAATAGGCTATATTTAGAGGCATATTATGAAAATACGTGTTTGAGGTGTATTATTCCTAGTAAAAAATCCTTTCGATATGGATTATCCTATTTTGAATGGTCATGGGGTTAGTGATGGTCTATGTTTAATGAGATCATGAAGTGTATTTTTCAAAAGAAATGTGTTTGAGGATGAATGAAACATTTAAATTCTAATTGGATAAGTATGTGGAAGTGTAATTTATTTTATAATCGTGAGTTTGTAAATAATGAAACATACAAATGAATTCACAACATTAATTATTACTATGTATAGGTCAGAGAGGATAACATTTTTTCTATAGAGGTTTGGCCTAGAGAGGAAGCTCTAGGTGTCACTGTATATCTAATTGGAATGATAATCTATCCATATATAGTTCTAGGATAGGTACTCCATATGTTGATATAATCCATATATATGGAATAAATACAACAAGGGAGCCACTCTAAAAAATTTAAAGTCATGCTGGGTGGACCAATCCTATGTTGGATACACCATTCCATCAACCACATAGTTTTGGGGGTAATTACCAATTATATCCAAGTGGAGTCTGAACATGAGGGGTGTGAGGGAAGACATAAATCCAGACCTTGGGGTTATCATATCTAATGGAATGGTTTGGGAAAAGAATTTAAGGGATGACTGTGGACAATGTTCAAAAAGATGCATCCATTATGATGTCATCAAATCTTGTAGAGATGAGGTGAATTTCCTATAGGGACTTAAATTCCATTGACTGACATGTCATATTTTTAGGTGCATTATGAAATTCCATGTTTGATACATATTATGAAAATATGAAATTAAGGTCTCCATTGGTGTTAGATACTCTCATTACTAATATTCAGAGAAAGATTACAGTGGTCTGATTTTTTTGATACATGAAGTGTGACTTGTGAAAAGAAGGTGTCCAGATTATTCAGGGGGAATTTAGACGAATGATGGTTGTAACTGAGAAGAAAATGTTTTACATAGATATTGATCATGTATATGATGTGATGACTAGTGTTGTGTTTGTGGATGTGACTTGGATGAATCATTCATGTGTTACTAAATATATCATTTGGATAAGAATAAAAATAGATGTACTTTTAAAAGAGAGATGTGGTAGGAAATCGTTATATAAAACAAAGATACTCTTAGGAATGGACCATAATAAAATGTAGTTTCATGTAATAGAATAAGGATTTGAACAATTCTATTTAATGACAAATGTAATTGATCTTTGTTATTACCTTTAAAGGCCTTGGTTCTATGACCATCTATTTCAGGTGATTCGGCCAACAATGCTATGATATTCTCTGTGTGTGAATTTCGAAATTTGTATGTCAAGGCCCTAGGGTTTTTGATATGAAAGGATTATTTGGTAAAACTATACAGGTAATGAAAACATTTAAAATTTAAAAGGAATCATCTTATACAATTTTGTAGCGGCTCCTAGATGTAAAATAACTTTTCTTTGGATGATGAAGATATGTCTGGTTAACAGGACACATTTGGAGGGATATTTGGCAAAGCCATGTTTTATGTGTATTAACTATATTTAAGCATAGGTTACATTTTATGTTGGGTCCTTCTATCACTAATAGTGGAGGATTTGTTTTGGCGATCCAAATTTCCCAAGGAATGGAGTATGTTATGAAAAAGAAATGTGACATACTTTGAAGGGAGTATTTAGGTGGGAATTGACTATGAATGGGTAGTGTGTTCCTTGAACAAATCGTACTTCTATATAATGAAGGGAATATTTGTGAATTGATTTGGGCTTTATGATATGGATTTTTCTATGTGTTTTGTTGTAGAAATAATTATGCCAAATGTAGTTCTTTAATGGAGGACTCTCGGCCAAGGTCTGACCCAAACACAAGGAGGGGGACAATTTTATATTATATATGGACCTTGTATTTGATATATAGGTTTCTCTATGTATCAAATAGAAATATTAATCAAACCATAAGTAATTCTATAGAAAATTCACTTCCCATTTATGGTATTTATTTAGTTAGGGGCTTGTTTTTGTTTGAATATGGTCTCATGAATGAGATGAGAAACCCCACTAGACTCTCCAATGAAAATCATGCTCATATATAGGAGGGTGGGGGAATTTTTTTGTTTTTAAGCCAACCTAATTTAGGGAATCCATGAATCACTATGTATATCATTGAGATAAGAATAAAGATAGACATTGTTCTATAAAAATGTTGTGATGAGAGACCAACACCAGGAATTATGGTACTTTTAGGCAAGGACCTTAATAGGATGTGGTTTTATTATTTATTATAGGGATGAGAGTCATGTAGTTTAACATCTTATGGTGAGGAAATTTCCTTATTGTTTAACATCATGTGATGAGGACATTATTTCACATGACATAAAGAAAGGGTATCTTCTCTTGAATCATATAAAAACCTTTTTAAGAAGATGAATGAAATTTACATTCACTGTTCTTAGACTGTGAAGAAACCCAACCACATGTATAGGCCCTTACCATGATTACTAAGACCATGTGAGCTATTATTTGTGGGAGAAATAAGGGATGATTAGTGTTTCCATTATCATATCGGGGATATTCAAATAATGATTGTGAAGTGGGGGGTTAACACCATCATGTATGGAGTGGATTCGTCAATTGGTGATGAGAAATACAATGTGAATAAATGTAATGGTTTCAAATACTTTCAAATAAAATTATCCATGAGTTTATAATTTTCATCCTAGCATGAGATAGAGGGACAAGGTTTCACTACGTATCCTATAGTAACAGGAATCAATCCATATGTAGTTCCAAGAAAATATTCCTTGCACTAATCTAACTCATATACAGGGAAGTGGGAAACATATTTTTTTATTTTGTAGATGGGCCTAAGGTGAGGTATCTAAGTGTTACTATGTATCTCATCCACATGACAATCAAGCCACAAATAGTTCTCATCATTCTATGTAGTTTAATGTTATGTTACATGTAACTTGTGTGATGAAGGAAGTGAAAAAAAGATAGAGATATTATACATCAAAATATTCCTTGCAATTTAAAAATTAATCTACTAAAAATAATTTACAACGGGTTTTATTAATAATCTAATAAGTATATTTTTCCCGGAGTTATAGAAATAAACTCATAAGAGGCATCCCATATTTCTGCACGAGGCTTCCTAGGATTTTCACCCTGGGAATACTATGCTTAGTAGATAGGATAAGACTACATTTTAATGTCATGTGATGAAGAAGTTTTCATATAGTTTAACTTCTAGACACAATGATGTTACTGACACTTCATTTGGTCACATAATATGAAAATATTGTGAAGAGAACCTCCAGGATGTAAGAGATATTAAGATCCCCAGTAAGGGTCAAATGAACTTGCCTATGCTAGGCTATGTGCACTGCCCATGATCACTAGAAGGCTCATATAACCTTATCTATAGTTATAAATGACCAAAAACCTGTGTGCAGGGTACCATCTCCAGGATCCCACTCCAGCTACCTTTAGGGTAACTCCTATGTCTAGGTTACCATGATTTACTAAAAAAAAGGACCATGGTGATCCTTATTTTTACAAATGTAAAATATGAATAATACCCCATGATCTAGTCACCCAACCCCTCTGCTCAGGTCCTCATAACTCCCTAGGAATCCCTCTAAATCTCAAGAAAATATTGAGTTAAGGGGGATATTGGGATCAAAGTCGTTATAGGGTTTGAAAATCAATATACCTACATGAGGACACCATCCCCGCTCGTTGAAAACCACTAATTCAAAGGTTCCTTCCCTAACCTAGGACCTATGTGAGAATCTTCCATGTACACTTGAAGAGACCCTTGGTGACTAGAGAAAGGCCTCACCTATGTGTTGTCACCTAGTTGACCGATTTCCCATGGAACCTCTAGCTCACAAAGGCTTACCCCAATATGTGATAAAATTCTAGCTCCTCCTAGGTCCTACATGAAGCACCTCATACTCACAAAATCAGGACCAACTAGAGACATATATTAAGACCTATTTTGAGCCATTAATTGTAAGTATCCCGTTCTATTGTACCCCATGTCTATTGGGGTCCAAATTGAATCCTCCACCGAAGCCTTCAGACATGAATTATAATGGAAAGATACATACCAACGTGTCTTCCATTGGGATATGAATTCAAATGTTTAGAGGTGTCTTGTACTTGTCCCACCTGATGGGTAGTTTTCTCCAGGTGCATGAAGATTTGCATACCATTCATCACGAGGACCTTGACCCTTTGGTAAATGTTTGGGATTTCCATGTCTTAGATATAAGGGCTAGGACCATGTCCTTTCCTCATCATATCTATGACCAAGGACTTTCTATACTATATGGGGAGGGGAGGATACTACTATCATTTCCATTTTAGAATTAGTGAATTATCCTCATCTCTTATCTAGAACTATGGTTAGGGAATCACTCCTAGTGTAATCCCCTTATCCCTCCTCTAGTTCCTCTAATGCTTCATTCCTTCCTCTTTCTCCATACCCATGGGTTTCATCAATAATTGTAGTTAAACATTACTCTCTAGGGTATAACAATGTGAGGATATTGAAACATCATAGCTCGTTGTCTTTCACACTCCCATTGTTTCTTTGTCTCATCCACTAGAGGAAAAACAAATTTTTTGGGTTTCTTGAATATATTGTTCTTCTATTTCTCACACTAATCGTGACTCATGTGGGGTTACAGGTTGATGGTGATTATGGAATCTGAATGATCCAAAAACTTTGGGCATCATTTTAAGTTTAATCCCCTATAAAATTGCAGGATTCCTACTTGGTATAAGGCCCATCAATGTCTCCATAAAATCCATAGGGCCTCTACTTCGGTACAAGCCCCAAAAAAATCATCTCAATGGGATATATTCACCTATGAGACAAAACATTAAAATTCCTCTATAATAATGTATCCTCATAAATGAACTATATGGGATTTGACTCTCATTCAAATGGGATATGTTGAAAGCCTCCATGAGGTCAAAACTGAACACCCCAAATAAACATTAATTCTCTATGGAAAACATTCCTAATAGGGTCTTATCCAACTTGGGATCCCATATCTCTTCATGGATCCCAGTGTTAATTCAGTAAAATTCCCACAATAAACATTGTCTAGGAGTATTTCACCTAGATTTCCATACCATATGACACTAAAATGCATTGTTAGGTCCTCATCACATCACCTTAAAAGTAATGATGTGTCTTATTAAGTGGAACCAATCTATGTGGGTTTGGATTCCTTTCATTATAATACATAGTAAAACCCTCATGTGGGTCTGATACCAACATCACAACTACTCCCATCTCCTAAGATAATGATACACTTTATAGTTCCAAACTGGGTTGATAAAAACAAACATCATAATATTAAATGATAAAAGAATATCTAATCCAATAATGAAAGAATAACATTTATGGATAAAATAGGATACATATATATATCTCCATTGATAAAGAACCTCATATACATATAAATGATTCTAAATGACATGCATGCTAATAATTGATGGTTAATTCATGATGTGTCAACATCATACTTGAGAGTCAACGAAGGATTTGAGAACATGACTTAAATATTTAAGAGAGTATCATGGTAGGAATAATTCCCCCCAAAATAAGGGGATGAGTCCACACTCCCATTATCTCAACCGATGTGATTTCATAATTATCATTGGTCAAGTTCCACAAAGGGTATAATCTTTTCAAATGAAGGCTCGTGATTCACCACGAATATGAGAATCATTGGGTGTTTCTAGTTCCATGAATAAACCTTGTTGGAAAACACCCTAAAGGGATATGATTATATGTGTATGATGTGATGGTTTTTTCACCAATGTCGTAAAACACCAATCCAGCCCCACGTGGAAATTGAATGGGAAACTGAAATGGTGAACTCGACATGAATCCTTAACTAAGATGATGGTGTCACCCACATGTCTAGCCCATTTTTTCACTAAATTAAATAGGAACAACAGAGATAATCAATAGTCCTTGTGTTAATTTAATCAGAGTATAATTTTAAGGGTTTTTATTGTTTTTTTTGGTCACCTATATTATAGGAACATTCGATAATATCTCCCTTCGATCTAAATGGTTGTATTCTAGCTCTCAAAGACTTTTTCCTTGGTCGCTGTTCATGAAAGGTCCTTATCTATGTGGAGTACACCATCACCAACCCAACATCTTCAATTTTGGGTCACAAATGATGTTTTCCAAGAGTTACACAATAATGGTACCATCCAAACCCTAGAGGCTATTGAAGAGGCCATCCAGCTCGTAAGTCCATTCCATTCGTCCACTCGGCGATGATCGGTGGTCGAGAAGAAGAAGACACCAATTCTTTCCACTATCAATTTCAAGAGATTATCCCCAAAACACTTCAAATATATCCTACCATATCATAGATAGGTGCATAAAGATACCATAAATGGCATCACCCAGGAGATATAAGGGTCATTTTAAAGGTCTCATCCCAATAATCACCACTGCCAATTCTATGATGATGTGAACCCTCATCATAATGGATGAACTATCCTCATTTATACATCCTAGGTCATCAAGACCTGGGAATGAAAGACATCCCACTGAGGGTAGAGAACAATCACATGGAGTATGAATACACCTCTATTCTCTCTGAATAAGAATACCAACAAAATTTGGTGTAATATTTTGAGAAGGAACATAATCCCCCCCTCATTAATCATGTTGTCCAGTAGACTCTTATGGAAGTATCTAGTGAATCCCTCCAACACAATATAGATGAAAATAGAGTGAAGGATCAAATGGTAGATTGAACCAACCATGACTTCTGACATCATCATTTGTCGATGTCCAAGGAATATTATCATTCAAATTTTATGGAAATTTGTGAGCAGGCCCAACACCTTCCCACATCATTCAAGCTCCCCAGTGATGTTTTGAAAAAAATTTGGAGAATGTCCACACACCTTCCCTAATTTATCTAGACATTCAATAGCCTTATCTAGAATCATATGAAGAAGTTAGCTGATAAGGCACGTTGAAGAATAGGGGGTAGACCTAATTCTCTTCTCCCACACCCGAGTACTCTCAATATAAAATTATAAAAAATAGAGTATAAGAGAAAGAACATACCCTTTCTCTAGCCATGGATTGAGAAGACTCCCTCATTCCAACTTCTGAAGTCACAAAGAACAACGTAAAAATGGTGAGGGGCAGGTTATAATTCCATCCCAAATCCAACAGACCTTACAGGATATCATAATAGAAACAAAAGTGGAATATGTGATGATACAGAACTCCAACACTACAAATGGGGTGACTCATCAACATCTCACTACAGATCAGACACACACCTCTACTCCTATCTAGGGAAGTCATGAGGAATAATCCGCCAAGATATGCTAACAATAATATCAGGCCCATAACCTCATTCCAACCAGAGGTATATGGCCTCTTCCAATGGACACTATACGGTAGGAAAAAACCCTTTCAAATTTTCCGACCCCTATTAAAAAATTATGAAAGTGACACAAGATATATCCAAGTAATATTTCAGGCATAAAAACCACTTAATCAACAAGTTTCTGCAGTCTCTCGTAAGAGTTCATCAAAAAAGAAGCTTCATCCAAGATTACAAGAAAATGGGGACCCAATATAGGATCTCTCTCTAATTAATGCTGGAGTTCTAGAATCCCTCATACATTTATCTATAGAATCTCAGGATACTATACTCCCATTACCAAATTACGAGAGCAATACAAATAATTAGAAAAGTCCTCCCTAGAAACATCACTATAAATGATTTCTTCACTTCCATTATCTGATCAATCATGAGAGACCATTTACTAATTAGATTCATAGAAACCATCCCCATGGATAAATGATCAAACAACAAGAATATTTTCCACATTCTATCGTACCCTCTTAATTTCCTCCCTAGGATGGATGATGCGTCAATTCTTCTTCAAAAATGGCAGTCCTCCCTATATTGGCATTTTCTATGAAAGTTATCTATATAGTAGTGTTTCACCACATTGAAAGGTTCCTCCCCATGGATCTTTAATGCTGGTAAATACCTCATACCATGAATCATGAGGGGAAACAAGGCATGTCCAATTTTATTCCTTATCATTGATCAGTGAAATCCTTTCCCATCTAAAAGACAATACCAATGATAAGCTCATTCTATGAACCAACCCTAGATATTAGACCCTCAAATTTGATAAACAGATTCTTGGCCAATATCTGTAAACAATAATGCATCAGGGAATAATCCTAATTGGTCCGACGTATTTTAGGATCCACTAAAAAATACAAAGAATACATGTTGAACATGAGGAGATAGTTGGATAAAGATGACATAGCAGTCATGTTCTGAACATTCAACACTTCTAAATAAACCATTCCAACGGTGTTTTCAGAATATTGTGTGCATGATATCAACCTCAATATATGGAACACTATTTGTCACATAAGAGTTATTTTATTTTCATGAAAATATTATAAAATTCACATCAATATAATAAATGTAATTCAATTCCAAATATACTTGGAAACTCTTCTAGAAACAGGATATCCCAATTCGGGGAGATAGTAAGGATCCCTTAAGCACACAAGACTTAGTAGGTTAAATGGATTGTGTTAGTTGATCATAGATACCCCATCTAGTGTGAACATTAGAGGGTGGTCTAAACATATATCATTTCATTTTACCATGCTCCTCAATTAGAAAAGCCTCCCAAAGATGGAATCATGAAATTTCATAGCTTCAGGCTAACTTCAAAAAACAAACTATTCCAAATTGAAAATATTCAAAACAAAATGATCTCCCAAATGATTGTAACTAATTTAGAGCTAGAATATAGAATGCTATTGAAATAACTTTTCATCAGGACTCCAAAAAATATTGATCACGCCTCCCAATTAATGGAAGTACATTCATAGTTAGAAATGATGACACAGATAGAACAAATATCTTTAGTAGTAGATGGTTTAGGTGAATATCCAATGATAAACCCATCCCATGTTTGACCACAACTCTATAAATAAAAATTACATCTACAGTGGTAGAATCCATGGAAATCCAAGAGAAACCATATCCCCCTAATCTAGGAGATTTTATTAAAATTACCATTGATGTCATAAAACTATGCATGAATTGTTTTGAAGTGGATAGGGAACATCCCCATCCCTATGGGATGGGGGATTTTTTACCTCAACAACCTCTTCCTCTATAGAAGTTAGTCTTCTCCCAATTTGTTGGAATGGTGCAGAATTAATCTTCCTAGTTTTTTCCATCCCGTCATTTAGTATCGTCATTGGGTACATGCATGACCGAACATTATGGAGATTCACTTGAGATCACCATACATCAAATAGAGTCACATGAACTAATTATGATTAGGATAAGGCCTCATTGAGGGCTTCAAAAAAGTATGTCTCAAAAAAATAGTGTTGATGCACATTCAATTTTTTACACATTTCTGAACATCATTAATGTATCCCTTGCACATACATGAGACAAAAAGTATAATATGGATATGTTGGAGGATGATGTTTTAGATCATTATATGAAATACACCGAAATGAATGAAGGAGGTGTCCGTACCTGGAACTAGAGGCTTTCCCAAAATTGGGGCATTCCCCCAACCACTCCATCGTTACATCCTCATAGAATATCCACTATGAATAAGAGTACGAGTAATTTAATGCTTTATCAACCACTAGATAGGATGAACCCCTTACTCTTGAGGAAATATTCTTTATTCATTAGATAGAGTTAAATTAATTGTGAAGACTTAATGTATAACTACTCTATTGAAGGATTCATAATGGATATTTATTGGAAACAGTCCCTAAAATTTCATTCAAAACTATAGTGTCTTAATAAAGAGGGCTCACTACAGCAGCTAATATAGAGTCTGAATATCCACTCAATGAGGGGGTACTGAAAACCCATATACATAGACCCTATAGTTGTAGATCAATAATTTCCTCTCTTGGATGCACAACCCGAATATAGTAAATTTCATCCTTACAGTCATACCCCAATAGGTTACCCCTGGTAAATACCAGAAGGGACACCGTAGTGGGCCCTACCCACTACTACCTCAATTCATGCTCTTACTCATGTAGACATTCCTCACAGTCTCATCAATACTATTGTTTTTCTAATGTATTTATTATAATGAAATAAAACATTAATTTAGTAGAATAATCCTTACCTTGAATGGGTTGATCCGACTCTTTCCCTGTAAAAATTTTAGAACCATACCTTTCCAATTTTCAATTCTTCTGGGGACCCATATAATAATTTAACCCATTTTTTGTCTTTCTATGATCCTTTGATGGGGATATATTTATAATAATATGGATTGAAACTCAATTACATTAGGAAAACCCTATAGTGGCCAACCTTTGTATGGAACACTAACTTTCTAGCTCAATAAATTACAGGATGGGAAGAACATCACCATAAATTTCACATTAAATTTAGATCGATGTTCTAAATGATAGATTTCCTTGACCTCTCATGCTGAGAATAGTGATATAAGGAGAGGGTCTCAGATTTCTTTTCTTAGTGTAATGGGATTAAAATATCTTTAAGCATGTAGCTTCATCAAGAAGACTTTCCTTCCATCTGTATAAAGAATCTCAATGGCAATTTTCAAACACTTCTTATCCCAATAAATTAAAAAATAGTATTTCCTAATATTTATACAATTTATAAATTAATGAAAGACTCCATCACATGAACTAAGGAAATTTCTTGAGTAATTCCATTAGCTCAGGAAATGATAATAGGAATAGAAGAGGCTTCCACTGTTACACATAAGATGACCCGTACACCCGCTCCAGCTCTAAATTCTATATCATATAATTTCTAACCAATCATCTATAAATTGATATGTATTTATTTTTTTAATGGATATATAATTATGGTGGAAGAATTCCAAATCCTAATCCTCATTTGACCTCGTGTGTATACCTTCCTCCCTAACATGATCCGAGATGAAGCCTAATCCATGATATATGGATTATATTGATCTCACAACTGTCTCGGATAAATTTAAATCCATAGGAAGATCATACTATAGAAAATTATCACCATATCACTCTAAAACATTTATAGGGATTCTTCATGGGGTAATTATAATACTTGAAATAAAGTAAATAAGAAGAAAAAAATCATTAATATTTGTAAATGACACTAACTAAAACAAAAAAACATTCATTATGTATAAAGGTGGACATTGAAAAAAATAAGAAATAAATAATAATACAAAATGTCTCATTTTCTATGTTTCATGGCATAGTTGGGTAGTCCACAACCCATGCACCTCACCCTTGAAACATACTACTTAATTGTGTGGATTAGCCTTTTGAAATTGAATATATCATGTGGTAACTCGTGGGGTTGATAAAAATTCCCATATCCCATATAAAATTTGAAAATTAATGGATTAATATAAAAGTGTTATCCATGCGCTCATACATACCAACATTCTATGTTGTGATATCCCTCTATATAATCCACATTAACTTCCATAAATAACATAAACGAAAGTCTGGATTTGATAAAAAAATTCCTAAACCAAAATCTGATATCCCTAAACTAGATACCTATTCCATCATATGATATGACCTGAAGAGAATTGTTGGTCCCCATATATGGGAAGCTATTTCATAGGAATCCAAAATACACCTTTGGGAATAATTTTTTCCAATAAATCCACCAAAAATATCCAAACTATAAACCAAACATGAAATTTAAATACCTTTAATATTCATTCAATTAGGTGGATGAAATAAAAATAATGACCAAGTCATGAATAATCATCATCAACAACATCAATTAAAAATACAGTCCCAATAAACCATAAACAACCATTCAAATTGTAACAAAAATTGAAAAATTAGGATGGGAATTCAATAGAATGAAACAATTGATATTATTATAAAACATAACAAAAATTGGATAGAATACTATTACATATCGGTTAGTTAAACAAGGGCTCACTCATACCTTATCACCTCCCCTATCGTAGACATGGTTAACATAGAATTACACCACATCCAAGTGGTGTTGTTCCTTTTCATATACCAGTCAAAAAAATGTCTATATACACACAAATGGTTCATATAGGGTGTGGGTATAACAATATAAATAGGATATAATATAGTTTTATTTCTGAAACCTTCTTTTATAATCCATGAATAATAGTTTAAAATTAAACTTATGAAGATAAAATTAAAATTTTAAAGATAATGTGGAAATATTTTTATTATTTAAGAATAAAATTAAATTTCCAAATAAGTAATTATTTCCAATAAAGAATCATGGGATATAACATAGGGACAATAACGTTAAGGTATATACATATCCTTAAATTAAATCATATCCAACATCTCATTATAGATAGAGTTTACTACTAAACTAGTGGTGTCTCCACTTGAGAGAGTGGCATGATAAACTAGGGATCAGTGCCTGGGTTGAAAGGTATTATTCCCTATAAGGTAATTATCCTAGAATCCCTACTCAAGAAGATGTAGTTCCCATGAGGCATTATGAATTTATCATTAATGTAATTCTATTTATATTAAAATAGAATTTTTTTTCAGTATGTACTGGAGAACCTAGATTTTCAAACATAAAACATTTTTTAAAATCACATTAATTACTCATATCAAGATGGAAATACAATAAAGAATTATAATAGGTATATCGATCATAAAATATGACATATAAAAATTGGACAATATTTAAATCATCATAAATTAATTTCCATCATATATTTTTCAATAAAAAAATAAAATACACAGAACCAATAAAAATAAACAAATGAAATCATAAGTCAATGTTAAGAATACTATAAGGAATGATAGGTAAACCCCTAACATAAAGATTCATTAATAATATATTCCATTAAAAAATACCCTAGGCCACCATGGCCTTTAAGAATAAATGAATCCAATGAGAAGAGAAGATTAAAACAACAATAGGGTCGAAAATCAGATACTAGATGATCCCTTTGTGGTTATTCATGATGAATTAAGTATAATAATAAAAAATGAGGAGAGAGACAAGAGCAGAGACATCTATTAACTAGAAGGTTAAAATGAAGGATTATTTCTGACACAACTGGTAGAAATACAAAAAACATATTTTAGATCACATTTAACAAGTTATAAAATATTTTAAATAATATATGCATAGTAGGTCAAAGTTTGACACTCTTTCCCCTATGATGTGATGAAATTATGACTCCACTATTTATGTTTATGTCATACTGTGGCCCATGATTATGGAGTGACCACTTCCTATAACAAAATCAAATTCCACAAAGTCAAAATCATTATTTATCTTTATAATCTGACCTCTATGGTCGCAAAGTAACTCCCTTAGAATATATGTTCCACCCAAATACTTATGAACATTAACTACATGAATTCCCCTCAATATGACATGACGAACCCCTTTACATGATTTTTTTGAAATGTCAATATCCTTACAAATACCCACATAACCTTAAGTATGGTTATAGTATGGCCTATATTCATAATGGTGTAGCATCTTATCACCCAATGGAATTAATTATTTATTTCTTCCTTAGACAGCCATCATGGAATGATGCCACCATGATCATGACATGACAACATTTTTCCTTGAAAGGGAAGGGGAAAACCTTCCCAAGAAAATAAAAACCCAACACATGGTAATGAACCATAGACATGGAAGGACCCTAAAATATCCACAACACAATATTTCACCCCCAGTATATCATGTTGTAATGACCCTCACATAGTACTTTACCACACCATGTTCACCCTGAGTCGTAAAATAGTGTTCTGAAATAATACAAAAAGAAATAGAAATAAAAAATCAATATCTAATAAATTAATTAATATTGTTCCTAGAAAAAACACAGTACGGTTTATAGATGAATTTCGAAAAACGCATTATGTAGATAAAGAAATATATATAATGGGGGATGGGATTTTCAACATCTTTACTTTGAGGTAATTGGATAAAATATGATGTTTTATCAATGATGATAGAATCCAATTAAAACTAATAGTTTTGTAATAATATAAACCACTTGATGTTGAGTTCAAAAAAACTCTAATCTCATTATTTATTCATCCACCATATTCTTTAAATAATGGACCTCAATATGTTTCATGTGATATTTTCATACAATATTCTTTATTCACTGATTTTAAATTTTTCACATTATATCTACATAGTTTTTCTCACCACTACACTACGAACATCTAATAACTTCTTCATCAATGTCAAATATGTAAGGTCCTTGGTAATTGAAATATATTACTCAACAATTGTTCTCAAAGATACACTTTCTTGATTGTCACTTATCCATCTAACAAAATTTATTCTTATTATCGAAGCTTTTCCACATATTTATTTTTTATACACAAAAAATTCTAGATCCTGATTTTCCCTATCGTTTGAAACCAATTCGTGATTTAATTTTCCTTAAATATAATTTATTATCCTCTTTTACTCTATGAGATTTTATTCATTTGCATAGCTCTAAAATCATTCAATCTAGCATGATACATGAAATATATCCATACTTTTTTTATGAGATTCAAAAGACTCTAGATAATTTTTCAATATAATATTGTGTTTGTAACCTTGTTATCCTTATGCTTTCCAAGATTCATTCCAACCACAATTGAAGTTGAAACCAATTTTCAATCTTTCATTTTAATATTTTTTAAAAATCACTTTCAAATTTCACCCCTGATATGAATTTTTTTTTCTTTTTGATATAATTTTATCCCTAGGAAGTATGTTATCTATATAATAATGGAGATATCAAATTTTAAATGTATAAGTTTTGTAAACCATTAAAAATAATTTTAGTGTAAGTTGATATCATCCATATAAACCATCACTATGAACTACTCTTCATCTGAAACATTCACTTAGAGGATCTGATCAAACTAACCTTTTTTGAACTCCTAAATTTTCTTATATGTTTGAATCCATTCATACCAAGCATTAGGATCTTTCATTAGTCTATAAAAATCCCTTTTCAACATGATTTTTTTAAAATCTTAATATTCAATAAAAATAATATTAATTTTACAATGAATACTACTTCTTTTAAGACTCAATTAAGAAATGTCATCTTATGATCTATTTTAGAGACACTAAACCTTCTTTTAATAACTAATACTTAAAATACTTATTGATTCCATTCATTATATTTTAGAAAATGTTTCCTTGATATCAAATCCATTAATTTTTTGGTGTCCTTTATATTTTTGACATACTGTATTTCATAACACCCTTCCTTGTTCATTGTATTTTTCTTTTAAAGGATGATTTTGTGACAATAATAATGAGATTTATAGCACTATCCAAAAGCATCCATGTTTTATTCTTATCATTTTTTTTCAAACTCTCCATCCATGGATTTAAATCAACATTCATCCTTTTTTCATCTATAAATTTTATTGGTTCCACCGTCCATAACAAAGCAATGTGATCTATTATTTAATTTTCAGATTCTGAATTAGAAAAGAATTGTCTCCAATAATATCTCTTATATGAATGTTAACTCTTTTTATTCTTTGAGAAACACGTTAACTTACTTTAACACTGTGAACATCCTCTAATTAAACTTCATAAAAATTAGGATTTTTAAAACGTTTTTTATTCTATAGATTCTAATCTAACACTTTATTTTTCTTAACATATTTATTTTAGAACATAACCTCTAGAATTATCCTTAGAATAATTTTTATAAACATTCACATAACCTCTTATAATGATCTTTTAGATCCATTTATTGAAAAATAATTAGGATTTACCGATTAATGAGTTTCCCAAAAATCCCCATTATCCATTGCATCCCCAAATTTTCCTCCATTTCGCTCTTTATTTAAAATAATAATTATTTATGAATAATATAGGATGTTTCAAAGATATTTTCCAACCATAAAACTTTTCATATGGTTTTTTCTCTTCTCTGTGGCCAATTAATACTCTATTTTGAGTGTACATGGCCACTTTCAGGACCTCCTTACAATTGTGGTGAGTATTTGTAAATTTAATTAAAAATATCACTGACTTGGTTATTTATCATGATATTCTTCCTTTACATAACTCCATTATATTAATAAGTACTTAACACTAAAACAACATAATTTATTCCATATTTCTCTAGATAATTTTTTACATTAATAAAATTGTTTTTGATTCCATTATTTGACCATATTATATTCATTTTTATTCTAGTTTCATTCTACAATATTCTTCAAAATAATTTAATGTAATATAATAGTTTACTTTAATATAATATAAACATAACACATACTATCCTACTATGATCATCAAAAAATAATTTGAATTTTTTCCCACCACGAATTCTCAATTTATTTGTTGGACTACACACATTGGTATATTCCAACTGCATTAGATTTTATTCCCTTTTTTCTTTTTATGATGAGGGTTTCTCACCATTTCCCCCCTAAGTATTCATTACATGTTTTTTCCTTGTTACTTTTTAGACATGTAATTTAAACATCATCTTTCATCATTGATAAATTTTCCATACATTACTAGTTAATGTGACCATGAATTTAATTCTATAAGATGTTAAACATTTTTTTATAAGATATAAGGTATTCTATTTATAGTCCATATCATATAATATTCCTTCCATTATCCGTCACTATATACAAGTGTTTCTAATTTTTTTACTAATATAAAATCCATTAAATTTGAATGTGATCTAAAATATAGAGTCATATTACTAATTCACACTTAATAAATTGTTTTAGTTACCATAAACAAGGAGAAAAATAATATTTTTCAATTCACCTATGTCCAAATTTGTTTTACCAAATCCTTTGATCTTCAGGGATTTATAATTTCCAAATAAGATTTTTCATTCATCTCTTCAATAGATGATAAACCATAATATACATGTATATTACATAACTTTAGATTAATTTCCAATACTTCTCACAATCAAATATAGCCCAGAGCTAATATTTTTAGTGTCTTTAGAGATTTGATACACAAGAAACTTATTTTATAGTATTTCCATTATACCCCACAAATGGTTTTCTCATATGATACCCTTTTAGACACATTATACATGACACCTTCAGAACACAGGATATGGGAACTTTATAACGTGTTGTATCATATTATTAGAAATGGTAAACAAAATAAGTATCAATTTAAGATCATATGTAAGCATAAATGTTTTTATGTGTATGGGAACATGGTCATGGTTAGGGGTGAAAAAACATATCTATAATACATTATCACAATCCATCCAACAAAACATGGTGGATAGTATCATTATTTAATATCCATTGTTAATAATAAGATAATTTTAAGGGTATTTAATTAAATTAAAAACACTTTTTAAGAGAATTATTCAATTATAATGAGTATTAAGAAGAAATGGATTTTATATTTTGACAATAACTATTTTAAATGAAAATAATTTATAAAAAATGGGAATTGTTATTACTTTATAAAACCATTATATATTGGAAGGTAATCATCGTGAAGATTATTAAAGTGGATGAAGGGAATATTTGATCATATATTATGTGTTAAAAAATTAATCCTTTCTCATTATTATAGGGAAAGAAAATATGATTGTCATAATAAATGATAAAATTATTCCATTAAGACAATTATAATTAACGTAAAATAAAAATAATAATAACTTTTAGTAATAAATTAAGTATTTATGAAGACATATATGGGACAATATAAATAATATGTACATTAATTATAAATATTTTTATTTTAAATAATAGATAAGTTCAATTTCACTTACATGCATCACTTTGGGTAAATTATAAACCAAAATAAGTTAATTAGTAAGATGTAATTTAATCCCTATAAATAACATGAGGATACAAAAATATGTGTTTTTAGAGGAAAATACATATATTTTTCAATAATGTAAATTTATTCATAAATAATCTCAATTTAAAAATATGATTGTAAAGGAAACCCTTAAAATTACTCCAAACTTCCATGAATGCAATTTAACCGCATATATATATATAAATTAACCATAGTAATCACTTATTTTAAAACCATATTATTTTGAATTAAATTTTATACTATTTAATTACAATCATTAATTATCAATATATAATTTATTTATTTTTTATTTCCATCATTAGATGTTAGTAATTTTAATTATTTCATACAACTTTCATAATAAAAACTTTTTTGATACCAATTTCATTATTACCATATTAGTCAATATTATGTAAACATATTCAGTGATTTATTTAGTCCCATTTTCATTTTATAAAATATATGGGTATGATTCATGGTAATGGAATTTGGTATGAACATTTTTTTAGTAATTTATCGACAATAACAATTTACTTTATAATGATTGTTCATTATTTTGTTTCACCATTCCAAAAAACTATCAATAACCTAAATTACTCTTTATTATCTTATATTATATTTATTAATGACCTTATACTAAATAATATTATAAATAATAAATATAGTATATGTATAGTTCTATTTTCCCCCATTTATAATCATTTTCACATTTTGGAGTATTTAATGGTCGAGCCCCTGTGGTGATATGGTCCTTTTCCATATAGATTGACATTATAAAAAATTAATGGTACCATTATTTGTGAAATGTTTTTCCCCTATGGTGGTATTTAGAAGGATTTTTATCTTGGACAATTATTCTGGATATTTTATATTTATTAAATAAATATTATTTATTCCCACAAGTTAAAACATTACTATCCTAAAAACAATTCCAGATAAAAAATTTTACTCCATGATTGAGTTTGAAATGAATGGTCCTTCCAATGTGTGGAATAATTTTTATTTGGATTCTACCCCTCATGTTGGTCCTATTTAATTTTTATTTCAATTTGATTGGTTTGGGTTATTAAATTTCTTTATTTTCCTCCCCTCTGTCCCCATTCCCACACAAACAAAATCACCCCTATTTTTGTGGATGATGTAGTGCTCATCGAATCTGACAGAGGTGGGAATAATTAACTTGGGATGATTTGAGTGAGGATCTAGATGCAGCGATCACAGAACATGGATCATAATAATACAATCATAAATCTCCATAAATAATCTTTGAGGTATGGATTTTTAACTTTTATTCCTCCTCATTTGGATTTAAATATTGATTATGGATATTGTTTGATGAGTATCATTGCATACTAGTTTTATTTTTATCTACCATGTTTCATCTTAGGGATTTTTGGATGAAATGGGATGTTCAAAAGAGGCATTTGTTTGGAATTTTGGACAACATGGAATATAGTATTAGGAACACATGTCAAGTTGTATATTTTTTTTATTTATGGTTTGAGACAATATCGACATGAAATGTTTTCCATATAGACATACCCTGTAGGACTCTTTAGCACATGGATAATTTTTTGGCACTATACACAACTTGAAAATCCAAGTATGGTATATTATATAAACAACTACACACCATGTTATGGTTTTATAGCATGGTATATGGACTTGTGTATAGAATTGGGACCCATTTCAAGTGCATGTCATGTACTTGTACATTCCATATCAAGTTACAAGACATGACCAGTGTGGGGGTACTTAATCAGGTACCTGTGTATCGCACACACCCTATATATATAGAACAAGCCATGTTCTTAGAACTAAAATTAATGTTTTGGTTAATATAAACACCTAGAGTGGTGATTTTAGTATACATGATGTGTACACCTAGTGCACACCATATATTGTCCCCTTATGGTGTTTTGTATGTTTCTCACCCAAGAGATGGATTTGGAAAAATATTTAATCAATTTTGAGTATCATTTTTCAAAGGATGAAATGGTGGGTTAATTTTTAGAATTATATATTATTTTCAATATGATTTTATCATTGTATGTGGATATTAATAATATACTGAGGATGAAAACCCCAAATGATGGAGAAGAGTGGTTAAGATGACAATTGATTTCCCATAGTGTAATTCAGATTTTTTGTATGGGACACTCACATGTTTCCTAAGGATAATAATCTTAAGGAGGTTGTAGATTATCAATCCATACAGGATAGAGAGTATTGGTTTAGTTAAATTTTTTAAATTCCCTCTTTATAGTAGATTTACTCCCATAGACTCATATAGATGTGGAAATAATGGAGATTCTCCTATTTACCATGCACCCTAACTTTTTCAATATCATCTCTCAAAGACATGTTTTGTTTTAATAATAAATATCATCGCACCCCCACCCCCAATTCATTGTAATTTTTGACCAAGGGAGATATAGAAGTAGTTTCAAAGAATTATCAATGATTTCCTTTCACATAAATGATAGTTCTAGTTACATGACGTCAGTAGAACTATTAGAAATTTGTTTTATATTCTCCCTTGATAATTATATTTTAATGATAGTGTATGTCATCCCTTGTGAAAATATAGTTCTTATCCCCCCTATTGAGTGGGGTGTATATCCACCACAATAGGATATAAACTCTTTATTATCCCTAATTGGATGTTTAAGATATGTATTCCTTGGATGGTTCTTTTTATCTTCATAGATGGTCTTGGACTTTGCGATGGGTCTATACCCCCAATGCTATTTTAGTGGTGGAATCTAATAAATAGTGGTTATTCAGCATATATGGATCAGACTGTAGAAAGAGTATCTCAATGATCGGTTGATTTTTATAATCAGTCGTGGATCCCCAAATATAGTTGATTCTATATCTTGTTAATAGAAATAAATGATCATTAAGGATGTTTTGTGATCTTGAGGTCCTGTAGACTAGGGTCTAATCATAGTACTTCCAATAGAGGAGCGAGTTTTTTGTGGTTTTTTCAACATGTATAATTGATTTTATTTACCTTTTACTATGTATAGGATGCTTTTATTTTATCAACAATGTTAGTTATGAGGAGTGTGTTTCCCCTATGATTATCTAGAAGGTAGATCTTCTCTCATGGATCGGGGTGCATATTTTTTATACTGTATGAATGTGTGTGATATGTGTCGTGGGTTGTGTTCTCCACTGAGATTAGGGTGTCAGGGATCACTGTTTCAATAAAATGGAATATAAATAACTTATTATTCGACCTATGTGTTGGGATGATTATTACCCTATAGAATTTGGAGTGGTTCATTGTTTACTGCATTTCTTTCAATGTGGTATCTTACCTTTTGGATCCCTGGGGTATGGATTTTCTTTTGGAGTGTTGGTCCACCATCTAAAAGACTGAGAGAGTTAAATCTTTAATGTTATGGAATCTTAGGTGGTATATTCCTTTGATTTTTTGGGTGGATATGTGTCTCTTCTAGTGTTTATCCCCCAATAAGGTTGGGATACAGGAAGGTATCTTCCCCTAATTGAGATACATGATTATGGGGGCCTTATCCAATGGGATGAGTGAATGCATTAGGTGTGTTCAGAATAATCCAAAGAGTTTTTCTAGAGATATTTATTTTTGATGCAGTGGTGGTTCATCCACTAAGTGTCCCTTCTTCATTTTTTGAGTGATTTGGTTGTGTCGTTCAACCTCACCTGTGTGCTAAACTAAAGTCATATTTCCTATTTTTTTAGTCATCCTTATAGTTATTTTCACCCTCACTCCTAGAAGGGCCTCTTGCCTCTACATTGTGTTTCTTTGAATATGAATTATAGATTGGGAGCCTTTTAGAATTTGGTATGTGTAGTAATGGATCAAATTTATTAGTGAATATGGTTGGGATTTTCGAAACTGATTCTTTGGTTCATGTTTTCCATGACATAAGGATTAAGCTCACATATTTACGAGGATAGTTTATTTGCATTCATATTTTACCTTCATTATAGTACATATATTCTTTGGGTTTGTTTTTTCTACTATTAGAGTGGTGGTATATATATATTATTTTATTTTTAGGCTAAGGAATCTCATTTGTGGTATGCCTTATTAGTGCTAGTTACTACACTTTCACCTATTGAAGGTGGTCTTGGGGTGGAACACATGGCATATCGCCACCTAGGAGGGGTCTCAGTGAGTTGGGTCATGTTAGAGTTGTTTCAGATAATGGTTTTCCTAGGGATAGAGTTTGAGATATATTCCTTGTGAGTTTTAGTTTGGGACAAGAAAGGAGAAAATTATTAAAGATTCTTAGGTCTAGTCATCATACTAGGGAAACCTTCTAGATTTTGTAGATGGTTCATTCCTATAATAGGGCTATAATAATCTGGATTAATAGCTTGATCCCTCAAGGATTTGGTAATAGGGTATAGTCATGTTGGTTTATGCGTCATGTAATGGTCTATACATTGTTATTTCCATACTCTAACATACTACAAGTAATTTTTACACAATTCAATGGGAATGTTGAATTCTCATAATTGGAATGGTACTATTAGGAGTATAGAAATATAAAATCTATGGATGATAAGATCTCCAAGATTACTTATAGAAATGTAGGATTTCCATGTGAATCTATCTTGATATTCTAATAGTTCATACCATTTTAGGTTGGTTTAGGTATCCCACTCAATTATATACACTTTATAATCCCATATCTAATAATAATTCATGGATAGGATAAGTTGTCCCCCTATAACCATGGAGTCATGATCTCGGATCCCCTAACTGGGCTGGGTCAGTTATTCCATTTCCCTTATATGAGCATGTGATCCTCTACCTATAATATAGTATAGATATGGTTAGGTATCCCCATGTTTCCAAAAGCATGATACTCTATATGTGAATTGAATCCCCTCATCTAAGGTGTTCTCTAGTGAGATGTGACTTTCTCAACTTAGGGGAAGGGTAAGGTATCCAACCTCATCATGTTGGCATGTGATCCCCTATCTATGGGTAAGTTATGTATAGAGCCAGGTATCGCTTGTTGTCCTAGAGTGATATCCTCTGTCAAATACATTATGTAGGGTCTAGTATCCCACAATATTATCTAGATGATTGATCCCATTATTATGGGTTACTAAATATAGGTTCAGCCCCCCCCCCCATGGCCTTAGGGAGTGATCCTCTATTTTTAATTGCAACACTTGTTTCTATGTTGTCTTCTAATGAGGAATGAAATTCATATTTATATTATTTTGATGATATGTAGGGATTTACCCATATCCATAGTGAGTTAGTTACTCCCTTGATCAGTTTATTGACACTCATATGAATGAATGTCTATATCCTTACATATATGATTTATCAAAGATGTATAACAAGTAATGTTTTTTTTTCGTTCCTTGGCTAGGACTATAGTCAAAGTTAATCTATGGTTACACATGATAATTCAAGATAGGCTCTTTACAATAGAGATCAACTAGTGTGATGACCCAGATTCAAGGTTTGGGAACCTTTGTTGGAATGTATATTCCTCCTAATGTATGTGGGAAACCAATAATTGGATCCCCATCATGAGTATAATGTACATATGGCGGATAAAAACAAAAAAAAATCATGGAGTGGTGTATCTACCTAAGGATATAGTAGTTTCTCTACCTAAGGATAGAGTGTTTTTCATTCCACTAACAGGCTCTCCCTTTGTGAAATTAGGTGAAGAAGATGAAGTATGGGGGAGAGTGACTGTGTTGATCTTGTTGTTCTACACCAACTTTATTCCACTCACATTGGATATTAATCTGAAGTTAGGCATTTAATTTCTATTCATGAACCATTTTCATAATTTTTTATTACTAAGACTCAAATTATTGTTATATGTGATAGTTAAGGGACATTGGAATCTTTCCCCCAAGAGACGGTGAGGCATGGAAGTCTCATCAATCTATGATTTATTGGCATCAATGTGTTCACCCATTCCCCCATCCATTACACTAATAGACTCTCCCTCTTCCCAAATCGCTGAAAAAGATGAAGGAATATGGAGAGTGTCAGTTCATTCCACAATCATTCTCTATCCAGCCATAGGGAGAGTGTCAGTGCATTCCACCAAGTCTTCATCTCCCTCACACTGCAAGTAGACCACTTCATCCAAAAAATACTGCTTTCTTCTCCTCGATTTTCCTCATGTCTCATGAAGAAGACCACCCAAAGAGCATAGTTGTATAGATAGGTCTCATAATAGGAACCAACCACCCCTAGGGAATGTGATTACATTCTTCCATTAAAAATACAAAAATTACATATATTTGGAAACACTCGATGTTGATGACCCCTCTAGATAAACCCCCTAAACCTTCCCTCTAAGGTGAATCTCTCCAGGTAGTTCACTAGCATTTCTAGGGGACTCCAGCTGTACTGTAGGGTGCGTCGGCAATCGACTTCCATTTTCACCCTCGCAGCGCGCTCACAGTTGGTGAAAAAGATCGTTATGAAATTGAGAACTTCGATGTGTGTGTAATTTATATCTTCCAATAGTGGAATATCAATCAGTCTCCTAAAATGTATATATATGCACGAGAAGTGTTCCACCATCTTCATGGGGAGTAACGAGAGGATCTCTAAAATTATATCCATTTGTAGATTGGTGTTGCCATCGAGGTCTCTACCACCACCTTCCATGAAATCAGTATCTTGTTCCCGAAGCCAACTGAGGATAATGATCATATATCAAAGGATTTCAGAAAATCCCCCATAACCTGGAATATCTTTTATTATTATAAATTATTATTTAAATAAAAATGTATTTAGTTAAAAATATATTACATAGCATTTCTAAAAATTCAATATCTTCAAAAAAATTACTTTCCAATAATTTGTTGGGTTTTAATAAATTTTAGTCCCTCTATTTCATTCAATCATTTCATATAAATCATCATATTGGAAATTAAATTAATGATAAGTAAAATATAAAAAATAAATTTTAAATTAATCGTCTTGAAAAAAAATATTATTTCTTATTTTTTATTATTTTATACCAAATTTTATTTTGATATCTCAGAGAAACATATATATTTAATGTATCATAATCTTGATAATAAATGCATCTCATCCCTTCATATCTATAACTATAATTTATGAACCATCTATAATGCCCAATTTTATTGTAATATTTGTTAACAATCAGATTGCAACATGTGTAAAAAAAATAATTCACACCATTGGATAAAATGGAATTGAAAATCCACAATTGTCATATTTTTCTCAAATACCTATTTATACCATTATAAGAGTACATCATTAATCACAAAATATTGAAAGTAAATACTTTAAAAAATACAAGAAATTATAAATTGTGAAAAAAGGTAAAAATTTAACTACTTATTTATATAAATATTTTTAAAACATTCAAATAATTTATTTGATTTATAGTTAGCTATATATTAAGGAAAACATTAAACTTTAAATAATTTATAATTGTATTTTAAATCTAAATTAATGAAACCAATAAAATTAATATTTTAAAAATATTTTCAAAATGAAAATCATTTTAAAAATTATATAATATGTTATTATTATAAAATTGGGGAAATTATTTTCAAATAATTAAGAAAAAATAAATAGTTTAAAAACCTAATGATTTTTTTATTACTTTAAAAAAAATATTTTTATAAACTAGAATTTCAAAATAATTTTTTAAAACCTTATAGAAATATTAATTTTTATTTTTATGTTAAAAATAATAATTTGAAACCAAATTCAAAAAGAAGTAAAAAATAATTCTTAAAAATAAACCTTAAATATATTATAAAATAAATTATTTATATACTGAATACTTTTTGGATATTTGCAACTAAATAATAATTTTATATGCCTATTCTAAAAATCATATATGTAATTTTTTAAAAACTTATTCTCAAAAAATATTAAATTAATTATATGTAAAACTTAAAAATTATAATTAAAAATTTTCATCTTGAAAATTCGTGAATTCCTATTTTTGAATAATTTTTGACCTAGTTTTATTTTGACATCTGAGATGGATATATATATATATATATTTAATTTGAAATATTCATAATAATAAATGCTTCTCAACCCTTAATATCTACATAAATACTACTTAGTGAAAAGGTCTCATGTTGATGGGTGAACATGACCCTCAAGTTGGAAGTTTATTGGCTGTAAAAATACACCTGTTCAGAATGGAAGTAGAAGAAAAAATTATCATCTCATGATGGCGATATTAACCTGAGGGTCGGGTCTATCATGGGATGGTTTCCATGTGTAAAACATTTGATGTGGTAGATGATCACAATTTTAAATTAGAATTATTTTTAAAAAACAAATTATTTTATTTGAATGTGTTAGACATAAATAATCTTAAATCTTGCTAGAATGAATTTACAAAAATCAATAACTTATAAACATTAAATAAAAACAAAATAAATAATAACAATTCATTAATAATTAATATAATTATAAAAATAAAAATTAATAAAAATATAATAATAGTAAATATAACTAAAAGTGTAATAGTAATTAATAATTAGTTATATGTTTTAAAAAAATATTATAACTGCTAATAATTGTTTTAAAAATATACATTTTTTATGTTTATTCACACTAAATTTTTTGATGGAATTTTTTGTCAGAATATTGTATTATTTTTATATATTAATATATAATGTATGAATATACCAAAAATTTGTATTAAAAATTCCCTCTCAAGAAATTAGTTGTAGATTTATATAAGAAATATATTATGTATAGGAAATAAAAAATAGAAATTTTCATTGGTCTTTTTAATTTATTATTTATATTATTGGTATACTATCACTTATAATTTATGTGGAAATCCAAATATAAAATTTCACATGAAAATTTTCATTTCAAATTTCTTCTGTATTTTTCTATTGAAAATTTTCATTGCTTATTTGTGTATTAATCTAGTTTCACATGTATTTTTTGGAAATTAGGATTGAAAATTTGTGATGATAAGTTTTATCATATGATCTAAGAAGTAAAATAAAACTCAAATAAATGTAAAACCAATCCTCAATAGAATCATCATTCAAGTAATAACAGACATTGAAAAAATAGATCATACTAAGAATACACTTATCGCAAAAAACATAGATTTCATTGATAGATTTGAGTTTTCATTAAAAATATTCAATGAATTATTTGACATTCCATTGTAAACATGTACATAAAATTATATTTTATATGTTTATTTGAATATATACACATATATATGTATGTATGTATATATATATATATAAATTCAAATTACATACTGTAAATTTTCACTAAAATATTTTATTGTATATTTATATTATTGGGGATTTATAATGTAAATTTAATATAAGAAATTCAAATGAAAATTTGCATTAATGTTTTATATACATTCTGAAAATTTCCCCTTAAAATTTGTGCTTGATGTTTAAAATATAATATTACAGTGTTTATTTTCATTTTTATGTTTTTTTTGTGTGTTTTTAGTATTCATTTAAACTTTCCATCACACATTGATATTTTATTGGAAATTTTTAGTGAAATTTTGTTCTATGAATTTTAAATGAAATTTTGTAGTGGAAAATATACATGGAAATATTCCACTAGAAATTTAAATGGAAATTGGACATAAAATATTCTAGTGGAAATATTCACTTGAATTTTCTAGTGGAGATATGAACTAAAGGTTTTTAGTGTAAATTTAAAAGGAAAATTTCTAATGAAAATTTATATTTTTATTTATTTATAAATAATTTTATTTTCCATTTAATATGTTAATTTTAACTCCTAGTTAAAGTTTTCACTAGAAATATTTTGGAATGTTTTCACTTGAAATTTATTTATGAAATATCTAGTTCAATGTTTTTATGAAAAAATACATTATTTTTATATGTTTAAAAATATTTGAAATGAAAATATAAATATTCATTTATTTATGAATTCTTTATATTTAAATTTTCAGTTTAAATATAATAAAATTAATGTTAAAATTTGAACTCAAAATTAAATACCTTGTATAAATTTACAGCAATAACAATAATTTTACAATTGGATGATGTAAATTTCCTATTAAAATTTTCAATTAAAATTATATTGTTTATTTATATTTTTAATTTTACATAAATATATATAAACATATCTTTATATACATGTATTATAAATTTGAATTTTAAATTTAAATTGAAAATTTTTAGTACAAATTTATTTCAGTGGGGATTTATAATGAAAATGTAAAACACAAAATTCCAATTTAAATTTACATGGATCTTTGTATATACGTATTGAAAACTTGAAATATAAATTTTTCATTTGAAATATGTGATTTTATATTATTGGACATATTTTTATTTCAATTTTCCTTTGTGTTTTTTTTCATTTTAAATTTCAATCATACCCAGATATATTATTGAACATTTTTAGTGAAAACTTGCATTATGAATGTTAGGTAGAAATTTCTAGTTAAAAATATACATTGAAATATTTCCAATATAATTTTGAATGGAAATTTATACTAAGCCTTTCATATGGGTATTTTCACTAAAAGTTATTACGGTGTTAGGTACACACATTTAAAATAGTATTTATTTCGAGACAGTATACATGAGAATATTGAGAAGATATTATTTTACATACACATGATTTATAAAGTGTTTAATGACTCGTATAAATCCCTAAAAAATACAATAAATGTTTTTCATGTAAATTTTAATTTTAAATTTCTATTAAAAACTTAATTTTTTTAGTAATTAATATATTTTCACTGAAATTTGGAGTAAAAATGTGAATTATTATTTCATTTGGAAATTTTCATTATAAATTTCCAGGGAAAATTTATACTGGAAATTTTCTGTGGAATTATTCACTGAATATTTAAAGTGGAAAATTCCACAAAAAATATCCGAATGAAATATGTAGTTTCACTAAAAACAATTCATATTAAAAATATAAATAATGAATTTTATATATAACAAATATCTTAATGAATATTATATATATGTTTATATATTTAAAATTATATATATATTTAGATAATAATTTGAAATGAATAATGAACAATATATACTAATAGAATTAAAATAAAATTTAAAATATACATAATAATATCAAGAGTTATATTTATATTATTGTGTATATTTATATTATTAATAAATAACATAGTAAATATTAGTTTATATATTTTATATATATATAATAAATATTATGTTATATATATTTTTGTGTGTCTATGAAGAATAAGGATCGGTAATAGTGTAAAAAAAGAATGCACAATGGGGGGATTTTGGGAAAAAAACCAATTTGAGATTCAAGTCCACATGCCAACTTGAGATGCTTTAAATCCGTAGAACTATTGGACATGTTTTTTATTTCTAGAAGATGGATATAAAAAAGGAAAAAGGATAACTACTAAAAAAACCCATTTATAGAGGTTCATTATAATAAACTTTTTCAAAAATCATAATATTAAAAATAAATAGCCCCAGTATATAAGGATTCATTATATTTTAATTATAATAAAAAATAATATCCTAGAATCATTTTTGTATATTCATATTTATATTTTTCTCACAAAATTTTTAATTAAAATATATATTTTAATATAATTTCTAATAATATCATTGAAAAATTTGAATATATGTACATGATTTATATAGCATACAAATTTATGTACCGTGTTTTTTAACACTTTATATATAATATATAAACATATGATACTTGAAAGTGATACTAAATGTATAATAATAAAAAATAATTAGTTTATATTTTTTATATACCCATTGTTTGTGTACATATAGGATTATATATATATATATATATATATATATTATTTTTTGTTTGTTTTTTGTTTTATTATATGCATTATTTATTTACATTAATGGTATAAAGTGTGTACTTTTTAAAAAATAAATATATTATTTATAATACAATTATTTAAAATAAATATGTGTCTATATATAGCCATATATATATATAAATTTTTTTTACAAACATATATGTAAATTTTCATTGAAATTTTATAATGAAAATTATATATGTTTTTTAACTGAATTTTCAATAAAAAATTCTAGTGTAAAATTCAAACGAATATTTTTAGTTGCAAATCATAAAATGTATTTATAAATACAATGTGTGTGTGGATGTGTATATGTTTATACATATAAAATGATTACACACACACACTTACTCATAATTTTATAATAATAAATAATAAAAAATAATAATAAATGAACAAATTTTTATATCCTTTATATACAACAAATATAAAGAATTCTGTATAAAACTATAGAGAATGAATTACATTATAGATCAATTTGTGACAAAAATATTTGGTGTAAATTTAAACTAAATTGTTAGTATAAAATTATATTTTTTGGAAGCTTTCATTGAGAAATTTACATTACAAATTAATTTACCATTTAAAGTTTTACTACAAGTATGAATATATGTATACATAATTTGAATAGTATTCAATTTAAATTTTCGTGTATGTATGTATGTATGTATTCACTTGAAATTTTTTGTGTAAATTTATAATTAAAAATTACAATTGACCTTTATATTTTAACGTATAAAAATGTGTATTATGTATATATTCTTTATAACATACACTACATATTTTCACTACAAATTTTCAGTATAAATTTACATTGGTAATTTCCAATGAAAATTTACATTGTTCATTTTTTATTAATATTTTTTCATATAAGTATAAAAATTTATAATTTTAATTTGTATAAGAAATTTATATTGTATTATTAGAGCGTATATTTATATTCATGTGGGTTTCTACATGTGTAATTTTATGTGAAAATCTCTATTTTTTATGTTGTGTAGTAAATATATAGTGGAAATTTTCACAAAAAAATTTCTCTAAAAATTTACAATGAAAATTTCCACTTAATATTTCAATAAAAAATTCCCATTTTAAATTTATATACCATATTTCTAGTATAAATTATTAATACCAATTTATAGTGATGTAATATACACTATTTAGGTATGTATTTATAAAGGTTGTGTACAAATTTCTTGTGTAAACTCTCAATTAAAATTTTCGGTGAAGTTTTCATTTTTTATCTATAGATACATACATACACACACACACACACATATACATATATATTAAGTAAAAAATTATTCCAAAAAAATTCTGCAGAAATTTTTCACTATAAATTTCCATAAGAAATTGACAATTCAAATTTTCTTAGGAAAAATACATTATTTATTTATGTGTTAATATTTTTGAACTAAAATTTAAAACATGAATTTATTTTAGAAATTTAGTAATTTTTGTTTCAGTATAATAATTATAAAAATTAAGAGGAAATTTTTACTGTAAATTTGAATTATGAGTTTCTTGTCACATATTGTACTCAAAGTTTCTATTTCATATTTTAATTACAAATTTCCAATGAAAATTGCATTTTTTTTATTTAGATATTAATATATTTTTATTATAATGTTATATAGTGGAAACATGCCCTATAAATTTACATTGGAAAATTACACTATATATTTATATTAGTGTAAATATTTACATATATTTCCAATTCAATGGTTCTACCCCTACTATACCAATGGTGGTGTTTGGGTGGTCTTGGTTTCAAGACTCCTCAAATGCATTTATTCCATTATTTTTCCCCCTCTCTATAAATAATGTAATAAAAATACCTATATATGTATTTTTATATGTATACACTCAAAATTTTCACTATAAATTTTGGTAAAAAAATGAATTATATATTTATATTAGGATGTATGTACACACATATATGGATTCACACACACACAGATATAGAAAAAAAATTAAATTGAATTTTGACATTGGAAATTTATGCTGTAATGTTTATTAAAAGTTTTTAGTTAAAATCTCTACTTAATCTTTATTGGTTAAATTATCAAAAAAATCTAGTGAAAATTTAGATTTCTTATTTAGTATTTATATATTTTCATTGTAATTTTATGTTAAAATTTGGTCATCAAATTTGCACCAAAATTTTGTAGTAGAAGTTTTCATTAGAAATTTCCATAGGAAATTTTTAGATAAAATATTCAATATAAGATTACATTGTAAATTTTAGAATTCTTATAATAAAATTTACATTACCAATTTTTAGTGTTAAATTTCACCTCATATATTGATTATATATTTCCATTTAAAATTGTAAAATTTTATTGAAAATATAATATTTTAGTTAATATATATGAATATAATTATATTAATATATATTTGTATAAAAATATTAATTTCATCCAAAATTTTCCAATAATAATACTAAATTTTCATAGAGAATTACAATTGGAAATTATATAGGAATTGTGGGAGCTACAAATGGATACTAAATTTTTGGGAATAAAATCACACTAATGGATTAAAATTTTAATCATGAATATTCAGTGAAAATTTCCATGGAAATTATTGAATTTTTTTACAACCTGATCCACTAGGTCCCGCTTGGATTATAGTTTTCCAAGTATGAAATCCAAATCACACCTAAAATAAGTTATAGGCTTATAATAAGCACCAAGTATGCATATCATACAAATTGGAGGACTTAGTAAAAGGTACCTAAACACACACATAAATATACAAACCAAAATAACATAGAAATGAAGGATAAAACTTATACCAAGATGCATTAATACAACTAAATATCACATTTGATTACAACATAATTATTATAAACATAATATGGATAAATACAAGCCCACCAAATCTATAAAAGTGTCCAATATGCTACTACATATGATCTTGTAATCATATACAACTCATGGAAGAAAATGTGGTATTTATAGCTAAACTATGCCCCACTTGTTCACAGTCCACCTAAGACTCCATCATAAGGCCTATTGTCTTTATAATCCATGACATGTGTGGTCAGATCCAATTTAAGGGTGAGTATAACTTATCAAATATAACGTCCCAAAATAACCAAACATAAAGCATCAAACCGAGTCAACTAATAATAATGGATAAAATCAAGATAGATTTACTCAAGATAAACACAGTGTCTCATAGTAAGGTCACAACCATAATACCAGTGTAGTATTTCAATTAAGACTTCATTTAATTCTTGACTGGGAGAGCTCACTCCTCAAGTATTTCTAATAACGATAGTTCTTGTAGAACCCTCTAGTCTTAGGTACGTATTACTTTATATATTTATTTTAAGAATATATATTGATCAGGATATGTTTTATGAGGTATGTAAGAGTTTTGGCATGCATTGGAGGAATTTATGGAGGTGCACATTTTGATAATGGTTAATATAAACTATACACCCCATCTAGGAAAGCGTATCACTAGTGTGATTGGTGGGACAATATCTCCACGTGATTAGAACATGATTTGTTCAATCTATGTGGATTCCTAGGGGAATCCATGAATTGTTGAATATAGGGAAAATCATGGTTGTTATATGGTATATCTAACCATAAAAATCATCCATGATTGGGGATGGCTTGTGATAGTATCAGTACACATTTGTTGCATGGTTTTTAAACCATGTACTGTATAGTAAGAAGAAGAAAATTTTTGGATCTAATTAGAAATAGATACTTAAACACTCAATTTTACCCCAAGTATCCCATATTAAAACTCTTTTTGATCCAAAGTCCTGAGATAAAATTCCTTTTAATCTAAGAGAATGTTTTACATGATTCCAAGCCTGTTGGATATCCTGATTCACTGGTAAGTCTTTTTTATTAGTTCTTATTCTTATATATCTTCTCCTTTTCATTCCCATAACCTTAGATCTTACATTTTGGGTATATATCCATCTTACATGATTATAATTTTCATCTTTATGGTTTCATATCTTGAAGTAATGGAAATCTAAGATCGGATATAGATTCTTGTTGTGTCATTATTCTCTTTCACCAACGTTTGCGAGTTAGGTGGATTCTCTTTTAATGCCACATTATTAGAACATAAAGGCTTTCTTTTATATTGATTGATTGTTTTTAATTATTGGTAAAACCTACTATGAATATTTATGGAAACAATTATAGTATTGATGATGGGAATTTTGGAAAGTTAATAGTTTATTGAAAATTATCTTGAATGGTAATTTTAATGTGATGGTTTTAAAATTATGGATTTTTATTTGATTGGTAGAAAATTATTGTTGATATTTTTTAATTAAAATAATTCATATGTGAAATAGACTAGAATGGAATTTTTCATACATGGTTGGTGTGGGTTTTTTTCATTTGACATGATCCAATTGAAGGGGTGTGTTCTATGGGGGAACCTCATATTGGTTACCTTTTGATGACTTGGTAGATTTATGAGAGAATGCTCATGAGTTTGAAATAGTCACCTAGGCATGCACATGTGGATGTATGTATATGTGGAATCATGGATTGGGTATTATAAATGGAGTTGAGAAAGGTTTTAAAGGCTTGTTTTATTTCTTATCATATAATAATGTTTTGGATTTGATGTAAAATGTTTAAAATTTCTTTAAAATATTTTATATAAATGTTCCAACAAGTTATTTCCTAGTTGCATGAGTTGGGAATTAATTGGGGAAATACTATTATGATTGTACTGATCCCCTTATGTGGAACTATTGTTCATTTTATTTTTGATCTATCGAGACATAGGTATTGAAAATGTATATAATTTCTTTTGTGATGCTTCTTGATACCGTGGGCATGGATTGTCGAGTTGGATCATGGTGCAAGTTGGGACTTGTTGGTCATTATATTTTGTGTCATTGGATGTTTTTGTCTTTTATTCCTCTAGTCATGTCAGTTGTTTTCTTTTTTAACTCTAATATTGTTGTTGAATTGATTATTTTGAGTTTTTTTTGTACTCCTTCATCATATAGTGTTTTTTTATTATAGACTTTTTGTTTGGACGTTTAACGTTTACATGAAAAATCATCCCCCAAATTTTCTTGAGGAAATAAGAATTTATTAATAGTATTTTGTGTATTGGAGATGTGACCTAAGGTCAGTAACACCCACCACATCTTCCAAATCTAATGGATGAGGGCGGGTTGTTAAAAATTGTATCAGTTTATTTGATCATTGGGTATTAGTTTTGTTCAATACAGGCGCATGAAATTGTATCTGTCTTGAAAATATTGTTTGTATATTGGAATTATTATCACTTTACGAAACCAATTGGGACACGTTCGTCCAATAAGGGTAGAAACAAGGAAATCACAACCCTATAGAAGGGGTAAATTGAATAATCTGGTATGTATACAAGAGACAGAAAATAAGATGATGGGGAGTGCTAGAAACTTATCCTAAAATCCAAAGAATAAATAATTTAACAAGATATATGACCCAATGTATCAGAATAGGATCTCATGAGAATTTATGAATGAAAGTTGAAAGTTGATGCCATAAAGGAGAAAGAAGTGTGGTTAAATAAACAAGATAGAATACTGGCTCGAGAATACATTCAGATTAAAATCAACTCAGAGGAAATTATTCAGACAATGGAAAGGATGATTTCTCACCTAGAAGAGCTTATTAGAGAGGATCTAGATATCTAGGTTAGTATGCTACACTGGGAACTTTATAGAGAGGTTGAGTCAAGTAATACTAGTCTTGTGTTTATCTATTTTGTGAGCTCTTTCCGTATGTAGTAATAGCCTTTTTGTGAACTGTGGGTTCCCATTTTTTCTAAAAATGGATTAATAGAAAATTTGAATTTGGATGGTAGTATGACTTCACACATGGACTAAATTTTTCATTATTTAGTAAATGATTTGTGGAAATGGTGAAAAATTATTATTTTTTGAATATGATGGAAAAAAATTTAAATGATAAAATTTTTAAAATGCTTGATGGTGATATTTTGAAAATGATTAAAATATTTAATTGTGAATATTTTTTATCATAGATCTTTTTGAAATGGTATATTGAAATTTCATATCCTTCAGTTGCCAGGGAGTGAGACTAAATTGAGTTAGTTTTTGTTATAGAGAATAAAATTGGGTAGGCACTACAAGAACCAACCAAAAGAGGCTATTGAGAATTTGGTTGCACCTAGTCTACAAGTGAACCAAAGGTTGGTCAAACGTATTTTCTTGGATATTGAAAATGTTGATAGAGGGAATAGAATGGATGAGTCATGAAAATTTAAGCATTCAATTCAGTTCCAAAAGTCGAATCTACACATCATTGAGGGTGATTCATATCCATGAAAGGTATATGTGTGGATGAATTGGATGAATCAAAACTTTTATTTCCTTGAGATACCAGTAGAGTTGAACGTGACGTTGGAGAGGTTTATGTGGGAGGATATAGCTTGACAATGGTGGGATTTAGTAGTTCAAACTAAATTGGACCACAACAAGACATGGGATAATTTTGAAAAACTGTTGAATAAACAATTATATCCTCAATATTTTATAATTTCTAGATCAATGGACTTATTCATTGTGACATAGGTGAATCTATCAGTAACAGAGTATGTGGATAAATTTATTAATTTAGTCTACTTTACATTGGATTTTCATCATGTACTTACTTAAAGGAACACATTTTTGATTCATGGGTGAAACCAGCTATTCTCCCACAGATTGTAGTACTTTCCATAACAGATTATACAGAAATGGATAATAGAAATATGGTAGTAGAGAGTTACATCTCAGGAAACACGGTTGGAGGAAGCATGTTTATTCTTATGAGAACATGTGGGAACTCCAATTCTAGAAACAATTATAGGATGGAAACCTTTTATCAAGGGGGTGGTATATCTATGTATCGTACTATCAGATCGTTTTACATTCCTCCATCTATGAAGAGTAATCTTGGATGTTTTTCGTGTGGATATTTTGCGCATATGGAGAGATATTGTATGGAACCGCCTAGAGCATGTCATAATTACAATACGATGGGTCATATTTATCATTATAATCATTATTATTAAAGGTCATGTGGTAGGTACACATCTCATGTTTCTCATAAATTGTATGCTTTGAGAGGATGAGTGTTGCATAATATATCTTGTCAACAAAATAGGGAAATATATAGTGAATCTATGAACACCATGAACACTCACCCTATGATATCTCAATAAGGTAAAAAAGAGAAAAATGTAGTATGAAATTATATGGAGATATAAAATTATAACGGATAATCAATTCAGACCTTCAACAGTGATATGTACAATTATTTTTAATTCAACTCATTTGAAATATTTGTTTGATAAAGGTGCATCCCGCTCATTTATTTCTTTTCAAGTCACTACTTTGATGGGTTTACATGTGTAGATGATTCCTTTTGTTTTGAAACTCCAAACACCATTTGGAGAATGATAGTTCTGATCCTTAAAATGTTCATCATGTTTGATAATAATCAATGAGATTATGTTGCAATGGAATTTCTCTATGGTAAGGATGGATATCTAAAACATTATTCTATGAATGGATTGGATGACGAACATTCATACCCATATCAATTGTTATACATGATATGTAAGTTTCAAATATTCTGATAGGGTAAGGAATATATTTAAAGTAGATTTGGTGGTGGATTAAAGTAGTGATGGACCCTAGCTACTGATGGTTAGAACTATCACATACCAATTTATAGCAGTTTATTTGGAATCAAAATATGAGATTTGGAATATAGATATTCAAACTATACTGGACTAGTTCCATGATATTATCCTAACAATTCATCAGGGTTTCCACCCAAAAGAAAAGTGGATTTATTATTGATCTCCTACTGGGGAAAAATCTATCTAACTATCAACATATCAGATGGAACCAATAGATTTGAGGCAATTGAAATATTAGATGGAAAATTTGGAATGTAAAGGGATCATCTTATGAAGAATGTCTTCATGGGTAGTATAGATTCTTTTTTGAATAATGTTTGTCGAACTCTTACAGTTTTCATAAATTATCATATGCCTAAAAAAGTTTTGATAAATAACCAGTATCCTCTTTCACACATTGATGACAAGTATGATCAATTTATTGGTTTACATTTCTTCTCTAAAATTGAATTGAATTCAGTATATTACCTACTGTAGGTTTGTAAAGAGGATATTTTTTCCTACATAATGGCTCACTGAACACTCAAGAGAGCTGAATTGAGTTCCTAAAATTTTCTTTTTTAGAAATCCCCTATGTAAGGCCCTGACCCCAGTTACCCAATGTCGGTGCATTATTACATAACATTGTCATGATCACAAGAAAGATCAAGTCTCGAAAGACCAATTAGTTTAGTATCATTGGAAACACTAGATACAATCATAAGGTTTTACATTACATAAGAAAAACATCTTGTCTTCATATCCCCTCATATTATCCCTGCAGGTTATTCATAAATTACTTCTTCATAATCCCGGGAAAAATAAAACATTGAAAGTGGTGAGCTCAGATGCTTAGTAAGGATAACATTATAGCAGAAGCTTTCATAGATAAGCATAAACACTTAAGACAATTTATAATTAAAACAAAAGCCTTTTAAACGTGAACTTCAGCATAATATGGAAATGATAAAATGAAATAATGCCATCTTCTTATTCACATGGATATTCCACTAGTCGAATAATAACATGAAATATCAATAACTGCTTTCATAATGATGGAATGCATAATGCCAGACTATCATAACCACATAGCCAAGGCCTCGTGCCAAGACTACAAATAAGATTTTGTCAAGGCCTTGTGCCAAGACACTAGTTTGTCTCATGAGACCTACTGATGCATTGAGGAGCTATAGAGGGCTCCATCCGTCACTTATTAAGTCTAATGCATTCCTCATATGAACAGGTTTAAGCATAATATAAAAATTCGTATTAAAACTAGCATGTGAAATGTCAGTACTTTAACCACAATCCATGAATGGTTTAAAAATAGCACATCCACAGTCAAACATAACTAATTCGATACAATATAGAAGATTGTATTGTAACACATTAACCTCAATCAAGAATAATTAAGGATGTAGACATAGATGAAAATAATCATCAAAACCATTTGAGAGAATTATCCCCCTTTTTCTTGAAATCATTTAAAAGTCACACTATTTGTCAAGAAGCCGTTTAAAAATTGATTTTTGAATAAAAGTGTCCCATACCACTTTGAAACTATTAAAAGGAGTTTTAATATTAAAACTTTAATGTCCATATAAATAAATCCTTAAAACCATTTTATTAAAACATGGACATTAATGAGCATGATTTAGAAGAATAGGTCTTTAAAACATTTAAAAATAGTATTTTAGTTAAAGTTTCTAACGAAAAGAGAGACACTTGAATACAAATAATTGAGGTAATAAAAACTTTTTAATATCATGAGAATAAAGGGATACGTGATATACTATGTCAAAGAACATTATATACACCACATAAAAGTGATTGGGTGTATAACAAAAAATAAGTCCCAATGGAAAGTAAATTGAGATGAAATCTCTCATAAAGGCCGTATCATTAGGATAAGGATAAATCAATGACATAATTATGTGTGAGAAATATAAATACACTAAATAATATTGGATATTCAGTGTAAAACAATAAAGGGACATTCACACATATTCTAGTAAAAACAACACCAATGAATTGGATGTTTATCTCAACAAATCGAGATTGAGTAAAAATTACTCTTATAAAGTTCATACCGATGACTTGAGAATTTATCAATGGAGTGATTATGTGTATAAAAAGTATATCCACAGAAAGGGTAGTGTAAATTATGACATAATCAAATGAATAGTGATTCCACATATAATCTTGGAGTGAAATAATCAATTAAGTATGCGTAAAGCTGAATGAGTGGAAATTGAAATTGAAAATTTCCTTATTGATTTGGTAACATACAAAACATACACCCATGAAATAAGGATCATACAATGATGATGTAAATATACATTAATTAAAGTATATTACACAATGAATAAAAACATGGGAAGTACAGACACCACATGTAATAAATAAGTGGTGAACAATGGAATTCTCAAGGAATTAAAAGTGAGATAAGAAACCCCTTACTTTGTACTTTTTCCTTGGTCGACAGTAGGTTAACCTCCTGTATAATGGTGAAATAATTGTTATTTAATTATACAAGAATAATATGCATTAATATGATATCATATATGATCTTTTAACATTGATTTGTTAATAATATCTTAGAATTATCGTCATTTCGGGTGTTAACGGGTTCATTTTACTTTATATTCTTTATTACGTGAGCCATATTTGTTATTAATGGGATGTATATTATTCATATACAAATGATATCATGTCCTTAAATATTATTTTTAATCATCAAATGAGAATTATACTTGAATGGATACGATGGAGAATGAATCTCATCGCGTTCGTGGAGACGGTAGTCCGTACGTACGCACGTATGGTGACATGTTATTCAAAAGATGGATAGAATACTGAATATGGTTGTACCATATTTATAATAACATCACAGAATATATATTATACTGGAGTTATTATTTTAGAATGGTAATAACAAATAAAGAATAAGTGGAAGAAGAAAGGAACTAGAAAAGGTGTGGTGAAAACATTTCCTCTTCTTCAGGTTCTTCCTTTTGATTTGATCAAAAGGGCTCCTTAGGATGGATCTATGATCAAAATAAGGTCTATAGGTTGTATTTAGGGAAGTTGAGAGAGTATTTGGGCAGGGGTTGGCCGATCCAAAAGGCTTTTAAGGTGTGAAGAAATTAGAAGGAGGAGTGCCCTTTTATAAGAGGGGTGAGGGGAACCTTTGGAAAAGCTAGAAATATTAATTTATAATAAATTCATATTCGGTATCTAATAGCTCAAAAGTTCATTATTTAAAGTTTAAGGTGGGGATGAGTCGAAAAACACTCAACCAATAGAATTTAGATAGGTTTGGGTCATTATATTAACCTTATCGTTAAGTATAAATTCAAAGTTAATTAGTTTCACTTTTACAATGTCTCTTTGTATTTTTATATTATATGGTTAATAAACGTACCATATACATACAAGAGACCACCAAGTGGTACATTAATGATACACCTATCATGATATAAGTCTCTTGTCCGAACCTTAGATTTTTAGAAATTTAATATCAATTAATAATATAATATTTGTTTTAAAAACTCTTTTTTGTCAATTTTGACACTATTCAATAGTTGATTTTTGTGAAACTCATAACAGAATGATTACTTCGAAAAACGTTAATTAAATTAATCCTAATATGTCATATTAACCTAGAAAATTAGTTTAATTCAACAGAAGGCTTCATATTATATTTATTTGGGTATTTATAATATCAATTATTCTAATTTTTCACTATTATGGTAATTAATGCATCACCATTGTGTCATAAATAAATTATATTATTTAATGTCTAAAAATTATAAATAAAATATAATTATGTAGGAAATATTTTTAGATTTCTAATTAATATTTATAGTGTAAAATCCAACATATATAACCATATGTAACAATTTTTTTGCTAAAAGATATATGCTTGTGTCATTTTTGTATTCCTTTTAACTTAATTAAAATAAAGTGTCCCTATCACTTACAGGTGGATCCATGGGATCCCAAAATCGACCCAAAGATGCCCATGGTCGACCATGTATTAACCAATAGGGTTAAGACACGTTTTAGGGTAATTTATTATTATTATATTATTATTTGTTTAACCCTTTTTTACCGGATTTACCCTTTAACCATGGTAAAGAAAATATTTACCGAAATAATTATCCAAAATGTCTAAAAATAAAAGTTACCCATTTACAAAATTTGAACATCCTGATTACGAATATGGAATCTATTTTTCCAAATTCAAAACACATAAGTGGCAGAAATTAATTGAAAATTAATTCCCGTTGTTAAAACAAAAAGCGTGTTTTTAAGAGATAATAACTATCAAAAGATTGGCACTTGTTTATGTCTGGTTTAAATGTGAAATTATGTTCAATGACCCACATTGTATTACATGGTAAAAATATATTTTAAATATAATTTAAAACCACTCAAATTAATAATTTATTGATATTAATTATTTCGATTAAAAAAGTTGTTTTTAATTAAAATTTATTAATTTTTTACTATTCATCAAAATATAAAAGTTATCTGAAAAGTACCAAACGTTCACCCTAGGCTAATTTAGTTATTCCGAATCCAAAATTGAAGCCTATTTTATCAAATTCAAAACATAAAAGTTGCATTTATTTATTTAAAATTGATTCATGCTTTCAAAACCAAAAGGCGTATTTTTAAGAAATAATAACTATCAAAAGTTTGACACTTGTTTATGTCCAATTTCATGGTGAAATTACTTAAAATGACCATCATTGGATTAAAAAGAAAAAAATATAATCTATTTATACTTACAAACCATTAAAATGTATAATTTAACAATATGAATTATTTTAATTAAAAAAAGTTGTTTTCAGTTAAAATTTAGTAATTTTTCACTATTCACTCAAATATGAAAGTTATTAGAAAGACACCAAAACATTATTGATACTAAATTCTTATGTAATGGTTCTAAAGAAAAATTTCATTTTGTCAAATTGAATATATAGAAGTTTCAAATACTGGTTTTATAAAAGATTCTCTATTACAAGGTGGTAAAATTTCATTTTTTGAAAAATACTTCTTTTATCTGAAAAAAATGAATTTGTTCATAAATCATGTCTTAGAAACTCATAATATAGATTAAAATTATAAAGATAATATAGTATTTAAAATTCGGTTAATACTATTCATAACCTCTTTTAAACGGCTAGTTTGGTAAGTCGTGGTGTACTTGAACTCAGTGTTGCGTACAACACACGCTGTTGTATTATTCAAAGAGAAGTGTACTGTGGAAGATTGGGGTGTTACATTCACCCCTCCTTCAATAAATGGCATCCTCTCAATTTTAAAAAATTAGCCCGGAGAATATAATGGAAATTACCACATCGGAAAAAGAGTCAATAAAACTATAACTTTAAAAGAAAGAGAGGTATAAAGGTCACCCAAGATAACCCATACTAGGAATACAGGTAGGAAAACATGGATATGGATGATAAACTAAGTGTCAAGTTCTGATGGAGAGGGATAGAAATCATTATTAGGAGAAATTTAACAATTAGAAAACCACAAACTTGTGTTGGGACAAACGATCATTAATCTCCTAGTAGGAAAAGTAAACGGACAACATTTTTTGTTTTAAGTTACATTACATAAGGATGAGGAATTCATTTATGATATTGACTAAGAATATAAAGATATATAATTACTTTTTAAGTAGAGTTTCATTCTTTAATAGATTTACACCACTAACTCATTTTTTTAAACGATGAGTATTCAAGAAGAATAGGTCACATTGGAAGAGCTAGAATAAACTTCTATAGAATCCCATGATCCATGCAGGATAAAATATATATTTACATTGTATTTAGAGATTAATCAAAACCAAAATTGTTAGTACAAGATCTAATGATCCCCCAAAAGGATATTCCTTGAGAGAAATAAACACCAATCTTAATTTCTAAAATTAAACCAACAATACCCCAAAGTTAAATAAACACCATTCAATAATCAATTGTCCTTAAAATCCTTGAATATAATCCAAACTAATATTTAAACCCAAAACATAGAATAATTTGATTATGTAGTCTCCCATGTTAAATTGTATCTCCAAATGACATCAAATACTCTTAAAGTCACATACTTAAAAGTAATTAACCTCATCACATATTCTCTATTATAGGTTAATCATTTCCATAAATAAACCAGATCACTATAAATCCACAATAAAAACGTAGATAAAAATCTACCGTTACTCCACAAATGAAACCCCATAGTATTCTATTTTCCTTGGGCATATAGTTTTCCCAATAAAGTGAACATCTTCCAAAATAACATTTATCACTTAATCACCAAATCATTTTCCAATACCAAGGGTATTCATTTGATAAGACATAAGAACCCAAATCAACTTATTTTTTATCAATAAAATCATTTAACTAAAAATAATTAGTCACATTATCCAGGGACTTCACGTAGTCCAGTGGTAGGCGATAAATCCCAATCGTACTTTGGTTGTGGGTTCGATTCCCACATCTTTGTCCGACGCGACGGGTTGTCACGCGGTCTCCGTGTTGTCCATTTCAAAAACTATGTTTTATAACATTACGAAAATTAGATAAATTCCTCAAAATAACCATAACATAATTTAACCACAAATCTAATCTCGTACCTTGAATTTTCATCCCAAATTATAATAACTTATAACTCTCTCAAACCCCAATGATCATATAAAACCAAATGGTTATTTATACCTATATCCATAAGAGAAGAGATAATTCTTCCTCAAATATCATTCTAACATGGAAAACTGTGGGGTTACAAATACAAGAGAAAATTATTCCAATGTAAACCCATCAACAAGGAGCACTAATACTTTTTAAACATTTCTCCAACCATTTATTTCCACATAGCTTGTTCTTTGACCAAGAAAATATCCTATAGAATAGGGCATTCACTCGGGTAATGGCCAGGTCCCCTACATTTACGGAAAATGACTATAAATGGACTCTTGGGACCATTTTTATCTTCTTCCATAGTACTCTTCATTTTTCTTCGGCAATTCATCACTTTATGTCCTTCCTTCTCGCATGTAAAGCATTTCTGTGTCCCATTGAGGCACTTTCCTGGGTGTCTTGATCCACATTTCCTGCATGATGGAAATTGAGGATTCCTTTCTCAATGGTCTCCACTGCTGGAGCTCTTATCATTCATCACCTTTCTCTTTCTTGTTGAGTCCGGGAGTTGGTTAAGATATATGTTGTTGATCATATTTTTGGAAAACTGATTTGGAATAAAGATAATATCTTTTACGCCTATCAACATTCCATTTTTTTGATCATTGCCACCACCGTTCCCACCTTGTAAATCATTCTCAAAGTCACTATGACTTCCTTGGAATTCAGCCATTGACTAAAACTAGAAATCATTGGGAGTAACAGTAGTCATAAAATAATTTAGAGATTAACATGTCACCATATTCTCAATTTGAAACACATTAGGATTAACCAAGGTAATTTACTCTCATCTTATATATATATTACTTTAAATCGGTTTGTAAAGAAAATGTAAATTATCCTAAGAATATCCCCCGGGAGTGTCATAACCAAGAGTGCAGCAAGGCTCGTTGTCGTTCACCAGTTCCCTTTCGAGTCTAGCTCAAAGCGTTGTTTTCGGGTTTTACCCTTAGGTACATCTGTGCCAGAGCCGCCTCTACCTGCTCGTATCCAGACAGGGATGTATTGCTCCGAAAACTCACAAAATCTCTACAATATCAAAATTCTAGGAAGTTATTCTATACTAATCCTCAAAGTTCATCTTAGGTCTACGTGCTCTAATTAGAGTTTATCTAAATATAGTTTCCATGGTTTGTACTAAACTTTCTCTGATACCAATTGTAATTCCCCAACCCCAGTTACCCAGAGTCGGTGCATTATTACATAACATTGGCATGATCACAAGAAAGATCAAGTCTCGAAAGACCGATTAGTTTAGTATCCTTGGAAACACTTGATACAATCATAAAGTTTTACATTACATAAAAAATTATCTTGTCTTCATGTCCCCTCATACTATCCCTGTAGGTCATTCATAAATTACTTCTTCATAATCCTGGGAAAAATAAAACATTGAAAGGGGTGAGCTCAGATGCTCAGTGAGGATAACATTATAGAAGAAGCTTTCATAGATAAGCATAAACACTTAAGACAATTTATAATTAAAAAAATCCTTTTAAACTTGAACTTCTGCATAATATGGAAAAGATAAAATGAAATAATTCCATTTACTTATTCACATGGATATTCTACTAGTCGAACAATCACATGCAATATCAATAACCACTTTCATAATGATGGAATGCATAATGCCAGACTATCATAACCACATAGCCAAGGCCTCGTGCCAACACTTCAAATAATATTTTGTCAAGGCCTTGTGCCAAGACACTAGTTTGTATCATGAGACCTACCGATTAATCGAGGAGCTATAGTGGGCTCCACCCGTCACTTATTATGTCCAATGCATTCCTCATATGAACAGGTTTAAACATAACATAAAATTCGTATTAAAACTAGCATACGAAATGTCAATACTTTAACCACAAACCATGAATGGTATAAAAATAGCACATCCACAGTCAAACATAACTAATTCGATACAATATGGAAGATTGTATTGTATCACATTAACCTCAATCAAGAATAATGAAGGATGTTGGCATAGATGAAAATAATCATCAAAACCATTTGAGAGAATTATCCCCCTTTTTCTTGAAATCATTTAAAAGTCACACTATTTATCAAGAAGCCGTTTAAAAATTGATTTTTGAAACAAAGTGTCCCATAACACTTTGAAACTTTTAAAAGGAGTTTTAATATTAAAACTTTAATGTCCATATAAATAAATCCTTAAAACCAATTTTTTAAAACATCGACAGTAATGAGAAAGATTTAGAAGAATAGGTCCTTAAAACATTTAAAAATTGTATTTTAGTTAGAGTTTCTAACGAAAAGAGAGACACTTGAATACAAATAATTGAGGTAGTAAAAACTTTTTAATATCATGAGAATAAAGGTATTCATGATATACTATGTCAAAGTACATTATATACACCACATAAAAGTGATTTGGTGTATAACAACAAAGAAGTCTTAATGGAAAGTAAATTGAGATAAAATCTCTCATAAAGGCCATATCCTTAGGTTAAGGATAAATCAACAAAATAATTATTTGTGAAAAAATAAATACACTAAATATGATTGGATATTCAGTGTAAAATAATAAAGGTACATTCACACATATTCTAGTAAAAACAATACCAATGAATTGGATGTTTATCTCAACAAATCGAGATTGAGTAAAAATTACTCTTATCAAGTTCATACCAATGACTTGAGAATTTTTCAATGGAGTGATTATGTGTATAAAAAGTATATCCACAGAAAGCGTAGTGGAAATTATGACATAATAAAATGAATAGTGATTCCACGCATAATCATGGAGTAAAATAATCATTGAAGTATGCGTAAAGCCAAATGAGTGGAAATTGAAATTTCAAATTCCCTTATTGATTTGGTATCATACAAAACATACACCCATGAAAGAAGGATCATAAAATGATGATGTAAATATACATTAATTAAAGTATATTACACAATGAATAAAAACATGGGCAGTACACACACCACATGTAATAAAAAAGCGGTGAACAATGGAATTCTCACAAAATTAAAAGTGAGATAAGAAACCCCTTACTTTGTACTTTTTCCTTGGTCGACGGTAGGTTAACCTCCTTTATAATGGTTAAATAATTGTTATTTAATTATTAAAGAATCATATGCATTAATATAATATCATATATGATCTTTTAACATTGATTTGTTAATAATATCTTAGAATTATCGTCATTTCGGGTGTTAACGGGTTCATTTTACTTTATATTCTTTATTATGTGAGCCATATTTTTTATTAATGGGATGTATATTATTCATACACAGAATGATATAAAGTCCTTAAATATTACTTTTAATCATAAAATGAGAATTATACTTGAATGGATACGATGGAGAATGAATCTCATCGCGTTCGTGGAGACGGTAGTTCGTACGTACGCACGTATGGTGACATGTTATTCAAAGGGTGGATTGAATAATGAATATGGTTGTACCATATTTATAATAACATCGCAGAATATATGTGATACTGGAGTTATTATTTTATAATGGTAATAACAAAGAAAGAATAAGTGGAAGAAGAAAGGAACTTGAAAAGGGGTGGTGAAAACATTACCTATTCTTCGGGTTCTTCCTTTTGATTAGATCAAAAGGGATCCTTAGGATGGCTTTCTGATCAAACTAAGGTCTCTAGGGTATAGTGATGGAAGCTTATCAAGTATTTTGTCAGGGTTTGGCCGAACCAAAAGGCTTTTAATGTGTGAAGAAATGAGAAGGAGGAGTGCCCTTTTATAAGAGGGGTGAGGGGAACCTTTGGAAAAGCTAGAAATATTAATTTATAATAAATTCATATTCGGTTTCTAATAGATCCAAACATGATTATTTAAATTTTAAGGTGGTTATGAGTCTAAAACAACTCAACCAATAGAATTTAGACTGGTTTGGGTCATTATATTAACCTTATCATTAAGTATTAATTCTTATTTAATTAGTTTAACTTATACAATGTCTCTTTGTATTTTTATATTGTATGGTTAATAAACATACCATATACATCCAAGGGACCCCAAAGTGGTCCATTTATAAAACACCTATCATGATATAAGTCTCTTGGGCGAACCTTATATTTTTTGGAATTTAATATCAATTAATAATATAATATTTGTTTTAAAAACTATTTTATGACAATTTTGACACTATTCAATAGTTGATTTTTTTGAAACTCATAACAGAATGATTACATCGAAAAAAGTTAATTAAATCAATCCTTATATGTCATATTAACCTATAAAATTAGTGTAATTCAATAAAAGTCTCAAATTATATTTATTTGGGTATTTATAATATCAATTATTCTAATTTTTCACTATTATGGTAATTACTGCATCACAATTGTGTCATAAATAAATTAAATTATTTAATGTCTAAAAATTATAAATAAAATATCATTATGTAAGAAATTTAATATCTTTATAATTAATATTTATAGTCTAAAATCCAACATATATAATCATATGTAACAATTGTTTTTCTAAAAGATATATACTTGTCTCATTTTTGTATTCATTTTAAATTAATTAAAATAAAGTGTCCCTATCACTTACAAGTGGATCCATGGGGTCCCAAAATCGACCCAAATATGACCATGGTCGACCATGTATCAACAAATAGGGTTAGGTCACGTTTTAGGGTAATTTATTATTATTATTATATTATATTTTTAACCCTTGTTTACCGGATTTACCCTTTAACCATGGTAAATAAAATATTTACCGAAGTAATTATCCAAAATGTCTACAAATAAAAGTTACCTATTTACAAAATTTGAACATCCTTATTCCAAATATGGAATCCATTTTTCCAAATTTAAAACACATAAGTGGCAGAAATTAATTTAAAATTAATTACTATTGTTAAAACAAAAAACGTGTTTTTAAGAGATAATAACAATGAAAAGATTGGCACATGTTTATGTCTGGTTTAAATGTGAAATTTTGTTCAATGACCCACATTGTATTAAATGGTAAAAATATATTTTAAATATAATTTAAAACCACTCAAATTCATAATTTATCACTATTAATTATTTCGATTAAAAAAGCTGTTTTTAATTAAAATTTAGTAATTTTTTACTATTCATCAAAATATAAAAGTTATCCGAAAAGTTCAAAATTTCACCCTAGGATAATTTCGTTATTCCGAATCCAAAAATGAAGTCTATTTTACCTAATTCAAAACATAAAAGTTGCATTTATTAATTTAAAATTGATTCCTGCTTTTGAAACCAAAAGGCATATTTTTAAGAAATAATAACTATCAAAAGTTTGACACTTGTTTATGTCTAATTACATGGTGAAATTACTTAAAATGACCAAAATTGGATTAAATAGAATAAATATAATCTATTTATACTTCCAAACCATTAAAATATATAATTTAACAATATAAATTATTTTGATTAAAAAAAGATGTTTTTAGTTAAAATTTAGTGATTTTTTACTATTCACTCAAATATGAAAGTTATCAGAAAGACACCAAAACATTATTGATACTAAATAATTATGTCCCTATTCTAAAGAAGAATTTCATTTTTTTCAAATTGAATATATAAAAGTTTCAAATATTGGTTTTAAAAAGGATTCTCTATTAAAAGGCGGTAAAATTTCATTTTTTTAAAAATACTTCTTTTATCTGAAAAAAATGAATTTGTTCATAAATCATGTCTTAGAAACTAATAATATAGATTAAAGTTATAATGATAATATAATATTTAAAATTAAGTTAATACTATTCATAACCTCTTTTAAACGGCTAGTTTGGTAAGTCGTGGTGTACTTGAACTCAGTGTTGCATACAACACACGCTATTGTATTATTCAAATAGAAGTGTACCGTGGAAGATTGGGGTGTTACACCCTATATTTAGATATAATCACTAAAAAAATTCTTAACAAAAATACATAGTGTAGATTAAAACATAAAGTAAATATATAAAACACTAGGGATTTATAGTGGTTTAGGGAATAAAAATACCCTAGTCTACTCCACCAATATTATACTCCATGAGTATAATGCTTCTTCACTATAACAACCGTTTTACTAGGATCCCATCTGAGTATAGAAACCTGTAACTTAATACAAAAGACCCAGAACATTCAACCAGGATATTTCTTTATAATACCTATTCACGGTATTAATCAAACAGTAATATTGATTGAAAAAAAAGATATAATGAAACAAACCATTGAGAGAAATATTTGAAGCACATAGTTATAATCAGAAACTGAGAGCATACGAAGATTCAACCTAAGAATATGATAGTCTTAAATGTATACCTAGGTATGATCTTCAGTGAAATTGATATAATTGATAAGAAGAAAAAAAATATTTTATGTTTGATCTATGTTCAGGTATCTAGAGTATTAATCTATATGTGATTCATTTATATGGGACTATCTATCTCCTCATATAACTTCATGAAGTGACTGAATGATCCTTTTATATATCATTTTGATCTTAATAACAAGATAATCCATCTTTTCAACCAATCAATGCATTGGTCTTGAAGAGATGGTATACTAAGGTTATGAAACCAATATTCCCAGAGATAGAAATTAATTTTTGGGCAATGATACCCTAAATCATCTCATTCTACGAATCATTCCATTCATGGAATTTCTGGTACAGATCGAACTTTCCATAAAAGTAAAATCACATTTCTAATGTTTTCTAAAATCATGAAATGTATTATAGATATATTAGAAAATTTACCAAGTTATTATTCAATAGATATATCATTATATGATATAAACTAGAAACATTTTTCCATCCTAAGATAAAATTAATTAAACAAAATAACTCTTATTCATAAGATAAACAGACTTCAAAAATTTGTATGAAAATTTTTCATTGTATGATAAATATGTTAATGAGATTCAACTTTTAGAATCTTAAACATGTTATAGATTTTTTAAAATAATTTCTTCTCATATCTTCGGCTGCCTTTAGAAACATAGTCATTTTCATTGTAAAAAAAGTATTATGTTGTAGGATAAACATTCAACACAATCTGATACTGAGAAAATTGAAGGTGTTCTTAAAATATCATAAGATAAAATACTTTTTCAAATATCAAATACTTTACTCATCATAAGATAAAAACTTAGAGAAATAGTGTAAGATAAATTATTTTTATAAGATACAATTGGAAACACATAAGATAATTTTTTTAGAATAAAATTATTGATTTTTTGAATCATCAAGACACATATAATTGAGATATGTTGGAAAAGCATACTATGTCCAGAAATATCATCCTTCTTGATGATCATAAAATCCAAGAGATGAAAAAAATATGTTTCAAAATATTTTAACATTAAAACATTTTCATGTTAGATAATAATTTTATAAACATAAATGTTTCCTTTTATTCTATCATTTAAAAGAAACATTCCCTTTCAAAATTATTTTATTTTTCAATGAACTAAACTTAAATTTTTTTATTTTTCTTTTCTTCTACCCCTTTTTGATAAAAAATAAAGAAGAAAAAAAGTAACCCTTAAATTTTTTTTATTTTTATATTCATCTCCCCCTTTTTGTGATTTCAACAAGAAGTGGGTTGAGAAATAAAATTATTTTTTCACACAAACATTACTAAAAAAATTAATGCTATTGATTGTAAATAGAATTTGGAATTAAATAGTTCATATAAGGGATGAAAAAAATATACTAAAACATATCGATCAAAAAGATAAACATTATACATAGTATAAAGTTAAATAATAAAGGATACATAAAATAAAAATATTGAATAACTATTAAAAATATATCAGCATATAAAAAGTAAACTTCTTAAAAAAAATTAAAAAATTAAAATAATAAAACAATTCAATCATTGAAATGTTAATGGAAAATAGATTCAAATGTTTTAAGGATGCCATAATATTGACATGATGAAAATGATTTTATGATTCCCATAAATTGGGAAACCCACATCCTGAATTAAAGAGAGATAGAGTATGAACATCTGAACATGAAATGATTTTTTAGAGGTGGTTTCCTCAATGATATCAGTTGACCACGGAGTGACAAGGATGAAGGAAAATGAGCGTCATCTATTGAACAAACAACATCATCCAACATCAGTAGAGATTCTTTAATACTAGATCGATCTTCATGAGAAATCCTTATTGGTGTCGATTGAATATTGAGAGAATCTTGTTGTTCCCTATCCTAATTATATATATCTACATAAGTAAAAGATATTTTTTAAGATGGTTTAGGTAAAGGAATATATTCTTCTTCATCAATCCTAAGGTTCGATCTCTAATGGATTTTAGGGGTGTTAAATATTTCCCGGAATATATAGAATTAGATGGATGGTGATCAGCAATTTTAGGTCCTAGAAATAATTCTCCATAAATTTTTCATATGTAATATACTTAAGAATAAATTTTTTTCACCACAGCCTTATTTTATTAGTCTAAAAGGGAAGGGAATTCATTACATGGATGCTATGATAAATTAAAAATTAAATTATGAATGTCTCCCATCATAGTAGAACATGTTATTATATTATTCAGCACTTAAAAACAGTTTTCTATCATACCAATAATAGATTCAAATACTTTTACTCTTATATATATTTGTTTTCTATAAGATTTAATAAAATCATCGGTTTCTTACTCTTCTTCATATTCATAGGAATCTTGTTTCAAAAAATTTACCACTTCTCCATGTAGATCTTCAGATTTCATTTATATAACATCAAATTTATCCACTTAAGAGAAAAACATCATCTATACACCCATGATGATAAATATTACATAATTATTCACTTGGATTTATTTTCCTTGAACATTCAGAATATATTAATTCAACATATATCTAATCTAATTTTCTGACTTATCAATCGATTCAAAGGATTCTTTATAAAGAAGTACAATATTTATAAATTAACCTATCATGTTTTTCTAAATGTCTTGAAATAAATATCTTGATATAATTTCACACTATATGGAATTAGGAGTTATGGTCATGTAATACATATTTGGAGATACTTTTATAATCATAGGTTGTATATAATAAGTATTTGTTGTTCCTATAGTGGATTATTTTGATAAATTTTATAAAATTTATTTAACAAATGAATATACTTGTTGGACATTATAGATTGAAGAGATTTTATCATTAATTGTCCTTACATAATTACAGGACTCACTTACATGGAATTTTATTGATTCTACTTTAGAAAGTAAACTTAATTATCTCTCTTAAGAATTTTCAGAGACACATATTCCAACATTAGGCACTTCAGCATTTCGAACATCTTTGTGAATAGTAGAATTACCTTCCTTGTAAACATCCATACATTATCCACCAACTGATTGTCTTTATTTAGCATGGGGAAACTCTTCTACATGAAATTATTCTTGAGATTCAGCTCTACTAACCCATATTATTGTTAATTTTACAATTTATTAATACTGTGAATCAAAAATAATAGGTGAAATTCTAGGTCTTACGAAAATGGTCCTATAATGACCCACAAAAAACAAGTGGGTTATAGTAGAGGCTATCATTTAATTATTAACTTGTTCTGGTGTAGAAATAGGGGCAGGAGTTTTACCCTCACAATGAGTAGTTTTTTATCCTGATTGAATCCTAACTCGGACTCTTCTTCACCTCATAGCGAGAGATTCATCATCATCTTAATTTCCTATTATTTCATTATTCTGATTTTACCCTACTACTAACACCATTATTTCTTATAAATTGGACGACTCTCCCTAAGTCAATACAGGTTCAACTTCAGCAACTAAAATTAACGGCACTAACATGCGTAAAAATAAATTCTGAAACAACTGTCATTTTCTTAAAACACATGCACATAAGGCTATCAAACCATGACAAGGTTGTGCATTATTCTCATCTAAGAAGAAAAAATTTGTTTTAAAAAGAAAGTGTTAGTGTCCTTATGAATGGATATGAATTCAAATAATTGGTCTAAACATGAACATAAATCCCAAAATATAACATACTAGATTCATAGGTTCTTCTATCATAAATAGATAAACCAATGTAATGTCTTGAAAAATAATTTTTTCAAAATCATAATTTCTTTGTGCTAATCCTGATTATATTAACTTAGTTAGAACATTATTTTGGGATCTAAACCATTTATTGGATTATTTTCCATGTATTTTTTTCTGAAGAGTGAGTTTATTATTTTTGGTGGAATAACTACATCCACCATAACTATAGGGGTTTTGAAAAAAAAGTAGACTTGATGAGAGAATTTTAAGGCTTATGGCAACAAAAAATAAGTTATCAAGAGGTTTTTCTAGTTTACTATTGAAGTAACAGGGTTATCATCATCAACAAAACTAATTAATGTTGAATCATAAAACCCATGAACATCCTTTTTGAATATATGAAATTTTTTCATTTCATCATAGATTTATTCTAATCCTTGATGATTAATTACTTTCTTAAAAAACATAAAAGTCTTGTCCAGCCATTACAATTTAATTACTCACCCGCAAAACACTTTTCTTGAGATTATGTTCCTCTTCATTCTTCTTGATGATGAATCATCATATCTCTTAGTTTCCACCATTGATGATTGATTCAGTGGGCCAAAAGGTTTAAAGGTCATGTTAATGTAGGTTTCACTAAAGATAAAGAGGGTTAAAATGTTCGAAAATAATTTCACAAGTATAGTTGATACACAACACTTTTTTGTAGTAATCGAGCGGTTGAGTAGTGGTGTGATGAGTTATTATTAAAAAAACTGGGTGTTGTGGCCTATAGAATAAGACTAGTACTCAAAATAGCTGAAAATTGAAATAAAAAAAGGTAAATAATGTATTTACTTTGAATAAAAAAATACACTATAAAATAAAATTATGTAAAAAATATTTCCTAATTATTATTTAATTAAATCAAATCTGTTGGTATGGAATGGTTTAATAAAACTTTCTGCTAATTGATTTTTTTTTTGTGAAAACAAATTCTAATGAGATATCATTCGTTTGTACATGATCTCTTAAGAAAGGATATCTTAAATATTTGTAAATCATTCATCAATGGTTAGTCAGAATATTTGAAATATTGATAGCACTTATATTATCACATTTGATGGGAACACAATTTAAATTAATCCCAAATTTCATTAATAAGTTTTTAATCCTCAACATTTGTGCCTAAAATCTTCCAACTGCAATATATTCAGATTCAATATTTAATAATTCTATAGAGTGTTATTTGTTACATGGCCAATATATTATGGATTTACCAAGAAAATACTAGGTTCTTGAGGTTATTTTTCAATATATTATTCATTTAGAAAAATTAGAATCCAAATATGAAGATATATTAAAATAATATGTTTTTGAAAAAACATGAGAAAGAGACACAATTCCTTTTAAATATCTTAAAATTATTTTGGTAGAATTTAAGTGAGATTCATTTGGATTAGATTGAAATATTACACAAATACTTACAAAAAAACATAATATATGTTCATATTGTAGTAATATATGACAAACATCCAATTATTACCCTATAAACTTGTTTTCAACTGGCTTTCTAGTTTCATCTGAATCAATTTTAGTATTATATTTCATATTATTAGAGTATGTCTTAGTGTTTTGATGTCCAACCTTCTTATGTAAATGTTGCAAGAAACTTTGTCTATAACAATAGTTCCAAACCATTGGTATAGGCACGAATGCCATTGGTATAACCTATACCAATGGTATTCAATACCTTTTGCTGTTATGGTGTAGGTATAGGCCTATAATAATGGTAATTCATCAACTTTTGGTATAGGCCAATCTACATTTAACTATACAAATAGATTTTTTATAACCATTGGTAATGATAAGTGCCAATAGTTTTCCAACCATTGTATATTCCATGATCCTTATAACTATACAAACGGTTTTGAAACTCTTGGTATATAGTTCTACCAACAGTTTCTTAATAACTATTGGTATATATCTCCCTTAAAACAAATGTAATGGTTTATAAACCATTTACATAGAGTTCTGCATAGATGAAACATACAAAAACCTCCCCAAACGTCCATATAGTAGACTCCCCTCCTTTCAACTAAGAAGAAACATAATTCATAGAATAAAATATAAATAATACCAAAAAAACACTACCATAACATATACAATACAATGTACATAATTAAAAAAACAAAAGAGAAAAATGGAATCACAGAAATCATGGAATAAAAAATCCATTCAACTGGTCTTTTTACATGATAAAAACTAATGATTATATGAAATCCACAAAGTATAATGGAGTTATAGAATCTATAATCATCATCATCAGAGTAAATTGCAAAACGTCCATGGAAATATCCCATTTCTCAACAAATTATTGTAGTGGGATATCTACTTTGTATTTATTAACAATTTCTTTAGTAAATACTTTTCTAATGGAAGTGGTCCCACCAATGGTGCTTATAGAAATCCCATTAACACTGATATCATAGTAACAATTCCATTAAAAATCCATATTTCATATTGTGTCATAAAAAACTAAACGATATAATGAAATCATAGGCTAAATCTATGGTATCAATGCAATAATGAAAAAGAAAAATCATACTGAAAACCAATGAAAAACCATGGGTGTGACTACAAACATTTGATAAAAAAGGTTCATTATAATGAAAAGTTTCATTGATATTTAGAATCAATCCACCATTAGTAGAGTCCCTCCCTTATCCCACTTTCTTAATATCATTCAAAGCTCCATGGAACATTATATATGTGCCAACGGAATAAATATTAATCACTATAAATAGATAAAAAATAAGGAAATGTTCAGAAGTAAAATTTTTGGATTCCTCAACTAAATATTGATTATATTCTAAATAACAGAATATAAAAAATAGAAAGAGTGAATCCATATTAAGGCCTCCATTAATTCCATGCATTGTTTTCATTTTATCATCAATCAGTAAATGAATCAACACTCTTTAAAGTTATATCCAATAAAATCAGCTATTACCTGTCATGTTTCAAATGATATCAACATGATAGGACATATATAATGATAATAATTTAGTTTCAAAATAAAATATAGATATTTTTAATGTTTTATAATATTATATTTGATGTAGCAATAGGTTCATCCATTAAAAAATGAAATTTGATTTCTTGACTCAAGAACATGTTTATATGATTTCACAACATGTTAGGGAACCATTGGTAGAAACATATTCAGGATAAAATCATTTGGAGTGGCATAAAGTACGTACCGAGTATATGGTGACACCAAATGATTGTAGACAAAAGTCTATAGGGACCCTGTTATAAGAAATTCTCTAAATCACCCTAGAACTATATGGTTGAATCCATAACTAGAAAAATTTAATAACCCATTTCAACTAATCTCTAGGACAACTATTATTTAATTAATCAAAATCTCAGATAGAAGGTATACCACAACATTCAAGCTCCCAAACCAGTATATAGACCTTTTGAAAGAAAAATATCAGTAAGTCCCCTTCCATGTGTTTTGTAAATTCTCCTTTGGCTGTAAACATCAATTACATAAATTATGGGCTCCAAAATAATGAAAGGTATCTCTTTTGTGCCTCTAAAAACTATGAAAAACAAAATTCTAGTAGTGCATGATCAAGGAAAAAAATGTGAATATTTTATAAGTATTCAAGCACACAAGATAGTAGTAAGAAAAATTACCAGTTATAGTGAACTAAATCATGAACAATTCACATGGGTAAATAAGAAATTGGATGTTGTAAATAGTTTCATAGAATATTGAAAATTATCTCGTAGGTATTCATCATGAACGTTCTTCTCATTAATGCCAACCAAAAAAGAGAAATTATTTATAGAAGTTCGGTAACTTGTTTAGCTATCTGAGGGGAATGAAAATAAATTATGGGAAAAATTATTAGCGTTTTATTAATATAAATACGGTAGTCTAATAAATGGATGCCACTAGATCAAAAAATCATCCACCTATAATAAAAACATAAAAAATACAATTCACATGCAATTAGAACAACCAGAAATCAAAATTGAACACAATAAATAATGAAAATAAATGCCCACTATAATCAAAACCCTAATAGAAGATTCTCAACCTATAATGAAACTAATAAAACATCCTCAACAAATAGAACATTCAATGCAACCAATAGAGCATCCCAAAATACCAAAATATTCAATACATAAGTAATGATAATATAACAAATAAATTGATGAATTTCGTAAATGATAAAAAAACATACAAAATATTACACATATATTCAGTCCTAGGAAATTATTGTACGTGAAATGTCATAAATATCCTTAAAAATGTAATGGATCAATCCATCCCCCATCACCATCACTATCATCATTGTAATCATTAGACTTGTCCTCATCCTCATCGCCATCCCCTTCCATGTCCTTATCCCCATCATCATCCCAATCCTCATCCTCACCCTCTCCCTTCGCCTCAATCTCATCCTCGAGCTTGGTCTCAATCTCGTCCCTATACACAGCCTCTTCCTCACCATCATCCTCAACATCACCATCGCTATTTATAAGAACGATATCATGTTGAACACCACTAGATCTACCACATTATGCACTATTCAATGACTCTATCAACAACATAATTTCATCACAGCACATAGTGGTCTATGGTGGATATGATGGACATAATACTTTCATCAGTTTCATAAATTTACTGTTTACCCCTTCTGTCCATTCTTCCACTTGTGTTACCCTTTTTGGGTCTATTCTACCTATTCCTTAACCCTTTATAACTCATTGGTACTATAATTGGTACCTGAAGTGGTCTAATACATCATCAAGACTATACTCTTCCCAGGTTGGTAGTGTACTCTTCCATGGTGCTCGTCTCTCAAAACCTTATGTAAGTGATCATTTGGCCAAAAATAGTCCGTTTTCAAGGAATAAAAGGCCTCCAAAAAACTATTAAAAATATAAATATATTTTTATGTCAAAAAGTATATATAAAAATATAGAGACAATAATGTAAAACATAAAATCTTCTACTATGTCGGTTTATTAACCACACTTCTATCTTTTTTCTTTCTACTCCAGAAAAATAGTTATTCTTGAGGGACAAATCATTTAATATTCAATACCTCCCTCGGAAATGGAATTGATTCAATGAAACCATAATTTAAAATAGGTTACTAATAATAATTTTCAAATCTAAAATCAAAGGGATATTAATTTAAAATAAGGTAGAAAAGAAACAAATATGGTTTGATTTGATTCTGTTAGGTTCTGTTTTTTTAGTTTAGTGTTTTTTTTATTGATAATCATTTTCCATTGCTCTAAAAAGGCATTTTAAATATAATGAATTATAGAGGAAACAATAGAAAGTGAATTTCCTAATGAAAAATTATAAATGATTATCGTACCTACTTCCTCTCATGGTCTGGCATCATAGTCCACCCCAAAGTGTGGAGGTATTTCCTAGCATCAAAGTTTATTTTATATTTTCCTAATGACCCGTAAAAAAATTCAATAATATAAAATAAAATATTAATGAAAATAATGAATATTTAAATTTTAAAACTCAAATTTTATTAATACCCTGAATGTGGTACCGTTCCAATGAGTAATCATTTTCCAATAATGTTATATTGGATAATCCTACATGAAAACTGTTTCCTCTAAATCCATGACAAATCTATCACACCAACCACTATACAACTCATTCTAGTAGCCTCTCTATAGCCTACCTCATTCTGTGAATCATGTTGTCCTCACATCCACAGCATTGGGAAAATGAAAATGAATGTAACACCAAAACAGTAATTTAAATAAATACAATACTAGTATAAGATTAAATACACTGGATTGTTTACCCATATCTATGTTCCAGAATTTCATTTTACTTAATTTGGAATTTTTATATAGGGGAGTGGATATATGGAAATAATTTTGTACTCTTTTTCATGTGTCGCAAAAAAAATCTAGTATTTCTGCCCTGTTTTTCAGACCATTTGGTTATCTTCATTGTATTCCACCATCGACTGTGTGTAGTAGTTCTACACACCATTAATGTATGTAATCCCATGTTTCCTATCAGTATATATAGTTTTTATTGAAGAAAAAAAATATTATATCAATAAATATTATGATGAAAATAAATTGTGGTAAAAAAATTATTACGGTTCTATAAATATACATGGGACAGTCAAATCATGGGTGTCACTAGATTTATGGGAATTGAAGGAACATCACCCTATATAGATGGAGTAGGATTCTAAGAATAAGGAATATATAATTTCATATGGAATGATTAAAAAGTAAAATAAGATGGTATAGATGGTTGAAAAAATTTATGATATGGATAATGAGTAAAAATCATCTTCAGATATGGGAAAAAGGGTTAGGAGGCACAGATGAAATTGATGGTGAAATCATGGGCAGCCTAAATATCTTTTGTTCCACTAACAACATTGTGGGATCAAATTTTGTGGTACATGGTCCATCATTGGTAGGGGCATGGTCTAATCGGGTACCCCATCTCGAGATCCAATCTCTAGTACCACCACCCCTCGTATCATCAGCTTGAGTTATGGGACTACTAGGTTGGTCGTCAAATAACGGGTGCCGAAATGGTTGATCCTACATAAAAGTTTAAAAATAAATTAATCACATGATGTTATATTTTATTGATATATATTTTCTTGAAATAAAATACTCACAACAAGCACAAATGGAAGAATTATTGTCTCTTCCATACAACAATTTTTGTCCACTGTTCTTTTTCATTGCATATCCTCAATAGGTCTCATTTCCTTCATTTGAAAAATAATTTTGAATTAATTTGAAATTTATAACTAATGTGTATACCAAACAAAAAACGTTGATACATGACTTAATAAGTGAGTACCACTTGTCAAAAAAATACTACATACATAGTGATATAACAAAAAAGGTATTTAAATGTAGTGGGACGAATATAATTATAGATGACATGTCATAAAATAATAAATACATTCAAATGTTCATATATTGCATAGGTATGATATATTTTTCTTCTATATTAAATTTTATCTAATTGGATTTTGGTTAACTATTTTTTCCATTTTTATTTTTACATCAGTTAGATAATTTTTGTTAATTGAATCAGTAATTTGTCTGTTTTTATTTCTATTTGGTCAGTTGTATTGATTTTTTTAATTAATTAGGTCATTTGTTCATTTTTATTTATCTTTGGTCATTTGGTTCATATGTGGGGTTGGATAATTTTTCCATTTGATTTGGTTAGGAAATTTTTATTTTTTTATTTTTTTCATATCATTAAGTTTAATATGTCCAATTTTATCCCTCTTATTTTTTGTTCTAATATAATTTTTTCAGATCTTTTTGGTTTCGTAGGTTTGAAAACAGTTCAGTGAAATATTATAAAATGAATATCTAACAAAACTGTAACTAATAAATATTGAAAATGAACATGAATTTCAAGTCAAATAAAAAATATTTATAATAAATTGGAAGTCAATTTGAATAGTACCAACCTTAACATCCCTAGTCGAGCTAAACCAAAAGAACTGAGAAGATAGCTAGTTGATTTTATTTATTTTCCACCATAACATCAGGTTCACAATCAAATCTAGAAATTTAACTATTGGAGTCATCAAATGTAATAAATGTATCATGGCTATTGGGAGCATGGATGGTTCTAATACAGTCATCCCCATCATTAAAAATATGTATTGTAATTACTTCAATAATTTCACCAAATTCAAGTCGAAGATGATCTTTGACATAAAATTTTTTTTCAAAATTGAAACCAACACATATGGTTCATTGGTAGCAAGAGTGTCTGTCGTGTCAAAAACATGAAATCCACAATTATCAATAAGTTTTCCCTGCATCATCATCGAATCAAACAAATGGAATTTCATCGTACTGAATCGACCATAACAATAATAATCCAATATTATTATTGTTTCAGTGACTTTTTAATAACATACATTTTCAAATCAAGGTCAACTATCTGATTCACTGGTTTGGTTTGGTTTTTAAATTTGGATTGGTTTAGTGCATGGCTATTAGGGTTTTATTAAATATTTTTCAACACAGTTGATTTTTAATCATTACAATATAATTTATTTTAGTTAGGTTCAAATTAGTTCAATTCTTTTGATTTTTGTTTAGTTTGATATAGTTTAGATTTTTTTCAGGTCTACGCAAGTCTACATGTGTCAAATCATGTCATTTCAATTCAGTAAGTTTGGTCAAGTCGGTTTGGTTATAATGTAGATAGGATTTTTTTAGTTCGGTTGGGTTTCCTTGTGTGATGGGGTGATAGGTTCGGTTTATTTATTTTCAAGACTACTATGGTCAGTTTGGAATAATTTAGTTTTCTTAGGGTCAGATCAATACATTTAAATTTAATTTATTTAGTAAGTCCCACTAAAAATTCATAAAATCATTCATCCAAATTCATATATTGGTGTGGGTTTACTAATTATAAAAAAAACATTACCATACTATAAATCAAATCATCAATAGAGTAGTAACCATGCTTGATACGTCAAAATAGAATTATACTGTGGAAATCATAAATCAATTTTAAAATATTTGTCATTCTCTACACAAATGGAAACTAGAATTTCATATATACCTAATAAGACCAAAATCAATGTTCTTAATAATAATAAGTAAAATCCCAATTAAAATTCATGATCCATTTTATTTAAAAGTGAACATATAATAAAATGTCTTCATTTTTTGTGTTTATTCATTTTAATATATCAAAAATTATTTAATTTAAAATGAAACATAAAAAAAGTAATTACATAATTAAACATATGTTTATTCTTATTTTATAATGAAACAATAAAGAAATATAATGAAACTAATCATATAAAATGTGTAAACTCTAGAGATCGTAAAATACAATGATTTAAAACTTACTACTCCGTAAAATAAAATGGTAACCCACATACAACATGTTTATAAGTAAAATAATTCATTTTGTATAAGTTATGGAAAACATTTAGTGAAAATTATATTGATACAATTCCCTCTCCTTGTTTTTAATTCCTACCAAAAACATAGAATTTGTGTTCACCAACCTAACAAATATATATATATATATATATATATATATTATGAAATAAAAGATTCATGTAAAAACCCTTTATCAATGTGAATATAAATAGTTGAATGTTTTTTTCATTGAGAAAACAATTTACACAAATTATAAAAATTCAATGACAAAAACCATACCACCAAAAAAATGTAAATTTCAATCAGTCATTAATTATAATTTTCCCATTTAAATTCCCCAATAAAACATTTCATACATTATAAAACATTCATGTAAAAGGAAACCATAATTTTGAAACCCCAGAATTCATTTTTAAGAAGTTAAAATTCCAAAATGAAATTACCACCAAGGCAAATAACATATGAAATAATATCAAAAAAATTAAATAATAAAATTTACCAACAAAAAAATTTCAGTAAACCTTAAATTTTTAAAAAACAAAAAATAAAATAACTTATGATCATATTGAAATCTTATATATCAATCAAAATTATTCCATAAAGAAGAAAAAACACAACAAAACCGAAACAAAACCACATCCTAAAATGATATATGTATTTTGCACATAATGAGATCATAATACACAGTGGGTTTAAAAACAATATTATAATGAAACCAACTGAGAAAAGAAAAAATAACTAGAGGCATAAGATATAACACAGTTACAAGATAGAAATATGAAGTGGAATAAAAAATTCTTATATCAAGGTTGTATTGTAGGTTGATAATATCTATTCTTAGCTAGGGAGGAAAAGAGGGATCTTGTTTAAAGAAAATCAAGATAGATCTCTTCTATATGAAGAAGGTTCCTGGATGGGTATTTGGGGGTATTCAATACCAATAGTTTTTAAAAACTGTTGGTTTTGAGGGGATATCCCAACAATTTTAAAAACCGTTGGGATACCCAATATCCAATGAACCATATCCCAATGGTTTTCTTAAATCATTATGGTAGTTGTAACTATCCAAATAGTTTTATGACACTATTGGGATAGGTGGAACTTCCCTAATGGTGTAAATGAAACCATTAGGAAATACCTCTCTAAATTTCCCTATCCCAAAAGTTTTTTGAAACTTTTGGGATATGGGAGTTTTTATATCTTGGGTTTCTAAGAGTGAAATCAATTATATATTCACTTTGATTTAAAACATTTCCAAAATCCTTTTGATAAACATGAAATCCTAGAAAATAATATAAATTATCCATAATACTATTTTCAAATTCTTATCTAATAATTTTGATTTAATCATTACATGATTTTTTATTTCGTGATCCAAAAATAAAATCATCAACATATATAAGTAATAGAAAAATATTTATTGATAATGTTTTCTTAAATAATAAAGGATTTTCCATTATTACATTAAAATAATTTTATAAAGGAAAATCCTTTAATTTTTAATTCCATGCCCTTGGAGCATGTTTATATCCATATAGATCTTTGGTATGTTTATAAATAGATTTGTGAAAGTGGGTTTCTTCAAAATTGAGAGGACATTCTACATATATATCCTCTACTAAAAATACATTTAGAAAATATTATTTAACATTGATATGATATAATTTGAAATTCATATAAGACGCATATTTTAGAAGTATTATAATAGATTCTAACTTAGCAACTGGAGAAAATATTTCTCCATAATCTACTCCATCTTATTGATTATATCCTTTGGAAATTAGTCTTGACTTATTTATAGTTATTACACTATGATCATATTGTTTGTTTCTAAAAATCCATTTGGTTCTAGTTATAGAATTGTCTGAGGGTTATCAAACTATGTCCCATGTGCTATGTATTTTGAATTTATTTTACAATTCTTACATATCTAATAACCAACATTCAATTGATAAAGCTTCTTTTACGTATTTTAGTTCTAGTTAATATAGAAAAAAATATAATTCTATTATCTTTCTTATATTTCTTATAGTTTTTACAACTACAAATTGTCTACGTATAATTGTTTCTAATGGATAGTCTTTAATGTTTCTACATATCCTAGGAATCACATATTTTGTTTCACTAGTATATACCCATAATAAATTTTGGTTAAATTAATCCAGTTCTAAATCATCATCCCTGTTTTTGGTAAAGAGGGGTTCATGTGTCAAATCCTTAGGTGAATCACATTGATCATTAATTTGAATCATTTTGTGATCAAAAGTATCATTTTCATAAAAATTAACATGAGTGGATTATTTAACAATATTGAACTTTAGTTGAAAACAATATTGGATTTGGATGTAGTATAGTAACCTATGAAGATACCCTCACTAGCCTTTGGGTAAAACCATCTACAATTATCTGTGGTGTTCAAGATGGAATCCTTGAATCTAAATACTTTAATGTATCCTAACTTTTCGTTTCTTATGTTCCATAGCTCATAGGAAGTTTTATTTAGGATAATCCTTATAAAAAAACTATTAATTACATAACATGTTATTTTAAAAGTCTCATCCTAGAAATTAGTGGGCATGTTATATTTACATAACATAATCCTAGGAATTTCATGTAATGTCTTATTCTTCCTTTAAACAGCACCATTCTATTGATGTTTCCTCATAGTTTATATTATATGATTATTTAAATTTTTAGATAATTATGAATTAAATTCATGAATCTCAAATTCACCTCCATGATAAACTTCATAATGAAACTTTTTTCCCGTATTTTTTTTTTCCAAAGTATACATAAATTAAATAAAATGGGTCATTCTGAACTCTTAAAATTTTTAAAATAAAAAAATCATCAACTAACACATAAAAAAATGGTTTACCTGAAATAATTTTTGTTAAAGTATGTTTTTAGATATCCATATGGATAATTTCAAGTTGTCTTTATGTAGAAACATCTTTAATTGATTTAGAATATGACTTGTTTTACTTTCCACATTTGGCATGTATCACAAAACTTTTATTTATCTAATTTGAGGTTAGAAAAGCCATAAATAAAATTCCATTTTAAAAATTTTTTAGTGCATGAACATTATAATTTCAAATCCTTCAATACCAATTCAATGATTCATTAAATTCAGCATTCAAACAAAATTTAATTTTTTCTATATAAAGAGTTAAGATCTAGTGTGTAAACATTGTATGTTCAAGGTTCATTAAACGTCAAAAACTTATCTTTGAAAACTCATTGTTCATTGTTAAAAAAATAAAAAAATTGACTATCATCACAAATCTGATAAATAATTATCAGTTTATGTTTCAAGAAATCAATGTAATATAATTTGTTTCTGATAATTGAATACATATTTAAAAGGGATTTATGACAACTATTTTTCCTTCTTCATTGTCACCAAATATGAAATATCCTCCATATATTCAAGATAGTCTGTGAATGTTTGAGTAATATCAAATCATATGCCTTGAAAACACACTTTCCCTAAACCATTTTTCATTTCTGTTTACATGGCCAGTTCTCTATAATGACAAATCAAAAAATTAGATTATTTTGTACCCAAACACTTTTATGTCTAGAAATATTACCTATAAGACACATGTTAATTTATATTTGTCTTACCTTTCCATAAAATTTGGAAACATATTTTCACATATATTTTTGTAGGGAATTTGTTTTCTATTCCACAAAATTGGGGATTTTTCAAATTACAGATGTTAGCATAATGTCTTACTTCACCACAATTAAAACATGAAAATATAAAAATATTTTTTTATAACAAGGTATAAAATAATTTTTATATATTTTGGGATTCTCAACATGACTTCATATTCTAATAGTTTATTTTTTATGTTGATTCTGACTAAGAAATTTAATGAGTTAGTCTTCTCCTTTGGAAAGTACACATGCATCATCATTAAAATTTTGAACTTCCTTCTACAGGTTCTCTATTTTTTTAGCTTGTTCAGTATTCTAGGAAGTATATTTTCCCAAATTATTTTTCAAATATAAATTATATTTTTTCAATTATTCATCTTCAATGAAAATTTTATTATTATAATTTTGAAGGGATTTATTTTTCTATTTTATACTTTCGTAATTATTTTCAAAAATGGTATGATATAAATTTAATTATTCATTTAAGTAGTTTTAATTTTTTGATTCATAATTATGCTAAAAATAATAATAGTAATGTGCATCATTATAATGTTCCATTAAGCATATTTTAACATCTGGAATAATAGATTCAACTTTTGATTCTGATGATGTGTATTATCTTTAATCTTTAGAAGAACTCCATGTGTCCACCATAGCATTCTAATTTATTATAACTAGCCTTATTGATTTATTTTATTATGTCTTCTTATAATTTTTAATATTAGGATAGTAAGGATTGATATGTCCAAAATTATTGAAATCATATAATCTCAACTATTTAGAATAGTCACCGTGATTTTGGTTCTTTCATAAGCATATTTTGAAACATCTTCTTATACTGTTGATCATCTTGAACTTTTGAGAAATCTGAGTAACCTCATTTTCTAAAATAATCATTTCCATGGGGAGGGCCTTTAGGGTAAATTATATAAAGGGTATTCTCTTCTTACTGTTTTAATTTATGGTCATGAGGAGTGGTTCCATGACTTTTACCAATAAATTAGTTCTCAAGATCAATCTCCTTGTGATCAAAAAGGGAACCATCATAGTAAATATTATTATGGGGACCTCTAGAGTTAATTTTAGTAACCATGATAGGAGGACCATCAAATTTATTATCACTACTTTCATCATTTTGTATTGGAATAGAATGATATTGGGAAACATTTGATAATATTTTTAGGGACTCATGAATAACAACCTTTAGTAGCATAGGTTTGTGACCCTACTCTACAAATTCATGCTATCCAAAGTGGGATTTATTCTTTGATGTTCTCCATCTAGATGATATAATCATGTTCTATGGATAGTGAACTAATTTTTTTGGTGTGGATATGAGTGAGTATCATTATTTTATCAAAGCATGTTGGTAAGCCTTTATAGTTTTAATAGAGATGTATGTTTTCCCTATAATGGACACCAAAATAGATCGACGACCTCTAGTTTGAATGGTGATGTGTGCTCAATCTGGTTTTCCTTTTATCATATAATTTTGCATGCGAATTTCATGTATTGGTAAATTAATACAAACATTCTTCTATGTGACCTTATTATTATGTTGATAGGCCACTCCACTTGTAGAGGTGGGGTCATATATTAAAAACCTAACTATAGCTCCTGAAATCATTATCTTCTATAATGTTTGTATAATGTAAGAAGTGATATAATCCTTCCATTTAATCATTTCTAGGATATATTGGGTTACATAAAAAGTATAAATGGGAATGTACACCCATTTCTATGGTTGGATTATGGATGTTCCCCTTACCATGTCCACCATTTATTGTTAGGATATACCCACAATCATCTGGTGTGAGGGATGGTACATGGGTGTGCCCCCTTTTCACTTTTAGGGTGTGTTAGAAGACTTATCTAGTTACTACAAAATTATATTGGTAGAACTAATGTGAATGAGAAGGTATATAGTCCTGATATTTGGTTTCCACCACATTTTTTGGTTGGGATTCTTCAGCGGGAACATGAATGTGATCATGTTCCCATTTTTTTTATCACTAAATCCAGCAGGATTTCCTAGATTCATGGTAATTGGTGACTTGAACCAGATATCATAAGAAGATTTCCACATCAAGCTCTAGATTTGAAACCATTACGCATTGGTGGTTGTAGTTTTAGAAGGATCCCTTTTGTGGAGACTCAAATTTTTTTGAGATGAAGCCACTGATGGCCTATTGGTCTATTTCCTTGAGGTAAGGGTGGAAATGTTTTCTACATTTTGGGTAAAGTCTCCGAAAATGATTCTAGATGGTAATGGGAATCAACCGATTCATGGCCACCAGTTGTCGCTGAGTCGACATTTAGTGAGGTTTCATGTGTTTTAGGGAAATTTGAGGTACCTCTAGGGTTTGGATGGTACCATTTAATTGGTACTACTAAAATAGTTCATTCAGTACCTGACATTGAAGATGTTGGGTTAGTGTTGGTTTCCTCAGGATAGATGGTGACCCAGCTTTGGTAGTAGTCGATGTGTACTTTTCTGTCAGCTGGAAAGACACCATTGGATCAAAGGGAGTTCTTATTGAAAGTGAATAGAATGATCTGAGGAATTTTTCTATACAATTGATTACAAACTCATAAAAATGAACAACGATTCGTAGTAGAACCCACGACCCACTCTGATTAGCATAATCCTATCTTTCGAAGAAAAAGGGGTATATACTTCTTTTCTAAAGAGACATCGGGATGTGCTTTCCTAGAATTAGAAAGAATTAAATGGAATTGATCCCAAGGTGGATACTCTCCACCCAGGGTTTCTAGAAAACCATGGGGGCTAGAAACATGCATCCATAATGATACTCCCAAATCACACCACCAAAATTGATGATGATTTTGAAATGCTCATCCAGACCAATTTTATTTGGGAAGTCTAGTATCCAAAATTTCTAGCCAATATAGTCATGGTATTGACAATAGATGGGAAATAAAATTATTTATTAACATTAGATATATCAATAGTAATTTTCCAAAATAAGATTTCATGGTTCCCATAATGACACAATTGATTTATGATACAGCCAAATATCACGTCACTTCCTTCATGGATGACTATTTAGTGTATAACTAAACCAATATGGCCCCTAACGATGATTAAGGCACCACATTTAGATCACCCAAAGGGGTATAGTGCTACTGGGTAATTCCCTTTAGTTTGAAAAATTTTCTCACTATAAACAAATATTCATTACACTACTAGAAATTTTACTAGTTGCGACAGGATCTTGTCCTAAAAACCCTGTTGTGATAGGGGCCCATCACAAGTATCCCATTGTAGAAAACAACATCGCAACTCATATTTTTTACGATGGGCCCATCGCAAAAATTATTACTTACGATGGGAAGAGGGCCCATCGCAATTAGATGTCCAATTAAATACATTATATATACAAGATTCTTTAGTGATGGGCCTGTCGCAAATAGATTATATGTTATAAACCTATTGTGATGGGCCCATTGAAAAAAATTTATTACAATGGTAAAGAGACCCATCACAAAATAAAAATTAATAAATATATATAATCTATTTGCGATGGGCCCCCTGTCGCAAAAGGCCCCATCACAAATACGTAATAAAATAAAATAAAAATAATATTAGTATTATTAAGATAATAAAAGAAATAAAAAATATTAAAATTATCAATATTTTAAAATAATTAATAAAATAAAAAAATACTAAAATTGTGATAAATAAAAATATATAAAAATTAATATTATTAAAATAATAAAAAATATTAAAAAAATATTAAAATTCTCAATATTCAGAAAAAAATATATAAAAAATCATAGAATTTTATTTTTATTAGTAAAATATACAAATATTAAGAAATATAATGTTAATAATAAATAATAAATTATTAAAAATACTAAAATATTATGTAATATTCACACCAATATAAAAGACAACACTGTAAATAGTTAATATTTCAAAAAAAATTTAATTCATATGTTTTTAACAGAACAAAAAAATTACAGGGGGGATAGTCTTCTGGAGGAGCTAGCGGAGCTGGAGGAGATTGGCGAAGAAACTCCATCCCTAAACAATGAGTCAGATGGCACATGTACTCCATCTAATCATGCTACTAATGTTGTCATCGACACAGGTCATCCTCATGTTGTTGTTGTTCTTCTTGATGCATCTCTTCCTGCTGCTTCTGCAAACACTCTATATGCTCAGTTTGAGCTTGCAACAACACCTGATACTGTGACCCAGAAGATGATGCCTCTCCACAAGCTCCTCTTGAGATAGACTCTGACGTTATTCTAGTACCATAATAAGTCCCATGAGTCAAATGAGACCTGATACCAACTACTCGGACCTTCTGAAAGGCATACTGGGTCTCCTGCATCCACGCCACCTCATTGAAATGGTAGGCACTAGTCTGATTAGCTGTCTCATCCCGAATTTCCACCCGTGTCTGAGAGGTTTCAACCTTATATGACTCCTTCTATTTCAATTTGAAATTAAAATTGTGAAAATATTATATACAGTTAATTTTCAAATTGAAAAAAAAAATCTGACCATAATCTAACATTGGAAATCTCCTCGAATCTCTCTAGTGGCTAGATCACTATACATCCTCTGATAAATGTCATACTCCGTAATATCAAGATTCTCGACTACCTATATGAATATAAAATAAATTTTTTATATGATATGTTATATAAAATATTTAAAAAATTTACTTACCACATGCTCTCTATATATACTGAATATACGACTATCAGCTCGATGTGTCACCTCCTGTCTTCCTCGGTTCTATCGGCCCAATGAAGATCTCCTTTAAAATCCACTACCCAACAAGTGTGAACATAATCCATCCCACACATGAGATAAATTGTAGTCTTATTGGTGGGATCTACATGACTCGTGAAATATTGTCTCTCATGCTTTCTTAATGGTTTTCCTTATCAATTTGTGAAAAACTGATGGAAACACTCACTCATAGACTGCTCCCATGCCTCATGGATAGCGCCACAGATGCTGTCATTGATAGGATACCATAAACCCTACAAATAATTTATAATATCATTTTACTAATGAATTAAATTTCTAAATAAATTTTATTTATTTATGTACAATCCAATGATTGAAAATTCTAAGCCACACATCAACGGGAATATGTTCCCATGTGATCCATGGATAAGAAAAATAATTGCGCAAGATAGCGCTCCCCTGTCCAATAGCTATATGCACAAAACTGTGAAAAATACAAATAATCAAACAACTAGTATATAAATAAATTAAATAAAGATAACTAAAGTACACCGATTATCATACCTCCACATGCGTGGATCGAAACCAAGATGTGGATGCCACTTGGGGATAGGGCCAGGAATCATAAGTCACACAAGTCCATGCCCCCTCTGTGTACCCATTAAACTTCCAATGGCCTGAGGGTCAGATGATCCCAAATCCTCTTTATCCAAAGGTTGATCAGCCTCCTCCAACTCACGATGTATATTAGGGTCCATCTGAACCACAAAATTATTGTTGTTAATAGATAATTGAAAATAAATATTATATATATATATATATTAGTTAAGATTATGACCAACATTTAACTATTTCAATGTTCACCTTATCATCATCTTCATATCTGATGATGTAAATGTCTTCATATTCATCATCGGCATCATAAATATCCATGCGAGCTTTGGTTTCATCATCTCTTTCAATTTCAAATTCATTTGTAACATCATTAACATCATCATCACCATCGACCCTTAATTGTGGGGTGTCATTATCGATATTCATGTCTCTTTGTGAAAAGTGTAGATTTTTAGTAGCCTCTTAAAAAAATTACAATTCCTTATACTTTATCGGAACCACATTCAGTTTGAGTAAACTGATTTTCCTGGGATTTCATTTTATTATGCTCCACCAATCACTCAAGTCTATTGAAGTAGCACAGTACTTTGCATAATATATTTGATGTGCCTATTGATCCAGTAAAAATGGTTCATTTACTACAAGAGAACCTTATTATTTAAAATCAAAAATTCAATGAATCGGATGAACATACAAGCCTCTCTCAGTATCTAAAAACCGACATTTAGAAATTGTTATGTAATTTTTCCCTAGATAAAACAGTTCAATAATTTCAACCAACATGCCATAAAAGTCAACTTCAGTTTCTCTATGATGCGATCCTCTCAAGAAAATTCCACTTTTCATTGTTTTTTATTGCCCATATGAATGTGTATAAAATCTAAAACTATTCACCCCATATTCATTGTAAGATTTAACCATTTTGGATGGTGGGTTACTCAATATACACAGTTGCTTGACAATTTTAACAGCATAATGAGACACCTGAAAATTTTTAAGACAATTATCAATATAATAAATTTTAAACTTAATTGATAAGATAAACCATCAATAATTTATATTACCAGTTCTTGAAACCATTGAGAAATTTTTTTCTGTCGGCGTTCTTCAATAACAACTGCTGTAATTTGTCGAATTTGTTTCTTGATTTGATTATCATAAAACCTACATGTAAAATAATTTTACTTACTGTAACATAAATTATAGAATAATTGAAATTATAACTCATAGTAAAAATGATGTTATTTATGCATAGTTGAGCATAAAATATGTATGATCTCTGTGATGTTCATCATATGAAAGCCATCGTTCATGAACTCCACTGAAGCCAAACTCAGGCTGATTAAAAACTAATAATTGATTGTTCATTTCATCATCATAATTCCCCATGTTCTGCACCATGAGGTTTTTTTGAGGGATATTCATATTCAAAATAATTAGAGTAGAAAAAATTAGTTTCTTCTTACAAATAAGCTTCCATAATTGAGCCTTCAACTAATGATTTTTTATGTACTTTTTTCATCAATTTCTTCATGCATCTCTCAAATGGGTACATCCAATAGAATTGTACCAGACCTCCACATTTAGCTTCATGTGGGAAATATAATATCAGATGATCCATTGAGTCAAAGAAAGCCAGTGGATATATTTTTTCGGGTTTACATATAATGAAAACAACATCTTCTTCCAGTTTACTTTGTGCATCATAGTATGTTGTCACTACACAAATGTCTCGAAATATTTATGATATACCTATTATAAAATCCCAAATCATAGGATTCAAAAATCCTCTAAATCCAATCAGAATAATTCTTCGCATTATAACATGAAAATCATGACTTTTTAATCTGGTAATATGACCATTCTTAGCACATTGGCCCAATTTGGAAACATAGCCATCTGGAAGTCTCAAATGTGAAATCCGGTGAGAAAATAATAATCGACTCTCTTTAGACAATGTATAAGCTGATTTTGGCTTCATTAACATCTATGATATGACATTTTGAAATAGTTTAAGTTCTGGTCATCTGCAAATTTGGGAAAGATCTAATCGTGCCTTTACATTATCATTTTTCTTACCTGGTGTATCCAAAACTTTATAAAATAAATTATCAAAATAGTTCTCCTCAATATGAAAGACATTCAACATGTGTCAGACTAACAAATCAGACCAATATGGAAGATCATAAAAATGCTCTGTTTTGTCCAATTATGCACTTTCCTAAATCCATGAATTTTTTATTGGTTTACTGTTGTCCCAAATGTGATGAGAGGTAATGAAAATACAACTGACATTAACTCTGTACCTGAGATCATTTTTTTAGGTTCATCCCATTTAGTTGTTCCTTTTCTGAAATGAGATTTATTCCACCGAAGAGGAAGATCGGTTGGAAGAAATTGGTGATGGTAGAAAAATAGCAATGTATTTTACCATTGATGTGCATAAAGGCTTTGTTATCTTTCATACAATGTGGACATGATTTTTGTAAATGTTTACTCTAACTAGATAACATGTCATATGCCGGGAAGTCACTAATCGTTCACATCAATATAACTTTTAATATGAAATTTTGTTTTGCAAAAACATCATATGTACTAACACCATTACTCCATAATGAATTTAACACATCAATCAATGGTTTCAAATAAACATCAATATTCTTTTTTAGATGTCTTGAAATTAATAAGTTCAAAAAGATATATGGCTACTTCATCAACATCCATGGAGGTAAATTATAAGAAGCTATAAAGATAGGCAAACATGAATACTGTCTATCGTAAGAAGGAAATAGATAGAAACCGTCAGTAAAATGACTCAATCACACATTTCAGGCTTCTAAAGAAAAAGACCGATTTAGTCGGTCAAAATGTTTCCATGAATCACCATTAGATTGATGATTAAAACTTTTATCGGTTTAAATCTTGGTTTTGTTCCATGACATCATTGACGTTGTGTTCTAATACATAAACAAACACTATAACCTAGGAGTAAGGGGAAAATATCTCAACAACTTCACAAGAATCGACCCAAACTTCCTTGATTGAGCTTCTTTAAACCTCAATTTTCTACATGTGGGACAACTATCCAATGACTCAATTTCACCGGAATATAAGATGAAATCATTTTCACATGCATGAATCTCCGGATAACTAAGGCCCAGATTACAAACTAACCTCTTTCTCTCATATAAATTTGCAAGCAACGCATTTTCTTCAGGTAACCATGTTTCAATGAAAGAAAATATCTAATCAAAACATTTGTTTGACATTGAATTATCTTATTTAATAGACATAAATTTGGAAATCACATCTAATTTTTTTATCATGCAAATAAGATATAATGTATCCTTAGCACACCTCAACAACTCATAAAATTCGGATGGTGCCAAATCAAGACTTAAATCAATAGCATCCTAAGTTTCTATTTGTTGAACAGATGGATCTGCAACATCATGTACAAAATTTTAAAACCGTGATGGATATGGAATCATTTTATTTATATATTCTATAGAACTGTGTTCACTGTGTTGATACAAAAAACAATAATCTGGTTGAAAACGAAATCGTAAGAGATGTCCCCCAACCTTGTGAAATGTGTCAAACATTCTTAGAGCACATTTTTTACAAGGACACATAATTGTACCCTCTAGAAAAAAATCTGATTTTGATGATGCAAATGATAAGAAAGCTTCAACACCCTCAATATATACAGGATTTAAATCAGAACAATTTGGATTTCTGCACTGATTTATCCAAGTTCAATCATCTTATAATGATTATTTTCGACTTCCTTGTTCCATATTTTTCTACCAAATATAAAATCATTACTGTTTATTAATAGTTTGAAATTAGAAAAATACTATACAAAAAAAGATGATAAATAATTACAACTACTTCTTAATAATTACCATTAATTACGTGCGACACAATTTCCAATGGATTTACGGTTACTCTTTTGTCGGACGGCTCATTTACCTGAAACTTTCTCACACTGAAATGCCAACAAAGAATCTTCTCGGAGGTATGCTTATTCATTCTCATGCATAGGATAATTCATAATCGTACATCCGAGCTGATTATACTTTTGGATTTTACCGTGAAAAGGATAAAAGTAAATGAGCCATCGAACAAAAGATTCACCTTTTCGTCGATGAATCTTCTTCTAGCAACTGTCACTGCGTGAAAACGCTATAAGAAATGTAGTCCTATGAATGCATATTCAAACTTGTGCATATAAGATTGCATATTTATACATAGAATCATACTTTTATTAATGTTTTCAGTCAGTGAGAGTTTAAAGGAGAAGATTCATCAAACAAAAGGAGTGTCATCAATCCACTAAAAATTGTGCCAAGGTATTTCAATTTGTAACAATTGATTTTATTACAAATTATTTCTAATTATTGATAATTATTGCTAACTATTTCTAATTATTTCTATTTATTGCAATTTATTAAAATTATTTTTATTAATTTCTATCCATTGCTATTTATTGCTATTTATTGGTATTTATTGCTATTTAATACTATTTATTACAAATTATTACAAATTATCACAAATTATTATAAATTATTACTAATTATTACTATTTATTTTATTTATTTCTATTTATATCTATTTGTTTCTATTTATCTTTATATTTTAGTATTTATTAGTTTTTATTTCTATTTATTAGTATTTATTACTATTTATTACTATTTATTGATATTTATTACTATTTATTACTATTTATTACTATATTATACTATTTATGACTATTTATTAGTATATATTATTATATAATAATATTTATTACTATTAAATAGTATTAACTATTATTAATCAATATTTATTACTATTTATTAATATTTATTACTATTTATTACTATTTATTACAATTTATTACTATTTATTACTATTTATTATTATTTATTACTAATTATTACTAATTTTTAATAATTTTTACTAATTTTTAGTAATTTTTACTAATTATTAATAATTATTACTTTTTATTACTATTTATTACTATTTATTACTATTTATTACTATTTATTACTCTTTATTACTATTTATTAGTATTTATTACTATTTATTACTATTTATTACGAATTATTACTAATTATTAGTAATTATTACTTTTTTTACTATTTATTATTATTTATTAATGTTTATTAATGTTTATTTCTAATTATTTCTATTTATTTCTATTTTTTACTATTTTTTACTATTTTTTTAATATTTGTTTCTAATTATTACTAATTGTTACTATTTTTTACTATTTATTACTATTTATCAATATTTATTACTATTTATAACTATTTAATACAATTTATAACTATTTATTAATAATTACTAGTATTTATTACTAATTATTACTATTTATTACTATTTATTACTAATTATTACTTTTTATTACTATTTATTTCTATTTATTACTATTATTACTATTTATTACTATATATTACTATTTATTACTATTTGTTAATATTTATTACTATTTATTAAGATTTATTACTATTTATTATAAATTATTACTAATTATTACTAATTATTATTATAACTATTTATTACTATTCATTAATAATTTTTACAAATTACTACTAATTGTTACTATTTATTACTATTTATTTCTAATAATTACTAATTATTACTATTTATTAATATTTATTACTATTTATTACTATTTATTACTATGTATTACTATTTATTACTATTTATTACTGCTACTACTATTAATTACTATTTATTACTAGTTATTACTATTTATTACTACTTATTATTACTTATTACTATTTATTACTAATTATTACAGATTATTACTAATTATTACTAATTACTACTAATTATTAATAATTATTACTAATTATTACTAATTATTATTGTCAATTACAATTAATTACTCTTTATTTCTATTTATTACTATATATTACTATTTAATACTAATTATTATTATTTATTACTAATTATTACTAACTATTACCAATTATTACTAATTATTACTAATTATTATTACTTATTACTACTTATTACTATTTATTACAAATTATTACTATTTCCTACTATTTATTAGAATTTATTAATATTTATTACTATTTATTAGTATTTATTTCTATTTATTAGTACTTATTATTATTTGTTAGTATTTATTACTATTTATTAATATTTATTTTTATTTATTACTATTTATTACTATTTACTTCTATTTATTCATTTTTATTAGTATTTATTACTATTTATTAGTACTTATTTCTATTTATTGGTATTTATTTCTATTTATTACTATTTATTAATATTTATTACTATTTATTTATATTTATTACTATTTATTACTATTTATAAGTATTTATTACTTTTTATTAGTATTTATTACTATTTATTACTATTTATTAGTATTTATTACTATTTATTAGTATTTAATTCTATTTATTAGTATTTATTTCTATTTATTTATTTTATTTCTATTTAATACGATTTATTTTTATTTATTTTTATTTATTTTTATTTATTAGTTTTTATAACTAATTATTAGTATTTATTACTATTTATTACTATTTATTACTATTTATTACTATTTATTAATATTTATTACTATTTATTTCTATTTATTACTATTTATTACTAATTATTTCAAATTAATACTATTTATTAAAAATTGTTATTATTTATTACAATTTTTTTCTAATTATTTCTAATTAGTGTTAATTGTTATTAATTACTACAAAATGTAGCTACTAATTACTAATTACTGCTAATTATTTATATACATTACTAATTATCATTAATAATGATTAATTATTAAAAATTACCCTGAATTAATTCTAATAATTTAGAATTATTATTACAAATAAATATTGATGGAAAAAATTTTAAATCTAACTTAATTACAACTAATCAATAATAATTTAAATTAATATAAAGAAATTAAATAAAAACTAAATTAAATAAAATGTAAATACCTTTAATCTTGATCTCATATAATTTTAGGCAGCTTCACAACTTCTTCGTAAAAAACGAACTCTCAAAAAATTTCACTCTAAAATTAGAGTGTATAGAAGTAGAGGAACAAGGAATTTGGGCAGAGAGATGAAAAAACTGAGGGGGTATATATAGGTTAGATTAGTTGTGACAGGGGTTCCCCCCATTGCAACTAGGTCTTACCGCTTCCTGCCATTTGTGACGGGTGGTGCCAACCCATCACAAATACTCTTTCACGTAGTTTGGCATGCAAAACGCCCCAATCCACATGTAACTTTTTGTGGTGGGGCGCCTATTCCCATCGCAAATAATTGATTATTTGCTACGGGATGGTCAACCTGCCGCAAATAATCTCTTCGATGGACTTTTTACAACAGGATTTATTCTCATTGTAAATAACATTTTTTCCCATAGGGTTATATCTTCAAACCCTTTTGGGGAGGTATATCAAGTGTTATGTCAACAACATGGTGGTTAAATCGTAGAAAAGTTATGAAAACCTTGTTAATATTGAAACCATATTCAATAAAATGTGACATCATATATTGAAAATTAACCCCTTGAAATATGATTTTGAGAATTACCTTGGAATTGTTTATCGGCACCATTGTATTATATCATGGCATCAAAGTCGATCTCATGAAGAAAAATACAATCCATGATATGTCACCTCCTATAATCCTCAATTATTGGAGATTATTACGTGGAAACCTTGATTATATTAAGTTATATAAAGATTAACTCATAGGAAAGTGTTTTACCTTCACCACATTGATGAAAAAGGGGATCACATATTGGTGGATTGATGACTCTCAAGAAGCATTCAATAGTATTAATAGATTTCTTGTGATTCTACCAGTTCTAATGCCATATTTTCAAGAAAATCCACTCATTTTGTATGTAACTACCTTAAAACAGTTTTCATGTTCTATCCTTGTACAAAATAATGACATCAGGTCTGAGAACAACCACTTTTATCTTAGGCGAACCATGCTCAATAATGGGAATGATTATTCAGATATCAAGAAAAAATTCTTGGAACTAATATTTATTGTTTTAGAACTGAGACACTACCTACAACACCACAAGTTCCACATGTTCTCTTATAGTACCCCACGTAAATATATCCTTTGTCATCCAATATTAATAGGATGATTGAAATGATGGATGGTCATCTTGCAATAGTTTTACATTCAGTTTGTGCCTTAGAAGGTGGTAAAAGTGAAGACTTTAGCAAACTTCCATACATAACATGCCTTTACAGAAACAACGTCATTGAATACTAAATTTCCTAATGAATAGATATTCTCTATTAAAAGAGGGACCCTAGATTTGGGAGATGTATTTTGATGGTGCATCCTAATTCCCAATAGCGAAGAGAGTGAAGGAAACCATTCTCAATAAAGTTAGGTTTGGAGTGGTTCTCATCTCCCCTACAAAAGCGGACATTACTTACTCTTTCATGTTTTCATAACGTTTCCCAAACAATGATGTAATGTTTTAGGCCCTCATCAACGCGCTCGAACAAGAACATAAATTGTTAGTGTATAACTTAATGGTAAAGGGAAATTTGGTTCCATTTCATCAAAGTGGTGCCATTATGATATCATAAAGGATGAGATATTCCCCATACTTGACTATGTCTGAGGGATAATGGTTGAATTCCCCCTCAAAGATGAAATTAACTCACATACCCCAATCAAAAAATGTTTGGTTAGATGCATTTGAAAATCTGGCTATGGTTTTGGAGGATCCAGACTATGATGAAACAATCATCAACACTATACACCAACAAATGGTGTCAACTTTTCTTCATGTTGAAATGGAAAAAATAAACAAGTTCAATTATATCCTTGAACCATACCATAATATAACTATTTGGATGATTCCCATATGCAATTCCTTCAAAATAGAATACCCAGATCATACAACGTCCTAATATAGAAAACATGATGATGAGAGATTAACTCTACTCATTTTGGTATCCAAAATCACCAAAAATTCCCATCTAAATGGGTCTTCGATGAAGCCCTTCTAAGGAGGCATGATTGAGAAGAGACTATTTCCATCTAGAAATAATTAAAAATATGGTATTGTGGTTCACACCATTCAAGGTCCATGATTCCATTAAATCCATGGTTTTTGTTACATCGTGCCCTCGATTACACATGACTGTACAAAATTAACCAAAAATTGTCATTCCTTCCATGTTCACACTAAATTCATTCATCAACCCCTAGAGTTTGTATATAATTTCAAATACTCATTTACATTTACTCTTAGGGGAATGGATGTTTTAGGGCCACATCCTCTCGCTACATCCAACAAGTTTAACTACATTCTCACCGCCACTGACTTTTTATCCATGTGGTTTGAGGTTTTAACCCTCAAATAAATCAGGGTAAAGAATATTATTATCTTCACAAAATATAATATCATTACTATATGTGGGGTCCCTCATAATATAATGATGTAAAATGGAACCAAATTCTATTATTTTATGTTTTAAAGAATATATCATTAATATAATATCAAATCCAACCATTTATCTCACTACCATACAGTAACTAATTGTAAAATAGATGCCTTCAATAAGACTTTATCAAATATAGTCCAAATTATGTTGGATGGAGAGTAAAATTATTGGTGTGAAAATAAATTTTTATTCATCGTGGGCTTACCAGACTGCGACCTACACCGCCACATAGGATACCCTGTATTCACTAGTATACAGGATAAAGGAAGTCAAGTCCATTTATATCTAATTACCCTCACATTGTATTTCTATCTGTGATCATTTATATATAGATGATTAATCCCGAAAAAGCATACATGAATTTGAGATACTTGATTAAAAAAATACTTCATACCATTCATCACTTATAAGTACCCAAAAATTTGATATCATGGGATTTTAACAAGAATGTTTTCCTTCGTTCAATACACCAAGTAGAGTTCATACTAGTCCTCAAGACCCTGATGATACCAGGGAAGAAGCCCCCATATATTGAGCCAAAGATTGAGTGACCTTATAAAATACACAAGGTCCACTCTAATGTATATTTTTCCATAAACCTAATAGATGGAGAGCTTCTTATAAAACTTACCAGTGCAAGGTTTCTCAGGAAATACATTACGTAATCATGACTATGTGTCTTCATAACATGACCATAAAAGGCATAACATATGGTCCTAGTCATTTGGCCTGAATCTAGAAGACACTATACTCTAGCTATAAGTCTATAATACATATCCTAATGAGTTTTTCACAAGTCCTTAAACTATACAATAATTTTCTTTCCACATGATATAACACTTCAAAGTTCATGTCCCTATGTCATGAATTAAAACTTCATAATACTTTGGTCTATTCTTGAGCAGATCACAATCCATAGTGTTAGTCTCCCACCACACCTCCATTCTATAACTACGTGTTTCTAGATTCTCATCATAAATGGATACATAGTGATTCTCAGATCTTATGATCTAAGACCTTCCATGATGTATGGAAAATGATCCCCTGCCTATATAGAAAAAAACATCTATGTAGGGGACTTCAACCTAGGTATTTTAGTAACTGGTCATATATTAAGGATTCAGAAATTTTTTTGGATTCATTCCTATAAAAAAAAGATACATAATAACAATTTGTCCCCCTATGATATCCCCCGTTATAGAAACAATAGGAAAGCATGTGTCCCTTTCCCCTATATACAACCCCAGTCCAAACATGATATATTAATTTTTGTTCCCTCATTCAGGATCCCATCATAGAAACAGAAATGTCCCCATCCCTACATGTGATCAATATCTATATAGAGAACTTCACACTCTATGGAAAATTATGTTCCAATACTTCCTCTGTGCTCAGAAACATTCCTTCCTCACATCATACTCCTTGTCATAGGAATCATGTATCATCGCAACCCCCTCGATATAGGTAAAAAGAGAACCCAAATCCAATGAACACCTTTGTTTGGACTATTCGTAATACACCCCATTATGGAATTTTATAATTCTCTCCTAAAAGTCCTATCAACCAAAAGGACATTCATCCTCAGGGAAAAGAAGCATTTTGATTCCATATTCCTTGATGGTAACATAACAGAAGCCACCTTTTAGTCACTCCTTGATTACATTTCCCATGTAACTTCCCATGATTTTAGAACCCCCATGATCATTATTTACAATTTCTTTCTTCATGTCCAAATTATTTTGAAACATCCATGGCTGGGTAATCCCTATGTCTATCATTATTTCCAAAAATTGTTGTCATATTCTCAAGAACTAAAATTGTGAGTAACTATTCATCTTTATCGCATGATGCTAAATTAGACAGAGAGGTCATTTTTTCCCAACCATAAAATGTATGGCCCATATCATCCAAATCACAAGACATTAAACTGTATGACAATTTCTTCATCAGTTGACATTAAAATGTAGGCTTACCCATTGTACCAAGAATATAATTCCTTGGTAAAGTAGATCAAAAATCCTCGTGTCACAAATACAAGATTACTCTCATTTCATATTGTCCCTAAATATAATTACATCAGTTATAGGACTTCAGTCCTTATATTTTTACATTGAGTTACCATGGTTTTATCAAATGATGTTAAATAGAATAGTAAATTTCCCTCTCATTAGACATTAAGAATCACCTAGAACTACATGTACCATGATTCTCATCCTTATGATATATGTAGAAATTCCCAAATTCTACATCCTAGTGCATCCACCATATGATAAAAATTCACTTGTCCTTTTTTATCTCCTATGTGTGGTGAAAGAAACCCTTTCTATTCCTTTTTTCCCAAACTAAGAATAGATCACATGGTCTTACAAATTATGATAAGGCTTTCCCCGTATGGATGATACATATCCGTTCAAATTAGGGATAACATGTTCCTAGATGAAAGACCATAAAATGGAACCCAAAACATCTTTTCTTCATAATGTTAAACTACATCCTAGATGTCTCTTGCATGACATAAAACTATGAATTAAGATGGCCCTAAAATGAGAATAACACTATCATTGGTTCCAGTCTCACAACACACCTTATTTCAAGAACTACGTGTGGCATTACTCTCATTTTGATGTGATATGTAGTGATTCCAAAAATTTATGTCCCAATCTATCCACAATTTATAAAAAACAATTTACACCCCCTGCAAATGGGTCCATCCTATATAGGGAACATTTTCGCTATTATTGTTTAATTTTGAAATAAAATACTCATTCCATACTCAAGATCCTTCCTTAAAAATACCAAACTATGTGTCAGGGGAAATACGGATCTCTTTAAGCTTTCCCTATCCATAGGTAATATAATGTATGATATTAGGTGAAACTTTTTTTTGATTATGCACGATACACTCTAGTTTGGCTTTGCATAAGTTTCCCTTAGAAAGGCCATTCAACTAGAGGAACCTTTTCCTTCCTAGAAACCACTTCTATATTTATATTACCCAACATCATTTTTGAAACCACTTTTTCATTCCCTATGTAATTTTCACATACCACTTTTCACATATGAATTCCCTTAGATTACATCTTACACATTTCCATCTTCAGGCCTGAAAAATTATGGATCATTCTTGGTCAGATTACCATAAAATAGAAAATCACTAATCATTCAGTCAAATATAAGGGACCGTAAATTATAGTCCACAACATCCTTTCTATAAAATTTTAAATTATATCGACCAAATCCTGGTTTCACAAAATTAAATTGAATGATGATTTAACACTTTATTAGGAGGATCCATTCCTTCTGGTGTCGATCATCAACCGCATCACCCAAAATTAATGTATGAAACTTGATTCCCAATTCATCAATACACCAATTGATACATAGATCCCTCATCCTAGGCCCAGTTATATATCACGAAAAATTCCCCTCTTCATATTCATGTTAGATAAGTATGGAAACTTGGTGACCAAGAACCACATATGGATTGATTCTCATGTCAATGTGAGGTGTAGTTATTCTCAGACCCTCCATTTTATTCCCAGCCTCTATAGAAACCAAAATTTCTTTTTTCCTCTATTAATGTATACAAACTTTTATTTGGAATTAGTTTTTAAATTTCTTCCAGGATCCCTCCTTTGTGATCTCATGGTCGAAATATAATTCCCCCTTCTTTACATAGAAATAAAATTAGTGTGGGGTGGTTGTGTAATATATGCAAGTTCTATACAAGATATTCCCTTCATTATTAGACATATTCCATTTACAAACAGCCCTTTATGGTCATTAGAAATATAGATCCTCAATAACCCCCATTTTCCATCATTTATATAGACATCCAAATATGAAGAACACTTTTGATTTTACTATGCATAATACACCCCAGTCTAGTTTTTCATATGCCACCCCATAGCAGGAATTTTAAACTTGATTCACCTTATTCCTTAGGAATGGATCCTATGTATGACCCAAAAATATTATGATATAAATGAATTTTCAAATATTCTATATGTTCATTCACTGCATAATTATCTCATATCATTTATTTAGATAAACAAACAAGGTCCTAACTTGAAACCTCCCTTTGTATTCCTGAAAGATGTTAGAGAATTCTCGACCAGCAAACCACATGGGATTCATTAATCCTATAACAAAGGTCAAAGTTGTTTGGCCAAAGACACCAGTTTCATAATTCCATCTTTCTAGACTCTAAACTTACAATGAAAAGAGACATAGTACTCACAATGTTAAAAACCCACCAAGAGAACCCTATGTAAAATTCAAGTCTCAACTCTCTATACTTGCACTCCTTATGATTTAGGTAAAATTGATAAATGGAAACTAAAAATAAGAAATATATATAAAAATTATTAGGTTGGAAACCCAAAATAGGAGGACTAAGAAAAATCCATGTCTTACTCGGTAATTCTTCTCCATATCTGACATAGGAAAAAATAGGGTGGTGATGCCAATGACCCCAAAAAATTTGGGATTTGATTCATGATTCTTGAAATAGTTGAATTATTATTTATATGTGCAAAGGCCTAGAAAAAAATTATATCACACTCTTATTTTTATCGTTTTAGTTACAACACATAGACACAATGACATTCAATCAGATGAGTTAGCCATAGTTACATGTTATAATTGAAATGGATATTGGAACATATAAATAGATTATTGAGAATAAAATCATTTTCATTTTTAGATAAAAATTTAGAATTATATCCAATGCTTAGAGTCTTTTTTTCGGTATTACATATGTTCCTCAACATGACCCTTGATCTGTTAGAGTTTCACATGATCCTTATCTTCTATTTTTAAAATTAGTCAACTATGGGAAGATGGAATCCTAAGAACAGCTAATTTTATACTTTTTTAAATCAAAAAATTACATTACCTAAACCTATACCCTCGTAAATTTTTGTTGAATTGTACATTATCTCCCTTGATATCATCCAACTCTTCTTAAAGGAGTATCAGCAAAAGATATTTCTCCTTGATTTTGATTTTACACTACTATAATTCCTTAGAATGGTTAATATTTTCCTAGGATATGATAGCTGTAAGGTTGTAAATTTTTTTAATAATTTCTGAATCAACATTCTATGACCTATTCTCTTACTCCCAGTGTCATATAATATCCTTCATGACATGATAAATTTAGAGGTAATCAAATATTATACACCCTAAAGTGGTGAACTTGGTATGAAGTTGGTGATATCCCAAGGGAATATCTTAAAGATTAAATTATGAAACCAACCTCCAAATGTCTAAACATATGAAACAATGTTGTTTGAGAAAAGAATATTGGGCCTCTAGGTCTATCTCGGAGCCACTGTTATTAGAGAATACATACCCCAAAATCAATTCACTTATGGAGTCACCTTTAATATTCCAATTAGGATTAATGTATACAATTCCTTTCACCATCAGTGGAGATGGGATGGAGGTCTTTACTACATGTTTGATTGTTGGATCTAGTAGAACTAAATGTTAAAGAATAACTTTCCATTATTAAGAGATATTAAATAGATAGGAAAAAAAGTGATCAAATTAATGGATGGCTCTCCGATTGATGAATCAGTTGATTGAATTGATTCCTCCCTAGAATCCCCAACCTAAATAGTGTTGAAAAGGATATTATAAAGGGGATAATCATACAAATTTTTTCTAGAACCCAATATTTAAGGATAATGGGAACATTCTTATTAAGAAAAATGATGTTATACTCCTTCCACAACATTAGTAGGACGGGAATCGACAAACTGGTACTGAATCACCATGGTTTTTTTCTATAAAAAAAGTCACAAAAGACAACATCTTTACTTTAAGACATCAAATATAATGAGGTCAGACTTGTATGAAAACATAATAGAGGAAAAATCATATCCATACAATTCCATATTAAATTCATTCAAATTTTATATGTAGTAATGAAAATGAAAATCTTGAAAGAATTATTCCATTTCAATTATTTTAAAATATCATGGTTCAAGTATATTAGTATCTATACTAGTAGGGATTTCCATGAAATTTAGTTCAAAACCCAAACTGGCTTCCACATTAGTTATGTGTGATACCTTCTTGAAAGGAATAACCCTTTCAGGCCCTACCAAATCAAGATTTTCTTCAACACCTTCATTGGATGATTTAGGGTCCCTATCATCCACTTCTAGGGTAGTAATAGGACTAGAAGTAGTGGTCAAAGGGTCCTCAGATGTATGTGAAAAATCAGAAATATCATAAGGATGTGAAGTCAGTGAACAGTACATGACACCTTAGTTTGTGCATTTTACATTACCAGGATCCTCCTCCCTCTCTGTAGTAATATGAACTAATTTGGAACCATCCCTTGACACTTATCCTATAAAAGGGATGGAATATCCAACATAAATATACACCTCATCTGGAATATCCTCCTAACATCCCAAAGGGTCTTCTCAAATACCATTGAGATTGAAGAGGGGAGTGGATCATGTGACACACATGCATGATCAAACACATATTCTAGGAAAAGAAGAATAAATGATGTCATGAAAACTCACCACAACAAAATATGTTCCTGGGAAAAGAATTTGCTCTCTATTTATCCTTCACCTTTGATAGAGGAAGGCTACTAATTTCCTCCTAAAATAATTGTATTGTACTAGGTATTCTAGAATAAATTTCCTCCATTTCATTTTGCATCATCCTTTAGACCAAGGATAACTCGAATGACTTCAGAGTATCACCCCCACTATAATGATGGTGGCTTTAGACCCATATTAATGTGACCCAGTAACCACCCACAATCCTCCTTTCTTCTCCTCCAAATTGAAAAATAATTCTCCTAAAAATAAATATTGATGAATGAGGAAGTGAAAGAAGGAGGTAATAGAGAGGTTTACCTAACTAATTTTTATGCATTCATCATGTTCATCAGTTTATTGATCATCCACCCCTTTAGTGTAACCCCATTTTATCAAATATTGCACTGCATTCACGGTTGGGATCTATTCATTAGTGGAATATATGAGCATCTTCATTTCCCAAAGGTACTTATCCACTTCAGTAGGGTAAGTGTCATAATAAACTCAAGAAGGGGAACAAATGTCTCCATTATATTGGACACATATTCCATCCTGGAGATTTATCCATATGATCTCAATCTATGAGATCATATCCTACTAGAATTTAACTTCCTTGGTCTATACATAATCTATTTCTCCATGGATGTTTGTGAAGAATACCATGAATCCATTTATTTTATTGTTTTTATAGGCCTCTATATCCCAATAAGTGGTTGGGTATTTAGTTCCATGTTTTCCTCTTAGAAATAATGAGAAAACCACTCGAGATTTATTGGAACATTCTCTTCAACTCTTTCCCATTATGAGGCATGTGTTCAAGATGGTTAAGAAGATTTCTAATCCATGTCATCAACTTTATTTTGTTAAGCCTTTCTACCATTATTTCCCTCTATAGTGGACTTTATAGCTTCAAATAATGGAATTATCATTATCAACATCCCTTGGGGTATGACAGGATCTGGGATTCAACATACTAAGACTTCTACCCAATGGACACACGTCGGGGGAAGAAGCTTAATTATAATATGATCTAACTCTAAAACCATGAGAACACAAAGTTTTCGAGTCACCATTGGGTGAATCTCTTATAAGAAATTCATATTAGGGGATACAGTTGCTTACTATAGAAAAAACAATCAGAGTAAAAATCTGAAAGGATCATAGGCTTCACTAATAACCTCATCATCAATCCAGATTTATAGCATGTTGTATCTGAAAGAAATCATGTATTATATCATTTAATCAACATATTTTCCATCATCTGTCAATTTTACAATTTTATAATCGACATATATAAGGATGTTGAATTCTATTTATATATTAATATTCTTTAAAAAGTTACAGTACTTTGACATAGGGGTTGGACACTGGAAATAGCCAAAAGTAATTTTAGAAATGGACTCCAAGAACTCTTCATTCATTTATTATGTAATGAGAACTAAAATGTGACATAACCCATACCTAAAAAAATTAAAATGGATATAAAGTTAAGAATGTATTGTTCCCCATGTAAACATTAAATAATCACTAGTGAATCAATGGTTTGATGGGAGCTTCCAACCCAGTGTGATTCCCCTCTTATAACTTGTCCTCCACAAAAAAGGACCCCAACCTAATGATTCCATTGAATTTGAAAATTGTGATCATATAGATGATTATCCAAATTGCTAAGAATCTAGTGAGATTTTTCCTATTAGTTATTTCTTAATTGACTATGAACCCCCATTGGTTATACTGGACTAGATTTAATGTGTGCCAGAATATAAGAGGAGTGCCCCAATTTTCCATCACAAGACATCCCATGGGATGTTTTAATGTGGGTCCCCCTTGGGATCCACGAAAAAGTTTATACAAGACACATAGTGGAAATAACCTCTTTAGAGAGGGTATTCATTCTTAATTTCCTAAATTATTAATAATATATCATGATACAAAACATGTATTCATTCAGCATCATCCCACTTCACTTTTAGTGGGATAAACTTGTCACGCATCTCTCCATAAAAGGGTAATCTATAGATCTTGTAAACATCCCATAAAATGATACCTAATTCTCTATGTGTTAGATGGAATGTATTCTTCAATTGGTTTTATCATCTTAGTATCTTAGAAATGATGTTTGGATTATTCTACACATATCTTTGGGCCACCTAGATATCCTTGTAGATACCAACCACCTTCATTATGAACATAAATTCAGAACAAGTTTGGCACACTTAGTATGACCACATCCACTCTAGTTTTATTCCCACACTAGGTAAGAGGTGTCATTCTTCCTTATGGTATATTTATTGGTATGTATTTGAATCATTAAAGGAAGATGAGAAGAAGTATGACTTCGACTCAGGATTGTATGGTTTTAAATATGGGGAACAAGTACAATAATTCCAGACCCACGCGGTTGGTACCATTACCTCATTGATGTACACACCTATGGTTGAGATGTTTTTTTTGTAAAATTCATCCACTCTTGGAAATTGGAATAAAGAATGTAATTCTTTATCTTTGGGATGAGTATGTCATTTAGAATCCCATGGACGTAAAGTAAAATCATAACACTCCCAAGATAATCATAATAATATTTCATCAAATGATTTTCTAAATCTAGTAGAATGGTTTCACATTATTCCTAATAATCTAGTCCAATTACTTCCAACATATTTTTAATATGTTTATTGGATGGTTCATTAGAAACTCTAAACTTTTAAGTAGCCATTCGAAATATGCAAAGAAATTCCATGATTTTCATTAGAGTTAAAAAATCATTTTTCCATAAATTATGAAATTACAAAGGAACCGCACCTTAGATAGATCAATCGACTAGGTGACCTCATGTAGGTCACTCTTCCAGGTGACCTCATGTAGGTCACTCTCCTAGGTGACCTTGCATAGGTCACTCACCCATGAATTTTTTTCTTATAGATGAAGTCATTCTAAAGTATTTTAGGTTTATATTTAGCATAAGTTATGATAAGAAGAATATTTCTTGAATGGTAAACATGAATGGGTAGTGTGGATGATCATCATGGATATAGAAAGGGAATAGTAAGAGTGGGAGAGAGAACTGCAAGGCAGTGGATGCTATTTATAGATGCATGGATTATTTTTCACTCTACATTCATGAAAAAACTATGAGATCCACCTTTGTTAGATACATACATGACCTTCCCCTTTCACTTCCCTCTAGTTAAACATCCAAGAATTATTGATAATAGATCCTATCCATGAATGTACAAAAACATTTTTTTCTCCACCTTATGATCAGACCCACTCCTTCTGATCAGATCCAATCTTGAGGAGGGGATTTTGTTAATTATTCTTTCATAATATAATGATGATAAGTTTAAAATGTAAATAACTCAAGTAATAGAGACGAGAAAGAAATTATATATTATATGTGTTCTCCCAAGAGATCTTTTAGATGGATTATCCCAGTTTCATCATATAGGTCTAGGCTGCGCACCCAGAATAATCACACAATCCCATCCTTGAAACATTGTGCAAGACCAAAATGAATGCCTAAAAGAATTTTTTAGGCCCATTCTGTGTGGCTTGATGTGTATAGACAACCTATCATTCATGTCACACCTATTCCAAACCCTATGTGAGTGACCTATGTGAACCGCCTCCTTTACTGAGGGTCCTGATTTTTCCTATATATAGGACTTGTAGAATCACCATTTTATAAAAATGGAATACCAAAAGAATCCTAAAATCCCTAAATGAAAAAGAGATTGAGGAGGTTAGTTGTGTTATAGTTCCCCTAGTGTGTCAGAAATAAAAGACCTATGTGTGGATTCATTTCCCCCATAGTCCAAAATTACTGGGGAAAAGGCCCCTTCTCAAGAACAATACATGTGTGAGAAACTTCTAAATAAATCATAGGAGACCCATTCAGCCTACAGAAAGACATACCCCATGTTTTGTTTCCCAATTTGCGAATTTACTAAAGGGAATCTCCAGTATTTGATATTCCTCCGTACATGAAGAACCAACATCTTGCCTAGGACCACCCCACATTAGACCTGTTAGCTTTCCCACGTCCAACAAGCATGAGAAAATTTATTTTTTCCTTGTCCTCACCTCTGTAAGACACCCACCGAGCCCTTTTTACCATCAATGGTTGGGAATCTATTTCTGTTTGGCAACTACCCAAGGGGATTAAAACCATGACCCCTCAAAGCCTCCTTATATATATGATTAGAGAAAAGAAACAAATTGCACGTCTTATCAATTAAATACCCTCTAGTTAATGGATGCCCATATTAATCGTACCTAATATGTAGGGTTCTTAGATTGTTCTCAATTATAAATTTCCATGGTAATGATGATTTCATCCTTAAGGATAATGAAAATTTTCTTCTCAGGTCTGCAAGATACATATGTGGCCCAAAACATGAAGATAATTGGGCTATATACATATATATTTGTAATCCCCCACCCTCACTGTTTGAAACAAAGAGAGGGTACAAGCACACCTAAGACCTATCTCTCTCTGACTCCCCAACTGGTACTTCACCCTCATATACTAGTGGATGAGGAATGAATGACTCTATAGGTCATACCTCCATGAGTAATCCCATTGCCTCTCTTGTGTGGAATTCCCCCACCTTCCATATCCACACCCTCATCCACCATCAAATGAAAGAGATTATTAAAGATGATATATCTTATTCTTCCTCTTGTTTCTCACACTAAACATGAGTCACATTGGATTAGTGGTTAGTAATGTTCATGTCATCATCTTCATCAAATATATTTCCAGGTAAATAGTCCTTTTCTAGATCTTCCTCTTTACTTGACATGGGCCTCATATTAGGTTTCAGATCCAAAACCAAGTTATCATCCTCTCAAAGGGCCATATTCCCTATGATAAATACCATTAAATGGTCGTATTTGCAATGTAGCAACCATGGGTATCCTATATAGGTGTAAATAATCTACTTTATGAACTATGCCAGATTTCACTCCTCTATTCATGGGATATGTATTAATCCCCATCAACTTCCAAACCCTACACTTTCAAACCACCATCATCCTTGAAGAGACACATCCCCAAAACGATCATACCCCCCATAACTCAGAAGGTCACATACTTTATAGGTCCCTTTCATCCCATCCTCATTGGTATATATTACTAGTGGGGTCCATCAACACAGGGCCATATCCCCTACCAGAAAAACCACATCTGGGCTGCTTTAGTGTAAGTCCCAAACCATTATTTTCTAGGATTTTTTCACATAAAATTATTTATCACTTGATGTTAAAACGCATAGTTTTTTCCTTCTCAAATGAAATTAAATGGTCTGATGTTTCCTATTAAGTGGGAAAAAACCATTTGGGTTCTGATTCCTTCCACTAGTATACATAGGAATCCCATCATGTGGGTCATATCCCAACATCACAATAAATCTCGTCCTCTTGGATGATGATAAATTCAAAATCGCCCCATTGTGTGGATAAAAACCATCTTCATGATGATAAATGACATTGTAATCACTAATTTATATATAAGGTTCCATATTTGAATAACCTTAGATGTAAATATATGATTATAAATACAACACATGATGATAATTTATTATTATTATAAGTGTGAATAGGACTATATTTTGGATTTAATAAAGGATTCATGAATATTCCAAAAATATATAAGAGTCATAGAGTAGAAAAAAATTATCCCCAAAAGTGTATGATGAGACTGACCACCCATCCTATTGACTAATTTGAGTCCCTAAGTGTTGTTTGAGTCATATTTTAAGGACCACCTACCTTTGGAAATCATGTTTTTGGAACATCATGAATATAGAAACCATTGGGTATTTACATTTCCATGAATAAAATCAATTAGAAATCACATAGAAAGGAAATTAAAAAAAATAGTGCATTTTACATGAAGGGTTATTCCACCACCACCATAAAACACCATTCAAACATTGATTTATTTTCCAAATAAAACAAATAATTTTATAAACAAAATAGATGCCTCTTTCAACAACTACAAAAAAGATCTCATCATGGATGATTCTACCACCATTTCCCTTTTCTATGAGTATAGAATATCTCAATGTCATAATGATAGAACAAATATAGACATATTCTCTCTCTCATGTTAAAATATTTCTATTAATATATTTACCTGTGAATCTTGTATTCTGAATAGAAGATGAACTGCTCACCCATAAGGTACTGTCTCCAAACCTTTAGGGTAAAGACTAGAACTGCAAGCTATAGATCATGGTTCATGTATTTTATATTATGGGGTCTTAGCTTCTAAGACCCATAGACAATCAATACCTACCATTAGATATAAAACACATCCAATACCATTTACAGTTTCATCATAGAACACCAGACTCTCAACACCCTCTTATACCAGTCCGAAGGGTGGGGCACTCATCAAACACCATAACAACTCCTTAAAAGACTCTTGGAACGTCCCCATAGTCAAAAAAGTATTTCCCTTTCACATAAAATTAGTTAAGGGTACTAAAATCCTTGATAAATTGGACATGAAGATTTGATAGTATCCTACCAACCTAAAAAAGATCAGTTTCTCAGTTACACTCTTGGGTGTCTCCTAAGCTAGTACTGCATCAACCATTTCTGGGTCTATTAATACTCCCTCCTCTAAGATGAAATTATAATATCCTAGAATGAACCACTAGGTCTGATCTGAAAGGTCACATAACCTCATGCATGTCTCCCTATATGAAACAAACAATCGACTAATAGTTAGGATCTAGTCATATGTGTGGAGACTATATACTCAATATCGCATAATAAGACCAATGATAAGAAATAATAAATTTAATAAATAATAAGTGTAAATTGGAACAAAATAAATACATGGAAAAAATTTCATATAAATAAAGAGAATCACCATGGTGAAAGCCTGTCTGTTATCATCAAAGTTGAAAAATGATTAAAAAATTTGGTCTCCACTAGAGTCCATGCTCTTCCACAACTATCTCTATTATCCTCTTCCCAATTTTCCACCATAGGGTTCTTTATCCTCAAAATATCCATAATAACGTATATAGGAAAACATAATTTCATTTGTATGGTTTGAGAAAAATACTTAGTAAAACACTTTCAATACATATTTAAAAATTCTGCTCAACTATAAAAATTGCATGTCATAGTAATAATAAATGTAGAAAGACTGTAAACATGAAATGAAAAACCAAGTGGTGGAGTGCTAACCATGAAACCATAAAACCCTAACCATAACATCTTCTGCTCCATGATAGAATACTAATGGAAGATGACAGTAGTAACAAAACATGTCCTTATACAACGTTCTCATGGAGTTGTGTGTACATTCTACCTGATCCCATCCATCCCTCGAGTGGACCATGTCACCCAATGTCCTCTAGTATAGAAGATATGGTACTCATGTTAACTAGGGTACCTCTTGGTTAATGAAACATGGAAAATCAAGGCTACCTCAAATGCATCCACAACATGCCACCATGACTACCACGTACCTCCACCCAATGATAAGGTCCATCTTCCCCATCATCGCAGGTCAATATCCAACGGGGTTTTTTCATGGAACTAGAAACACCAAAATTATCTTATACCCATCATGTACATGGGAATTATTTCTAAAGGTAGGAGATCATTTTGTAATTTAACCAACGATGCTTAGGAAATCACATTTTTCTAGAGGATGGGAGGTCCGGGTCATCACACCCTTTTGGGTGGAATTATTTCCCACTCTGGGAATCTATTAAATTTTTTACATATTCTTGAAGAAAATTTAAAATTAAAATATGGAACCAGTCATCCCTGTATATTAAAAATTAATTATAGACATGTGGAGATGAGAAACCATCTATATGTATCAAAGGTTATCCATATTGGTTGTGTTTTTTATTTTTTTTAATAAATGTTTTAAGACAGATAGTTGGGTGCTATATAATTTATCATCATTCAAGGATAAGAGATTTTATTCAATGTTTGGATTGGGCCCATGAGAGAGGCTTACTACATATCATTTTGATAAGAATTAGAACACATGTTGTTCGGTGCCACGTAATGCAACACATCATACCTTTTTAGATCATGTTTCAAGGATCATTCCATGCATTTTAACATTATTCAACAAGAACTTAAAGGTGAAATGGTCCTAGAAAATGTTTGATTCAAACATATATAAAAACGGCCCAAGGGATCAGTAAGGGATATAGCATCCCATGTTGTGGGAATGATCTTACTAATAATATGGACCAAGGAGGATGAATATTGAGAGAATCGAAACAAATATGTACCAAGAAGTTGGATATAACCATACTAGAAATATTTCATAGAGAATATTAAAATTATTTAGGCGTATTGGGTTTGAACCTCTTGGATTATTCCTATGTATCTCTTTTGGATAAGAATCAAAGCCAGTGTATTTTTCTGGTTGGTTCTTACACCAATGGAGGAGGAACATTAAATGATATTTGATTATGTTTATGACATGATAACCAATAACCTCTAATACCATGTAAATTATGCTCAGTATGAGAAACAAGGGGAAGCGAAAGATCTTGTATTTTATAAAATCTCTTTCATCTGCTAGTGGATGAGGAAAAGGTTGTTGAATGTGTGAAATGTCCTGAAATAAAAAACAAGTGTCTTAATCTAGGAGGGAATCTCTAAGTATTATACCACTTATAATAGGTGGAATAATGGAAGAGGTCGGGGATATGGATATTAAGGGACAGTTTTCATACAATAGTTGTCACATAGGTGTAACCTAGGTGTTGATCGTGCATGTTTGGAATCTTTTGAGGAGGTCATGTCTTGGCCCCCCTCTGAAAAGGGATTAAAATAGAGGAGTGACCCATCATTAGAGATATAAAAATTGGTCTTAGAGGTTGTTTCAACCTATTGATTCTTGGAAGAATTGGAGGGTTCCTCTCATAGGGTATATGAGTGAGTTGGCCTCAATGTTTCCATGGTGACACCTAGGTGTGATAGAAGGTACCTCACCTATGTGTTTCATGGGATAATTTGTAGGTACTACACAAAATTATTACTTTAATTAATTTAGATGAAGAATAACCTAGTCATCCAAAATTTGGTGACACCTTTTTTGGACCTCCAAGTGTTTCCTCAGGAACACCATATAGGGCTTACCATAAATCTTGATATTGGGAAGGGGAATTCATTGTAGTACTTTTAGTCTAGGGTGATGTGGATCCTCTCATAGTTATTTGGTGTTTTAGCACTTGACATAACTCTAATACAAATAATCTCATTAATTTCCTCTTCTTTTTCGGTATTGAGAGCTAACAATTTGGTTTTTGGATGTATGAAAAGGACTATGGTAAACAGAGATTCTAATATTTTCCTCTATCTTTCATTCATGAAAATATGGAGCACAAGGGTCACATATATTGGATATATTGAGACCTTGGGTGAAGGAGGAAGTTCTCAAAGGTAGCTAGTGTCGGTCCTTGTCCAGGTGTGCTCTATGTAAGGAGTTTTCCACACATGTTGGACCACATAGGATAGACCTATGAAAGTCATAGTGTTCACAAGTGGGGCTTTTCATGATATCCACTTGGGAGATCTTGCAGAAATTTTTTTTTCACCTTTAATTCTTTTTCCTCTTCCCTATGAATAGTATATTTTTGTTTGAATCTTTTCATCATCAAATAAAAAAAGATGTTTCAAAAAATTCACCCCCTCAGGATTGATCTGATAGGAAGAATATGATATGATCCTAAGACATAGAGAAACAATGACATTTATGGATCCTTCAATCATCAGCCTCCATGTGTTCATAAATGTTCATTCTTGGGTTTGGTGAAAATTAAATCTTTTTCATTTTTTAAGGGAGAAGTAATAGTATGTGCCACATAGGTTGTCTGTGTAGGTTGGTCATGCTAGCTGAACGCATAGGTGGGTCATGTTGGTCGGTCGCATTGGATGACCTTAAAGGTACTCATTTATCTATAAATAGTGTCTAATACCCAGTGTTTCACCATCCCTCCACTCACACCATTTGGATACCTATACACTCATTTCATGCTAGTCAATTTTATAATCCTTCAATATACATTATCATTTCATACACATGGTATTCCTTCCCTTACACGAGTATGTTTCACGATGTTATTATAAAAAGGTTACTTTCCTAATTACCAGGGAGTGTGACCACTGGGAGGTCACTTAGGTGAGTGAACCACGTGAGATCACCTGTGCAAGTGAACCATGCAAGGTCACATGGGTGAGTAACCTATGAAAGGTCACTTGTGCATTTAACCTCCATGAGTTCATTCCATTAACAAGTTGTTCTCTTATAATCTTACAAAACAAAACATTATACCTAAATAAAATATTGGTGTTTACTTATAAATATGAAATGGATGATTAAAAGGATTGAGTATGTGATGAAATAGATATTTCATGCATCAATTAAATGTTGGAAATCATCAGGAATGATTATTAAGAAGTGAATGAATCCACTATTCTATATCTAGTGATTCATCTAAATATGTATCACCATGAATATCCTTAGGTTGAATGAATTCTTCTTTATGGATATGGTATTTTGGGAGGCGTACTCATTCCTAAGCTGATACATTACTTTAATCTTTATTGGTTCTAGGAGTACATAAATTTTACCACTAACAAAATATCACCCTTGAGAATATTTATCAATAATGGAACGAGACCCTGAAAATGTGTCGTAAATTATAGCATCTATACTCCAAATTTGATGCCTCACACTCCGAAATATAAACTACAATTTTACTCATTTTTCATCAATGATTCCATGATAGAACAATAAAAAATATTGATGAAAGACCAGGACATTCATACTGGAGGAGGTGGGAAACCATAGTGGTGTGGGTATACTGGGTTTAAATGACTTATCTTTATTTCAAATTTTAACTAAAATTTGTTGAAATATATGTGGATGTATGGGTACCCAGATACATATGAATAAGATCCTAGAAATAATTCTCGAGATGATCAGATGATGGAGCACACCAGCACATACATCCTATTTGGAACATGGATAATTCATCCTCAGTTTATGGGATATATATAAGATCAATTGAGCTCCCATCCTTGGTGAGATGTACTAAGATTTTATCCCATAAAAAGTAATTAGGGATGATATTGAACGGATACATTATATGGATCTTGAGATATTATTGGTATCCCATGATATTTGGTAGGAATACCCTATCCTATGGGGAGATATATAGTCAGAGGAATGTATAAACATTTTCATGAAGCAATTAAGAGAAGTTACAAGTTTTTAGTGCCCAACGAGATGTCCCCCATTAGACAAGTGGGAGTACCTTTAAAAAATTTCATTCTCTATAATAAGTCCAATATGTTCGGTTGGGGTACACAGTTAAGTCCAACATACCCTCCAAAACACACCTAACTAGGTTTATAGTAATTTAGTTTAGTGTCTATAAGTTTTTGATCCTTTAATCCAATGGTGGTGTGAGGCCAGGGTTGTTCATCATGACAACTAGGTTTGATAGAGGAAATTATGTGTGGTTGGATTCCCCAATCATGGAAAAGATACACTGGTACTTATTTAACATGTATAAGAAGAAGTCCCCTTTTCATATTTTTGGGACATTTCATGTTTTATGGGGATGTATTTCAACATACACTAGTTATAATGCTAGAATGAGTGATGTTCAGGTTCTTGGATATCATTTTCAACCATTAATCCAAGTTTTTTCAGGCATTCAACCTTTTTTTGTAAAGTATAGAGAATCATTGAAAAAAGTGAACCTATTAGAGGAATTTAATTTCTTCAGATATGGGGTTCCAAAATAATGTAATTTTATTGATAATAGTCTTGGTGATGATGATTTGAGGTGGTACATGATATCATTAAGAGATATCATACTGGAAACCCATGTTGATGGTGAGGAAATTTTTAAAGCTTACACACCATGCATATATTCACTCAAATTTATATTCTTGAAATAACCGACCATATACCCCCATACATTTAAAATTAGAGAAAACCCAATTGGTGTCCTGATATCTCTAAATAATCATTGATCTGGAGGTTTCTGAAATAGTAATCATGTTACCCCAATTGGGTGTTTCTATTAGGTTTACTACTAGGTATGTTCTTTCATGGATTTCCTCATTCCCTCATGGGGAGTTAAAAAAATTATTATTAGTTGAAGCTATAAAAACTAGTAGAAAAATAAAGTGTGGAAGAAATAATCAACCCAAGGACGATGATTATTAGGCTCTCACATTTTTTTAAATGGTCTCATAAGTGAGCCACGTATTATGATAGAGTTTAAGAGACTGCACCTATCGAGAATCGGTGGTCTATTCATCATCGTTGTGAGAAATAATGGGATCCAACTGCCCAACCCAATATTTTAATAGATTGAACAAGAAAATAAATAATATAATGGTATTTTGGATCCACTTCACAATCATTCATGGAATATTCATATTACATGTGGTCCAAGGCAGATGAATTATGGAACGATATGACCTTTGACATCGAGGATTTATGAATATTTCTCTAAGCTAGCATACATGTCCCATATATGATATACCTTTGAACCCCATTGAGTTTCTATTGTTATAATGATCTGGATGAAGTGGAAGAGTACCCTTCGGAATGGGATATGCACATACATGCCACTAATGATTGGATTCTAGTCATTAAGTCTGGACAGATGTGATAAGTTGTGGTGCTACTAACGGTGTGGGTGATCAAGAAACTGATTAATGGAATGATTTCATCAATATCGATGAGGTATTCCACTCATCTTATTCCCTTTACCTTTCTCATTCATTTATTTATTTATTTATTTATTTATTTATTTATTTATTTATTTATTTACTTATTTATTTGATAGGAAGTACATGACTTTAATTTGCAGGGGGAAGAAGAGGCACCTAGGGTGGAGATCCAGTCAACAAAATATGGTTCGAAGGGAACTCCCATTAGGGATGTGGGATCCACCCCCCAAATCAAGGGAGTTCTCCTTATCCAAAAAAATCATAAATGAGGCGATAATAGGGGAATGATCTATGTTTCATCCCTTGGTATCTATATTTCTGTGATCAGTGGCTATTTTTTGTAGTATAAGGCAAAGGGAAAACTAAGAATAAAGGAATTCGTCAAACACATCACTAGTCATGGTGATTTTTCACCACATTACTTTTTCTTAATTTTTATAAAATATGTATCTAATCCTACCTATAGATTGAATAATAATCTAATCTTTATTCTCTCAAGGGGTTTAGAGCCGACCCTCTAGGAACTGAGTATGATAGTCCTGATGAGGCATATATTTCTATTGGCGAGTCTATCCCCTTAATAGGAGGAGTGTCAAGGGGTGAGGAAATATATATTATTCTTACTATATAAGGAGAGGAGAAGCCTAGTAATATCTAATGTTCATTATAAAGAGTTATGTTTTGATCAATGACCCTTTCTCCTTATGATATTTTAGATCCACTACATAACTAGAGGTGACAATCCCTATTGGTCATGTCACTACCTGAAAAGGGGTCGGGCATGATCATAGGCCATCCAACGAAGGTATTCATGTTGATCTTGATTCGTCAGGGCCCGAAAGGGTTATGCCTACTTTGATTTTGGAAAATGAAAGTGATAGTAGATCCAATTTGGGTCTTGATCCAAATTTCTCGGATTCACTTACTGGTGAGGATGCTATGATATATGATTCATTATATAATTAAAAAATGTAATTTTAATATATTTTAATAATGAAAATATTATTATCACTTTATAAGAGTTCAAAGACTATAATAAGTAATTAGAAAAAAATTTGTTTTCTAATTTTTTTTTCACACATGGATGAACTCTTTATGTCTGATGCTTTAAATCAAATACCTTCACTTGTGCACCTTTTTCTATATAAAAAATTTTCGAGGTGATAAATGACCAAGGTTCAAAGGTCCCCCCTCTACTGGTTTTGGAAGGAAAAATAGCTCAAACAGGTTCCAAATTAAGGGATTCTCATAAGCCTTCTATGGAGGGTCCCATGTAAAATTAGGAAGATCCTCTCATCAGGAGATCATAGTTCAACATGTTGAGACCACTGATGTTTTGGAGGAATCCATACATGAATTTGATCAATTAATCAACCAATTTGATCACATTTTCCCTTTATATTTACTATCTTCCAATGTCAAAGACAGCTTTCATGCATCTTTTAGTTTTATTAGTTTTAAAAAACCCTCAATAGGAATCCTTCTCCCCAACACATCCGATAGTGTAGGTCTATAGAGATATTAATCTATAAGGAACATCACAAGTTGTATTCTAGAATTCAAGGAAGATCACAATACTAATTTAGGATTAATTTCTTAAATGATTATGGGGTACATCTCCCCTTCTAATAGAAGATTTGGGATGGACCTAGAAGCCCACGATTACATTCCTATTTCACATAATTTTATTTAGAGAGACATCTAGAAGCTACTTTAGGATAAACCTCTTGAATAATTTCACTCGTGACTTTACTATCTCTAGAAAAACATCACCAATTTGGGGTATGGTAGATTTTATTACCACAAAATCCATCAATGTTGTGAAGGAGGATATCTGGGAATGCTTGAATGATAAAAGGTTATGACATGCCAAGGTGTAACTTATTGGCTTGCATGAAAACCTTAGATCTGCCATATCCTAGATCAAGCTTAATCATTCCACAGAATTAGTGTAGAATTAGTGCCAAATTAAGGAAAAATAACTTCAAATTATACATCTTTAGGATGAGTTGGATGTTATAAAGGGATATATTCTTGAACTAAACCAATCCATAAAGTGGGTTTAGAACTATGGAAAATATTACATTGTTTATAAAAAGGAAAAACTTCATCATGCTGAGGTTTTCATCACCATACAATAGACTGGGCTCTCACAAACTACAAATAAGGATCAAGAAATGATTCGAAAGATCAAAAAATATGATGATAGGATGTAATATTTTTTAAAGAGACTCTATATTATGCATACTCCACTTATTTTTTTCATGATTTAAATAAATATTATTCTCAATTATCTCTTTCTTCATTCATTTTCCCCTAAAATTATAACACAAAATTTTTGTTGGTCCATTTGACTGAATTCCCCTATATCAGTGAGTTATAATTATGATTATAGTAATTGGAATATTATATATGTTTTTTTCTGTTGAGTCAAAAAGGTTTTCCTTATGAATTTTCCATTCCTTCTTATTTTTAAAATCACAAACACCTTATACTTAAGAAAATATATATTTTTCCTCCATAGGGAAAATTTTCTTCTTTAAGGAAATTTACCCTAACCTAGGATTTCCTATACAATAAATATTTTTCTTAAGAAAAAAAACCGGATTCATACCAAAAACCCTGGAATCATATAATGTCAAGAATTGGAGTATTCTATTTTTAGGATCCGAATTCTGGATGTGAACTGTAATGAAGTTCCACTCCGAATTTTGCATACGAACTATTATGAATTCGACTCCGAAATCCTACGAAGTTCGACTCTGAACTCTTATGAAGTTCGACAACGAACTTTGATGAGTTCAAATCCTAACTCTTATGAAGTTCGACTCTGAACTTTCATGAGTTCGACTCCGAACTCTTATGAATTTCGACTCTGAACTTTCATGAGTTTGACTCTGAACTCTTATGAAGATTGACTTCGAACTTTCATGAGTTTGACTCTAAACTCTTATGAAGTTTGACTCTGAACTTTCTTAAGTTCGACTCTGAACTCTTATGAAGTTTGACTCTGAAATTTTACTAGTTCGACTTCGAACTCTACAGTTCAGATTCTGAAATTTGGTGAAACCAGAATCCAAATTTCCTTAGAAATTCAGACTCTGGACATCTACAGACTTCAGGTTCCAAATTCCTATAAAACAGAATCCGAACATTTTTTTACATGGACTCTGAATTCCATTTTGGTTAGACTCTGAACATTTATTTACTTACATTCTGAATTCTAGTTTTTCTTATGCTTACAATTGTTTCATTGTAAAATGATGTCGTGCTTTCAGTTACACATGTTTTGTTATAAAACGATGTTGTCCATTATGTTTCTAATTTACTGTTGGTTTAGTGAAAGGTTTATAGGTCCCTCCGATATTGAAGGAAAATATGACCATTGAAGGAGGGATTTGACCATTCCAACCGAGCCTATAAATAGGAGCTCATTTGAGAGAGATCTATACTACTAAAAAATAATTTTATCACTCTAGAGACCACGCGCTGTTAAGGTGATTTCTAGAGAGAGAAGCTTTTCATGCTTTGTGAGTTCTGAACCGCTCGTTCAGAATGCTTCATGTGACTCTGAATGTTAGTGATTACATTCGAGGGCTTCCAGGTATAGGAAGACAGAGGTGCCGACTAACTTGACGTTCGAGGGCTTCCTTGTTGAGGAAGACAGAGGTTCCAACTACCTTGAAGTTGAGGGCTTGCGAGGATAGCAAGATAGAGAAACTGATCGTCATATCGAGGGCATACCTTATTTTGGGTAATAAAGACTTGCTTGAAAGTATAAATCAAGGGACCTTTATCCAAGGTTCTTGGATACCCTTCTCTTTGGGTTAAAAGAGTTATTTTTTGTTACCTGTAGTTGTACTACTTGTTTTTCCACTGCATATTGTATTGTAAGGAAATTATAATCTTCTTATATTTCCTTACACTTTTACTCTGATTCATTTATATTATATATGATTTAAGGTAGAATCTCATATTTTAAACATTAGTTAAGATTCAATTTCCAGATCCATATTTCTGGAACCTGTTTTCAGAATCAATTTCTAGATTTAAGCAAGTTCATAGTACTAGAAGTTTGTAACTTCATACCTTGTTCCAATTCTCCAATTGGTGATAGAGGTGTTGTAAATTTTCTTAGTTTAACTTTTAAAATTAGATCTTTCCTTGTTTAAGGAAAATTCTTAAAAGTATACAATTCACCCCCCCCCCTTTTATATTGATCATCTACATCACTATTTTGATCTTAAAATTGGTATCAAAGAAGGTATCTGAAATACTTATACTCACATATAAGTTTTTATTGCTCTCTTTTTCATTAATCTTCATCCTTTCCTAGAAATACTTTTTCATTATGAGTTTTCATTCTGAATTGTCATTCTTAATTTTTCATTCCAAATTTGTTCAATCCGAACTTTGTAGTTATGAACTTTTCCTACTAACAAGTTTGGTTTCCAAAGTTTTTTTAGGAATTGCAGGAATAAACATTGGTTTTATTGACAATATAAACCCTACAAGACCACCAATTTTTGATTGAAATGACTATGAGTACTGAAGATATTGAATGAAGACTTTTGTTATCAATACTGGAGTGGATAATTTCATTATGGTCACTGGCTATTATAAAATTCCTGATAAGGAAGTAAGAACTTTCAGTAACTAGGGAAAGAAAGAATATCAACTCAATTAAAAGGTACGCAATAATTTGCTATGTTCAATGACTAGAAATATATATTTCCAAATTTCTTCTTGGGAAGCAGCTAATTGTATCTGCAAGAAGTTAGAATTTACACACATTGGAACTTCTAAAGTTATTGAAACTAGGAGAGCTATGCTTAGAGCTGAATACCATGGAATCATTTTTCAGTATGGAGAACCAATTTCTAAAGTTCAACAGAGATTTATGACTATAGTGAACTGTCTTCAGTCTATTGGAGTGAAAGGTCTGGATGATGAACCACTTGAGGATAAGATTATAGATATTATGCCTAATGAGTGGGAATCAAAGAGAATAGAAATTTATGAGAACAAGAAGGTCACTAAAATTTCTTTAGATGAATTATTTGGAACTCTTCTTCAACATGAGACCCGGATGAAGAGAGATGCTGACAAAATCAAAAAGAAGAATGGAAATGGTACTGTTTCTTTTACTACAACATCTAATCATATGAAAGAAAAGACTCCTGAGAGATTAACTAGATCCATGTCTAAGAAAGTTATTATCCAATCCGAATCTAGTGAAAGTGAAGTCTTAGAGAATGAATTAGAAAATATTGCTCGAAGAATGAACAAGATAGCTGGACAGAGAAATTTCCAATCTATGTATAAGAAAAAACATAGGAAAGATATCAAAGATGGATAAGTTACTTGTTATGAATGCAAGAGTGCTGGACATATTAGACCTGATTTCCCTTTGCTCAAAAAGAAAGAAAGAAAAGAAAATCATTCTGAAAGGAATAGAAAGAAGTATTATAAAGCCAAAGCTAAGAATGTTCTGAAAGCTAATGATACTTGGAGTGCCAGTGGTGGTGACTCTTCAGATGAATCTTCTGATTATGAACTTCAAAACTGAAGAATCTTGGTCTTATAGCCAGATTACCTATTAACAATCATTTCATCATGGAGAAGGTACACAATGTTGAATCATTGTCCAATGTTTATTTAAATTATAATGATAGTAAATATTATAACTCTTCAGATGAAGAATCCTATTCTGATGAAGAAAATACTTTACCTAACTATGAAAAAGTTTCTTGGTTTGCTGAACTTCTTGAGATTGAAAATTACAAACTCAATAAAAATATTTATAAGGAAAACTCTAGGAATACTATTCTTACAAAATAAAATATCTGATCTTTCTAAAGATCTTTATAGGAAAAATGCTGATTTTCTAAGAATTTTAAAAAATCTTGAGGAAGTAAGTTCGGCGAAGAACAAACTTTCTAAAGAGTTTGAAAAAGTTTTTCTAAGAAAAGTGTTTTTAATCCTAGATCTAGTTCTAAATCTAATGCTTTTGAAGATAAAAACTTTATTATAAAACTCAAGTCCAAAACTTTTTCATTAAAAAAGTGTTTATCAAACTTTACCCATGGTAATTAAAATTTTGATAAAATGTATTCACAAATACGAACATTAAGAAACAAATCCGGATTTGGTTATACCCATGCAAAACCAAATTTTAGTAACAACTACTTTGTTCCAAAAAGTGCTCCATTTTGTATCAAGTGTCAATATGGTGTTCACTGGGAAAAGAATTGCTCTTTAAACAAAACCCAATCTCTAGGTATTCATAAGGCTCATTTTTCTAAGAAGATGTGGGTGCCAAAAATTCTGTTATCTGGAAATCTCAAATCCAAACAAGTTTGGATTCCAAATGTCTATTTATTTTCTTGTTTTCAGGAAGATAAAATAAGTACCAACAACAATACATGGTACATGGATAGTGGAGGTTCCCGGAACATGACTGGTAACAAAAGCTATTTTGAAAAAATTATGAAGATGAAAGGTGGAAAGGTAACTTTCAGAGATAATGCTCAGGGAGAAATTGTTGGTATAGGTAATATTGTTCTTCTTAGTAAAACTTTGATTTCAAATGTTTTATTTGTTAAAGGTCTTAAGAAAAACATCATTAGCATAAGTTAGTTATGTGATGAAGGATACCTTGTGAATTTTAGGAATGATAAGTGTTTAGTTCACAATTCCAAGGAATAATTTATTCTCTCAGCCAATAGGCAAGAGAATGTTTACACTTTAAACATAGAAGACATTAGGAGCTAAGATTTACCTTCCCTAAGTGCAATGGAATATCATTCTTGGTTATGGAATATAAAATTAGGTCACTGTAACCTTAAGAACTTATGTAAACTATCTAAGATGAAACTAATTAAGGATCTACCAGAGCTTAGATTTGATTCTTATAAAGTTTGTGATCCTTTTCAATATGGTAAGAAACATAAATCTAGTTTTAAATCAATTGGTGAAGTCTCAACAACTGATGCATTACAGTTAGTGCGCATGGATCTTTTTGGTCCAACACAAACTAGAAGTATTAGAGGAAAATACAATGTGTTTGTTTTAGTTGATGATTACACTAGATATACATGGGTCTATTTTCTAGCAAAGAAGTCTATAGATTTTTCTTATTTTAAAAGTTTTAGAGCACAAGTTAAAAAAGTGTAAAACCTTCCACTGAAATCTATTCATAGTGATCATGGAGGACAATTTCAATATTCTGATTTTGAAACCTTTTATAGTAGAAAAGGTATTACTCACAATTTTTCAGCACCTAGAACTCCTCAACAAAATGGTGTAGTTTAAAGAAGAAATAGAATTATTCAAGAGATAACTAGAACCATGTTGAGTGAATATTAGATAGCTAGACATTTTTGGGCTGAAGCTGTAAGTACTGCTTGTTATACTATAAATCGAGTTTTAATTAGACCTTTTCTTAATAAAACTCATTAAGAGTTATGTAATGGTAGAAAACCTAGACTTTCTTACTTCATGGTTTTTGGTTGCAAGGTATTAATCATGAATACTAAAGATAATATACAAAAATTTGCACCAAAATATGATGAATGAATTTTCTTAGGCTACTCCACAACTTCTAAGGCTTATAGAGTTTTCAATAAAAACACATGTACTATTCAAGAAACTGTGCATGTAAAATTTGATGAATCTGATCCTTTTGTTTTTAAACTATCCCAACCTACATCCTTGAATGTGTTTTAAAAAACTGATTATCAACCTTTGATAGAAGATCCTTCTGATAAGGAAAATGTTCTAGAAGATACTTCTGAAACATTTACCTGAGAAGACATTCTACCGTATGTTGATGAACAGGTTTTACAAAACCCAAACCAGGTATTCCTTAAGAATCATCCCAGTGATAGTATCATTGGTGATGTAAATCAACCTGTAAGGACTAGAAGTTCCTTGATAAATGAAGTAGAACATCTAGCATTTCTTTTCCAATTATAACCAAAAAGCACTGATGATGCTTTTGGTGATGATGATTGGATAAAATCCATGCAAGATGAACTAAATGAATTTGAAAAGAATAAAGTCTGGACCTTAGTTGAAGGACCTAAGGAAAATTATGTTATTGGAATAAAGTGGGTCTTCAGAAACAAATGTGATTAAAATGGATTCATTGTAAGAAATAAAGCTATACTAGTTTCTAAAGGCTATAATCAGCAAGAGGGAATAGACTATGAAGAGACCTATGCTCCAATTGCTAGACTTGAATCTATTCGATTCTTACATGGCTTTGCTGCATTCTTCAATTTTAAACTTTTTCAAATGGATGTAAAATTTGCTTTTCTTATTGGTTATATTAAAGATGAATTTTTTGTTGAACAACCTCCTGGATTTGAAGACATAAAACATCTTGATCATGTTTTAAGACTTACCAAAGCTTTGTATGGTCTTAAACAATCCCCACGAGCCTAGTATGATAGACTTACAAGATTTTTGCTTCAAAATAACAAATCAAAGGTAAATGTAGATCTAACTCTTTTTATAAAGAAAGATATGAAAAAAAAATTGATTGTTCAAATTTATGTTGATGACATCATATTTGGTTCAACTAAGAAATCTTTAACTAATTCCTTTGAGAATCTAATGAAATCTGAGTTTGAAATGAGTATGATGGGTGAGTTAACATTTTCCTTGGTTTTCAAATTTCTCAAAGACCAGAAGGAACCTATATATCTCAACATAAGTATATTAATGATCTTCTTAAAAGTATGGATATGACAACACTAAGAGTATAAGTACTCCCATCGGTACCTTAAACTCTTTAGATCTTGATGAAGCTAGGAAACCAGTAGATCAAACATCTTTTAGAGGTATGATAGAAAGCCTACTATAATTGATAGCTAGTCAACCAGACTTGATGTTTTTAGTATGATTATTTGTGAGATATCAATCCAATCCTAAGGAATCTCACTTAAAGGAGGTAAAAAATAATTTTATGCTACTTAAAAGGAACAATGGATCTAGGATTATTTTATACTTCTAGATATTATTTTGTTTTAAAAATCTTTTCAGATGTTGACTTTGGTGGCTGTAGAATGGATAGAAAGAGTACATCTAGAACTTGTCATTTTTTAGGAGATTCATAAGTTTCTTGGCCATGTAAGAAGCAACACTCTATAGCACTCTCCACTGTTGAAGCTGAATATGTAGCAGCTGGAAGTTGTTGTGCTCAAGTGTTGTGGATGCAACACACACTCACATACTATGGATTGAGTTTTACTAAGACTCATATTTTGTGCTATAACACAAGTTCCATTTCCCTTAGTAAAAACCATGCACATCACTCACATGCAAAGCACATAGATATTAGGCATTACTTTCTTAGGGATCACACACTTAATGTAGATATCATTCTTCATTTTATCAGAACTCAAGATCAACTTGCTGATATTCTCACAAAATCTTTACCCTATGATAGATTTGAATACATTAAACAGAAGTTAGGAATGATAACCATAAGGTATTCCTTCCTCATTAAGTTCTTGTTGAAAAACTCTCCTTACAGTAATAAACTCTTTTCATAGGGGGAGTACATTTGTGTGCTAGTTTAACCAAAATATTCATTGACAATTTTTTTTCATTCTTTTGTAACTATAATTTTTCATAATAAGATTTTGTAAATTTCCAGAATGGACATTCTCAGAATGGAAATTCTCAGAATGGAAATTCTCTGAATGAAAACTTTCGGAATGGAGATTTTTGTACTGATAAGTATCGTAATGAAAATTTCCGGAAATGAAATTTTCATAATGAAATTTTTGTAATGAGATTTTCATACTGTAACTTTTGTAATGAGATTTTTGTACTAGAACTTTCGTAATGGGATTTTCATACTGAAAATTTCGTAACGAGATTTTCGTACTGGAACTTTCGTAATGTGATTTTCGTATTGGAACTTTCATAATGAGATTTTCATACTGGAACTTTCGTAATGATATTTTTGTACTGGAAATTCTCGTAATGGAACTTTCTTAATGGGTATTTTTTTCTCGTAATGATTTTTTTCATTTTTAAATTCATTTCTTCAAAAATAATATTACTAATTATGAACAATCATTCTAGCCAATCTGAAAGGTATGATTTCTTTACTTAATTTTTTGTAATCATATTTTGCTTGCTGGTATTTTTCTATTTTTTTAAAATAATTCGGATTCTATTTTTCCTTAAATCCAAATGTTTTTCTTAAAACATCAAAAGATCGGAGTCTTGTTTTCCTTGCGGGATTTTTCTCAACCGTCAAATCGGGTCAAAAAGTTTTTCCACCGTTAGATGGCTTTTGGAAGACCAAAGGTCACATCCATCGCCTATATAAAGGGGACCCCAAGACTCGTCCCACATCGGTTTTTCAATGCTCTCGCATCTCAAAGCCCTGCTGCACTTCTTAAGACTAGTTCCGATCTTTGCAAATCCATTCTGAATCCTTCAGATCTCTCTGTTCTAAATGTCTATTGAATCAACATCTCAAGATATGTCAATAACAAAGCGGATCTCAAAATGGTTAGTCTTTAGGGAAAGGTTGGTGCATCCAGATTTTTACAATCTTGATTCTATTATAACCAAGAATATCATATTGAATAGTTGGGAATATGTATGCTTGTACAAGTTAGATAAATAGGATCCGGTTTACACCGAATTGCCGATCGAGTTCTATGAGTCTATTTCCCTCCAGATGGAAGATGGTAGAGACTGGTTTTCATTCAAGTCTTATGGGAAGACTCACAAGTTATCTAAAACCAAGGCCGTGAGCTTGGTTGGTTTATCCTATGAATGCGAAGCTGAATTTTTCTCACATAAGCTTCCAGATGAGCAAGGAAGTTTCAACAAGGTGAAGGCTTTAAAATGTCTTGGACTTAAGGATGCTATGACTGCTAAGATTGCTCATCTCACTCCGAACAATAAGATTATATTGCTCTGGGTACAATGTTTTCTCGTACCAAGAAGAGGAAACAAGGATAATCTGAAGAAAAGTGATATCTATGTCTTAGATTTCTTGGTGAATCTAAGAAAGATAAATTTGTTGAGGAATGTCTTCATTATGATCAAGAACATCAAAGAAGGGAACTAAAGAGATCAAATAATTATGTACCCTACCTTACTATCTAAGATGATAGTTCGGTGCTTAGAATCCTTCAAGGTTGCATGCAATTCAAAAGTCCAGAATTGTAAGCTTATGATAGTGAGTGATGACACTTTGAAAAGGATGAAGATGGGTTTTCCTAGTGAATATGGAGAATTATACCCCTTATCTGTGGAAGAGGTTGAGGCAGATCAGAAAGATACACAGACTCCAGAACCATCCAAAAATGCAAGGAAGAGCCAAAAGATTAAGGAAGTGGTTGCTAATGAAGAAATTCCCAAGTCTAAGGAAACTCAGTCTGCTCCCCCCAAACCGAAGAAGTAGAAAACATATACAGATTAAGTGGTAGCCAAGTGGAGGGAAGACAAGGAAAAGAGGAATGAAAGGGATCCACAATTCGAATTAGACCCTACAGAGGTTATGGACTTAAAAGAGAAAGCTTTGGATGTGTTAGAAAATAAGGTAAAATAAAAGAAGATGAAAAATTAGTTTTCTGAAGCTAAACTGGTGCAATCTCTTTTAAGAGATAATGAAATAGCTTCTGAGTAGATTCTGGTTCTGGAAACTTTCATTACAGAACCTTCATTACCAAAAACTACATCTATGAACTATGTCACTCTGGAAACATCCAAGGGTAAAGAGGTAGTTGAAGAAGTTGAAAAAAAAGCTGCTGAAGAAGTAGAGGAAGAGGTTGAAGAAGAAGAAGAAGAAGGGGGAAGTGAAGATTTGGATGCCCTGATCATGTAGGTAGAGGATTATCAATATAAGACAGAATCTGAAAAGTTAGTTACTCTAGGAAATGGAGTTGAGGAAGATAGTAAGGATGATGATAAGCAAAAACAATAAGAATAAAAAAAAATTATGATGAGGAAGAATCCTATGAGAAGAATTTTTATGAGGAAGGACAAGAAAAAAAGAAACCAGATGAAGACCAGATTATTCAAGTTTCTGAATCTAAGGAAGTATCTCCTGATGAGGAACCAATTCCAAAATCTGATAAGGGGAAGCAAGTCCTAATGGATACACCAACAAAAGAAGTCTTTAGGAAGAAGGATGTTAAGTTGAAACTAGAAAAAATTGAAGAAGAAAAATCTCCAAGCGAATTATCTGATTCGGAGTCATCGGCTCATGGGCATGATTTTGTGGTTGAATCTCTGAAGAAGTTGGTGGACACCATTTCAATTTTTCCAACTACAGATTCCAGATGCCAGATGCTGCAACAGAGTATAAATCAGAAATTGGATTCCTTATCCATGGTCATGGATAAGTGTATAAAGATAGAGGCTGACCATAAAAGTTTTCTTATCAATTATGATGTGCATAGAAATTCTTGCAGAAAAATAACTCTGTGGTCTAAGAGAGTCGAAGAAGACTTGGCCGTGTATGATAATTTTCAGAATGAGGTGAAAGATTATTTTGACACAGAGGATAAAAATATTAAGAATCTTCAAGATAAACTGATTATTGAGCAGAGTTCTCGGAGTCAACAAGTGAAGGAACTAAATAACAAGGAAATTCTCTGGCTCAAAATTTTATAAGTGATATAAATCTCTAGATTGAGCTTGAGAAAAGATTCGTAAAGCAAGATGAATTATTAAAGATGCATAAAGAAGCCATCGAGGATCAGGTAGAGGCTTTGAAATCCCAAGACAAAAAGACAAAAGCCTTGGAGAGGCAAGTCGAGGAAGACCAAATAGACCTGAAGAAGCTCAAAACTTTTTTAAAGAAGCTGATCCCAAAGGAAAAGGAAGACAAATAAATCCACTCCGATCTTTTGTTGTATTTGTCTTTCTCTGTAAAATGTTCTCAACCCTAATGAAAATTGGGTTGGTTGTATCTTGTTATATACTAATATTTTAGGTACCATATTTTCTTTTCCATTCCCTTCAATTATTATTGAAAATCACAAAGGGGGAGAAGGAAAAAAGAACTACTCCTAAGGGGGAGAAAGAAAAATTTAAAATAAAGAGGAAAACTTTTTAAGTGAAATATCCTTAAAGTAAGGGGGAGTTGCTCACTATGACGTTTTTCATTTCAATGATAATAAAAACTCCACTCTGGAAATTCAAAATACAATCCTTAGAGTTTCAATTCCTAAGGGGGAGTTAGTTGTATTCACTTTCATCCATTATCAAAGGGAGATAAGTTTTAATTTCAAAATCTAATGAAAATTTTCAAAGTCCTTATATTCATTTATGAAGGGATGTTTGTGATTTCCAAAAAGGGGGAGATTGTTGAGTCAATAAGGTGTTCCTTATGAATTTTCCATTCCTTCTTGTTTTGAAAATCACAAACACCTTATACTTGAGAAAATATATATTTTTCCTCCATAGGGAAAATTTTCTTCTTTAAGGAAATTTACCCTAACCTAGATTTTCCTATACATATCAACATTTTTCATAAGTATAAAAACTGGATTCATACCCAAAACCCCAAAATCATATAATGTCAAGAATTTGAGTATTCGGTTTTTAGGATCCAAATTCTGGATGTGAACTGTAATGAAGTTCCACTCCGAATTCTGGATACGAACTCTTATGAGTTCAACTTCGAACTCTTATGAAGTTCGACTCTGAACTCTTATGATGTTTGACTCCGAACATTCATGAGTTCGAATCCGAACTCTTATGAAGTTTGACTCTAAACTTTCATGAGTTCGACTCTGAACTCTTATGAAGTTCAACTCTGAACTTTCATGAGTTTGACTCCAAACTCTCATGAGTTCGACTCCAAACTATGATGAATTTCGACTCCGAACATTCATGAGTTTGACTCCGAACCCTTATGAAGTTTGACTCCAAACTTTCATTAGTTTGACTCTGAACTCTTATGAAGTTCAACTCTGAACTTTTACTAGTTCAACTTCGAACTCTACAAATTCATATTCTGAACTCTGGTGAAACCAGACTCCGAATTTCAGACTCCAAAATTCTACAGACTTTAGGTTTTGAATTCCTATAAAACAGAATCAGAAAATTTTTTTTACATAGACTCCAAATTCCATTTTGGTTAGACTCCGAACTTTTATTTACTTACATTCTGAATTCTAGTTTTTCTTATGCTTACACTTGTTTCATTGTAAAACTTTTTCACGCTTTCAGTTACACATGTTTTGTTATAAAATAATGTCATCCATTCTGTTTCTAATTAACCATTGGTTTAGTGACATGTGTACAGATCCCTCTGATATTCAAGGAAAATATGACTGTTGAAGGAGGGAGCAGACCATTCCAACTGAGCCTATAAAAAGGATCTCATTTGAAAGAGCTCTATACTATTGGAAAAAAATTTGATCAATCCAGAGACCAGACGCTGTTAAGGTGATTTCTAGAGAGAGAAGCTTTTCATGATTTGTGTGTACTGAACCGCTCATTCAGATTTCTTCGTGTGACTCCGAATGTTTGTGATTACATTCGAGGGCTTCTGGGGATAGGAAGACAGAGGTTCCGACTACCTTGAAGTTCGAGGGTTTCCTTGCTGAGGAAGACAGAGGTTCTAACTACCTTGAAGTTGAGGGCTTGCGAGGATAGCATGACAGAGACACCGATCTTCGTATCGAGGGCTTACCCTTGTGTGGGTAAGACAGAATTTCTTGAAAATATAAATCAATGTACCTTTATCCAAGGTTGTTAGATACCCTTCTCCTTGGGTTAAAAGATTTATTTTTTGTTACTTGTAGTTGTACTACTTGTTTTTCCGTTGCATATTTTTTTAGGAATGTATAATTTTCTTATATTTCCTTACACTTCTACTCTAAGTCATTTAGATTCTATACTCTTTAAGGTATAATCTCACATTTTAAACATTAGTTAAGTTTCAATTTCGGGATCCATATTTCTGAAACCTATTTTCATAATCACTTTCCATATTTAAGCATGTTCATAGAACTAGAAGTTTGTAACTTCATACCTTGTTCCAATTCCCCAATTGGTGTTAGAGGTGTTTTGAATTTTCTTAGTTTAACTTTGTTAAACTTAGATATTTCCTTGTTTAAGGAAAATTTTTAAAGTATACAATTCACCCCCCCCCTCTTGTATATTGAGCATCTATATCACTATTTCGATCCTACATTTTCAAGGACTTGAGACCTTGAGAGAGTAGTCCAACTATTTATAGAGCCACATTATAAACCATTCGATCATTGTGTATTTTGTTTCATCGCCCTAATTTTAACCTATTAAAAATAAAAAGATGACATAGAATGAATTTTTTCTCTTTAATTAGAAATTTAAGGTCATTAAATACAGACCAATGAAACTGATTTTTTAGGTTGAACATCATTGACCATAAGTTTTGGGGGTAAAGATCCAATTTTGGATTTACAAGACAATAATTTTATAATATTTTCTACATATGAGGGTGGGAATTTTATAAGACATGATCTAGGAATCTTGTAATATAAATAGATGAAAAGGAAAAAGTATGCGATGATTGATCATAGACCATGTTTATAAAGAAACATCTATTGAGATGTTTTTAAGGAATACAGAGACAAGAGGATTTTCTCATGGGGATGGGAATAACTTTGATTGATAGGCCATATTTGGAGGAATACTATGAAAATTTGTGTTTGAGGTGTATTATTCATAGTCAAAACAATGGTTTCCTTTGAATTCAGATTCTCCTATTACCAATGATCATGGGGGTTTGTGAGGATCCAAGATTCCTAAGATCATAAAATGTAGTTGATGAAAGAAATTTGTTTTAGGATAAATGAAAAATTTTAAATAGGCACTGTCCATGGATGAGGAAGGGGAATTTAATTTCTAATAATGGTTTTGTAAATGAAGGAACATGCACCAGAATTCACAACATGAATTTGGACTATGTGTAGGGAAGAGGGTGTAAAATTTTTTCTATGGTGGCTAGGTTTATAAAAAATGATATGGGTTTCACTATGTATCTCATTGTAGTGAGAATAAATCTATATGTAGTTCTAGTATAGAGACTCCATTTATAGATCTAACCCATATATAAGGAAGTAATACACTGACGGAGCCACTCTAAATAGTTCAAAGTCATGTAGGGTAGACACATCCTATTTTGGAGACATTATTCCATAAACCACGTAGTTTTGGGGGAACTTGACAACTATAACCCATTAGATTATATAGATGATGGTTGTGTGGGATGTAATAAATATAGACCTCAGGGTTATCATATTCGAAGGAGTTGTACATGACATGCATTCAAGGGAGGACTATGGAAAACGTTCAAAATGAGGTTTCCATTATGATGTCATCAAAGATTATAGAGATGATTGAAATTTCCCTTGAGGACATAACTTCATTTGACTAACATGACATATTTTGATGTGCATTGTGAAAAGATATGTTTGACACATATTATAGAAATCTGAAACAAAGGTTTCCATTGTAATCGGATACACTCATTACTGATATTTAGATAAATCTAATAGGGATCCAAGTTTTCTATTGTATGTAGTGTGATTTGTGAATGGAAGGTGTGTAGATTACTCTGGGGGAATTTAGACCACTGATGGATTTAATTGATTAGGGAATGTTATACATTGATCTATATCATATGTAGGATATGATTATTGGTGTTGTGTTTGAGGATGGGTCTGGGATAAAGCATTCATGTGTTAAAAAATATCTCATTAAGATGAGAATCAATCCACATATAGTTATGAAATAGAGTTGTTCTAGAAAATTGAAATTATGAATGATGATCCTCTTTGGTGAGGTCTACAATAAAATTAATTTTTTTGAAATATGATAGGGTGTGAACCATTCATTTTAACATCATATATAAAGGTTGTTTTTTGTTCCTTTTAATGGACTTGCAACTAAGACCATCCATTTTAGGTGATCCAGCTAATAATGCTTGGATATTATTTGGGAGTGAAGGGGGAATGTTTTAAGAATGGCCTTGGGGTTTCAAATATTCGATGATGATACGGTAAAATTATGGAAGAATTGATGTTGGAAAAAATTCAAAAAAAAATATTGTTCTATGATGTTATAATGGGTCAAAGGGAAAAATGTACTTTTCTCCAGAGGATGAAGATACCAATGGTTGGAATGCAACATTTGGAGGAAAATTATGCAAATCCATTTTTATGAGTATTATTCAGAGTTAAAGCATAGGTTTCCTTTTGATCTAGGTTATTCTATCACCGATATCCTAGGAAACATTATGGATATTAAAATTTCCCAAGGCACTGAGTATGTTCTTTGAAAGTAAAATAACTTATTATCAAGGTAGTATTTAGGTTGTAATTGACTAGGAATAGGTAGTGTATTCCTTGAATAGCTCTCAATTTTATATAATTATGGGAACATTTGTGGATGGACCTAGAATTTGTTATCTGTGTGTCATTATGTATCATGTGGTAACATGAATCAAGTCATATATAGTTATATTATGGAAAACTCTCTTACCAGGTCTGACCCATAAATAGTGTGGGGGATATTTTTATATTATATATGGTCCCATTATTTGAGATCTGGGTGTCACTATGTATCAAATGAAAATAGGAATCAAGCCATATGTAAATCTATGGATATTTCACTTCATAGGTCTGGTCTTTATGAAGGGAGGGGGATATTTTTTTCAATATGGTCTCATGAACGGGATAAGAAACCACACTAGACTGTCCCATTAAAATATACCTCACATATAGGATATTGGGGATATTATTTTGGTTCTTTATTTAGCCCCGTGATAGAGAATTCTGGAATCACTATGTATATCATTTAGAAAAGAATCAAGCTAGATGTGGTTCTAGATAAATGTTGTGATGAGAGAAAAATACCTATAATAGTGGTCCTTTCATGCAAGGAACATAATAGAATGTATTTTTAAGTTATATGATAATGACTTGAATCATGTAGTTTTACATCTTATAGTTAAGACATTTCTCTATAGTTTGACATCATGTGGCAAGGCCATTTTTTCACCTGACTTGAAGAAAGAGTATGATGTCTTGTATTATATAAAAACCTTTTGAGTAAGATGTATTCAATTTAAATTAATGGTTCTTAGACCATTAAAAACCTAACCATGTTAAGAGTCTATTACCAACATTCCTAAGACCAAGTGATATATTCTAGTGGAATAAACAAGGAATGATGAGGGTTTACCATATCTTATGGAGTAAATTCAATAAAATCTAGTAAAGTCAGAGACTAACAGCAGCATGTATGGAGTGTATCCATCATCTAGTAATAAGAAATCAAATTTCAATGAATGCAATGGTTTCAAATACTAGAAAATACATTCTTCCTTGAATTCAGAATTTATGGTGACGCATGAGATGGAAGGACAAGGCCTCACTACATATCCTATGGTAACTGGAATCAATACATACATAGTTCAAAGAAAATATTCTCTACATTGATCTAACTCATATAAGAGGAATGGGGAAACATATTTTTTTTAATGGTATTATGATGAAGTATCAAGCTGTTTCTATGTGTCACATCAAAATGATAGTCAAGACACATGTATTTCTCAGCATTCCATATAGTTTAACATTATGTGTTATGGTAACATATGAAATGAAAGAAGTGGAAAAATGGATATAGAGATTATGAATCAAAATATTCCTAGGTATTTGAGAAATAATCTCATAAGAAGACTTTCTTAGGTGTATGATAAATAATCTAACGCTAAGAGTTTCTTTGTTGTTCCAGAAATCAACTCATAAGAGGCATCCCATGTTTGTCACATGACACTTCCTTGTATTTTTTCTCAGGTAATCCTATTATCAGTGTGTATGATAAGAACAAATTGTAATTTCATGTGCTAATTTTTTTTCATATCATTTAACATCTTTTTACTTTGATAGTATTTTTGTTTTGGTATATTGGATGAAATGATTATGAAGAGAACCATAAAGTTTTGAGAGAGATGAAGCTCCCCAAAAAGGGTCAAAGGACTTTCCCAAAATAGCATATGTTCATAACCCTTGCAATTCAGAAGGCTCATATAGCCCCCTATGCAGTACAAAATGACCTACCACCCCAGTGTGGGGTACCTTCATTCAGAACCTTCTCCAATAACCATTCAAGGGTAACTCCTTCAACTAGGGTCACATGTTTTCCTATATATAAGACCATGGGACACCATAGTTGCAAATTTGGAAAATATGAAGAATCCTTGAATCTCTATTCACGCATCTGCTTAACCTAGGTCCCCCAAAAACCCAATGGCATCCCTCAACAATTCATAAAAAGTGGTAATTATGGGGGATAGTCAGATCAAATTCCTTCTGATATTTAAAACATGGGAACTCTACATGAGGACACCTTCCCCCTCGTTGACAAACACTAACTTAGTGGCCCATTCCCTAAACTATGATCTACATGAGACTCTTACAAGGACACCTAAGGAGACCATTAGTTCCTAGATCAATGGATCGGCTAATTTTTAATGGTCAGTTGAATGATCTCCTAAGGTACCTCCCCTCACACAGGCCTACACCCTACATGAATCAATTCTAGCTCCTCCCAGGTCATGCATGAAGAACCTCATACTTTACCAATCATTAAACATGTGATACATCCTTTAAGACCTATTTCAATCAACTAATGCAGGTTCTCCACTTTATTGGAACCCTCATCAGGGGGGGGGGGAATAGAGGCCTCCACTGAAGCTTTCGGAAATAGAATACAATGGAAAGTGACACACCAATGTGTCTCCCATTTTGAAATGCATTCAAATTTTCATAGGTGTTCCGCATTTGTCCCACAAAATGGGTGGGGTCCTCTGGGTGCATGAATATGTGCATAGCATTGTTCATGGGTACCCTGGCCCTAGGGGAAATGTTTTCTATTTCCTTATCATCGATATGAGGACTATGACCATGTCCTTTCCTCATCATCTCTAAGGATAGGGACCACCTATTCCATGTAGAGATGGGAAGGATCCTACTTTCTATTCCCTTTTGGGATTAGAGCATTATCCTCTTCTCTTATCCAAAAACAAGGATAGGGAATCCCTACTAGAGTAATCCCCTAATCCATCATGTATGACCTCTCATGCTTCATACCTTCCTCCTTTTCCTACCCATGGGTTATATCTATATTGGTATCCAAACATGACTATCAAGGGTAAAACAATGAGATAATATTGTAACATCAGATACCACTCTCTTTCCCTCTTCCTTTGGGTCTAGACCTCCTCCACCAAAAGACAATGAAGATTGTGAGGTTTCTGGGATCTACCGCTTCCCCCTATTTCTCACACCACACAGGACTCATGTAGGCTTATAAGTTGATGGTGATTATGGAATCTTCATGATCCCAAAACATTGTGTATAATTTCAAGTGTAATATCTAATAAAATTTCAATCATCCTACTCCATATAAGCCTCAACTATTTCACCATAAAAATCAAAGGGCCTCTTATTCATTATATACCCCAACATAATCCTCTCAATGGGATATATTAACCTATAATAAAAAACATCAAAATACCTCCATATGAATGTGTACTCATAATAGAACTACATGTGATTTGATTCCTATAAAAATGGGTTACATTAGAAGCCTCGATGAGGTCCAAACGCAACACCCCAAATCAACCCTAATTCTCTTGGGAACACATTTTTAGTAGGTTATTATCTAATCTGGGATCCAATATCTCATCTAGGTTACTGATTCCCCTTTGGTAAAATTCCCAATACAAAATTTTACTAGGAAACTTTAACCTAGATGTCCTTATCACATGACACTAAACTACACAGTTTGGACCTCATCAGATGACCGTAAAAGGTTTGACATGTCTTGTTAAGTGGGAATGAACTATTTAGGTTCTTATTCCTTTTATTAAGATACATATTAAAACCATCATATGGGTATGATCCAAACAACACAACAACTCCCATTTCCTGGGATTATGATACACTCTAGAGCGCCACATTGTCTTTATCGAAACCCACATCGTAATAGTAAAAGATAAAGGAATATATAATTCAGTCATAAAAGTGCACCATTAATGGATAACCTCAAATACATATAAATATCTCCATAAATTAATAACCTCAAATTCTAATAGATAACTCTAAATTCCATGCATGCTAATAATTGAATGTGAAGGATTTAAGAACATGAATTAAATCTTTAAGAGAGTCTCCATGGTGGAAAAAATGCCCCCCAAAAGGGCATGATGTGCCCAAACTCACTTTCTCTTTACCAAAGTTATTTATCAATTATAATTGGAGAAGTTCCAAATTAAGCATCTTTCTTTGAAAAGTTGGCCCCTGAGTTATCATGAATATGTGAACCGTTGGGTGTTTCAGTTTCTATGAATAAATCCTATTGGAAACCACACTAAAGTGGCATGGGTGTATCTTTATGATGTGAAGTTTATTCCACCAACACCAAAAAACACCATTCCAACCCTATGTGGTAGTTGGGGAGGAAACAAAATTGGTGAACCCTATATGAATCCTTAACCAAGATGATGGTGTCACCCACTTTTCTAGATCCTTTCTCTCTCAAAATGATGTAGGTCCAAACAAGATAATCAATAGTCCATGTTTTCATTTAATTTGATGCTTATTATATGGGGTTATATTGTTTTTTTCAACTATATTACAAGAAATTTTGATAATATCACCCTTTGATCCAAATTGTGTTATAGAAGCTCTCATAGATGTATGAATTAGCCACCATTCATGCATGGTCCTAATATAAGTAAAGAACACAATTACTAACCTAGTGTCCTCAATGATTGGTCTGAAATACATTGGTCTTGGACTACCACCATCATGGTACCATCCCAACCCTATAGGCTGCTCAATAGGCCATCCAGATCAAAAATAACTAGCAGTCATCCACCCAGCATTGACCGGTGGTCCAGAAGAAGATGACAACAATCGTAATCTATTCCCATTTTGGAATATTATCCCCAGAATGAAAAAATAATCTCATACCATATATTATGAAGGTGTATTAAGATTACATATATGGAAAAACCTATAAGATATAAGGATCCTTTTAAAGTTCCCCTTATAGTAATTTCAACTACCAATGTTGTGTAGAAGTGAACCCTCAACATAATGGGGGAACTATCCTCAAGAGTTTGTCCCATGACATCTAGGACTGGGAATACATGTTAGACCATATAGGGTAGTAAATATTCATTGTAAATAAGTATACACATCTATTCTCTATAAATTAGCACACCCAAAAATTTGGTTTAAAATTATGAGAAGGAACATATTCCCTACCTCACTAATAAATTAGGGTTTTACATTCATAAGAATGTATCTAGAAAATACCTCCAAAAAATATAGTGGAAAATAGAAAGAAGGATCAAACACTGGCCCACACAAACCAATCCTTCTTATACTCTCATCTATTATTTTTAAGGAAACTTGTCATTCAAATTCAATGGTAATCCATGTTCAGGAACAAAAACTATCCCACATCAATAAATCTTTCATGTAATGTTTAGAATAAAACAATTAGCAAGCAGAAAAACCTGTCCTTATTAAGAAAGTAATTCAATAGCCTCATCTGGTAGCATCTAAAGATTTTAACCAATAAGACTAGATGAAAAACAGGGGGAATACCTAAATATCTTCTCCCAAACATGTGTGTTATCAGTATAAAATGATAGGAAATAGATTATAATAGTAGGAACATACCCTTTCTCTAGCCATATAATTAGATATATTCTCATTCCAACCATTGATGTCACTATAAATATCCTAAAAATGGTGAAGGGGTAGGTGAAAATTCTTCCCACATCCTACAGTCCTCACAGGATATCATAATGATAACAACAGTGGAATAGGGGCATATACACAACTCTATTCCTAAAAATTTGATAACTCATCAACTTGTTACCATGAAGTAGACACACACCTCAGCTCCTGTTCAGGGGAATCGTGGGAAAAAATCCCCCATGATATACTGACAACTAGATCTCATCTATAAACTCATTCCAACAAGAGGTAATTGGCCTCTTTCAATGGAAACTCTAATTCAGGAAAAAACCCCTTCCACATTTTTTGAAACCTGTCAGAAAATTCTATCATTGACACATGTGCTATCTATGAAATCTTATGTGCCTAAAAACAAATTACCCAACATGTGGCCCTAGTCTCTTATAACAAGTCATCCAAAAAGAAGCTAAAAAAGTGATAACTATAAAATGAATACCCAATCTAGGATCCACTCTACTTAATGATAGAGTTCCAGAAGCCCTCATACATTTATCTATGGAAACTCAGGATACAATCCTTCCTTTACCAAATTTCTAGAATAGTATAAATAATTATGACGGCCCACCATAGACACTTCACCTTGAAGTCTTTCTTCATGTCCATAATCTGAACATTCTTGAGTTCCCATCTCCTAATGAGAATCATAGAATCCCTCCACATTGCTAGAAGATCAAATAGTATGAATATTCTGCACTTACTATCATTCACTCTGAAGGTACTCCCCAGGTTAGATTCAGCATGAATTCTCCCCGTAATTGGATGTTAATCCATAATGGTTATCCTCCCCATAATGGAATTTGTTGTGAAAGTTATCGTTATAGTAGTGTTTTTCTTAAACAAACAGATCCTTTACATAGATATTTAATTATCATAAATCCCTCCTACCTTGATCCACATTGGAAAACAAGGCTAGCCTAATCTAATGCCTTGCCACTGACAAGTGAAATTCATTATCATCCAAAAGACAACCCAAGGTGATAGTCATTCTCTGAACCACTTGTCGATCATCTACCATCCAATATGATAGAGGTATTCCCTACCAATGTTTTTGTTAATAATAAATATAAAGGGAAGAATATTCTTTGATCAGAACATTTTGATAAACCTTCGAAAATAAAAAAGAATACATGTTTAACAGGAGGAGAAAGTTGGATAAAGTTGACATACCTCTCATGTTCTATACTTTAGCCACTTCTGGGTACAACATTCTAAAGGTGTTGTTAGAAGAATGTGTGCACGGCATCCACCTCAATATATGGAACACTCATTATTATATAATATAAATGGTATGACCTGATGAAGAGTATCAAATACACATCAATGTAATAGAAGGAATTCAATTCCAAGTTGACTTTTAATCTCTCCTCACATCATGACATACAAAATTGGGGAATGAGTAAGGACACCTTCATATTGTATGCCTCATCATGTTAAAAAGATTATGTTATCTAATCACAGATACCCCATCAGTTGCGCACATTAAAGTATGGGATGAGCATGAATTATTTTATTTCATCATGATTCCCAATTAGTAAATCCTTCCAAAGGTGTAAATGTGAAATTTAATAGCTTTCATCCAACTTCAACAAATAGACTCAATTCATAATATAAAATATGATCAAGAAAAATAGGCCCCAACCACTATTGCTGGGTATGGGCCAGAATAGATTAATCCATTGAAATAAGTTTACATTAGGAATCCAAAAATATCAAACAAGACTCTTATTTAAGGGAATTCAATCATCAAATAGAACAAATTTCATAGATAGTGAAATGTTATTTAGATGTAGATGGTTCAGGTGAAAATCAAATGATGCACCCATCCCATGTTTGAACACAACACCATAAAATCAAGAACTTATATGTGGATGTAGAATCCATGGAAATCCAAGAGAAACAATAGCACCCATGGCTATAGGATTTTTTAACACAACCACTGTGGTTAGAAAAAAAATTGAATCATTGTGGAAGTGGAATGGGAATGTCCCCTACCCCTGGGGATGGAGACCTTTTTATCTCAAAAAACTCTTCCTTAGTGGAAGTCAATATTCTAATTTTTTTTGGAATGATGTAAAATGAATCCTCCCATTTTATATCATCCCAGGATTTGGTATCCTTATTGGGGACATGCATGACTGATCATATAAAGACCCGACCTTATTATATACATAATCATGAATTTAGTCAAAAAAAAAATTAATTTTACATTGAGGATATTTTCTATTTTATATCTTTAGAGAATTGGAATGATACATTCATAAAATTACGCATTATTAAAGAGTCGATACCATAAAAATAGTTTTCAATTTTTTTCAAAATATAAAACATTAAAACTTAAACATAGCTCCTTGACAATTATTTAAAATTTAACATGGATTCCTTCATTGTCTTACACATCCATCAACCTGTGAAAAATTATTTAAAAACTTGGGATGAGTACAAAAGCTCAATAAGGGATGAAAACAAAGTAAAGAGCACATTAGACCATGAATACTCATAACGTATGAAATCATTTAAAAAAACATGCTTGTCACCCATATATATATATATACTTACTTGGTGTAACTTGAGATTTACACAAGTTACACACAAAACATGAGAACATAAATATAATCATAAAGGTATCTTTGGGAATTACTTACATAATCTTTTAACCCTCTTGACTACCTTATAATTTGTAACCCTAAGGGCTATCTTACTATTTGTCTAACCATCGCTGTTACACTTGGAGTAACCATGCGGCCGACCTCCAACATACACATACCCAATGAATTGGAGGGAGATATAGGTCCCACCATTCATCATAACCAATTCCCAAGAACCATAACGTGATTATACAATATTAATAATATCATAAAATGTTGCATTGGAATTTTGTAAAACATAATTTTAAAAGAGCATTTTAAAAGAAAAGACCCTTACTAATATCATATATTAAAGAGATACATAATAGGGTGGCTGGAATATGTATATAAATTGTAATAATACATAATTAAAAATAATATAAGTGAAACCCATCAAAAAATATATTTTAATACCCCATAAATAACGAAGTATAATGTTTACCCAAAGAATGTAAATCTAGTTAGCAATTCCCTTACCTCGGGTTTGTCTTACTTCAAACTTGTTTAAACATCCTGTATAATGGTTAAAAGAGTGTTATTTGTATTTTACAGAATCATTTTTATGTTTATAATGTCTTATATAATCATTTCATAACATCATTTTACCCTTTAATTGTTATTATTTTGGTCATGCACTATTTTTGGGTGAGTTCTTTACATGATTTCCATGATTGGTTCATGGTGGATGTTCTTATTGATTGGAAGTGAAACTCCAGATTTTGAATAGAGAAGTATTTACATATATCTAGTAAAATAAATTTTACCATTTATCATTTGGAATTATTACTTGATTTTCATTCAAAAGATAAAACATTAATGATGTTCGTTTTGATCATTTCAGTGGTTCTTTGATAATAACGGCCTCATTTTGTTTTATAAATTAAGACCATTTGTATAAAAGAATTACAAAACCATTGATGAGACATAATAAATATATTAAAACCTATTTCAACCATAAATATGGTTTCATGACCAAACTTTGAGGAAATAAATCAAATTGAAATCACATCATCCATGATGTCGGTAATTCGACACATCACGGTCAATGTTTTTAATTCCATGAAAAAGTGGGGGAAAAGATGATGATTGATGATTAATTTTACAAAAACTTGAGAAAATACAGAATATAAAATATTCAAGAGAATTCATTCCTCTTGTTTGTGAGTAGGAGAGGAAATACGAAAAAAATAAAGAAATCTTTAAATAAAAGAAAATGTGAGAAATTTCTCACGAAAAATTGGCAGCCTAACGACATCTCATTAAATTTCATAAAAATAGTTTGATGAGATAAAATAGATATCTCATCACTCTTAAAAAATATGGATAGTAAATAGGGATATGGAATTAAATATCCAAACATAAACCAATGGAAGTTTAGAGAATAACATAAAATGAAAGAAAAAAAAGAAAATAAAAGAGGATGTTTACCTCTTGATCTCTTCTCCTTGATATCCTTCTTAAGGGCTTCGGTTTTGGTCATTTGGTGAGACCAGTAGCTCTAGGATGTGGTGAAGATCCTTGGGAGGAGTATTGGGAAGAACATAAGAATGGATCAAGGCTTGAGAGGTGTGGGAAGAAGAGGGGAGTGAGGGTGGTATTTATAGTGGAGGAGAGGGGGTATTTTTCATTATTTAAATCATTATTCTAATATTTTTTCCCAAGATTATGTATAGTCTTTGTTAATGTGACCTAAAATAGTAATAATGTCATGTGAGTTCTAACCAAGTTTCCTTTCATCACTTATGATGTCATAAATAGTGAATTTTACTGATAATTTGATTATACGGTATTTTATCGTATTTCACTATTCATCAAAAATTAAAGAATTTCAGAAAAATCCAAAAAAATTTACCCTAAAAATTTTTCAATGTTTAGAATCCAAAAAAGAAGTCCATTATTTGAAAATAATTTTCTATATATTATTAATTTAATTTTTAAATAAAATCATACTTAAGACAAAAATTAACAATTCTAATTCTAGAACTTTTATATCACGATGAAAAACTAACCAGGATGTTATTATTTTAAAGCCATAAGAAAATAAAATAATAATAAAATTTACTATTCATTAGGATCATATTTCTATTCCTAAGGGTATGTTACTATGCACCAAAAAAATAATTTGGTTTCAATAGACTCTAAATAACATACTGAACAAAATGGCGGATGACAATTTCTTGAAATTCAAAACATAAAAGTGGAAAAAATATGTTTTAAAGGCCAGTTATAAATATCTACTTATAACAAATTTCCATGAATTTCTATTTATTTTTATAAAAACTTGTGGTATTACAATATCCCCATCTTCTAGAAATTGCATCCTCATACTTTTATTTGCTTATTAAACAACTAAAGATACTTTTCCATCATTGCATTTTTAGACTCCAATGTTGCTTCTTATACCATGTGGTTTCTGCACAAAAGCTTTACTTGATGTATTACATTATTCCACAATCTGTGTTTCCTTCAATCAAGAATCTGAAGTGGTTTTTCATCATAAGAAAGTTTTTCTTCTAGCTGATCTGTTTCTGGGGTCAAAACATGTGATGGATCTGGCACATTAATTCTCAACATCGAAACATTAAAAACATTGTATTCCGAAAACAAACTCGGAGGTAAAGCTACGCGGTATGCAACTATTCCAACTTTCTCCAAGATTTCAAAAGGAATGATGAATTGTGGACTTAGCTTCCCTTTCTTACCGAAACACATCATATTTTTCCATGGTGATATTTTAAGGAAAACATGGTCACCTACCTCGAAAGATAAGTCTTTCCTTTTGCTATCTACATAAATTTTCTATCTGCTTTGAGTTGTCCTCATGTGCTACTGAATGAACCTCACTTTCTCAATAACTTCCTCCACTAATTCTGGCCCCATCTACTTTCTTTCCGTGAATTCATTCGAAAATGATGGATTCTGACACTGTTTTCCATAAAAATCTTCAAAAGGAGCCATCTGTATACTTGAATTAATACTATTATTATAAGAAAACTCATCTAAAGAAAGATGTTGATCCCAACTTCCCTAGAAGTCCATTGAACAATCTTAAATCATATCTTCCAAACTCTAAATCATTCATTATGACTGCCCATCGGATTGAAGATCAAAACCAGTATTGAAATATAACTTTGTGCCCAATGACTTCTGAAGTCCCTTCCCAAAGTTAGATGTCAACCTGGGATCCCAATCAGATACAAGTAAAAGAGGAACTCCTTGTAGCCTGACAATCTACTTGAGGTACAATCGAGAGAGCTCGAGATGTCTTAGGTAGTCCCACCACAAATTCAATGGATAGATTCTCTAACTTCCACTCTGGCACTAACAATGGTTGAAGCATCCCCTTCAGTAATTACCACTATGATTTAACCTTTTTACATCTCAAAAATCTCATTGTATAATCAGAAAAATATCTTTTCATTCCATACCACCTATAATACTCCAGAAGGTCCCTATACATTATAGTACTTATACGATGAATCGAAAATGGAGAACTATGAGCTTCACACAACAAATCTTTTTTCAACTAAGAATCACAATGCACGCACAACCTTTTTGTTGAGATAGTATGTGGAGTATGATATACTCTATAATACCAAATTTGGGATCAAAATAATATTCATATTGTATGTAGTATCTAATGATGCTCAATATACAAGATGGTGGTGAATTGTACACTTTAAAAATTCTTATGGAACTTTTAAAGATAGTTATGTTTAAAAAGGATAAACAAGGTAATTCACAAAACCTCTAGTTCTACACACTTACTTGATTCTAGAAATATGATTCCGAGAAAGTGATTCCAAAAAGATGGTTCTGGAAAAATGAAACATAATGAATGTTTACAAAGATAAATATCCCACCTTAAAGAATATAGAATCTTACAAAATCAGAGTACAAGTATAAGGAATTATAAGGTAGTTATACTTTCCTCAACAAATAAAATGCAGTGGAAAACTTGTAAAAAAACAAGTAACAAGTAGTAAATCTTTTAACCAAAAGATAAGGGTATCCAATAACCATGGATAAAGTTCCCTTGATTTATAATTTCAAGAAATTCTATCTTACCCACACCAGGTTAATCCCTCAATATGAAGATCCTAGTCTGTCTTTGTATCCCCGCAATCCCTCAACTTTAAGGTAGTTGGAACCTCTGTCTTCCTCGGCAAGGAAGCCCTAAACATCAAGGTAGTTGGCACCTCTGTCTTCCTATCCCTGAAATCCCTCGATTGTACTCCGCAACAATTGAAGTTTCACAAAGAAAATCTGAACAAGAAGTTCAGTACACACAAAGTAATGAGAGTCTCTCTCTAGAAATCACTTCAATAGCATGTAATCTCAAGAGTCATAGAACAATGTATATGTCTTCCAAATGAGCTTCTATCTATAGGCACAGCACCAACGGCCGTCTCCCTCTTCCAATGGTCATATTTTTTTCTTGAATTTCAGAGGGACATGTACACATGTCACTCAAACAATGGTTAGTTAGTAACTGAATGCACGACATCGTTTTATAACAAAAAGAAGTTTAAGAAAAAATATGGTTACATAAACAAAATAAAATATTCGGAATGATAGAAAATAAAAGATCGGAGTCTTACCAAAAATGAATTTGGAGTCTATAATACAAGGATATTCGGATTTTGTTTTCTAAGTAATTCGGAACCTGAACTCTATAGACTTACAGAGTTTGAATTTCAAGGAAATTCAGAGTTTGGTTTCACAAGAATTCAGAACCTGAACTTACAAATATCGAAGTCAGAGTTCATGAGAATTCGGGGTAAGAACTAACAATGTTTGGAGTCTGAATTCATTAGAACTGGGATTCAGAACTCAAAAGTGTTAGGAGTCTAAATTCAGTGAAATCAGAGTCAGAACATAGAATAGTTCAGATTTGAATTCAGATAACTCGGAGTCAGAACTCAGAAGAGTTTGGAGTCTGAATTCAGAGAACTCAGAGTCAGAACTCAGAAGAGTTCGGAGTTTAAATACATAATGCTCTTTATCTAAGTATTATATGATTCCGAGGTTTTAGACATGAAACTATATTTTACACTTACACAAGATAATGAACAATGAGAAACACGGTAAGGATAAATTTCCTTGGGGAAGGAAAATTTTCCTTATAGAAGTAAAACATAGGGTAAAAATAGCATTGCCTTAAGATAAGGTGTTTGTGATTTTCAAAATAAGAAGAAATTGTAAAGTCATAAAGAAACCTTATTGACTCAACAATCTACCCCAAGTATGAAGGAATGGAAAATTCATAAGGAAAACCTTATTGAATCAACAATCTCCCTTTTTTTGGAAAGCATAAACATACTAACGAAAAAGAATAAAAGGACTTAGAAATTATTTTTCTAGAATTTGAAAAAAAACATATCTCCCTTACCATATGGGAAAAGATGAATACGACCAACTCCCCCTTAGGATTTAGAACACTAAGGATCATATTCTAGATTTCCAGAATGAGATTTTTCATTATCTTGACTATGGAAATCTCTGTAATGAAAACTCCCCCTAAGATGAACTCCCCCTTACTTAGGTATATTTATTCTTTTATTAGTATTCTTTATACTTTATCCGGCTTTGTGATTTTGAAAAATATTTTTAGGTAATGGGAAAGAAATTATAGTAACTGAAATATTAGTAAAATATATTAAAAAAACGAGGAACCAAAATTTCATTAAGATAGGAAGAATTTGTACAAGGAAGAAAAAAATACAACAAAAGATCAGACTGGATCTATTTTCCATCCTTTTCCTTGGGTATAAATTTCTTCACTATGGTTTTCAGCTTTTTAAATTCCTTGTGGTTTTATTTCCTTGCTTTTGGACTTGATCCTGATCCTCTACTTTCTTCTATAAATATTTGATCTTTTCTTCCTGATCCTTCAGAGCCTCGACCTGAGCCATCAACTACTCATCTTGCTTAACTAGTTTCTCTTCAATCTTGATCCGAAGATCCCTTTACCTCTTCCAACTTTGGGGAACATAATATAAACATTCCATTCAAATCCTTTTCCTCTTGAATCTGAGTATTCAACTCAAGGGTTATATTTTCCTCAAAGCTAGTCATGAGATCCTTTATTTTACTATCTTCAATATCAAAAGCTTCCTTAACTTCATGTTGAAACTCATCAAGATCTCTCAAATCTTCAACAATTTTATTTGACCAGCTAATCACTTTATTACAAGATTTTCTATGGGTATTTTAGATAATGAAGAAGTTATTGAAATTAGCCTCAAGTTTTACAAACTTATACATCACCATGGATACTTAATCCAATTTTTGATTCAAGGTGTGTTGGAGCATCAGACATCTCAAGTAAATGCTTGGAAAGATCATAATGGTGTCAACAAGATTCATCAATGATTGAATAATGAAATGATGTCCTAGGGATGAGGATTCTGAATCTGAGACTTTTCTTGGTGAGGAATCTTTCTCTAGATTGACAAGCTTTTACTTCGAAGATCCACCAGCTTCCTTTTTCCTTAAGACAACTTTAGTAGGTGTATCCTCAATCAGCTGTTTCCCCTTATTAGTTCTGAGAATAGCTCCCTCGTCTGGAGATTCATGTTCACTATCAGACAGCTGAACAATTCTATCTTCATCTATCTTCTACTTCTCAACTCCTGCCTTTGCATCTTCGGGATGATTGAAATGTTGATTATAACTTTCTTCCTCAAATAACTTGTTCTCTTCATCTTAAGCTTTGTCATCTAATCTAGGAGTAGTATTCTTCGATGATTTGTCTTGTGATGTTCAGATTGACAATTTCTCGAATGGGATTTCCTCCTCATGAAAGTCCTCCACTTTTTTAATGAAATAATATGGGTCACCACTACATTCAGCTTTTTCTTCTTCTCTTTTGATAGCTTCTTTCTGTTCAAAAACCTTTTCTTGGGCTTTTTCTGGAGCATGAACTTCTTCCCCAGAGTCTCAGGTAAGGGTTCTACCCAGAAGGATTCTAGTACCGAAATGTTCTCAGATCCTATTTTAGTATCCCTTGGAAAGTATTGCACAATCTCGGTCTCAGACATCTTTTTCTTTATCTTATTTTCTTAACCTCTCTTCTCAAGGTCATTTGTTGTCTTCTCTTTTAAATCCTTCACCTCAGCAGAATCCAAACCAAAACATGGCTCCCCTGCTTTCCTATTCTTTTTGTCTTCCCTCCATTTAGTTACAACCTCATCTAGATATGCTTTATGCTTTTTGGGCTTTGGTGGTGTGGATTGGGTTTCTTTAGCCTATGGGGTTTTACCTTCAACTACTACTTTCAACTTCCTCTTCTTTCCTCCATTTTTCGATGTTTCAGGAACTATTTGTCCCTTCAAGAAAGCGCCATCCTATTCTACTAGTAGATCATCAAATTCTCCTGATTCTTTAGAAAAACCAAATTTCATCCTTTTCAGGGCATCATCACTAATCAACATGACTTTTCAATTCCTCGGCATTGAACTGCAAGGTATTTTGAAAGACTCCCAGCACTGAACAATCAACTTAAAAGAATAGTCGGATACATTATGATCTGAGCCTTCAAGTTTCCATTCTGGATATTCTATATCGTAATGAGAATATGTTTGAACAAATTTATCTTCCACAGATTCACCAAAAAAATCCAAGATATACATATCACTTTTCTTCAATGTCTCCTTGACACCTTTTCTCGGAATGGTAAATCATTGAGCCCACAATTCAAGGATCCAATTATTTATTGAAAAATAAGAAATCATTAGAGTCATGACATCTAAAAGTCCAAGACACTCCATAGCTTTCACTTTGACAAAACTTCCTTGAACATCTGGTAACTTATGGGAACAGAACTCAGCTTCCCCTTCAAATGGAACTCCAACCAAACTGGTTTCCTTTTTATATGATAGAGCATCGGTCTTACCATAGATTTTAAAGGAAAACATCCTTCTACACTCTTCCTTGAAGAAACTAACTGATTCATAGAACTCAATAAGAAAAAATGGATACACCAAATCTTGAGCACCAGGATTTGATATGAAAACACTCTCCCATCCATTGAGTTTGATATTCTTTATAGCATCCCGTCTTTTTATAAGATAAACTTTCATTTCATTACACAAAACTGGGGATCTTTAAGGTTTAGTGTCTTGGAAACCAGGAACATAATACATGAAAAGATCAAAAAACACACTTCTTAAACACTTGAAAGGCTTCTCCTTAAGTTAATCCTAGGTTCATTACTGTATCTCATAACCTTGGGACATACATCAAAAGAAAGGGTGAGCAGAAAGCCCAGTAAGGGAAACACGAGAAACATTTTACATGTGAACTTGAGATACTTCAATAAGGACATGAAAAGAACTTTAAGGCATGAGAAAGAAATCATGAGATACATCATAATAAAAATAACATTTTTCATAACTTGAAGATGTGGCTACGACATTTAATATTGACAATCGTTTCGTTTCACCAAGGTCCATCCCCAAGGTGTCGTTAAAAATTACCAAGCTTATTCACCAAGGCGTCGTTAAAATGGTCATCTCTAGAGATTAAGTCTTTACCCAATGCATTAGAGCGCTATCAGGGCGCACCCTTAAATTTGCCTTTATTATCATGTGAGCCACATATATCATAATCAAACATTTCATAAATAACCCATATATCATAAAATAAATGGGTTTCATTTCATAATCATAACATTTTAAAAACAGCTTTAAAGACATGATCTTTACGTTACTTTAAACCCACGGAAAGGGAAAGCGGGTATCATGTATGTAAATCCTAGAATTTAAAATAGAACATTTTGAAATATATTTGAATACCCTTGTAGAAATAAGAGCTTTGAGTATTCACTTTATAACATAAAATAATTTTTAGAAAAGAGAGTGTCATTTTGAGACGAAAATTCTGCAGCATAACGGCTATGTTACAAGGTTTTTAGAAAACATTGAAAAGAGAGGGGACATGGGTCAAACATTCATAAATGACCCATAAAACAGTATAGGGACAGAATATAAAGGATTCAAGAACATGGTAATGAAATTTGAAAATATACCATATGAAATGAAGAACATGAAAGGAAGACAAAAATAAGATTTCTCTTATTAAAATTCAGCAGCCTAACAGCGTTACATAAACTTAAACCAAAAATGAATTGATGATGTCAAATAGGGTCTCTCATCATATGAACATAAAATATCAGTATGATAGATATATAGATCATACCCCAACATAATAAAAAGGAACATGCAAGACTTGACATGGAATTAGAACTTTGAAAAGGAGAAGGTTGAAAGAATCCCTTAAAAGTTCGGCAGCCTAACGAAGTCACTTAAACTTCAACAAAATGAATTGATGAGATCAAATAGGGTATCTCATAATATGAAAATAAGAGTACAAAATGATAGATATAGAGATCATAACCCAACATAACAAAAAGGAACTTGAAAGAACTGACATGAAAGTAGAACTTCAAAACGGGAAGGGTGGAGAACCACTTAAAAATTCGGCAGCCTAACAGCGCCACTTAAAACTTCAAAATACTGAATTGAAGAGATCAAATGGGGTCTCTCATAATATGAACATAATAGTCCAGTATTATAGATATAGGGATCATACCCCAACATAACAAAAAGGAACTTGAAAGAACTGACATCAAAGTAGAACTTCAAAATGGGAAGGGTGGAGAACCACTTAAAAATTTGGCAGCCTAACGGCGCCACTTAAAACATAAAAATACTGAATTGAAGAGATCAAATGGGGTCTCTCATAATATGAACATAAGAGTCCAGTATTATAGATATAGAGATCATACCCCAAAATAACACAAAGGAATTTTAAAGACTTGACATGAAAGTAGAACTTGAAAAACGAGAAGGGTGAAAGAATCCCCTAAACATTCGGCAGCCTAACGGCGCCACTTAAACATCAAAAAAAATGAATTGAAGAGGTAAAATAGGGTCTCTCATCATATGAACATAAAAGATCAGTATGATAAATTTATAGATCATACCCCAACATAATAAAAAGGAACATGAAAGACTTGGATGAAAATAGAACTTGAAAACAAGGAAGGTGAAAAAATCCCTTAAAAATTCGGCAGCCTAACGGCACCACTTAAACATTCTTAAAATGAATTGATGAGAGAAAGGGGTGTCTCTCATCATATGAACATGAAATTGGAAGTAGGATGAATATAAAAGAACATCCTCCAACATAAGAATATGGAGCATAAAATAAATGACATAAAAGAGATTACTTGAAAAGAAAGAGAGAGGTCGGATCCCTTACCTTAAAATGTAACTCTTAAACATCAATGGTTGGGACCTTGAGGGATTGGGGGCACCTTGGGAGGACTCCTTGGGAGGTAATGAGACCAGAACTTCGTTGGGGAAGAGTGGGGAGTCGAATGTATGAGAGGAGGGCTTGGTATTTATAGGGAAAGTGAGGGGACAAGGCATTAATGGCCAAGGGACACCTCACATGTGCTTTTCTCAAACCCATGTGCTCTCCCTTGGCATTTACCATGGAGTTAGGCCAAATGGGGCCCCCAAAACAATAATTCATCACCCTTGTCCGGCCAACTCTTAAAATATCTCATGACATCATCATGACACAGCTATGATGTCATTAAACATACCGAAACCCTAAAACTGCATTTTTACTATTCACTGAAAATTCAACTTTCTCAGAAAAATCCCAAAATCTCATACTAACCAAATATCAATGATCTTATTTCAAAATGAACTCCATTTTATAAAAATATTTTTCTAAATATTTTTAAATTTATTTTTAAATAAATACACTATTCACCGAAAATTCATTTTTTCAGAAAAAATCCCAAAAATTACCATAACATAATATCGGTGCTCTGAGTTCAAAAATGAAATCCATTTTATAAAAATAATTTTCTAAATATTTTTAATTTAATTTTTAATTAAAAAACACTATTCACTCGAAAAAACTAATACTAGAATAATAATTTATGAAACAGTTATTTAACCATTTTATTGATTCACATTACTTAATCAAGGTGTCTTGATTATTTTAAAACTTTCTTTAAGTGAGATTACTAATCCATTTGGTCATATTACTAATCCTAATCATAAAATCACTATTCATAATTTACTATTCATAAAAAATCAAGTTGATCTTATTAGACTCCAAATTTCGTACTGAACATAATTGTAGAAGACCATCTTTTGAAAATCATTACACATTTTTAATTGTTTAAGGTTTACATAAACATTTTTAAAATATCTTTTTTCTAAAATTCATCAAAAATATGCATACTATATTTATCCGGTCATTTGAAAATTCACAAACATCATCATAATAAGAAATCCAAATTTTTATTTAAAACAAGGATTACACAAGGAAGTTACGGTCTCGTTACATAGCCCCTTATAATACCAGCATAGGACCTAAGATTAAGGTGTGCTAGGGTGATAGAATCTTGGGGCGGCTCAGTCAACATTGCCCGAGTAGTAATTTCTATCATTTTTAACTTCTCGCGAAGACGATTCCGTTCTAGCTTCACATGATGAAGTTCGGCTTGGATTTGGTCCAGAGCAAATCCCAATGGTGCTACCTCCTTCCCAAGCTCTGTTAGATGGGCTTCGATCGGTCCAAGACTACTAGGTGAGGCCATCAAATCTTCTTTCTATAATAATTATCCAAGATTACTTGTATTTAGAGGCAATAATCAAAATATTTTGTTCACAGCGGTCATATTGACCGATGGTCATATAACAGTCAAAACCCATTGGTCTCATTTTAATTATAATCATGTTTATCAAATAAAACATTTTTTTTGAGTATAAAAATAAAATAAAATAACACATGAAATTAGGAAACGAGATTTATTCAAAATTTCGGGCCGTTACAATCTTCCCCCCTTAAGAAATTGCGTCCTTGCAATTTTTAAAATTGGGTTTTGAAATTTTATTGAAAGTCCCACATCGAAAAAAAAGTCAATAACACCATTACTTTAAATGAAAGAAAAGGAAGTACAAAGGCCACCCGAGTTTACTCATACTAGGATTCCATGTAGGAAACATGGACATGGAGGAGAAAACAAAGGGCCACGTTCTAAAGGAGAGTGATAGAAAACATTATTTGGATAATGTTAACCACCAGAATATCCCAAAATTAAGATGTGTGTAAGCAGTCTTTGATTACTTAGTAGGAAACGTAAACCAACAACGTTTTTGTTTTACGTTCCTTTTCATAACTTTGAGTAATTCATTTACAACATGGAACAAAAACATAAGGAAATATATCTACCTTCATGTAGAGTTTCATACATTAATAAGTTTCTACCAAAACTAATCTTTTCTCCAAACGATGAGCATTCAAAACTACTTGGTCTCATCAAAACACAAGAATCATCTTCTAGAGAATCACATAATCCACAAAATATCATCTATATATTTCTTTTATCTTTAAACATTATCCCAAAAATAGAAAGGGTAAGGTAAAACAACTCTCCAAAAAGAATCCCATAGGAATGGAAACTAATTTTAAATCTTCAAAATTCCATGGTACTACCCAAAGTTCATCATAGTCTATTCCATACATAATGGTCCTTAAGATTCCTCAAAATAAACCAAACTAATATTGAAACCCAAATACAATAAGGATTTGATAACATAGTCTTCCAAAATAAACTTCATTGTTCATCTCCAAACAACATCAACCACTCCTAACATCTTATAACAAAAGTATCTAACCTAAACATATTTTACCCAAGATAGGTTATTTATTCCCATAAGTAACCTAAATTACAATAAGTCCACCTTAAATTCATCTATTCTTCAAAATATAAGTCAGCCTTACTCCTCAATGAAAATACCGTAGTAATCTATTTACCTCAATCATATAGGGTCCCCAAAATAGTGAACGTCTTCCAAAATAATAATCATATTTTAATCCCCTAATCATCCCTATCATATTAAAACGACAATCATCGCATTTCCTATCACATTGGTTGTTGGGACATGTTCTTCCATTTCCCACCATTAACTAAGAATAGAAAGCATAATTAGGGGCTTAAATACTTAATCAATAATCATGAAAAAGAGATTAAATCATATAAGGATAACTTGTAGAAGAAAAGTATACCCTAACTTGTGATCCCCTAGGTTCCAATCTAGGTTATCCATGATCATATATTCTTACGTGAATCTTTGTTCCTTTAACAATGGTTCATACTAAGCTTATGAATTTACCAAAGCATATCCCCCGGGAGTGTCGTAATCAAGAGTGCAGAAAGGCCCGTTGTCATGTACCAGTTCCCGTTCGAGTCTAGCTCAAAGCTGTGTTTTCAGGTTTTACCCCTATGTACATCTGTGCCAGAGCCACCTCTACCTGCTCGTACCCAAACAGGGATGTATTTGCTTGGAAACCCTTTACTCAATACTCACCAAAATACTAGGAAGATTTCCTATATTTAAACTTTTCTATAGGGTTCTTCCTAAAGTTTTCATATCCTAATTTCCACAAATAACTAAACCATCCTTTGATACGAACTATAGCATCCCGCCTTTTTATAACATAAACTTTCATTTCATTACACAAAACTGAGGATCTTTAAGGTTTAGTGTCTTGGAAACTAGGAACATAATATATGAAAAGATAAAAAAACACACTTCTTAAACACTTGAAAGGCTTCTCCTTAAGTTAATCCTAGGTTCATTACTGCATCTCATAACCTGGGGACATACATCAAAATAAAGGGTGAGCAGAAAGCCCAGTAAGGGAAACAAGAGAAACATTTTACATGTGAACTTGAGATACTTCAATAAGGACATGAAAAGAACTTTAAGGCATGAGAAAGAAATCATGAGATACATCATAATAAAAATAGCATTTTTCATAACTTGAAGATGTGGATACGACATTTAATATTGACAATCGTTTCGTATCACCAAGGTCCATCCCCAAGGTGTCGTTAAAAATTACCAAGGTTATTCACCAAGGCGTCGTTAAAATGGTCATCTCTAGAGATTAAGTCTTTACCCAATGCATTGGAGCGCTATCTGGGCGCACCCTTAAATTTGCCTTTATTATCATGTGAGCCACATATATCATCATCAAACATTTCATAAATAACCCATATAGCAAAAAATAAATGGGTTTCATTTCATAATCATAAGGTTTTAAAAACTGCTTTAAAGACATGATCTTTACGTTACTTTAAACCCACGGAAAGGGAAAGAAGGTATCATGTATGTAAATCCCAGAATTTAAAATAGAACATTTTGATATATATGTGAATACCCTTGTAGAAATAAGAGCTTTGAGTGTAGAGACCCAAAGCCTGACGTACATGGACATTACATTACATTTACGGAATACTTAGTACATAACAAAAACACACACACAAGGATCGTAATAGTTTAGTGTCTTTGGAAACTCGGAACGTAATCTTCTAATCGTGGTGAAAGATCTTCAATATCTCCCATAAAGATCCCCCCTCTCTTTTTTTTACCTAAAACCTTTCTTTATATCCTGGGGAAAATAAAACATAAAAGGGTGAGCTCAAATGCTCAGTAAGGGTAAACAAAAGAAAAATCAATCACATCATATTCATAAGAACATAACTTTTGGAAATCTTAACCTGCAAAAGAGAGCATAATTTCATAACATGGGATAAATCATGGAAGTGAAATGTAATCACAATAATCATAACTTAAAACATGAAACTTTGTGGCATTCACACATAATCATAGATAATCATTTCTTGTTAGTCAAGACTCATTGCCAAGACTATCTTAGTGGACAAAGTCCCTTTCTGAATCGAGTAACCCTCGTTTCAGTCCTGTTTCACAGAACCGGTATAACCTACCATTCCATCCATGTCTATCTCATGAGATATAAAATCTTTACCCAATGCATTGGAGGGAGATATAGGTCCCACCCATCTCATAATGATACCATTATTATGTGTGCCACAAAATCATAAATCATACATCATTTCATAACCCATGTAGTAAAAACGGGATTCGTAAACATCGTGACATCATAAAACAATTCATATAAGATAAAGGAATTCATAAAAATAATTCCATCAAAACAAAACCAAATCAATGTAATAATAGGGATAGAAACAGAACCCTATGTTATCTTAGATGGAAAATAATTTTGATAAAACACTTGAAATGAATTCTTGAGGAAAATATCCTTTCTTCTTCAAAATCAATTTCTTTTCACAAAACGTCATGCAATTTTAAAAGAAAGAGATTTTATTGAAAATAGTCATGAAATCTTTTGGAGGAAGCTTCATGAAAATAAGGCTTTATAAAACCGTAAAAATCCGTTCGTTCCGTATAAGTTAAAAAAACATTCTTCTCGTACTTTTGTCGGAAAAGTCAAAAAAGTACCTCGTACGAAAAACGACAAAAGATTCCTTTCATATCATTTACTAAAAACTCACAGAAGGGTAAAATAGGATTTAAACAATTGTAGGTGGATGGAAAAAATATTACATATTGAGGAAACATGGATTTGGATGATAAAATACACCCCTAGTAAATGCCAAAGTATAAACAATCTCAGATAAAAATGAGATTGTGATATTTCCCTTACCTTAGGTCCGACTTGCTTTGTAAGTGTCCGAACCTCCTGTATAATGATTTAAATCATGTTATTGACTTATTCAAGAATCATATTCATTGTTATTATATCATATATGGTCCACTTATGACTTTATATTACCTGTTCTTTTGTAAATTCATGTTAAAGTAGCGTTTTGGGTAAAATCGTCTCATTTGTCGTTCGTGTTTTTAACTTGTAATTATTAATATGATTACTTGGATCATGATTACTTATATCCAGAATGTAAAACATGATTTATATATAATATATATTCAGAATATATATATATATATATATAATATCGATAAATGGAATGAAATACACCGTTCATGCAGAAGGTAGTCCGTACGTACGCATGAACGCTGTTTTCATTTCCTTATTGAAGTGAATGGAATTAAGTAGATGACATACATATAAATTTACATAAATCCAGTATCATTATTATGTCATATATTTAATTAGTACTTATTATATATACTTTATAATCCTTCATGAATGGTTAATCATTGAGAATGAATCTCATCGCGTCGTGGAGACGGTAGTCCGTACGTACGCACGAGCGATGATATCGTTCCCATGGTCATTTAATTGTGTTGAAGTGTATGTAGACTATTTCAGTATCAATATAAATTTATAATAATCATATATAGTTACTCATTACACCATTATACCCATCCTATTAAGGTGGTGGTGGAAAATAGATTACACCACGGCCTGGAGACGGTATTTCGTACGTACGTACGCGCGGTGATTTCATTTTTCCGTAGGATGGATAGAAGGTGAATTAGGGTTGTTTAATATTTATAATAACATATCAGTATGTAAGTAATACTTATGTTATTACTTTATCATGAAACAACTAAAGAAGAAGAAGTTTAATAAGAATGAAAATGAAAAGATCGGTAATGGATATTACCTCTTCTTTGAAACGCCTCTTTGAATCCTCCACTTAGGGAACTAAGATTGGTCTTTGAAGAAGACCAGGACCTCTAGGATTATTCTAGGGAAGTGGAGAAGGGATTTTGGCAGGGGTTGGCCGAGCTTGAGTGCTCAAATTGGTGTGAGGAGGAGGGGGAGGAGGTGCCCTTTTATAAGGGAGGAGAGGGGCACCTTAGGAATATCTCAAAATATTATTTTATATTAAAGTCAAAATCGGTTTATAATGGTTCCAAAGGGTCTTATTTCGAAGCTAAAGTGGGGATGGGTCGAAATCCTATCAACCAATAGGATTTAGACAAGTTTAGGTTATTATTTTAATCTTATCAATTAGATTTAACTCTAAGTTAAATAATTTAACTTTTACCGTGTCTTTTTGTTTTCTTACACTATATGGTTAATACACTTACTATAACATACCAAACGAACCCCAAATTGTTTATTATTAATATATATATCCTTATCTAAGTCATTTGGCCGAACCTTAGATTTTTAGGAATAAAATAACAATTAATAATATAATATTTGATTTAAAAACTATTTTGTGTCAATTTTGACACTATTTGATATATGATTTTTGTGAAAGTCATAACAGAATTATATGTTCGAACCAAGTTGATTAAATCAACAATAATATATCATAATAACCTATAAAATTAGTGTAATTCATAAAAAGTCTCAAATTACATTTATTTTGGTGTTTATAACATCAATTATGTCAATATTTCATTAATAATATAATTACTGCATCATCATTGTGTCATAAATAAATTAAATTATTTAATGTCTAAAAATTATAAATAAAATACCATCATGTAGGAAATCTTTTTATATTTCTAATGAATATTTATAGTCGAATTTATCTTATGTATAACCCCATATTAAAAATGATTTACTTATTAAACTTTGATTTTAACTATTTTAACCCTTCTTTAAATAAATTAATAATAAATGTCCTAATCTAATCCAAGTGGACCTAAATGGTCATATTTTATTCATAAGTTTGTTTTTGGTCGAATTACACTTGTCCGGTAGAATTAGGACATGTGTTAGGGTAATAATAATATCATATTTACCTTTAGTTACCCTATTTACTATTAACCGTGGTAAAAAAAAAAGTAAAAAGTTACTATTCACCAAAAATTATTTTCATCTCATTGAACCACATTTTAGTCCTTGATATTAACCGTGTCTATCGAATTTTCGAAATTCCATTCACAGAAGCGGTAAAATTAAGTTTTATGAAAAATTCAGTTTTTAACCTACCACTTAGTGGTTTCACTATTCATCAAAAATTGAAAGTTTTCAGAAAAGTACCAAAATTTCACCCTAGGCTATAATTGATATTCCGAATTCAAAAATGATTTCTATTTTACAAAATTCCCAACATATAAGTTGAATTTTATAATTAATTTCCGTTGTCACAACAAATAGCGTGTTTTTAAGAGATAATAACTATCAAAAGATTGACACTTGTTTATAACTGGTTTAAATGTGAAATTACATCCAATGTACAACATTGTATTAAATTGTAAAAATATATTCTAAATATACTTTAAAACCACTCAAATTAATAATTTATAACTATTAATTATTTCGATTGAAAAAGTTGTTTTTAATTAAAATTTATTAATTTCCACTATTCATCAAAATATGAAAGTTATCCGAAAATTACCAAAATTTCACCTTAGGATAAATTCGATACTCCTAATCCATAAATGAAGTCCATTTTGAAAAATAAAATTTACAAAATTTCAAAAATTGGTTATTACTATTCATAACGGCTAGTTTTAATAATATCTTAATAGCATATCGTTGTTTAGCGAAACTTGGTGTTGCGTACAACACACGCTATCGTGGAAGGTCGTGATTGCGTGTAATTCAAGCCAAGTCAGAGATGTGTGTTGTGAAAGCTCTTTTTGGTGTAGCGTATAACACAAGACATTAATGAAATTAAAAAGAATATTTTTCATAAAATCTCGGGGTGTTACATTCTACCCCCCTTAAAATGAATTTCGCCCTCGAAATTCGTCGGGGTTATAAATGGTTTACTATTCAAAAGTTTCCTTAATAGAAACCCACATCGTAAAAAGGAATACCAAAACCAATCTTTAAAAACAAAAGTATGAAACGTAACGGTTACCCAAATAAACTAATCACTGGGTTTCCATATAGGTGAAAATATGGATATGGAAGAGAAATCTAACCATCATGTTCTGATGGAGAGTGGTAGAGAACATGGCTATGGAAAAGCCAGCAATCACAAAGCCATAAATTTGTGACAATCTAAGGTACCATCTGATTCATTTGATATAAGATCACTAGGACAACATTTTTGGTTTTCAAGATCGTTTCCCTAAAGTTAAAGAATTTAAATTAGAATAAATACTTACTTTATTTTGGTACAATCTCACTGTTGTTCGTGCCTTTAACAATTTTCACTTCATCTCTTAAATAAATGAAGTTGAATTTGTTATTCGTGAAGTGTTAGCAGATCATGTGATAGAATGACGGGTCATTCCATCTGTCTCAAACAAAAGGTTAGCAAAAAAAATTATATACATAAGTCGATCTATAGTGAGATTAATCATATATGGTTCCTTAAATGGACTTATACATCATATGTCATATAGCTTAATATAATAAAACTAGTTTCTACTAAACAGGGACTTCCTGTAGGCCAGTGGTAGGCGATAAAGGCCAGTCGCACTTCGGTTGTGGGTTCGATTCCCACAGCCTTGTCCGAAGCGATGGGCTGTCGCCCATCCTGCAGGTTGTCCTTTTTCTAAAGCTATATTACAATAACATCCCATCAATAATATCGAAAATCTTCTATCCTTAAACAATACTAACTTATGTCCAACATAATCCATTCTAATCTTTAGGCTTATCCATAATACTGCAGTCCACTCTCATAATATAGTGAAAACGATTACCAGAGATTTAATACCATCGTTGATCCCCATATATCATAAGATATGTCTTGTTGGTCACATTATAAACATTCAAAGTCCTTAATCATGTATTCTCTTGAATACCCATTGAACCTTAGTGAAAACATGAATGCAGTTAAACGTTAACACTTTCCACATACCAAAATCCTCAAAATTCTTTATAATCAAACCATGATATCACTTAGTCCTTATATCAATCATGAGCTCATGAATACTGTTAAACATTTCATTTTCTCATTTTCCCTTCATTATGCGCATATCGTCTTATTTCCAAAAATATCTAAATCACTTTGAATACCACATTAGACCAATACACAAATATTCCAATACTCCATGATACAACATTATTTTGGAATCCCATTACATAAACACTTAATCATTCCACCACATCGTTGTCACATTCAACATCACCAATAGTGATCGCATGTGACTTCCCTTTATCCTTTGCCTTAAGTGGTTGCTCATGTCGATCATCACTAACCCTTGGATTAGGGCATTTATTAGCATAATGCCCCATTTCCTTGCACTTGAAGCATTGAAGTGTTGGTGGTGCGTTCTCTGCAGTGTTTGCTTTATTCACATCATTAGAAACCCTTTTTCCATTACTTCGACACTCAGCTGCTCGATAACCTTCTTTTCCACACTTAAAACATTTTCTAGTCCCTTTAAGACAATCTCCACCATGCTTCTTTCCACACTTTGAGCATAAGGAAACATTCATTTTCTTTTCACCATTATTCTGAGATTTCTCCTTGAACTCCATCTTTCGTTTCTTGTCAAAACCCTGAAATGGATATGTAACACCAACTTCCATTTCTACCTTGATAGCACAATGCACAATTTCTTCATAGCTACTGAAGTCTATTATAGCCAATGCCCTTCTAAGACTTGGTTTTAAGCCACTGAAAAATCGATCAACTTTACTTTCAGGTTGGATGATAATGCCAGATGCATACCTTGCAAGTCTTGTAAAATTCGCTTCGTATATACCAACAGATTCATCATCCTTCTGTTTCAGCTCAAGAAACTCCTTTTCCATCTTTGTTCGAAGAATACGAGGGAAGTACTTACTGAAAAACAAGTTCTTGAACTCGTCCCATTCCATGGACTCAATTTCATCTCTTGGCCTCGTATTCTTGATAAGATTCCACCATTGATCAGCTTCACCTTCCAAACGATATACTGCTAAGATGACTTTATCATGTTCAGAACAGTGAAGAACTGAAAATATCTTTTCAGTGGTACTGATCCCTTGTTCAGCAACAAGTGGATCAGAAGTCCCACTGAAAGAAGGTGGACGTTGCCTCATGAAGGACTCAATAGAATATTGTTCACTTCTCTTCTCATTTGGAAGTCCAGAATGATTCATAGCTTGTGTAAGTATAGCAATAAGATTTTTCACTCCATCTCCCATAACATTTGTTTGTTCAGGAGGGAAATTATTGCATTGTCCATTGCATTGACCAACACGGTTCCTTCGGGTTCCAGCCATCGTCTAAAACCCAAAAAGAATAGTGTGAGAGGCAAAAATCATGCTAGGGAAAACAACATTATAAAGGGGGAGTATCCTCAATATCTAACTTCTTAGGTTAAATTCTAAGATCGTTACCGTAGTTATAGGACTGTATCCCATACGTATACTTATCCTTAGGGACATCCCTAGACAACCCTTATAAATATCTCTAGGGATCTCACTAAAGTTCTCGCATCCTAGTTTCCAAAGGTTGACTAAACCTTTCCTCTGATACCAACTGTAGAGACCCGAAGCCTGACGTACATGGACATTACATTACATTTGCAGAATACTTAGTACATAACAGAAACACACACACAAGGATCGTAATAGTTTAGTGTCTTTGGAAACTCGGAACGTAATCTTCTAATCGTGGTGAAAGATCTTCAATATCTCCCATAAAGATCTTCCCTCTCTTTTTTTTACCTAAAACCTTTCTTTATATCCTGGGGAAAATAAAACATAAAAGGGTGAGCTCAAATGCTCAGTAAGGGTAAACAAAAGAAAAATCAATCACATCATATTCATAAGAACATAACTTTTGGAAATCTTAACCTGCAAAAGAGAGCATAATTTCATAACATGGGATAAATCATGGCAGTGAAATGTAATCACAATAATAATAACTTAAAACATGAAACTTTGTGTCATTCACACATAATCATAGATAATCATTTCTTGTTAGTCAAGACTCATTGCCAAGACTATCTTAGTGGAAAAAGTCCCTTTCTGAATCGAGTAACCCTCGTTTCAGTCCTGTTTCACTGAACCGGTATAACCTACCATTCCAGCCATGTCTATCTCATGAGATATAAAATCTTTACCCAATGAATTGGAGGGAGATATAGGTCCCACCCATCTCATAATGATACCATTATTATGTGTGCCACAAAATCATAAATCATACATCATTTCATAACCCATGTAGTAAAAACGGGATTCGTAAACATCGTGACATCATAAAACAATTCATATAAGATAAAGGAATTCATAAAAATAATTCCATCACAACAAAACCAAATCAATGTAATAATAGGGATAGAAACAGAACCCTATGTTATATTATATGGAAAATAATTTTGATAAAACACTTGAAATGAATTCTTGAGGAAAATATCCGTTCTTCTTCAAAATCAATTACTTTTCACAAAACGTCATGCAATTTTAAAAGAAAGAGATTTTATTGAAAATAGTCATGAAATATTTTGGAGGAAGATTCATGAAAATAAGGCTTTATAAAACCTTAAAAATCCGTTCTTTCCGTATAAGTAAAAAAACATTCTTCTCGTACTTTTGTCGGAAAAGTCAAAAAAGTACCTCATACGAAAAACGACAAAAGATTCCTTTCATATCATTTACTAAAAACTCACTGAAGGGTAAAATAGGATTTAAAAAATTGTTGGTGGATGGAAACAATATTACATATTGAGGAAACATGGATTTGGATGATAAAATACACCCCCAGTAAATGCCAAAGTATAAACAATCTCGGATAAAAATGAGATTGTGATATTTCCCTTACCTTAGGTCCGACTTGCTTTGTAAGTGTCCGAACCTCCTGTATAATGATTTAAATCATGTTATTGACTTATTCCAGAATCATATTCATTTTTATTATATCATATATGGTCCACTTATGACTTTATATTACCTGTTCTTTTGTAAATTCATGTTAAAGTAGCGTTTTGGGTAAAATCGTCTCATTTGTCGTTCGTGTTTTTAACTTGTAATTATTAATATGATTACTTGGATCATGATTACTTATATCCAGAATGTAAAACATTATTTATATATAATATATATTCAGAATATATATATATATATATATATATAATATCGATAAATGGAATGAAATACACCATTCATGGAGACGGTAGTCCGTACGTACGCATGAACGCGGTTTTCATTTCCTTATTGAAGTGAATGGAATTAAGTAGATGACATACATATAAATTTACATAAATCCAGTATCATTATTATGTCATATATTTCATTAGTACTTATTATATATACTTTATAATCATTCATGAATGGTTAATCATTGAGAATGAATCTCATCGCGTCGTGGAGACGGTAGTCCGTACGTACGCACGAGCGATGATATCGTTCCCATGGTCGTGGAATTGTGTTGAAGTGTATGTAGACTATTTCAGTATCAATATCAATTTATAATAATCACATATAGTTACTCATTACACCATTATACCCATCCTATTAAGGTGTTGGTGGAAAATAGATTACACCACGGTGTGGAGACGGTATTCCGTACGTACGCAAGCGCGGTGATTTCATTTTTCCGTAGGATGGATAGAAGGTGAATTAGGGTTGTTTCATATTTATAATAACATATCAGTATGTAAGTAATACTGATGTTATTACTTTATCATGAAACAACTAAAGAAGAAGAAGTTGAATAAGAAAGAAATTGAAAAGATCGGTAATGGATATTACCTCTTCTTTGAAACGCCTCTTTGAATCCTCCACTTAGGGAACTAAGATTGGTCTTTGAAGAAGACCAGGACCTCTAGGATTATTCTAGGGAAGTGGAGAAGGGATTTTGGCAGGGGTTTGCCGAGCTTGAGTGCTCAAATTGGTGTGAGGAGGAGGGGGAGGAGGTGCCCTTTTATAAGGGAGGAGAGGGGTACCTTAGGAATATCTCAAAATATTATTTTATATTAAAGTCAAAATCGGTTTATAATGGTTCCAAAGGGTCTTATTTCGAAGCTAAAGTGGGTATGGGTCGAAATCCTATCAACCAATAGGATTTAGACAAGTTTAGGTTATTATTTTAATCTTATCAATTAGATTTAACTCTAAGTTAAATAATTTAACTTTTACCGTGTCTTTTTGTTTTCTTACACTATATGGTTAATACACTTACTATAACATGCCAAACGAACCCCAAATTTTTTATTATTAATATATATATCCTTACCTAAGTAATTTGGCCGAACCTTAGATTTTTAGGAATAAAATAACAATTAATAATATAATATTTGATTTAAAAACTATTTTGTGTCAATTTTGACACTATTTGATATATGATTTTTTTGAAAGTCATAACAGAATTATATGTTCGAACCAAGTTGATTAAATCAACACTAATATATCATAGTAACCTATAAAATTAGTGTAATTCATAAAAAGTCTCAAATTAAATTTATTTTGGTGTTTATAACATCAATTATGTCAATATTTCATTAATAATATAATTACTGCATCATCATTGTGTCATAAATAAATTAAATTATTTAATGTCTAAAAATTATAAATAAAATACCATCATGTAGGAAATCTTTTTAGCTTTCTAATTAATATTTATAGTATAATTTATCTTATGTATAACCCCATATTAAAAATTATTTACTTATTAAAATTTGATTTTAACTATTTTAACCCTTCTTTAAATAAATTAATAATAAATGTCCTAATCTAATCCAAGTGGACCTAAATGGTCATATTTTATTCCTAAGTTTGTTTTTGGTCGAATTAAACTTGTCAAATAGAATTAGGACATGTGTTAGGGTAATAATAATATCATATTTACCGTTAGTTACCCTATTTACTATTAACCGTGGTAAAAAAAAGTAAAAAGTTACTATTCACCAAAAATTATTTTCATCTCATTGAACCACATTTTAGTCCTTGATATTAACCGTGTCTGTCGGATTTTCGAAATTCCATTCACAGAAGCGGTAAAATTATGTTTTATGAAAAATTCAGTTTTTAACCTACCACTTAGTGGTTTCACTATTCATCAAAAATTGAAAGTTTTCAGAAAAGTACCAAAATTTCACCCTAGGCTATAATTGATATTCCGAATTCAAAAATGATTTCTATTTTACAAAATTCCCAACATATAAGTTGCATTTTATAATTAATTTCCGCTGTCACAACAAATAGCGTGTTTTTAAGAGATAATAACTATCAAAAGATTGACACTTGTTTATAACTGGTTTAAATGTGAAATTACATCCAATGTCCAACATTGTATTAAATTGTAAAAATATATTCTAAATATACTTTAAAACCACTCAAATTAATAATTTATAACTATTAATTATTTCGATTGAAAAAGTTGTTTTTAATTAAAATTTAGTAATTTCCACTATTCATCAAAATATGAAAGTTATCCGAAAATTACCAAAATTTCACCTTAGGCTAAATTCGATACTCCTAATCCATAAATGAAGTCCATTTTGAAAAATAAAATTTAAAAAATTTCAAAAGGTGGTTATTACTATTCATAACTGCTAGTTTTAATAATATCTTAATAGCATATCGTTGTTTAGCGAAACATGGTGTTGCGTACAACACACGCTATCGTGGAAGGTCGCGATTGCGTGTAATTCAAGCCAAGTCAGAGATGTGTGTTGTGAAAGCTCTTTTTGGTGTAGCGTATAACACAAGACATTAATGAAATTAAAAAGAATATTTTTCATAAAATCTCGGGGTGTTACATTGAGTATTCACTTTATAACATAATATAATTTTTAGAAAAGAGAGAGGCATTTTGAGACAAAAATTCTGCAGCATAACGGCTATGTTACAAGGTTTTTAGAAAACATTGAAAAGGGAGGGGACATGGGTCAAACATTCATAAATGACCCATAAAACTGTAGAGGGAAAGAATATAAAGGATTTAAGAACATGGTAATGAAATTTGAAAATATACCATATGAAATGAAGAACATGAAAGGAAGACAAAAATAAGATTTCTCTTATGAAAATTCAGCAGCCTAACAGCGTTACATAAAGTTCAACCAAAAATGAATTGATGATGTCAAATAGGGTCTCTCATCATATGAACATAAAAGATCAGTATTATAGATAATGATATCATACCCCAACATAATAAAAAGGAACTTTCAAGACATGACATGGAATTAGAACTTTGAAAAAGAGAAGGTTGAAAGAATCCCTTAAAAGTTCGGCAGCCTAACGGCGTCACTTAAACTTCAAAAAAATGAATTGATGAGATCAAATAGGGTCTCTCATCATATTAACATAATAGTCCATCAAGATATATATAGATATCATACCCCAACATAACAAAAAGGAACTTTAAAGAACTGACATGAAAGTAGAACTTCAAAACGGGAAGGGTGGAGAACCACTTAAAAATTCGGCAGCCTAACAGCGCCACTTAAAACTTCAAAATACTAAATTGAAGAGATCAAATGGGGTCTCTCATAATAGGAACATAAGAGTCCAGTATTATAGATATAGGTATCATACCCAAAAGTAACAAAAAGTAACTTGAAAGAACTGACATCAAAGTAGAACTTCAAAACGGGAAGGGTGGAGAACCACTTAAAAATTCGGCAGCCTAACGGCGCCACTTAAAACTTCAAAATACTGAATTGAAGAGATCAAATGGGGTCTCTAATAATATTAACATAAGATTCCAGTATTATAGATATAGAGATCATACCCCAACATAACAAAATGGAATTTGAAAGACTTGACATGAAAGTAGAACTTGAAAAACAAGAAGGGTGAAAGAATCCCTTAAAAATTCGGCAGCCTAACGGCGCCACTTAAACTTCAACAAAAATGAATTGAAGAGGTCAAATATGGTCTCTCATAATATGACCATAAAAAATCAGTATGATAAATTTAGAGATCATAACCCAACATAAAAAAAGGAACATGAAAGACTTGGATGAAAATAGAACTTGAAAACGAGGAAGGTGAAAGAATCCCTTAAAAATTCGGCAGCCTAACGACGCCACTTAAACATTCTTAAAACGAATTGATGAGAGAAAGGGGGGGGGGTCTCTCATCATATGAACATGAAATTGGAAGTAGGATTAATATAAAAGAACATCCTCCAACATAAGAATATGGAGCATAAAAGAAATGACATAAAAGAGATTACTTGAAAAGAAAGAGAGAGGTCGGATCCCTTATCTTAAAATGTAACTCTTAAACCTCAAAGGTTGGGACCTTGAGGGATTGGGGGCACCTTGGGAGGACTCCTTGGGAGGACTCCTTGGGAGGTAATGAGACCTGAACTTCTTTGGGGAAGAGTGGGGAGTCGAATGGATGAGAGGAGGGCTTGGTATTTATAGGGAAAGTGAGGGGACAATGCATTAATGGCCAAGGGACACCTCACATGTGCTTTTCTCAAACCCATGTGCTCTCCCTTGGAATTTACCATATAGTTAGGCCACATGGGGCCCCCAAAACAATGATTCATCACCCTTGGCCGGCCAACTCTTAAAATATCTCATGAAATCATCATGACACAGCTATGATGTCATTAAACATACCGAAACCCTAAAACTGCATTTTTACTATTCACTGAAAATTCAACTTTCTCAGAAAAATCCCAAAATCTCATACTAACCAAATATCAATGCCCTGATTTCAAAAATGAACTCCATTTTATAAAAATAATTTTCTAAATATTTTTAAATTTATTTTTAAATAAATACACTATTCACCGAAAATTCATTTTTTCAGAAAAAACCCCAAAAATTACCATAACATAATATCGGTGCTCTGAGTTCAAAAATGAAATCCATTTTATAAAAATAATTTTCTAAATATTTTTAATTTAATTTTTAATTAAAAAACACTATTCACCCGAAAAAACTAATACTTGAATAAAAATTTATGAAACAGTTATTTAACCATTTTATTGAATCACATTACTTAATCAAGGTGCCTAGATTATTTTAAAACATTCTTTAAGTGAGATTACTAATCCATTTGGTCATATTACTAATCCTAATCATAAAATCACTATTCATAATTTACTATTCAACAAAAATCAAGTAGATCTTATTAGACTCCAAATTTTGTACTGAACATAATTGTAGAAGACCATCTTTTGAAAATCATTACACATTTTTAATTGTTTAAGGTTTACATAAACATTTTTAAAATATATTTTTTCTAAAATTCATCAAAAATATGCATACTACATTTATCCGGTAATTTGAAAATTCATAAACATCATCATAATAAGAAATCCCAATTTTTATTTAAAACAAGGATTACACAAGGCAGTTACGGTCTCGTTACATAGCCCCTTATAATACCAGCATAGGACCTAAGAGTAAGGTGTGCTAGGGTGATAGAATCTTGGGGCGGCTCAGTCAACATTGCCCGAGTTGTAATTTCTATCAGTTTGAACTTCTTGCGAAGACGATTCAGTTCTAGCTTCACATGATGAAGTTTGGTTTGGATTTGGTCCAGAGCAAATCCCAATGGTGCTACCTCCTTCCCAAGCTCTGTTAGATGGGCTTCGATCGGTCCAAGACTACTAGGTGAGGCCATCAAATCTTCTTTCTATAATAATTAACCAAGATTACTTGTATTTAGAGGCAATAATCAAAATATTTTGTTCACAGCGGTCATATTGACCGATGGTCATATAATAGTCAAAACCCACTGGTCTCATTTTAATTATAATCATGTTTATCAAATAAAACATTTTTGTTGAGTATAAAAATAAAATAAAATAACACATGAAATTAGGAAACGAGATTTATTCAAAATTTCGGGCCGTTACATTCTTCAAGAATATAGAATCATACTTGTTGAAGAAATTTGGATACACCATCCATTCTCTATATAACTGCCATTGCAGAATTGTCTTGACAATAGACATTTCATTCTGAGAGGATTCTTCTACAGACATTCGAAATTGAGAAATATTTGAGAGGTTCAGAACGGGCTTTTAAAAGGGGGCAGAGCTTCGGCACACAATGGCTTGAAATCCGATGTGGGAAAACCCTCAGAGGGTCCTTTATATAGGTGTTATAAGTGATGATTCATCTTCCAAACTCCATCCAATGGCTTGAAAACCTTCTGATCAGATCTGACGGTTGATATGATAACCGCAAGGAAATCTTGATAGAATCCGTTATTTTGAGGTTTTTTAAGAAAAACATTTGGATTTAAGGAAACTCGAATCAAAAAATTTTAAAACACAAAATAAAATACCAGAAATTAAATTATGACTATGAAAACTTAAGAAAGAAAACATATCTTTCATATTGGAAGGAAGATTATTCATAATATGTAATAATCTTCTTGAAGAACTATATATTCCAAAAACATTTGACTACGAAAACCATTATTACAAAAATTTCAAATATGAAAATCTTCATTAAGAAAATTTCATGTACAAAAATCTTCATTATGAAAATTTCAAGTAGAAAAATCTTCATTATGAAAATTCCAAGTATGAAAAATTCTGAAAACTTCATTATGAAAATTTTTGAAAACATCATTACAAAAAATTTTGAAAAAAAACAAATCAATGTACTCCCCCTATAAAAAGGAGTTTATTACTATAAGGAGATTGATTCAACAGGAAGTTAACAAGGAAGTTTACCATATGGTTATCATTACTAAATTTGGATTAATGTATTCAAATCTATCGGAGGGTAAGGATTTTGTGAAAATATCATCAAGTTGATCTTGCATTCAGATAAAATGAATAATTATATCTCCCTTTTGTGCGTGATCCCTAAGAAATTGATGCCAAATATATTTTTGTTATGCATGAGAGTGATGTGAAGGGTTTTTACTAAGGGCAATGGAACTTGTATTATCACACAAAATTTGTGTTTTGTTAAAACTCCTACCATAGTCTGTGAGTGTGTGTTGTATCCACAACACATGAGCATAACAACTTTCAACTGCTACATAGTCAGCTTCAGTAGTGGAGAGTTCTAAGCAGTGTTTCTTCTTGCATGACCAAGAAACTAATAAATCTCCTAAGAAATGACATGTTCTAGATGTACTCTTTCTATCCATTCTACATCCACCACACTCATCATCTAAAAAACTATTCAAAACAAAATCATTTCTAGAAGTATTAAATAGTCCTAAATCAATGGTTCACTTTAAGTAGCGAAAAATTCTTTTCACAGCCTTTAAATGAGATTCCATAGATTTGTATTGATATCTTGCACATAAGTATACTGAAAACATTAAGTCTAGATGACTAACTATTAAGTAAATTAAACTTCCTATCATACCTCTGAAAGATGTTTGATCTACAGGTTTCCCAGCATCATCAAGATCAAGTGTATTTGAGGTACCAATGGGAGTACTTATACTCTTAGTGTTTTCATATCCATACTTTTTAAGAATATCTTTAATATACTTATGTTGGGATATATATATTTCTTCTGGTTTTTTAGAAATTTAAAAACCATGGAAAAAAAGTAAACTTACCCATCATACTCATTTCAAACTCATATTTCATTAGATCCGCAAAGGAATCAGTTAAATATTGCTGAGTTGAACCGAATATAATGTCATCAACATAAATTTGAACAATGAAAACATTTTTATTATCTTTATTTTTAAAAAAGGGTTGGATCTGCATTTCCCTTGACATAGTTATTTTGAGGTAAAAATATTGTAATTCTATCATACCAGGCTTGAGGGGCTTGCTTAAGTCCATACAAAACATTGGTAAGTCTAAAAAAGTGATCAGGATATTTTGTATCTTCAAAACCAAAAGTTTGTACAAAAAACATCCACTTGAACATAATCATTAAGGAAAGAAAATTTCACATCCATTTGAAAATGTTTTAAATTGAATAATGATGCAAAGTCAAGTAAGATACGAATAGATTAATGTTTAACTACTGAAGCATAGGTTTCTTCATAGTCTATTCCCTCTTGTTGATTATGGCCTTTAGAAACTAATTTAGCTTTATTTCTTACTATGATTCCATTTTTTCACACTTATTTCTGAACAACCATTTTACTCCAATAACTGAAGTTTCCTTAGGTCTTTCAACCAAGATCCATACTTTATTTATTTAAAATTCATTTAGTTTAACTTTCATTGCTTTTATCCAATCATCATCACCTAAAGCTTCATCAGTTATTTTTTTTTCTAATTGGGATAGAAATGCTAGATGTTCTATTTTATTTCTTAAGGAACTTCTAATCCTTATAGGTTGATTCACATCACCAATTATACTATCACTAGGATGATTCTTAATAATCAACATAATTGGGTTTTGTAAAACCTATTAATAAACATAAGGTATAACGTCTTCGAGGGTAAATTCTTTAGAAACATTTTCTTGGAAATTTTCTTTATTAGAAGGATCTTCTAAAAGAGGTTGATAATCAGTTTTTGAAAACACATATGGGGAATTAGGATGGGTTTCTTTAAAAACAATGGTATCAGTTTCATCAAATTTGAAATGTACTGTATCTTCAATAGTACAAGTGATTTTATTGAAAACTCTATAATCTTTAGAGGTTGTGGAGTAGCCTAAGAAAATTCCTTCATCAAGTTTTAGTGCGAATTTGTTTATATTATCTTTATTATTTAAAATTAATACCTTGCAACCAATAACCATGAAGTAGGAAAGTCTAGTTTTACTACCATTCCATAACTCATAAGGTGTTTTATTAAGGAAAGGTATAATTAAAACACAATTTATAGTATAACAAGAAGTACATACAGCTTCATCCCAAAAATGTTTTTCTATAGAATATTCACTCGACATGGTTCTTTTTATCTCTTAAAGAATTATATTTCTTCTTTCAACAACACCATTCTATTGAGGAGTTCTTGGTGCTGAGAAATTGTGATTAATGCCTTTTCTACTACAAGAAGTTTCAAAATCAGAATTTTGAAATTCTCCACCATGATCACTATGAATAGTTTTCAAAAGAATCTTTTTTTCATTTTTAACTTGGAATATAAAACTTTTAAAATATGAAAAAGCTTGAGACTTATTTTCTAGAAAATAGACCCATGTAAATCTAGTGTAATCATCAACAAAAACAAATACACAATACTTGCCTCCAATACTTCCAGTTTCTGTATGACCAAAGAGATACATATGGACTAACTGTAATGCATCAAATGTTGAGACTTCACCGATTGATTTAAAACTTGATTTATGTTCCTTGACATATTGACAAGGGTCACAAAATTTGGAAGAATCAAATCTATGCTTTGGTAGATCCTTAACTAATCTTTTCATAGAATGTCTACATATGTTTCTAAGGTTACAGTGACCTAACCTTCTATGCCACTACCAAGAATGATCTTCCATTTCACAAAGGAAAGGTAGATCTTGGATCCTATGGTCTTTTATGTTTAGTGTGTATACATTCTATTACCTATGGGCATAAAGAATAAAATCTTCCTTTGAATTGTATACTATCCACTTGTCATTCCTAAAATTCACAAGGTAGCCTTCATCATATAATTGGATTATGCTAATGAGGTTTTTCTTAAGACCATTAACAAATAAAAAATTTTAAATCAATGTTTTTTCAAGAATAATGATGTTACCTATACCAATAATTTCTCCCTGAGCATTATCTCTGAAAGTTACTTTTCCGCCTTTCTTCTTGATAATCTTTTGGAAGTAGTTTTTGTTACCAATCATATGTCGAGAACATCCACTATCCATGTACCATGTATTTTTGTAGGCACTTTCTCAATTTTCCTTATCCATTAATAAATTATTGTCAATAGGTACTCTAGTTATTAGACCCATATTCTTCTGTCCAGAAGATTCATAATCTAACAATTCATCTGAAGAGTCACCACCACTGGAACTCTAGGTGTCTTTAGCTTTCAAGACTTTCTTAGCTTTATATTTTTATTACATATTTCTATTTCTCTCATAATGTTTTTCCTTTCTTTCTTTTCTCTTAAGCATAGGACAATCAGGCCTTATATGTCCATCTCTCTTGCATTCAAAACATGTAACTTCTGAATATTTCTTATCATTCCTTTCTTTTTTCGTATATCTGGATAGACCTTTCTTCTGACCCACAATCTTGTTCATCCTTCGAGAAAGATTTTTTAAATAATTTTTTGAAGATTCACTTCCACCAGATTCTAATTGAATAACAACATTCTTAGATTTGGATCTAGTAACTCTCTTAGGAGACTTAAATCTCATATGATTTGAAATTGTAGTAAAAGCAGCACTTTCATTCCCTTTCTTCTTCTTTACATTATCAGCATCTCTCTTCATTCTGGTCTCATGTTGAAGAAGATTTTCCAAAAAGTTCATCAAGAGAAATCTAAGTAACCTTTCTACTATCATCAATATCAGTCCTCTTGGATTCTCACTCATTGGGAATAATTTCTATGATCATATCTGTTGCAACCATGGATGATTTGATCATGAATTGGAGTATGGTTTCTGTTTGTTTTCAATCATCAGTGGAAGTTCATAGCATGCACCAATAAAGTGATCATACAGTTCAAGTAGACAACAGTATTGAAGATGGTACCGTTTCCCAGCGTTTGCCAAATTTTTGGGCCTCAAAACTTGAAATATAGAGAAATTTGTTTTGGGAAAAGATACTTGCGAGCCTAGGCCATGGAGTCTTGGAAACATGTGCGCCTGATGTTTTTCATAATGAGAACATCAAAATATGGAAAAGTAAATAGGGGCACCCAATATTGGAAGTTGGTCACGCAAGTGTCTAGGAGGACAGAAGGGTTGCAGACCGAGACTTTCACGCCACCACGCAGTGTATTTGAATGCCTATAAATAGAGGACCACCCCTCCTCATTCATCGTGAACATTGGACTTGAATAAATTCAGAGCTCCCTTCACACAGTTGTTGAATTCACGCAAGTGTTGGTGGGTCACGCAAGGTGGAGCAGTGCGGCAGTGGTTTGATGCCCGTCTAATAGTCGCGCAAGTGATTTGGTGATACTTGTGTGCCAGAGTTGATGTTGTGCGACAGTTTTCCATTAGGTTTCAAAATCGACTTGAGTTGAAATGAATTTGAGTCACGCAAGTATGGCTTTAAAGAAGACTTAATCGCGCAAGTGTTGAAGGTGGACTTACGTGATAGTTATAACTTGTGTACCATCCTTCAAAGTTGCACGCCACCTTGGACTTGCGCGCCAGGTGCTGTTGAGGCTTGCCGGTTGTCTTGGTGCTATACAAAAGTTGTAGATCTATTCACGGGTGATATTTGGACTTCAACAGAGCATCCACATAATGTAGAGGATGCATTCATTGAGTAATGATGAAGAGATATTCACGTCTATAAACTGAGTGGGACTTCACCAACGGCAGTGATCCAGGGGGAGTCAGCGGGAGTGACCCGAGGGACGCAGTGAGCTATCCCTGAACAATTGTAAAGGCAGTGAGCCTGGTATATAGTGATTGTGCCTGAAACATTGTAATCCACAACTAGCGAAGAATAGTGGAATTTAGTATGCCTAAAAACATGTCGGTGTATTCTCTTTAGACGTAGCCCTTACCGGTGAACCAAGTAAAATTTGTTGTGTCATATCTTTGCATGTGAATGTTTCATTACAGATCATATTATTCGTACAGTTTTAACTAGTTTCTACCAATGTGGGAACAAGATCCTCAGTTTAAAAGAAACATTTGTCACCTTGATTCACCCCTCCCTTCTCAGGGTGCCCCGAGGTCCTACAAGTTGTATCAGAGGGTAAAGTTTTACTGCTGTTTGGTCTATCACTTACCGTTACGGACCATATAGCTAATGTTAGAGGAGTCCCTCTCTTTGATGGAAGTAATTTCCAAATCTGGAAGAACAACATGATATCTCATCTAAGATCTCTTGGAATGGAAGTTCTATTTTCTACTGTGTAAGGAATAAAAGTCACTGATCCAATAGGCATGACTATGACTGACACAGATAGGAAAATTCTTGATGCATATGCTAAAGCACAAAATGCACTCACCACAGCCTTTTCGGATCAGATCTATCTAAAATTGATGAATTGAACCTCAGAACAATCCGTGTGGGATAAACTTGAAAACATTTATGAAGCAGATATAAATGTGAAGGAGGCGAAACGTCAAGTGTTGCACAATAGGTTCGATGATTTGAAGATGAATCCTGATGAGAATGCAGACTCCTTCTTCAATCGAATTACTGAAGTGGTTGGAGCAATTCGCGGCCTAGGAGAAGAAATCAATGATTTAGACATTGTCAAGAAAATACTGAGAAGACTTCAACCCCTATACAATGCAAAGGTGTCAGGTCTTGAGGAAAGAAATCTTTCAAAACTTTATCTAGATGATCTTCTAAGTAGCTTAGTAGCATATGAAATGAGAGTCAAACCAGAAGATTCTACGACTCGTGTGATCAAGGAAATGGAATTCAAGCCCATGGATAAACTAAAAATTTCAAAAGATCGTATTGGTGAAGAAGATGATGAAAAATAAATCCTTTCTCTCATTGCAAAGAAATTCCAGAAGGGAAAAGGGAAGTTCAAAGGGAAATTACCTCTTACTTTATTTTTCTGTGGTAAAGTTGGGCACATTGCTTCTCAGTGCTTAAGAAAGATCGATGATGATGATAGCGATGCTGAAAGCTTTGAGAAGCATCAGAGAAGGTTTTTCAAAAAGGGAGACTTCAAATCTGGAAAGAAAATGCAACGGAAGAGTTTTTTCTGTGAAGAGGAAGAAGATGATAATGAGTTCTATGATGAAGAAGAACTAGAATTCAAAACTGGGAACCATGATTCCATTATGGCTACTGTTGAAAAGTCAGAAGATACTAGTGGAGAAAAATGGTTGAAAACTTGTGCAGATCCTGAGATGAAACTTAAAGATGCTGTTAGTAAGCTTAAAACTAAATGTAAGAGTTGCATTAAGTGGAAATAAATTGTAGAGGAATCAAATGAATACATTGATCAACTTGAAGCTGAAATTGAATGATTGGAAGAATTTGTGAAGGTACAGTCTAAAATAATTAAAAGAAATGATGATGTTGTAGATATGAAGCTGAGAATTGAAGAGCAGGTAAAGGTCATCAATGACCTCACCTCCAGACTAGAAGAAAAATCAAAGACTGCTGAGGGTATTGAGGAGGAATTTTTTACTCTTAGGATTAAACATGATGCTGAATCAATTACAAAATAATCAAGGAAGAAATTATAGTTTGGAAGATTCTCAGATGTGGAATTGCTGGTGAGAGCCAAGTGTGGTTCAGATGGGGTTGGAAAAATCATGAGTGATCAAAGACCTGCTTGCATGGGAAAGAGTGGAATTGGCTGTGAAGCTGAGACATCAACTGCTGGAAGTGAAAAGATCCAAAAGAAAGATAATATGAAAGTTGAACATGTTGAAATGTTTCCTAAAGTGCTGAAAAAGTAACCCTCAATCCAAACTAAAAGGAGAACTGAAAATTATCCTCAAACATTCAGAAATGACAGGAAGACTAACTATTCTCCCATGGAAGAAGGTATGAGGAGATATTCAAGTGAGAAGACATTTCCTCTCATGAAGTGTCTGTTCTGTGGCTATCTGGGCCATACCATGTCTTATTGCGAAGAGGCAAGAAGTTATCTGAATGGAGATGATATAGGCGTTCAAAAAAGTAGAAAAAATTCATATCCTAATTCTTATAGAAGAAACAATTTCTATGGATATTGTTTTCATTGTTCTAACTTTGGTCATAAGGCTGATAATTGCAGGCAAAGAAGGGGCATGGACACCTCATACCAAAGTTTAGGACAAGTCAAGTCACGTCAGCAAGACAATGTTTATCTTTCAAACAGGTTTTCTCCTCTCAAAGAAGATTTCGACTATGAAGAACCTGGATACGTGGAAGAAATAATTGAAAGGCCATCAGTACGCTATACTCAATCCAATGTCTCATGGAAGGAAAGGAAGAAGATTAAGAAATCCAACCTTGCAGAATTGGCCCACAAAGCTACAAAGAACAACAGTACCTGGATTCTGGATAGCGGTTGTTCATCTCATATGAGCGGTACTTCTGGCCTATTAACTGATATGAAATGGTAGTTTGATGGTACAATACGATTTGGTAATGATGGAGCTCTGAAAATCAAAGGTAGTGGAAGTACCAAATTAGCTAATGGGGAATTAAAGAAGACTGAATTCCTTTACGTAGACGGCCTACATCATAATATACTCAGTGTGAGTCAACTCTGTGACTCAGGACTTATTGTTACTTATAATCAGAAAGGTTTCACTATCAAGGGAAAGACAGTCAATTCACTTATGAAGGGATGCAGAATAGAAGGCAACTTGTATCAGGTTGATAGTGAAGAAAATTTATGTTACATGACTGTTGAAGAAGAAAACAATTTGTGGCATCGAAGACTGGGACACATCAATCAAAAAGACATGGAGAAAATATCGAAATTGAAATTGTCATGGACATTCCCAACCTGAACCATGAGCATGAAAAGTCTTGTGATGCTTGCATTCGTGGGAAGATGGTCTGCAGTTCATATCGGCCAAAGAAGAAAAGGGCATCTCACCTTCTTGATCTGATTCATACAGATGTATGTGGCCTGATAAATGTTGCTGGAACTAATAAAGAAAGTTAACTTGTCCTTTTCATAGATGATTATAGTATAATGGCATGTGTGATGGTCATTCATAGGAAACGACAAGTCCTTGACTGCATGAAAACATATCAGTGAATCGCCGAGAATGATACCGGACGAACAGTCAATGTGTTGCGATCTGAAAATGGAGGAGAATACACGTCCATTGAATATGAAAATTATCTGGAGAAGCATGGAATACAGCATGAGGTAGCTGTTGTGAGAACTCCACAACAAAATGGAGTTGTTGAACGTAGGAATCGACAGGTGAACAACATGTCACGAACTATGTTGATTGAGGGTAATATTCCACGACATTACTCGAAAGAGGTTGTTTAAGCTGCAGTTTATATTCAAAATAGAACAAGACTTTATATGGGTGAGATGAAGACACCATATGAATTATGACATGGAAGAAATCCCTATTTAAAATACTTTCGTGTCTTTGTATGTGAATTATTCATCAGGAACAAAGAAGTAAATCAAGGGAAGTATGGCGAAAATGCAAATGAAAGAATTTTCTTCGGTTACTCAATGAACAGTAAAGCCTAAAAATGTTTCAACAAGCATTTAGGAAGGATTGTGGAAAGCAGTGATGTTAAGATAATTGAAGAGAAACCACAAATGCTTCAAGGACTTCATATGATGATGTGATAGAAAGTGAAGAAGAAATTGAATGTGGAGAAAATAAAAATACAGAAAGAGAGGAAGCATTACAAAACACTTAGCAGACACATCAAGATGCTGACTCAGAAGAAGAATCTAAAGAAGAAACTGAGGCTGGAGAGAATGCAACGGAACCGCACATGAGAAATCGTAGAGCTGAGATTGATCCATCCAATATAATTGGGAACAGGAGTGCCCCCACTCAAACAAGAAGAATGAGGAATAACACGCAATCAACATTTCTATCTATTGTGGAGCCATCCTCATTTGAAGAAGCTTCAAAGGACGAATCATGTGTGAAATCCGTGAATGAAGAATTAGATCAGATTGACAAGAATCAGACATGGGATCTTGTCCAGATACCCGAAGGTCACAATGTGATTGGGACAAAGTGGATCTTCAAAAACAAGTTTGATGAGTGTGGAAGTGTTATCAGAAACAAGTCATGACTGGTATGTAAAGGATACTCTCAGATTGAAGGTGTCGATGTTGAAGAAACCTTTGCTCCAGTGGCTAGATTAGAGTCAATCAGACTTTTCCTTGCGATGACACTCCAAAGAGGATATAAAGTATACCAGATGGATGTCAAGACAACATTCTTGAATGGTGTATTGGAAGAAGATGTCTATATTGAACACCCCATGGGTTTTGTTCTTGGTTCTGATGAAACAAAATTCTGCAAACTGATTAAATCTCTATATGTTTTGAAGCAGGCACCACATGCACGGTATTCTCGGCTGGACTCGTATCTCAAGAAACTGGAATTCAAAAGAGGTGGATTAGACCATAATGTTTATGTGAAGAATTCTCCAAGAGATCAATTCATGGTTCTAGTCTACGATGATGACATTATTTTTGGTGGTAGCAAGCAGAAATTAGTGGACGAATTTTCTAATCACATGAAATCAGAATTTTAAATTTCTATGATTGGGGAGCTCACATATTTCATGGGGCTACAGGTGACTCAAAATAAGGATTACACTTTCATTTGACAGGAAAAGTATGAAAGAGAGCTTCTGAAGAAGTTTAATATGAAAGATTCCAAAACAATGACCACTCCAATTGTAGTTGGAAGTAAACTTGGAAAACATGAGGATGGGACCTCTGTAGATCCCACCACATACAGGATGATCATTGGGAGCCTATTGTACCTGACGGTGACACGACCAGATATTGTCTTTGCCACATGTCTTGCAGCCCGCTTTCAGAGTAATCCAAAGGAGGAACATATGGCAGCAGTAAAAAGAATCATGAGATATATTCAAGGGACTCAAAATTTTGTCTTATACTTTGCTATAGGAAAGAATAGTGAATTCTCATCATTTTCTGATGCTGACTGGGCTGGCGATGTTGTGGACAGAAATTCCACCAGTGGTGGTAAATTCTTTATTGGGAATAAATGTGTTGGCTGGCTGAGCAAGAAACAAGAAAGTACTTCTTTTATTACTGTAGAGGCTGAGTATATCTCCGCTACAAAGGCATGCACTCAATTGCTATGGATGAATTATCAATTGACAAATATTGGTGATGAGGTGAAGCAACCAATGGTGATTTACTGTAATAATAAGAACGCAATTGATCTTATGAAGAATCATGTTCAGCATTCTTGTACAAAACATATTGAAATCGGGTATCACTTATTCAAATAGAAAGTTGAGAAAGGCATGATTAGAATGGATCATGTGGGAACAGATGAGCAAGTGGCTGATATCCTGAGAAAGCCACTATCAGTGGCTATGTTTGAGAAGCATCGGTTGAACCTCGGTGTTCAGCCACCTCCCAGTTCATAAAGAGGTAATGGAATATCCCTCTCCCCAATTTTGTTAACTGTTTTGTTTTCTATTTATGGTTGTGATGTAGGTTTGTGGGGGAGATACTATCCAGGGGGTGTGGTTTGAGCTGAACAATGAACTAGTACCGGTCTTTGGGTTTATTGCCAATGGGGGAGAAAGGAATAAATTTAGATTCAGAGGATGAGAAGGAACTCCGGAACTCAGGATACCAATTCATGCCTCATATCTTGTTTTCTACACCGAGCATTTCTCATGTATACATAGAGTATTGGATGAGTTGATTCTTTTATTTTTTGGTTTCCTTGTGTATCTATTGAATTTATTTTCTGATTGCCAACAAACCCAAAGGGGGAGATTGTTGGACCCATGGCTATTCTGTGCATGAATTGGAGTATGGTTTGTGTTTTTTGTCAATCCTCAGTGGAATTTCAGAATGTGTACCAGTAAAGTGATCATACAGTTCAAGTAGACAACAGTATTGAAGATGGCACCATTTCCCAGTGTTTGCCAAATTTTTGGGCCTCAAAACTTGAAATACGGAGAAATGTGTTTTAAAAAAAGAGACTTGCGCGCCTAGGCCTTGGAGGTTTGAAAACTTGTGCGCCTGATTTTTTTCAGTATGAGAACATCAAAATATGGAAAAGTAAATAGGGGCACCAAAGATTGGAAGTTGGTCGCACAAGTGTCTAGGAGGACAGAAGGGTTGCGCGCAGAGACTTCTGCGTCGAGGGAAGACTTATGCGCCGCCACACAGGGTATCTGAATGCCTATAAATAGAGGACCACCCATCCTCATTCATCATGATATTTGGACTTGAAGAAATTCAGAGCTCCCATCATGCAGGTGTTGAAGTCGCACAAGAGTTGGTGGGTCGCTCAAGGTGGAGCAACGCGGCAGTTGTTTGCTACCCGTCCAGTAGTCGCACAAGTGATTTGGTGATTCTTGCACGCCAAGTTTGAAGTTGCGTGACAGGTTTCCATTAGGTTTTAAAATTGGCTTGAGTTGAAAAGTAGTTGAGTCGTGCAAGTTTGGATTTAAAGAAGACTGAATCGCGCAAGTGTTGAAGATGGACTTGCATGATAGTTATAACTTGCATGCCATCCTTAAAAGTTGTGCACCACCTTGGAGTTGCGTGCCAGGTGCTGTTGAGGCTTTCCGGTTTTCTTGGTGATGTATGAAAGTTGTAGATTAGTTCACAGGTGACAGTTGGACTTCAACAGAGTATCCACATAATGCAGAGGATGCATTCATTGAGAAATGATGAAGAGACCTTCAAGTCTATAAACTGAGTGGGACTTCACCAACGGCAGTGTGCCAGGGGGAGTCAACGGGAGTGACCCGAGGGACGTAGTGAGCTATCCCTAAACAATTGTAAAGGCAGTGAGCCTGGGACAGAGTGACTGTGCCCGAACCATTGTAATCCACAACTAGTGAAGAATAGTGGAATTTGGTACGCCCGACAACATGTCGGCGTATGCTTCATCATCTAATCCTTTCTCACCCATGGATTGTAAACTATTCACAATAGTGATGAATTTTTTTTGTACCTAATATATGGGTTCTCCATAAGGAAATCAGAAACCGTGATATTCAGCTCTAAGCATGGCTCTTCTAATTTCTATTACTTTTGAAGTTCTGAAGTGCGTAAGTTCATGTTTCTTCCCGATACAATTTTCTGCTTCACAAGATGAAATTTGGCTATATATATTTATGGTTATAGAACAAAGAAAGGTATTACATACCTTATAATTCAGTTGATATTTATGATTTTCTTGATTGGTGAAGGTACTAAATTCCTTGTCAGAGATTTTATATCGTCCCATAAACATAACAAAATTTTCAACTCCAGTATTGATAATAAATGTCTTCATGTGATCTCTCCAATATTCGTAATCATTCCCATAAAAAATAGGAGGTCTTGTTGGATTGATATTTTCTACGAAAACAACATTGATTCATGCCATCTTTAAGTGAAAACATTCCACAAAAACTTGTTAAAATAAAAAGTTAGTAAACAAGGAAAATATTCCATGAAAGAAAAATATAGAACAAGAGTATCTCTAAGTAAAGATGAATCGGAACATTATGAGTCTGAAAAACTGATTCTGAAAAAGAATGTGGTGAATTCTCTTCTAAATATAATCTTGAGATTAATTCAGATTGAACCAATCCCCTCATACCAATTGTTGAGATGGTATGTTGATTATAATCTACTATATAATACCAAGTGTAGGATCAAAATAATATAGATATTTTTGGTAGTATCTATTGATGCTCAATATACAAGAGGGGGGGTGAGTTGTACACATTAAAAATTCTTTTGTAACTTTTAATGATGGTTATGTTTAACAAGGTTAAACAAGATAATTCACAAAACCTCTAGTTCGGCACACATTCTTGATTCCGGAAATATGATAATGAGAAAGTGATTAAAAAATGATTCTGGAAAAATGAAACTTAATGAAAGTTTACAAAGATAAAAATTCTACTTTAAAGCGTGTAGAATCTTATTAAATCAGAGTAAAAGTATAAGGTAGTTATACTTCACTCATAAAATAAAATGCAGTGGAATACTTGTAACAAAACAAGTAACAGGTATTAAATTTTTTAACCTAAAGAGAGGGGTATCCAACAACCTTGGATAAAGGTCCCTTGATTTATACTTTAAAGAATGTTTGTCTTACCCACACCATGTTAAGCCCTCGATAGGATGTTCAGAGTCTGTCTTGCTATCCCTGCAAGCCCTCAACTTCAAGGTAGTTGGCATCTCTCTCTTCCTCAGCAAGGTAGTCGGCACCTTTGTCTTCCTATCCCTGAAAGCACTTGATTGTACTCAGAAACAATCGTAGTTTCCCAAAGCAAATATGAAAAAGAAGTTCAGTATGCACAAAGCAATGAGAGTCTCTCTCTAGAAATCACTTCATCATCATGTAATCTCTAGATTCACAAAACAGTGTAGAGCTCATTCAAATGAGCTCCTATTTATAGGCACAACACCAACAGTCAGCTCCCTCTTCCAACTGTCATATTTTCTAGGGAATTTCAGAGGGACTTGTACACGTGTCACTAAAACAATGGTGAGTTAGTAACTAAATGCACGATATCATTTAATAACAAAAAAATAGTAAGAAAAAATATGGTCCCATAACCAAAATCAAATATTCAAAATGTAAGAAAATAAAAGTTCAGAGTCTAACCAAAAATGAATTTGGATTCTATAATAAATTGATATCCAGATTTTGTTTTCTAATGAATTAGGAACCTGAACTCTATAAAATTCTGAATTCTGAATTTCAAGGAAATTTAGAGTCAAGATTCACAATAATTTGAAACCTTAACTAACAAGGTTCAGAGTCAGAGTTCATGATAATTCGGAGTCAGAACTTACAAAGTTCGGAGTCTGAATTCATTAGAACTCAGATTCAGAACTCAGAAGAGTTCGAAGTCTAAATTTCGAGAACTCGGATTTAGAACATAAAAGAGTTTGATGTTTGAATTCAGAGAACTTAGAGTTAGAACTCAGAAGTCTTCGGAGAATGAATTTAGAGAACTCTGAGTCAGAACTCAGAAGAGTTTGGAGTCTGAAAATAGAATGATCTTTATCTAAGTATTATATGATTTTGAGGATTTAGGCATGAAACCGAATTTTACACTTAGAAAAGATAATGAACAATGAGAAACATGGTAAGGATAAATTTCCTTGCGGGAGGAAATCTTTCCTTATAGAAGTAATGCATAGGGTAAAAAGAACTTTTCCTTAAGATAAGGTGTTTCTAATTTTTAAAACAAGAATAAATGGTAAAGTCAAAAGGAAACCTTATTGACTAAACAATCTCGCTCAAGTATGAAGGAATAGAAAAGTCATAAAGAAAACCTTATTGACTCAACACCTTTTCCAAATCTAAAAACACAATATTTATCAAGATTAAATTCTGGAAACTTGCCCATTTTAACCATTTCTACCTCTTTCTTTAGCTCATGGTCTTCCTTTTATGCTCTATTATTTCTATCTTATAATGAAGACTGCACTAAAACCTGAAACAAAACATACGTATTCCCTGCACCAACAACTTTGAAGCGAAAATTCAACAATTCAATAATCAAGGGATCATGTTCCAAACATAACATAGTGAATGATGCATGTTGTTTTTGACTCAAGGAATCTTCCACTTTGTTTTCTTTTCCAAGATGGTAATTGATCATGCAATCATAATCCTTTTTCAGTTCAATCCATCTTCTCCGCCTCATGTTTAATTCATTCTGAGTGAATATATACTTCAGACTTTTATGGTTAGTATATATTTGGCATTGGGTTTCATATAAATGATGCCTCCAAATTTTCAAAGAAAAAAACACAACTTCCAATTCCAAATCATGTGTGGGATAATTTAACTCATGTGGTTTTAGTTGTCTTGAAGCATAAGAAATTACCTGATCATTTTGCATCAAAACACAACCAAGTCCCTTCAATTAAGCTTCATGTAGATGAAAAACTCACCATTCTAGGAAGGTAAGGACAAAACTAGAGTATTCACCAATATCTTCTTCTGTTCCTGAAAACAAACATCACATTCTTCTATCCAATCAAATTTAACCCCTTTTCGTGTTAACTTAGTTATCGGGCTACATAACCTAGAAAATTTCTTTAAAAAATGTCGGTAATAACTTGATAATATATGAAAACTATGAATCTCTATAACATTTGTGGGTCTTGTCCATTCATCAACCAATTTTGTTTTAGTAGGATCAACTATTATTCTATCCTTATTTACAATGTTCCCAAGAAAAGAAAGTTGTTGCAACCAAAAATCCCACTCTCTGAATTTTCCATATAGTTTCATTTATTTTAAGGTTTTTAAAACAACCCTTAGATGTTTTTCATACTCCTCATTATTTTTAGAAAATACCAGAATGTTATCATTAAATACAACCACAAACTTATCCAAGAACTCATGAAATACTCTATTCATAAGATTTATGAATACACCAGGTCCGTTAGTTAATCAAAATAGCATAACAAAAAATTCCTAATGCCCATATCTAGTACGAAAGGATGTTTTTGGGATGAAATCCTCCTTCATCTTCATCTAATGGTATCCGAATCTCAATTCAATCTTGGAAAAGTACTTAGCTCCCTAGAGCTGATAAAAAAAAATCATCGATATGAGGCAAATGATACTTGTTTTTAATAGTGATGTTATTCAAAGCTCTATAATCAATGCAAAGTCTCATGGAACCATATTTCTTTTTAATAAAAAAAATAGTGGATCCCCATGGTGATAATCTGGGATGATTGAAGACTTCGTTATGCAAATCATACAAAAATTTTTTTAATTAACAAAGTTCTATTTGAGCTATACGATATGAGGGTTCAGAAGTTGGCTTCGCATCATGAATTAAATCAATTGTGAATTTTACTTCCCGATCATGTATGACATCGGGTAACTCATCGGAAAAAACCATCAAGGTATACATTTACCACATGCACATCATTCATCTAAACAGTTCCCTTTTTTGAACAATATGAGAATATATAACTTTCATTTCCATCTTTCAATAGTTTCTTAGCTTCCTTATATGTTATCAATTGTATGAGCCCGTTCTTGTATAAAAATAGAAACTCCTTCTGAAAAACAACTTCTTTTTCTCTACAATCAATCTTTTCATAATAAACAGAATGCCAATCCATTCCCAGAATAACATCAGACTCGACTAAGGATAAAACAGCAAGGTTTCAAGGTAAATTCTTTCCATATACCATAATATAAAGATTCTAATAACTCCTCTTCATAATAAAATTTCTCCATGGTGTTTTAACAACTAGTTAGGGTATCATTTGTTTAGGTGATATTTCCAATTTACCAGAAAATTTCTCAGAGATGATGGAATGTGTAGACTCCGTATCAAACAAAACTTTAAAAAAATCTGATTGAACAAAAGAAGTACCTAATAAAACTTCATTGGATGGTCTGTCATCTACTGACATAGTCACAAAGGATCTCACTACACATTTCTACTTGTATTCTAGCTTATTTACATCATTTTGATCTCTCTTTGGGCCGACATTTTCATAATGACCCATTTCACCTCATTTAAAACACTTTATAGTTTTCTTATCATGATTAGTCTTAGGATAATTTTCATTACAATCTTGGGCCATATGTCCAAACTTACCACATTTATGACACTTACAAGTTTATCTAAGACATTCCCAAGTGTGTTTGTTGCCACACTTTTCACAAACTGGATATTGGATTTTCTTACCATCATATTTCCTTGGTTGATTATTACCCATCACTTTTTATCTAGACATATTCTACTCCTTATTTCCAAAATTCACATAATCGTTAGATAACTCCATCTCTACCCTCTTAGAACATCATACAATTTTCTCATAACTTTTGAATTCACTAGAGGCTAACACCCTTCGATACCTTGGCTTCAGTCCCAAGTAAAAGTGGTTGATTTTGCTATCAAGATCTAGAATAAGATTTGGAGCATACATCACCAGTCAATTGACGTTCACTTCATACACGACCACTGAATATTTCTCATTATATTTCAATTCAAGGAATTACATCTCCATCCTAAGTCTTGCCACCTTAGGAAAATGTTTTTCAAGGAAAAAAATTTTAAATTTATCCCACTCAAAGGCATCAAAATCATCTCTACCCCTGATATTCCTTACAATTGTCCACCCCTAATCGGATTACCCTTCGAAAAGATAAATGGAAAGACTTACCTTTTTATTTAATGAATATCCCATAACATCAAATATCTTTTCAAGGGCTTTGATCCATCCTTCTGCTATTACTGGGTTAGAAGATCCATTGAAAGAAGTAAGGTTTTGTCTCATAAAATGTTCCACTATTGTCATGTTCCATTGTGGTAACTATGGTTGTTCTATTTTATGGATGACACCAACATTTATTTCCTGTGTTAGCTGAGCCATTACTATCACAAACTGATCGGTTTCGATCCCTACCATTTCGGGCTGTAGATATGGAAGGATGTCATTCTATCGGTGCCTCTCCTCTTCAGAATCCCTGTTCATAATACGGACAACCGTTTTGAACAAAAATATCTTAGATGAAGAAATATGGTAATATTTAAATACTAAAACATTTCAAAATAATCATAAAGTGAAAATCATTTATGGTATTCTATTAACATCACCCTAACCCCTAAATATATCTAAACTATCCTCTGATACCAACTATAAGGACCTGAGTTTACTACATAAATAATATTTAATTTAGTCATGATAGCAATTCCTTTTACATTGAGGAGCATTTCAAGTTTAGAGCTTTATAGAATTGGTACAAGGCATTCATAACATTACGCATTATTACAGAGTGGATACTATAAAGATAGTTTCTATTTTTTCAAAAAATAAAACATTTAAACTTAAACATGTCTCCTTGACAATTATTCAACCTTTAACATGGATTCCATATTTTTATTACACATCCCTTAACCTATGAAAAATTATTAGAAAACATGGGATGAGCACAAAATATTGGTAAGGGATGAAAAATAAGGAAATATCATAGTAAACCATGAATATGCATAACGTATGAAATCATTTTCAAAAAAAATATGCTTGTCACCCATATATATATATATATATATACTTACACTGTGTAACAAGAGATTTACACAAGATCCACACAAAACATGAGAATAGAAATATAATCATTAAGGTATCTGTGGGAATTACTTACATAATCATGTAACCCTCTCGGCTACCTTATAATTTGTAAACCTCACGGCTACCTTACTATTTTTTGTAACCATCACGGTTACACTTGGAGTAACCATATGGCCGACCTACAATATAAACATACCCAATTAATTGGAGGGAGATATAGGTCTCACCATTCATCATAAATAATTCCCAAGAACAAGAACATAATGATATAACATGAATAATAGCATAAAAACATTGCTTCTGAATGTTGTAAGACATAATTTTAAAAGAGGATTTTAAAAGAAAATCCCCTTAAAAATATCCTACAATTAAAGAGAGACATAATAGAGTGGATAGAATATGTATATAAACTATAATAAGAAATAATTCAACATAATATAGGAAAAACCCATCACAAAATAAATTTTAATACCACATAAATAATGAAGTAGAATGTTAACCCAAAGGATGAAAATCAGGTTAAGAGTTTCTTTACCTCAGGTTTGTATTACTTCAAACTTTTTTCAACTTACTATATAATGGTCAAAAGAGTGTTATTAGTATTTTAACGAAACATGTTCATGTTTATAACTTCTTATATGATCACTTCATAACATCATTTCACACTTTAATTGTTAGTATTTTTCTCCTTGCACTATTTTTGGGTGAGTTCTTTACATTATTTCCATGATTGGTTCATGGTGGATGTTCTTGTTGATTGGTAGTGAAACTCTAGAATTGGAATGGAGTAGTATTTACATATATTCAGTAACATCAATTATACCATTTATCATTTTAGATTATTAAATGAGGATGATTCATAACTTAAAACATTAATGATGTTCATTTAGATCCATTTAGTGATTCTTTGATAATAATGACCCCATTTTGTTTTATAAATTAAAACCATGTGTACAAAAGAATTATGGAACCATTGATGATACATAATAAATATATTATAACATGATTCAACTATAAAAATTGTTTCATGACCAGATTTAAGGAATTAAAGCAAATGGAAATCACATCGTCCACGATATTCGTAATTCGACACATCACGGGAAATGTTTTTAATTCCTTGATCAAGTGGGGGAAAAGAAGAAGATTGATGGTTAATTTCTCATGAACATGAGAAAATCCAGAATATAAAATATTCTGGAGCTTTATTTCCTATTATTTAGGAGTATTTGAGGAAAGAAGAAGAAAAAGAAAGGAATATTTAAATAAAATAAAACTTGATAAATTTCTCAAGAAAATTCGGCAGCCTAACGACATCTCAAAAAATTTAATAAAAATCTTTTGATGAGAGAAAATGGATATCTCATCACTATTACATAATATGGACAGTAAGAGGGGATATGGAATGAAATATCCCACTATAAGGCAAAGTAAATGAAGAGAATAACCTAAAATGAATGAAAAGGAAGAAAATAAAAGAGGATGTTTACCTCTTGATCCCTTCTCCTTGAGATCCTTCTTATGGGATTCGGTTTTGGTCTTTTGGTGAGACCAGTAGCTCTAGGACGTGGGAAAGTACCTTGGGAGGAGTATTGGGAATAACATAGGCATGTATCATGGCTTGAGGGGTTTGGGAAGAAGAGGGGAGGGAGGGTGGTATTTATAGGGGAGAAGAGGGGGTATTTTTCATTCTTTTAATCATTATTATAATATTTTTTCCCCAATATTATGATAATTATTATTTCATGGGACCTAAAATAATAATAATGGCATGTGAGTTCGAACCATGTGGCCTTGCATCACTTATGATGTCATAAATAGTGAATTTTACTGATAATTTGATTATACAGTATTTTATCATATTTCGCAATTCATCAAAACTTATTGAATTTGAGAAAAATCCAAAAAAAAATCCCTAACCATTTTTCTATGTGTTGAATCCAAAATTGAATTTCATTTTTTTAAAATAATTTTCTAAATATTATTAATTTAATTTTAAATAAAATATAACTTAATTCAAAAATTATCAATTCTAATTCTATAAAAACTTCAATATCACAATGAAAAAGTAACCAAGATGTTAATATCATACACCCTTAGTAAAATAAAATAATAATAAAATTTACTACTCATTAGGGTCATATTACAAATCATAAGGGTATGTTATTATTCACCAAAAAAACAAGTTGGTTCCAATAGACTCCAAATAACATATTGAACACAATTGCATATGACAGTTTCTTTAAATTCAAAACATATAAGAAGAAAATTTATGTGTTTTAGGATAGTTATAAATATTTACTTAAAAAAAGTTCCATGCATTTCTATTTATTTATAGAAAAACTTGGGGTTTTATAGAACTATCTAGAGATTCACTTCAAATTACCATCCACCAAATGGCACCACGTGAACTGATAAAGATGAGGATAAGTCCTCCTTGAGGGATATAAAAAATCAGTCCCAAAAAAACATTCATGAAGCATCGTCAATGTATTACACATAGGTGAATATAATTAACACCTCCCCTATGGATCCATCATACCACAAGTCCAATATGGAGGGAGTTATTGGAAAAAGTTGCATTTCATTATATAGTAGACACTATAATGGTTAAAAGAGTTGAGGGTACATAGATCCAATGGCTTTCCATGAATTTAGGCATTCCCTCAACTAATCCATCCTTACCTCCATAGATAGTTCCAACCATAGAAAATGGTAAAAGTAAGGTTATGATTTAACCACCTACTAGATAGGTTGAACCACTTACAGTTGAGGAATTATTTTCTCAAAACAAGAAAGAGATAAATGAATTGAGAAGACTCAATGAATAACTACAAAAAGGTAGTATTCCTACTGGATAAGTTCTACAAACAATGCCTCAAATTTCACTCACAACCAATATACATAAATAAAAAATGATCACTATAGTAGTTGCGATGGAGCCAGAACATCCACTCAATATGGGGGTACAAAAGACCCATATAAATTGAACCTAAAATCGTAGAACCAAAATTTACTATATTTGGTGAATAATAAGAATAGGTCCATGTGCATCCTTATAAACCTTCCCTTATAGGTTATCCTTGCCAGATACTAGAATGGCCACTATAGTTGGCCCTGCCTGCTGCATCCCAATTCAAGCTCATACTCAACCATACATTCCTCAAAGTCTCATAAATATTGTTTAGTTTCTAATTGATAAATTAGAATCTATGTAGTAGTGTAATACAATTATGATACCAAAGAATAATATTGACCCTGAATGGTTTGATCTGATTCTTCACCTTCAATATTCTGGAACCCTAACATTCCAATTTTTAGTTGCTTGGTGGTCACAGAGCAGCATTTAACACATTTCATGTCCCTCTAATATCCTATTATTGGGACCTCTTCTAAAAAATAAATAGTTAAACTCATGTGCTTTGGGTAAACATTGTAGCAGCCATACTTTGTATGGTACACCATGTTCCAATCTCGATCAATTTTAGGATGAGAATATCTCCATCATAAGTTTCACTTTCAATTTATCTTGATGTTGTAGAAGATATTATTCCATAACCTCTCAAATTGAAAAAAAAAGTTATAGAATGTGATGGTCTTAGATATCTTTACATAGTAGAAGGGGTGGGTATACTCTTTAAGTCTATATATTCCTCAAGAATAGTTTTTTTCCATCTATATAAAGAATATTCATGATGAGTTGTTTACACCACATATCCCTTTAAAATATATAGTTTTACTTATAGATATTTACACTATTTATCAATGAATTTAAGACTCCATCGCATGAACAAATGATAAGTCTTGACAAATTCCATTAGCACATTAATGGATAATGGGGAAATTAGAGGATTTCATTGTTACACTTAGGTCGACCCATGCACTCTCTCCATATATCAAATCCCACACAATATAATTTATAATAAATCCTCTAACACTTGAGGATTATTTCTTTATTTAATTGATAAATAATGATGGAGGATAAATTCTCAATCCTAATCCTTATTTGGACTCAAGTGCAAAATGGCCTCCCTAGCCTGAGCTGGGATAAGCCCCACTCCATGATATGTGTATTATATTTATCCCACTACTGATGATAAAATTTGAATCCATAGAAGTATTATCCTATGGAAAATTACCAATATCATTCTCCAAAATATTAATAGGGGTATTTATAGGGTAATGATACCACATGAAATCAAATAAATAAGAATAAAATACCATTAATATTGATAAATTACATCAAATAAAACCAAAAACATTCATTATGTATAATGGTGTCAATTTAAAACATTATTAAATAAAGAATAAAACAAAATGACCCATTTTCCATGATTCTTTTCCAAGTTGAGCTTTTTAAAACCCACGCACCTCACCAATATAACTTACTACCTAATGTTATGACATAAAATTTTGAGGTTTAATATATCATTTGGTAACTCATGGGATTCATAAAAAATACCACTTCCTTTATAACATTTGAAAATAATAGTTTAATAATAAAATTTTTAGCTATACACTCCTATATACCAACATTCTGAGATATTATATCCCTATATCTAATCCAAATTAACTACATTAAAATCCATAAATAAAAATCAAGATTTGATAAAATAATTTCAAAAACCAACCAAATATATTCCTACCCCAGATAATTTCTCCATCTTATGATATAGCCCTAATAGAATTTTGTGACCCCATATGTGGGAAGCATATTCTTGAGCATCCAGAATACACCTTTTTGAAAAAAAAATATAATAAATCCACCAAAAATATACCAACTAAGAACCCACCATGAAATTTACTTATATTGAAGATTCATTCAGTCGAGTGAATGAAATAATAATAATGAAAAACACAAAAATAATCATCATCAATAACATTAAATATAAATATGATCCCATGTAACCATGCACAACCATCCAAATTGTATCAAAAATGGGAAAATATGATGGGATGTTGATAAAATGATTAAAATGGGATTAATCTAGATAATGAAAAAAATGGATAAAGAACTATTACATATGGATATTTAGAACAAAGTTTCACTCATAACCTATCACCCTACCTAAGAGAGACATGGTTTACATGGAATTACACCACCTACAAGTGGTGTCATTATTTTACCTATACCAGAAAAAAAAACAAGGTCTACATACACCCAAATGCTATATATTGGGTGTGGGTATAAGAATACTGATAGAATTATACATGTGTTCTATGTGAAATATTCTTTATATAATCTAATGATACTTGTTTAAAATTATGCATATGAAGATAAAATTTAAATTTTAAAGATAATGTAGTAATATTTTTCATATTTAATCACAAAATTAATTTTTTAAATAAGAAATTATTTCTAATAAAGAATCATGGGATATACCCTTGGGAAATTTAGGTTAAGACCCTTCCATGTACTTATACTAAATCATATCCAACATCTTATTCTACCTAGAGTGTAATTCTAAACTAGTGGTGTCACCACTAGCGAGAGTATAACAACCCTTCTCTTTATTACACCCTTAAACATAATTTTTTACATAAAAATTCACTTAAGAAAAATATGAGGATTGATATATCTCGTGTCTTGAGAAATTATGAATATTACATAAGACATGAAACATAATATAAAACATCTCTATTGAAAAGTTTGTTTACATGACCAACTCATTCCTTTTTACATAACAATGCATGTGATAACCAAAGGGCATACATAAGAAAGGGGTGATCTATAAATCCCAATAAGGGAGTAAAAAAGCAATAAAATGAAGAATACATTACATTTTTGGCAATATGAATATCAATGTAGCATTATAGAAACATGAACATATATTCATTATATAGCATGATTATTGTAACATGGAAATGTGGAAACAACATACAACATAATATTAGCATGATCCAAGGCTCATTGAACATTGATTAACATGAGTATACCCTCATTGCACATGAATTAGAATGACTAAACCCTTATTGAACATGAATTAGAATGATTCAACAATTATTTCACATGGTTTATCATGATACTAAATATTACCCAATGCATTAGAGTGTTATTATGGATCAACCTTCATAAGAATTTCACTTCATGCATAACTGTGGCACATAGATCATATAACATGGAATCATACAAAAAAATAAGTTATTCCATGATAAAATAAAGTGGAATACATACTTATAATTCCTCAATAAATAAGTATTTTGGAATAAAGTTGAATAACCTTGATAGAGAAATGGGTATGGTATTCACTACACAATGATTTTGGCTTTGAAAATCATGGTGCAATTTTGGAATCAAAATAGTGTTATATAAAGATTCATAAGTTGGGTTGGTGAGAGAGTAAGGGGTATTTCATAATTTATACCTAATATAGACTGTAAGGTAATCACGGAACATAATAACCCAACATATGAAATGGAATTTAGATGCATAATATAGAATAAATGCTTGAATGGAAATAAGAATAGAGAAATCCCATATGTAATTTTGACATGGTAACAGGTATACATGGAAGTCATTAATGAGAGAAAAACGGGTCTATAATCATTCAAACAAAATGAGGGAATTTTTTGGGAGGTTAAAACTCAAACCCCAAAATTTTTAATTAAATATTAAATGGTATTACAACCTAACAAAACATGGATAAATATGACAAATTAAGGAATATAAGGATCCCTTACTGGAGTGTGTAACTTCAAAAGATTAAATAGGGTCTTTATGAGAGATTGTGGTGCATTGGGAGGATTCTAGATAGGGGAGGGTACATTAAGGAAATGATAAAATATTTTTTAATGAATACAAGTGGGTGTTTGGGTGGGATTATATAGGAAATGAGAGGATAATTATTTAATAATTCACAAACATAGGTTTTAGATTCTATATAATTAAATATTTAAAACTGAAAACCTTCCAAAGTTTTTTTCCAACGGTTTTTTCCAAATTGGTGTGTAAAATATTATTTTATAAGTACAATGGCCGAACATATTAAAATATTAGACTTTCTTATGTAAAGGTGAGTAACATTATTATAGAAATGAATTTAAAATCATAATGTATATTATCCATTTTGGAGGAGCGATTAAGGATTTATAAAATAATTAAAACAAATTAAAATCACATTATTTTAATGGTAAAAAATATATTTTCCCAATAATACCCATAATAGTATTTATTACATCATTTTTTGGTCATTATGATGTCATAAAACACATATTTTATTTACACAGTTTATATTTTTTACCCAAAAATTTGACTATCTTAGAGAATTATAAAAAATTACTATTGGAAAATTTTGACAACCTAATTCCAAAAATAATATTAATTTTATGTAAGTAATTTTATATATATATGTGAATTTTCACTTTTGAAATGAAGAACTACATTTATTGAAAATTCACGATTTTTAACAAAGACAATTTTCAATCCTTGATAAAAATAACAATTGAATTAAAAAAAGTTATATAATAATTTATTATTTGAAAATTTTATTTGATAATAATATTTTTTCAATAATATTAGTCATTTAGAAAATTCATTAATTCCTTAAAATAAATTCCTTAAAAATACACTTTTTGTTTTATCATATAAAAACTATAACTCTTATAAATAGATTAACAAATCATTTACAGATAAGGAAGTGATATAATCATCATTAATACGAATTTTTTTATAATATTACAAATAAAATCCTGATTTTCACAATATAATGTATATATTTCTCAAAAGTACCATTTTTACCTGAAGAGTCAAATTATCAAAGTCATCATTATTTAAGAAAGACTATTTTCATAATGGAATTGATGGAATAATAATTTTATTTATAAAAAGAGACTATAAATAAGTAACTAATACCTTATTTCATAACCCTTAATAACACCTTCCTAAGACCTAAGGGTAAGGTGTGAGATGGTGACAACCTCTTGGGGTGGCTCGAATAACATCGCTTGAGTGGTAATCTCTATTAACATTAACTTATATTATAGACAATTCCATTCAAGATTACCTTGTTGAAGCTCATATTCGGCTTGGTCACGAGTGAACACCAGTGATGATAACTCATTTTAGAACTCTGAAAAATGACCTTTGTATTGTTGGAGTCTACTAGATGAGGTCATTCTCTCCTTTGTCTGTATTGAAATGATTCTTTTTAAAAACCTTAATTTTATATCAATCATGTTATCACTGTTCAACATCAATATTTTCCATGAAAATGATACTTAATGTTCATTTAAACCCAATAATAATAATAATAATTAAATAGTGTATGTGTTTTATATAAGGCATTAAAAGAAATGAAATTTTATTCATAAATGATCGGGTCATTAAATCATTCTCCCCTTCAGAAATTTTTCCGTCAAAATTTCCTTTTCCTACACTAAAATAGATGAGGGTAAATATACATCATCACTTCATTTGGTTTCCATGTTACTTCTTCAATCTTGTGGTTTCTCCACAACCCTATGACAAGGGGAATTGTCTTATTTCATAGAACTTTTTCTTATGATCTTCTATATTAACTAACTTCTCTTTATAGGATAGGTCATTCTCAAATGGTACCACTTCTGTATTGATTACATGTGATGGGTCAAGTATGTATTTCCTCAATATTGATACATGGAATACATCATGTACTTGACACAGGTTTGGATGGAGTGCTAGTCGACATGCCACTACTCCAATGCGATCAAGGATATCAAAAATTCTGATGTACCTTGTATTATTATTTCCCTTATTCAAAAATCTCATAACCCTATTCCAATGTGATATGTGGAAGAATATATTTTCTCCAACATAAAACTCTAGGTATCTTCAATGATTTTTTGCATAGCTCTTTTGTTTTACTCTGAGTAGCTTTATGGGTGGTCTTAACCTTCTCCACCATTTCTTCAACCATTTCTGGAACTAGAAGTTTTCTCTCCCCAACAACAACCTAACATATTAGTGTTCTACACCTCTTCCCATAAAGGAAATCATAAGAATACATTTGTATGCTTGAGTGGAAACTGTTATTGTAAGATAACTCTACCAGAGGGAGATGTTAATCTCATCCACCTTTTAAGTTCATTAAGAGTTCCTTCAACTTGTCCTAAAATTTTTTGATAGTCCACTCAGATTGGCCATCAGTTTGAGGATGATAAGATGTATTAATGTTCATCTCAGTATTTAGAGAGTGTTGGAGACCCTTTCAAAACATATATGTGAATCTTTTATCTGGATCAGATACAATCGGTAGTGGTACACCATGTATACTTACCGGTTATTTGATGTATATTCATGTCAGTTGATCCAATGAGAAATCCTCTTTAATTGAAATGAAATGTGTAGTCATTATAAGACGATCCACAACAACTAATATAACATTGTTTCCATTTGATGTATTCATAATTCCAGTGACTAATTCCTCAGTGATGTTTTCCCATTTCCATGTTTGTATGGGTAATGGTTGCATCATCCCCTTAGACTTATTCCTCTCAACCATCACTTGCTAACATAATAGGTACTTTTACGTATACTCAATAACATCATTCGTCATGTTATCCAAATAATAATGCTCTCTTAGATCTAGATACATCTTTTTTTCCTGGGTGAATGGATAAATTCTAACTATGTGCATCATCCAAAAGTTATTTCGTTTACTCTGGATTTTATGGAACACGTATTCTTGACCCAAATCTCCCAATTCCTTATTCATTAAAATTTAACTCCAAGGATTTCCCTTTTCGGACAGTCTCCACTTTTTTATGAATTCCAACATCATCCTTTTTATCATCCTTTAACCATTCCAAAAGAGACGGTTGGGAAATAATTTTTGAAATGATTAATGATGTTCACTTCTTTATGATTCCCATGCTCATATTCATAAAATCTATGAATATTGGATCCTTTTAAATTCTCATTAATGGAATTGTTTCTAGATCTTTTCTACTTAGAGCGTCTTTTACTTTATTTTCTTTCCCCAGATGCTAGTGAATTGAGAAGTCAAGTATTTAATATGCTCTAACCATCTTCGTTGGTGCATATTCAAATCTATTTGTGTGGATATATACTTAAGGACATTATGATTCTTATATATTTCACACTTTTCCCAAAATTGGTAAGGACAACAAATTTTTTATGATAAGATCACTTCATATAGCTCTTTATCATGTGTTAGATAGTTCTGATCATGAACTTTCAATTACCTTGGAGCGTAGGAAATGAATTTTTCATTTTTCATCAACACACAGCCCATGCCCTTCTTCGAAGCATAACTAAATACCATGAAAAGTTCTCCACTTGTGGGTAGTGTGAGCACAAGCACAATGATATGCCTTCTTTTCAACTCCTTCAATATCTATTCACATTCATTGATCCAAACTAACTTGACCCCCTTCTGAGTAAGCTTGGTAAGTCGGTTTGACAATCATGAGAAATTTATCACAAATCGGTGATAATATTCAGCTAACCCAAGGAATCTATGGATATATGTCAAAGATGTTGGCCTCATCCATCCCTCAAATGAATTTTTCCTGGAGGGATTCAAAGATATCCCTTTTTGTGATGATATTCATCAAGAATGAGGGTTCCTTATACCATAACTCATAGTTGTTGTACATTTCAAAGTGCTTCTACTTTCGTAAGGTCTCTAGTATAGTGCATAAATACTCCTCATGATCCTCCTTTGATTTGGACTATATTAGAATATCATCTATAAAGACTACCACAAATTTGTTAACGTAATCTCTAAATACTCTATTAATCAAGTCCATGAAGATGTATGGATCATTAGTGATCCCGAAAAGAATTACTATGAATTCATAGTTCCCATACCTTGAACAAAATGCATTCTTGGGGATATCCTCCTACTTAAACCTTACATGGTAATATCCTGACCACAGATCCTCCTTGGAAATGTATTGTTCTCAACATAGTTGATCAAAAAAGTTATAAATTTGTGGAAAATGATACTTTTTCTTTATCATGAATTTTTTGAGCTCATAATAATTAATGAAAAGGCACATTGAACCATCCTTTTTCTTGATGAAGAGAACTAGTGCACCCCATGGTGAAGCACGTGGGAATAAAACCCCTTTATCCATATTCACCTGTAGTTTATTCTTTATATCGTAAATCTCCACAACATCCATTATATATGGTTTCTTGGATATTGGAAACACCCAAGGTATTATATCAATCAATAATTAATCATCTCTTCCAGGAAGAAGACCAGGAAATTCCTCAAGAAATACATCAGCAAATTCCCCCACACTAGGCATGTCTTCAAGGATGGGTCCCTTCGTAGACTAAATCATATGAGCAAGATATGTGTGCTCATAGGGCAGTAATATCCATGCTTGAGATTATGGTGCTAAATAATATTCATACTCCCCCTTGCACTTGTATAGAATAAGGGGTTGATTCTCCATATAGAGAGTGATTTCCCTCTCACGACAATTTATGTTTGCTATATAGAGAGAAATAAAATCCATCCCAAGAATTGCATAAAATTTCACCATAGGTAGTATGATGTGGTTAATCAGGAAGTTCAATCCAAAAATTGTGACATGCGAGGAGTTATATTCATGGGATGCAAAAATTTCCCCACATTCCCTCCTCGCTGATATCTCTACATCCATGATTTATGGTGGTGTTTGGATTATTCAACTAATTTTTTAGGATATAAAAGAATACCTAAAACCATAATCAAAAAAGTATGTTTGAAATTATTGAATAAATAACTAGAATACCATTCACCACTTAATTATCAGGGTTCATTTCAGAAGAAATTACTTAAAAACCTAGCACTTGCTGCCTTGGAGGTTTTTGGTTGCCACTGAAAACCCTTGGCATAGGGCACTGGTTCACAAAGTACCCTGGTTCTTTGAAGTTGTAGTGATCAACAATGTGTTGAGGGTCGAATGGATCGTTCCTCTCCTATGTTGCAACAGCATGTTTTTCTTGTCAGAAATTAATTTCATGATTCCCTTTTCCTCTGCACTTGAATCATTTCCTCATCCCCTTTAGGAAATTTCTAGGGTTCTTCTTTCCACACCATTGGAAAGTGGGGTGATATAATTTCTTAGCATTGTGAGATTTATCCATCTGAATACTAGAATTAACGTTCACTTCTCTATTATTATCCCCATGATACCCTTAAATTATTTGATCTCCATTTCGATTTTGAGGGTACATCAGACAATTTATTCATAGCTACCAAAGTCACGGATCGGTATAGCTTTCTGCAGGCTAGTTTTTAACCCACCAAAGAAGTAGTAAACCTTGAATTAGGGGGTAACGACAAAGCTAGGGGTGTATCATGCAAGACTTGTGATGTTTTCCCTATACACTTTGATGGATTATTTTCCCTTTTTATTTAAGGAAAGGAAGTCCCTTTCCATCTTCATTGAATGCTGTGTGGGAATTTTTTATCGAAAAACATTTTTTGGAAATCCTTCCATTCCAGCACCTCGATCTTTTCCTCAAGATCTATATTTTTGATCAATGTCTTCAATTGATTATCTTAACCCTCCATATGATAAGAATACATAATAACCTTTTCTTTTTCGAAACATTTATGGATGGAGAAGATCATATCAATGGAGTTGATCCATTATTCGACGATTGAGGGATCAGATGATCCATTGAATGTAGGAGGCCTTTATATCTGGAAGCTCTCAATTGTGGCTTGTTCTTTCTTATGTGTTTTTGACAATCTACTTAACCTATGTTTATATTCAAAAATTGTGTTAACTGATTGAGTAACATGACAAACCTTTTGATTCTCTCTCCCATATGATTGGGAATCTCATTAGAATAGTCATCACATTGATCTTTGCATCCGTTGTTAGCCTGAGTCCTCCTATTACCAGCCATTGGAAAGAATAAAAGGGAAATTAGGGGTAATTATTTTAAACAATTAAACATGTAAGGGGTATCCAATTACTAAATGAGATAACATATAAATTAAATTTATTTACTAAAACTATAAATTTATAGGCATCGATCTATGTTATCCATGATCTACTTCCCAACATTTATTTTGGGGGAATTGTTTTATTCCTTTAATAATTTATCATAATAAGCTTATGAATTTACCAAATCATATCCCCTGGGAGTGTTGAACCAAGAGTGCAACAATGCCTGTTGTCATGCATTGGTTTCTATTCAAGTCTAGGTCAAAGTGGTGTTTTCGGGTTTTACCTCTAGATACATCATTGTCAGAGCCACCTCTACTAGATAAAATCCATATAAAGATGTATTTTCATGATAAACCACATACTATATACTCACCGAAATATAGTTTTGTTTTTCATATAATTAGTCTTATCCTTGATGCATTCCCTATGGTTTTCTAATCCTAATCCCAAAACATAACAAATCCTATCCTTTGATATCAACTATAATAACCCTACTCTTTATTACACCCTTAAACATGATTTATCACATAAAACTACACTTGAGACAAATCTGAGTAATGATAGTTCTAGTGAATAGTAAAATTAGTAACATTACATAACAACTTAAAACATAAAATAGAATATCTAGATTGAAAACATCATTTACATGACCAACTCATTCCTTCATACTTAACATTGCATGGGATAACTTGAGGACATACATAAGAATGGAGTGACCTATAAATCCTTGTAAGAAAGTAAACAAGGAATAAAATTAATAATAAAACAAATTTCAGGAAATAGGTATATTAATGGATCATAAGAGAAAGATGAACATAAAGGAATGACATAACATGATTATCATAACATGGAAATGTGGAAAACATACAGCATGATATTAGCATGAGCCAAGGATCGCTGAACATGGATTAGTAAGATTGAACTCTCATTGCACATGAATTAGAATGAGTAAAACCTCATTGTATATGTCATATCATGATACAAAATATTACCCAATGCATTGGTGCTCTATTAGGGCTCACCCTCTATAAAGATTTCATTTCATGCATAAGTGTGCTGCATAGATCATATAACATGGAATCGTTCGAAATCATAAGTTATTACATGATAGTGAAATGTGGAATAAAAACATTTAATTCCCCTGTCAATAATTACATGAGCATAATGGTGAATACCCATGATAGAAAAATGGGTATGGTATTCACTGCATGATGATTATGGTTTGGAAGATCATGGTGCATTTTTGGCAGCATAACGACATTATATGGAGAATAACAAATTGGTTTGATGAGAGAGAAAGGTGTATCTAATAAATTATAAATTATATATACAATAATAGACTCATGGAACATAATATTCCAACATATATAATGGAATTTAGATTCATAATATAGAATAAATTATTGAATGGAAATAATAAGATAGAAATCTCTTATGGAATTTCGGCATGGTAACGGTTGTACCCAAAAGTCACTAATAAAAAAGAATGGTGTATTTCAACATTAAAAAATAAAAATATCAGTATTTGGGATGTGATAATTCATACCCAACCATTTTTAATTATAAATAAAAGGTTATTACAATGTAAAGAAACTTGGATAAAAATGAGAATGGAAGGAAAGTAAGGATCCCTTACTTGAGTGTGTGAATTAAAAAGTATGGAGAGGGGATTATTGATAGAAATTGGTTCTTTGGGAGGAATCAAGAAAGGGGAGGGAATATTAGAGACATGATAAAAGGATTTTTAGTGAAGATAAGTGGGATTTTAGTTGGTTTTATATAGGAAATAAGAGGGGGATTCTTTAATATTTCACAAACTTAGGTTTTGGAATCTATATAATTAAATATTCAAAAACAAAAACCATCCAATAGTTTTTTAAAATGGTATTTTCAAAAGTGGAGTGGAAAACATTATTTTATAAGGTCAATGTCCTAACATGATAAAATATTATCCTTTCTTTTGTGGAGGGGAGTCACATTATTATAAACAAATTTTAAAAATAAATTTTATTATACATTATGGAGGATTCACTGAGACTCTATAAAATAAGTAAAAGAAATATAAAGTCAAATTATTTTAATGGTAAGACACATATTGGGTCGATAATACCCAATATAGTATTTATTACATCATTTTGGGGTCATTATGATATCATAAAACACGTATTTTATTTATACAGTATTTAATTTTTAATAAAACATCAGATTGTCTTTGAAAATTATAAAACATTTACCGTTGGATAATTTTGACATCATGATTCATAAAATAATAATAATTTTATCTAAATAATTTTATATATGTGTTAATTTTGACTTTTAAAATTAAACCTACATATGTTGAAAATTCACGAGTTTTGACAAAAAAAGTTGTATACTCATTTATAATTTCTAAAAGAAATTTCATAATTATATTTTATTAAAATATTATATATTTAAAAAATTCATTCATTCCTTCAAAATAAATTCTTTAAAAATTGACTTTCTATTTTTTCGTATAAAAAATATGACTCTTATAAGAAATATTACCTAATCATTTACAAATAACAAAATGGTATAATCATAATTTCTCGGAAATTTTTTATAATATTATTAATAAATTCCTTAGCATAATATAATAAAGTATATATTTCTAAAAAGTACAATTTTTACCTGAAGAGTCAATTTATCAATGTCGTGTTTCTTTTAAGAAAGAATATTCTCAAAAAGGAATTGATAGAATAAGTCTTTTATTTATAAAAAGTGATTACACAATAAGTAAATAATACCTTATTAAATAACCCCTTATAACACCCACATAGTACCTAATGGTACGTTTTACTATGTTGATAGTCTATTGGGGCGGCTCAGATAACATTTCTTAGGTGGTAATCTATATTAACTTGAACTTCCCCCATAGGCGATTCGGTTCAAGCTTAATGTGTTGAAGCTCTTCTTGGGATTGGTCAAGTGGAAAGCCCAGTGATTCTACCTTCTTTCTAATCTCTGAAAAAATGAGTTTCATGAATCCCGAGTCTACTATATAACTTCATCCTTTCCTTTGTCAATGTCTAAAGGATTCTTTTTAAAAACCATATATTTATATCACTCATGTGATCACTATTCAATGGCTATATTATCAATGATAATGACACTTAATTGTCGTTTTAACCAAATAATTAAAACAAATTGCATGTTTTTTCTATAAGACATTAAAATAAAGTTATTTTTATTCATGAATCGAATAATTATAGATAGGGTAATACTAAACAAGGGATCATAGTCTAGGTAGAAAGTCATTATTCCCTATAAGGTACTTATTCTAGAATATCTACCTAAGCACAAGGAGTTCCCATTAGGCATTATCACATTATCATTATTATAATGTTATTTCTATTGAAATATGAATTTCATTCAGTATTTAATGGAAAACGTATATTTTCAATCATAAAACATTATTTTTAAATAAATTTAATTACTCATATCAACATTGAAATACATGAAAAAATTATAACAATAATATGTATCCTAAAATTTGGCATATAACAATTTATAACAATTTAAATAATCTTAAATGAAATTCAATCCCAAAAGATTCCACATACAAAGGAATTATACAAAACTGTCTACTCTAGATGAATGAAATCGTAATTCAATTTTAAGAATCATGTAAGGAATGAGAGAGAAACCCCTAACATAAAGAGTCACTCATCATATGTTTTATTACCAAAAACCATAGTCCACCATGGACTTTAGGATTAAATTAATCGAAATAGAAGAGAAGATTAAAACAGAATGATGGTGTAAAATCACATAATAGATGATCCCCTGATGATTATTGATGAAGAATCCAATTGAATCAGAAAAAAAGTAGGAGAGGGAGAATAAGGGAGACATCCATGACCAAGAAGGTTCAAATGAGGGCCTTGTAATAACACAACTTGTAGAAATATAAAATTTTTCTTTTAGATCACATTTAATAAATTGCAAAATATTTTAAATAGTCTATGCATAGTAGGTCAGATTTTGACGCTCTTTCTACTAATATAGAATGAAATTATGACTCCCCTACTTAGAATCATGTCATAGTGTGGCCTAGGATCATGGTGTGCTCAATTCCCTTAAGAAAATCAAATTACACAAAGTCAAAATCATTATCTATCATCAAAATTTGACCTCTATATCTCATGATGGGACTCCCTCAAAGCCTTATGTTCCACCCAAATCCTTATGAATGGTCACTGCATGACCTCCCCTCATTCTGACATGTTATACCCCTTCACTTGATTTTTTTAAAAATTCAAAATTCATACATATACCACCATAAACATATTTATGGATATTGTGTGACCTATAATCATAATAATATATAATTTTATCACATAATGGAGTTAACTATTTCAAGATTCCTTAGACATCCATCATGGAATGATGCCTCCATGGCCATGATGTGAGTATATCTTTCAATTAAAAGGAAAGGGAAAACCTTATTTAAAAAATAAAAAACCCAACAAGTTGTAATGGATCTTAGACCTATAAGGACTCTCAAATAGAGCATCCCAACATTTCACCCCTAGGATATCATTTTGTAATGACACTCACATTTTTTTACCACACCATGTTCACCATGAGTCAAAAAAATAGTGTCTAAAATAATACAAAAATAAATATAAATGAAAAATAGAAAATAATAAATCAATGAATTTGGTACCTAGAAATTACACCATGGGTGTTAGAGATGAATACCTAGAAATAAAAATATCTAGATAAATAATTATATATAATGGTGGGATGGTATTCTGGAAATTCATATTTTTTTTGAAATTGGTTAAAATATGAGGTCTATAGATGCTTCTGGAACACAATTAAAACTAATAGTTCTGTAAAAATATCCACCCCTTGATGTTGAGTTCCAAAAAAACTCTAATACCATTGTGTTCTCATCCACTGTATTCTTTAAAAGGTTATAACAAACCTCAATATTTTTCATGTGATATTTCTATACCATGTTCTTTGTTAAATCATGGGAAATTATTTTCCACAATAAATATACATCGTTTGTATCACCACTTCACTAAGAACATCCTATTACATCTTTATTAGTGTCAACTATGTACAGACCTTGATATCTGAAATATATTCTTCCACTATTGTTATCAAAGATAAACTTCATTATTTTTACATATACATCTAACACAATTTCTTCTAATGGTGAAAGATTTTCAACATATGTATTTTTTATGCACAACACCTTCTAAATCCTGATTTCCCCTATCCTTGGAATCCAATAAATGGTTCAATTTTCCTTGAATATACATTATTACCCAATTTACATCTATTGGATAGATCTAAAATAATTCTATCTAGCACGTTAAATAAAATATATGCATAATTTTTACTATGAGATAAAATAGACTCAAGATTATTCTTTAATATAATATTGATTCTACACCCTTTTTATCCCTATGCTTTCCGAGAAACATTACAACCTCAATTCACTTTGAAACTAGTTTTCAATCATTTATTCTTATTTTTAAAAACAATATCTTTCATATTTCACCTAATATATTAAAATTATTCCTTCCTTTAGATATAATTGTATCCCAAAGAATTATGTTATCTATCTGATCATTTAGATATGAAATTTTAAATGTATAAATTTTGTAAATCTATAAAAAATTATTCCAATATAAGATTATATCATTTGTATAAACCATCTCTATAAACTAATATTTATCTAAAACATTCACATAGAGGTTGTGATAAAAATTAACTCTTTTGAAATCAATTATTTATGATATATCTCCATCCATACATACAAATCATGAGGTCCAGTCATTATGCCATAAAAATTCTATTTCAATATGAAAATTTTTTAATCAATATCTCCAATTAAAAAATACTACTAAATTTTCAATGCATGATTCTTCTTTTATTAATCCATTTAGAAATATCATTTTCACATCCATTTGATAGACACTACGCTTTATTTTAATATCCACTACCTAAAAGATTTATTGATTCCATTATTTCTGTTAGAGAAAATATTTCCCCAATATCAAATCCATTAATTTGAGTGTATATCATATATATTGGACTAAATGTATTTTAAACCACCCTTAGATGTTCATTGTACTAGTTTTTAAAGGATTATTTTGTTCCAATCACAAAGTGATCTATAGGTCTATCCATAAGATTGAATTTTGGATTATTATCAATTTGGTCAAACTCCTCATTCATGGATTTCAATCAGGATTCTTCCTTTTAGGAATCAATAAATTTTATTGGTTCTACCTCCCATAATAAAGAAATGTGCTATATTTTTTCATTATGTGAGTTTGAATTGGAGAAAATATGTCTCTAATAATATATCTTAGAACAAATTTAACTCTCCTTCTTATTTGATCTAAAAATTAACATCCATTAACACTATGATCATCATCTAATTCAACAATATAATCATTGTGATTTTGAAATGTTATAAATTATCTACATTCTAAAATAACACTTTCTTGTTCCTCATATACTTCTTCTAGAACATTTCCTCTATAATTTTCATTAGATTTATTTTTAGTGACTTTCACATCACCACTTTAAAGAATATTGTTGATCCTTTTATTAATGAATTATTAGGCTTTACTCATTGATGAGTTTCGAAAAAAAATCCATTATCCACTAAATCACCATATTTTCCTTTATTTCCCTCTTTATTTCAAATAAAAACTATTTATGAATACTCTAGGATATTTCAAAGTTGGTTTCCAACCATACCATAGTTCATATTGTGTTTTCTCTTCTCCAAGATAGATCAATAATATATGTAGAGTTTACATGGCCACTTTCATGACTTCTTTCCAATACTCGAGTGAGTTCCCACTTGTAATTAAAAAAATCCTTATAAAAGTTATTTACCATAATATTCTTAAATTAGATAAATCCATTCTATCTAAGAGTCCTTACCACTAAAACTATATAATTTATTACATATTTATCTACATAATTATTAACATTAATAAAAGTGACTTTGATTCCATTATTTTACCATATAATCATCATTGATATTCTATTTTCATTTTATAATATTATTCAAAATCATTTAATGTAATATAAAACTTCTCCCTAAGATCTCATATACATAACACATACTCTCTGACTGCGATCACAAAAAATAAGATGAAATATTTCTCACTATGAGTGTTGAATTGATTTATTGGACTACACAGATCAGTATATACCAAATCCAATAGATTTTATCTCATCTTTTTTTTAATGATGGGAATTTTTCACCATTTACCCCCAAAAGTATTCATTAACATTTTTTCCATATTCCATTTTAGACACATAATATCAACATAATCTTTCAAAATTGATAAATTCGCTATAATTTACTAATGAATGTGACCATGAATTTAATTCCATAATATGTTCACCACTTTTTTGTAAGATAAAAGGTATTATATTTATATTATAGTTGATACAAGATTCCATTCATTCTCCATCCCTATATATGAGTGTTTAAAATTTTTTCCTCGATATAACCACCATTTAATTTGAATGTGACCTCTAAGATAGATCCACATAACTAATTCACAATCAATAATTTTTTAGTTACCATAAACATATAGAACATTAGTATTTTTGAATTATTCTAGGGGTAAATGGGTTTTACCACTTTCTTAGATCTTTAATGCTCCATCATTTACATATATGACCATTCCATCAACTCCTCTTAAGATGAACAAACCATAACATAAAGGTTTATTAAATTATTATAGATAAATATTCAACACATATCTTAATAAATCACACCCAAATGCTAATATTTTTGTAGTACATTGAAATTAAATACAAAAACAATGTATTTTATAGTATTTCCAATATCTCCCCCAAATGTTTCTCTCATGTGATACCCTTTTAAACACATCATACATAACACCCACTTAATAACATGAGAAATGGTAACATAAGAAAGGGTGGGATCATATGCATAGAAATGTTAAATATAATAGATATCAATTGAAGTTCATAAGTAAGCATAAGATGATCTTGTGGGTATGATAACATAATCAAGGTTTGGGGTCATAATGATATATATAATACATGATCATAATCCATCAATTAAAACAAGGTGGATAGTATTATTATAGAATAAACCTAGTGATTCATAAGATATTTTTTATGATATGTACTTAAATTAAAATAACATTATAAAATTGTTATCAAATTATTTATAATAATAAAAATAAATACATTTTACATTTTAGCAACATTTATGTAAATGAAAAGAATTTATTAAATAATAAGAATATATATTCCTATAAAAAACCATGATATATTATAAATTAATCTTTATATATAATACTAAAGCGGATAAAGGAAAAAAATTATCATATAGTATGTGTTAAAAATATATTCCTTTATTATTTTTGTAGAGAAAGTAAAAAATGATCCGCATAGAAAATGTTACAAACAATCCTTTAAAACTTTTATAAGGAAATTAAATGTAAAAAAATAATAACTTGGAGTAATAAATTAACTATATATAATGAAATATATGTGAAAATATAAATAATATGGACATGAATTATAAATATTTTTTATTGTAAATAAGATATAAGTTCAGTTTCACCTATTGGTATCTTTTTGGGTAAATTATAAACAAAATATAACTGAATTGGTATGTTGGAACTTAAACCATATAAATAACATGAGGATAAAAAAATATAGGTTTTTAGAGTGAAATTCATATAATTTTCCAAAATGGAAATTTATTCATAAATAATCTAAATTTAAAAATGATATTGGAAGATAATCCCTTAACATTAATATAATCTTCCAAGAATTCAATTGAACCTCTTATATAATAAAAATCACTATAATAATCACTTATTAAAAAACCCTATTCATATCTATTAGCTTTTATACTATTTATTTTTATTCGTTAATTATACAAAATTATTTAGTTATCATTTATTTTCATCATAAGATGTCAGTGTTTTTTAGTTTTTCCTACAACTTTCATAATTGATACATCTTTGATACCAATTTTATTATTACCAAATTAGTCAATATAGTGTAAACAATCAATGATTTATTTAGTCCCATTTTCATTTTATGAATGTTATGGGTGTGATTAATGATAATGAAATGTGGTAAGAACATGATTTTCGTAATTGATCAATAATAACAAGTTAGGTTATAATGATCATTCTTTTTTTCACCATTCAAAACAAATAAAAATAATATAAATTACTCTTTGATATCTTATATTATCTACATTAATTTCCACACACACATTCATGTTGTAAATAATGAAAAGATTATATGTATATTACTAGGTTTTCCTAGGTAGATGCCTTTTCTTTTTTTGATGTTTATATGTCTTGAGCCCCTATGGAGAGATTTTCATTTTCCCTTATTGAATGACCATGGAAAAAAATTAATGTTTCCATTATTTCTGAAATGTTTTTTTACCCTTTTGATGGAATTCGGAGGGATTTTTATGTGGTAAATTTATTTAGGATATTTTATATTTATTAAATAAAAATTATTTATTCCCATTGGTTGAAACATTATTATCCTAAAATAATTTCTAGATAGAATTTTTTACTCCATTTTTTAGTCTAAAATATATTGTTTTACCAAGGGGGATAATTAATGTGTGGGTTATAGGCCTCAAGTTGGGACCATTTTATGGGTATTATGATTTAATTTATTAGGGTTATTAAAATACCCTATTTTACTTCCCTATATCCCCATTCCCACACAAAACAACCCTCCCCTATTTTTGTGGATGATGTGGTGATAATGGGATGTGATCGAGGTGGGAATATTCATCTTGGGATGATTGGATTGTTGATCTACATGCAATGATCATAGATCATGTATCATAAGAACCTGATTACAAAGATCCAAAAATATTCCTTGAGGTATGGATTTTTATGTTTTATTCCTCTTAATTTTGATTTAAATAATGATCTTGTATATTGTTTTGTGAGTATCACTACCTGCTGCATTTATCTTAATCGGCCAAGTTTTATTTGAAGGATTTTTTTGTAGAATCAGGATGTTTGCAATAGGTCTGTGTATTGAATTTTTGACCACATGGAATATAGTCTTAAGAATTCATGTAAAGTAGTGTACTTGTGTGCCTATGGTTTGAGACAACTTCTATATGAAATTTTTTCTATACAGATATGTTGTGTAGGACTCTTGGGCACACGGCACAGGTTTTGGCATTATACATAGCTATATACACCATGTAGGGTATATGATGTATACATGTACACACAATTTTAGCATTACACAACATGGGATATGGACATGTATATGGCTAGGAGACCCATGTGAAGTCCACAGAATGTAGAAGTACATTCTATATCAGTTTACATGACACAACTTGTGTTGGGGTACCCAACCAGGTACTTGTGTATTTAAAACACCCTATATATTCACAACATTCCATATTCTCAGTAATTACAAGTATGGTTTGGATAAGATACATACCTTTAGTGTTGTTTTTTTATATAAGATCTGTACTACTAGTGCACAACCTATATTGTCCCCTTGTGGTGTTTTGTATGTTTTCTCACCCTAGAGAGGAATTTGGACAAAATATTAATCAATTGTGAGTATCATTATTCATATAATGAAATGAGGAGATTATTTTTAGTATTTTAGATTTTTGGTGAGATGATTTTAGTCTTGTGTGTATATATTAAAAACATAGAGATGATGGAAAGACACAAATGATGGAGTGGAATGGTTAAGATGACAATAGACATCCTAGAGTGTAATTTAGATGTTTTGTGTGGGACATTCACTTCTTTCCTACAAAAAATCACCTTTAGGAGGTTTCTATTTATCAATCCATGTAGGATATATTTTTTTGTTGAATATGGTCAATTCACTCTTCACAATAGAGTTTCTCATAGAGACTCATATATAAGTGGGACTCATGGAGATTCCCTTAGTTCCCATTCACCCCAAAGTGGTTTTGTGCACATGGTTCTGAATGGAATATAAGAATTTAGTTTCCCACTACCTTTTTCAATATCATCCCTAAAGTCTATGTTGTGTATGAATGATAAAAACGATCTCATGTCCCCCCTATTCCATTACAAGTTCTGACTAAGGGAGATATAGAAGTTGTTTTAGTGAATTATAGATGATTTCTATTCACCAAACTAATAGTTCTTGTGACTTGATGGTGGTATAAATATTATAAATTAGTTTTTTTTTCTCCCAAGGGAATGAGAGTTTCGACTTAGAGTATGTCATCCTTAATTAAAATAGAGTTTTTATCCGCCTGTTGGGTGAGGCATTGATCCACCACACTATGATATGAACTCTATATTCTACCTCATTAGTGGTGTAGTATATGTCTTACCTGATGGTGACTTATCTCTTCATAGATGGTATCATCCTTTTCCATGGTTCTTTACCCGAAATTCAATTGTAGTGGTGCCATGGTATTGATTGTGGTTGTTCAGTAGAGATGAATCAAACTCTAGGGATGGTATATCCATGACCAGTTGATTATTATAATGAGGCATCAATCCCTATGTATGGTAGTTTTTATGTCCTGGTAATGGAAATAGTTGATCTTTATGGATGTTTTGTGATCTTGAAGTCTTGTGGACTAGGGTGTACTCTATGTACATCCCAGAGAGGGGAATGTTTAGGCATTGTTTTCAATTTTGGTAATTGATTTTATTAAACTTTGAGAGTTTCTAGGATGTTGGAATTTGATCTTGGGTGTTTTTTATGAGAAGGAGTGTGTTTTCCCTTACAGTTATCAGGGTGTTAGATCTTCTCTCATGGTTTGGGGTGAATGCATTTCATGTGGTATGATTGAGTCTGTTGGGTGTCATGTGTTGGAAGCTTTAGTGATATTTGTGTGTCAGTGGTCCTCATTTATATAATGATTCCATATAAATGGATTTTTATATTACCTATGTGTTGGGATGATTATTACACATTATAATTTTTAGTGTCCCACAGTTTAATGCATTTCCTTCAATGTGGAATCTTTTTTTAGACCCCTAGGGTATGGATTTTCTTGTGGAGTTTCGGTCCCCCATCTCGAAGAGGTGTGGAGTTATACCATTAATGTTAGTGACGGTTATATGGTGTATTCCTTTTATTCTTTGTGTGGTTAGGTGTACCTCCTAGTGAAGGTTATATGTCAGTGAAGGTTATATGTTAGTGAAGGTTATATGGTGTATTCCTTTGAGTCTTTCTGTGGTTCGGTGTATTACATTGTATCCCTAGTCCCATGGGATGAGTGATTTCATATGTTATATTTGGAAGACTCCAATGTGTTTTTTTGGAGATCCTAATTAGTGATGGAGTGGTAGTTTCTCCTTTGAGTGTCCCTTCATCAATTTTTTGATTGAGTTGGTTGTGTGGTTTGGACTCACTTGTGTGATGACCTATAGTATTATTCCCCATTTTATTTTCAGGAATCCTACATGATATTTTTATCCTCATCCATATAAAGGCCTTATGTCCTCATATTGTATGTCATTGAGGATGACTTAAAGTTGGGGGATCATTCATATGTTGGGTTGTGGAGAAATGTAACCAAGGTATTAGAGAAGTTGGTTGGTTTTTTAGAATGTAATGATTGGGTTGATGTTTTTCATGGATTTAGGATTCCCCTCTCAGATTTATGAGATCAGTTTACATACATGCATATTTTACATTTAATCTACTATATATATCCTATTTCTTTTTGCTGTTATATTGGTGGTATATTTTTATTGCATTATTTTAGGCTACGAAATCTCATTTGTGTGTATGCCTTATTAGTTCTAGTTACCACCCTTTCTCCTTATATAGGTGTTATTGGGGGGGCACACATGTAATATCACCACCCAGGAGGGGTATCAGTGGGTTGTTTTGTGTTATTGTGGTATCAGATAAGGTTTCTCCCAAAGATAGAGTTTATAAATATATTCCTTGTCATTTTTGGTTCAGGAAATGTGTGGTGATAATTCTTGTAGATTCATGGGTCTAGTTATCAAACTGGGGAACCCTTATAGAGTGTAGTGTGTGATGAATTCCAATAAAAAGACTTTAATAATCTATTTTACTAGCTTGATCCCTTAGGGATATGGTCATCGGGTATAGTTATGTTAGTTTACGCATCATGTAGTGGTATATGCAATGTTATTCCCATAGTGTGACATACTACTAGTGATCTTTATGCTATTAAAAGAGGATGATGAATTCCCCTCATTGTAATGCTACTATTAGGGGTGTAGAAATATACATTCTCTACATTATGATAGCCCTGTGATTACTTATAGACACATGGGATTTCAAGGGGGGTCTATCTCGATATTCTGATTGTTGACATCATTTTCAGATTGGCCCAGGAGTCTCACCCTATTATATAGGCTTCATGATCCCATATCAAATGATCATTCATAGGGAGGGTAATTTATTCCACTATGGTAATAGGGTCATGATCCTTGATCCCCTCACTGGGCAGGGTTATGTGTCCCATTTCCCAAATATGGGCATGTGATCCTCTTCCTAAAATATTGTATAGATAGGGTTAGATATCAACATGTTTCCCAATTCATGATACTCTATATTTTAATTTAATCCCCATGTCTAAGGGGCTCTCCAATGAGATGTGCCTTTTTAAACTTATGGTAATGGTAAAGTATCCCACCTAATTATGTGGGTGTGTGACCCCCAATTTATGTGTATGTTATGTATAGAGTTAGATATATCACATTGTGGTCTTAGGTTGAGATCCTCTATCACTTCCATTAAGTATGTTTTGGTATCCCACACCATTATCTAAACGATTAATCCCCTACGTATGGGTTTGTAATGATTGGGTCAGGTACCCCCTCCCCCCCCCCATAGCCCTGGGGAGTGATCCAATATTTTTCAGTTAAACTATTGTGACTAAGGTGTCTTACAATGAGGCATGAAATTTTTATTTAATTAATTTTTAGGATATGTGGGGTTTTCACCATATCCATAGTCAGTTGGGTACTCCATCAATTGGTCTATTGACACTCACATAAGTGAAAATTGTTCACCATAGATCCATGATTTATCATATTTGTAAGAAAATTAATCTTTTGTTGTTATTTCGTGGCTAGGATTCTTGTCCAGGGTGATCCACTATTATGCTTGATAATACATTATATGATCATTATAGTAGAGATCAACGAGTGTGATGATCTAGATGCTTGGTTTAGGAGCCTTGTCTATAAGGGATATTCCTTCTCATTTAGGTGGGACAACCAAGAATAAGATCCCAATCATGAGGATTACGTACAGATGATGGATAATCATGAAATTGGTAAATTCCCATTTAGTGTGGCCCATGTATGGGTTTATCATTGAGTAAATGCTATAATAAATTATGATTTAAAACCCTTTATTAGTGTATTTAGGTTTTTTATCACTATTTTGTGACCCCCTATTAATGTTGTATATTTAGATGATGTTTTAGATATTCAAGTAGATCCAACTGACCATTGTAGCATGTACATATTCCTCTTCTATAAATAACAATTTCTCCTTTTTTATTTTAATGGTGATAGATTATTTAGGTAGATAATTCCTTCGAGATTCCTTTATGGAAGAATGACCTAAGATGGTGTCATAGGTGTTTGGTGATGACCCTTTTAACCATTTTAGATTTTGGTTGCTACCATTGTAGAGTTTTTTTCAAACAAGTTGGTAGATCATGATCTATTTCATTAAAAGAAATAACTAGCTGAAGTTGATGGTATATTCTCATTTATTTTGTTCTAAAAGTAATGGAGCTGCATATATAGTTCCTAGTTGTATCACAATCATCATGCTTAGCTAAGAGATGGTGTTTTTGTGATCTAGTCATTACATGTATGTTTTTAATTAATATTGATTTGACCCCTAGGTGATCATCTTCTAATGTGGCCACCTCAATATTATAGTAAGTTTTTAATTATATTCTTAATACCTCATGGAGGAGGTTTTATTGGTGGACCGTTCAATAGCTCTATAGTGGAATATTGTTATATCAATAAGATAATGACATTGGGAATCAAAGGAGATGATGTGACACCCATGTAGTTATTTATGAGGTAAGGATGATTGGACTGATGTTATTCATGTGCCTCAAACTGATCAGTGTTGACATTTTTGTTTTGCTATTGTTTATCAAAAATAATGATAACCTCCCATAATAAAGTGTTACATTCTTATAGAGAAGCTGGGAGTGGGTATTGGTGAAACTTGATTTTCATTAAAGAAAATATTTAACATCATCCCTTTTCTAAAGGTGGGGTGGATGATTCCCCCATAATGAATGTCATGGTAGATGAAATTTACCAAATAGTTCTTGGATTTTCATCATATTTGGATTTTTAAATATCCCAATATTAGAAACTAGAGGATTTTTCTTGAAATACTTAGTGAGTATTGCAATAGGCAAGTTTCACCCAATTTGAATGATTCCCCTGCAATAGGATGATTCTAGATAGAGATACAGAGGAAAGTGAATGCCATATATTACACACTTGATTATTGGGAAGGACATTAATTCCTGAGTGGTATATGTTTGATCCATGATTCTTATGATACTTTTTGTATGTAGAGGAGCACATGTGATGGTCTGTTGTCTTTTCACATGAGGTAATATTCTAGAAGATTCATTGCATCTATTTTATTTTTGAGGATTAAAATCATTGATGGTAGAGAGGATGTTGAAATATTGGTTTTCCCATGTAAAATATTTATCATGTTTTATAATTTCAGAGTCTTGGGTATGTTTAAAGGGTAAAATCTTCATTTTCCTATAGGTAATGAACCAAAAAAAAACATTATGGTTCCATTATTTCAGAAACATGGAGTTTTCCATTGGTTTAGAATTTGGGGATATTATGAGATACAAAAAATTTCTAGGATATTCACTACTAAAAAACTGAATTTATCCAATATTAGGGATTCAACAACACTATCTAAATGTTCTATTAATTACTCCATTTTTCAGCACTAGAAAAAGTTTAGTCAATGGGGCCCCTTTATCAGGGCTTGTAAAAAATCACTAATATATCCCCCCATCAATGCTATGAAAAAAGAGATGATAAAGGGAGTTCCTTTATTATCACCTTTGAAAAAGTTATGATAAAGGGGGTCCTTATAAGTTCTAGAAAAAAAATTATTATAAATGTAAATCCTTGACCCCAGTTAACCAAAGTCAGCGCATTATTACATAACATTTCCATGATACAAGTAATCATGTGCCAAATTTCTGATCAGTTTATTATCCTTGGAATGTCTAGATGCATACATGAGTTTTACATTACATAATGAAATAAAAGACTACATTGTGTCCCCTTTGAACATTCTTATATCCCTTAGCCTATTGTTGGATTTTAATCATAATATACATCATTGTATCCTGGTAAAAACAAAACATAATAATGTGGTGAGCTCAGATACTCTGTAAGGATAATAATATATCTGAAACAGTCATAAATAATAACAAACATTTAAGGCAATGTATAAGACTAGAAAACAAGCCTTTTAAACTTAAATGTCAGCATAATATGGCAATGATAAATCAAATAATTCCATTTACTTATTAACATGGATATTCTACATGTCGAATAATAACATTTAATATCAATATCCAATTATATAATGATGGAATGCATAATTCTAGACTTCATAACCACATAGTCGAGGCCTTGTTCCAAGACTACAAATAAGATTTTATTGAGGCCTTGTGCCAAGACACTAGTTTGTCTCATGAGACCTACTGATGCATCGAGATGCTATAGAGGTATCCACCCTTCACTAACAAAGTCCAATGCATTCCTCATATTAATGGGTGAAACATAATCTAAACATTTTTATTAAAACTAGCATATGAAATGCAAATATATTAACCACAAACAATGAATGGCATAAAAATAGCACATCCACAGTCAAACATAACTCATTCAATGCAATATAGATGATTTTATTATAATAATTCAACCACAATCATGAATAATGATGGATATTGACATAGATGAGAATCATTAGCCCATTTATTTGAGATAAATACCCCCTTTTTCTAAAAAACATTTAAAAGTCTCATTATATATCAATAAAATGTTTAAAATAGATTTTTTAATCAAATTTTCACATACCACTTAGAAACGTTTGAAAGGAATTAACATTTTAAAACATTCATATCCATATAAATAAATCCTTAAAAAAAATTTAAAACATGGAAATTAATGATAAATATTTAGAAGAATAAATTTTTAAAACATTTAAAATGATATTTTAGTTCAAGTTCCCAACCAAATGAGAGATGATTGAATATAAATAATTGAGGTAATAAAAAATTTATAATGTCATGAGAATAAAGGTATTCATGATACAATTTGTCAAAGTATAGTATATACATCAAACAGAAGTGAATTGGAAAATAACAACAAAGAAGACTCAATGGAATGTAAGTTGAGATGAAATCCCTTATAAAGATGGTATCCTTAGGTTAAGGATTAATCAATGAAATAATTATGTGTGAAAAATATAAATACACTCAGTGTAAATCAATTAGAGTACATTCACAAATTTTCTTGTAAAAACAACACCAATGCCTTAGATGTTTAACTCAATGAAAATAAATTGAGTTAAAATTACTCTTATCAAGTTTATATCAATGACATTTGAATTTATAAATTAATTTATTATGTGTATCAAAAGTCTATCCACACAAAGGGGAGTGTAAATTACTACATAATTAAATAAATAGTGATTTCACTGATAATCTTAATGTAATATAATCAATGAAGTTTGCATAAAACTGAATGGGTGGAAATTGAAATTTGAAATTCCCTTACAGATTTTGTAACTTACAAAACATACACACCATGAAAGAATGATCATAAAATGATGATGTAAATAACCATAAATTAAAGTATATTACCCAAACAATACAATCATGGGAAGTACATACACCACAAAAAAAGTTAATAGTGGAAAATATTGTATGAATCTCACGGAAATAAAAGTGAGATAAAAACCCCTTCCCTGTACTTTTCCTTGGTCGAGGGTACATTAAACTCATGTATAATAGATAAATAATTTTTATTAAATTATAAAAGAACTATATACATAAATATTATGTCATATATGACCATCTAATATCACATTGTTAATAATATTTTAGTAGTATCATCATTTCGGGTGTTAACTAATTTGTTTCCCATTATATGCTCGGTTATGTAAGCCATGTTTTTTATGGATAGAATGAATTTTATTCATATAAAGAATTATATTAAGTTCTTAAACATTATTTTTAATCATAAAATGAAAATTATTTTTGAATTATTACGATGGGGAATGAATCACATCGTGTTCGTGGAGATGGTACTCCCTACGTATGCATGGGTGATAATATCATTATATTGATGGAAAAATTGTTTGTAATTGGATGGTATATAATTTGTACAGATTCATTAACATGTTATATTTATTATCTACATCATTTATTCTCATTATTATACACATCCAAATAATGAATTGTTTGAATAAAAAATTACACCATGACGTGGAGACGGTAATCCGTACGTATGCACGTATGGTGACTTTGTAATTTATAGGATGTATAGAATAATGAATATGGTTGTACCATTTTTATCATAAAATAAAAATTTATAGAATATACTAGAGTTATTTTTTTCTAATGTAAACAACAAATAAAAAGGAAGTTGAAGAAGAAAAGAACATGAAAGAGGTGATGAAATATTTACCTCTTCTTCGGATTTTTCCTTTTGATTTGATCAGAAGGGCTCCCTAGGTTGGATTTATGACCAATGGAAGGCCTCTAGGATTAAGGGAGCATATTTGGTAGGTTATTTGGCCAGGGGTTGGCTGAGCCAAAAGGCATCAGAGGTGTGAAATTAAGATAAGGGGAAGTTCCCTTTTATAAGAGAGGTGAGGGTCACTTTAAAAAAAGCATGAAATATTATTTTATAATAAAATCATTTTCGGTTTTTAATGGCTCATAAATAAATTATTTAAAATCTATGGTGGGGATGGGTCTAAAAACTCTCAACCAATAGGTTTTTGACTGGTTTAGGTCATCGTATTAGCCTTATATTTTAGATTAAATTCTTAGTTAAATAATTTTTCATTTACCATGTCTCTTTGAATTTTTATATTATATTGTTAATAAACTCAATATGAAAAGACACGTGAACCCCTTGCGGTTCATTATTAATATATATAACCTTATCTAAGTCCTTTAACTGAACCTTAGATTTTTATGAATATTATATTAATTAATAATATAATATATTTTTTAAAAAATCAATTATGTCAATTTTTACAATATTTAGTATTTGATTTTTGTGAAAGCCATAAAAACTTTATAACTATGAATAAAATTTATTAAACTAACCTAAACATGTAATATTAACCTAAAATATTAGTTTAATTCCTCATAAGTCTCAATTTACATTTATTTGGATATTTATAATATCAATTATTTTAATATTTCATTAATAAGGTAATTATTGTATCATCATTGTGTCATTAATAAATTAAATTATTTAATTTATAAAAATTATAAATAAAATACCATCATTTATGAAATATTTTTAGCTTTCTAATGAATATTTATAGTCGAATTTATATTATGTGTAACCCTATCTTATAAATGGTTTACTTATAAGACTTTGAATTTAGCTCTTTTAACTTTTATTTAAATAAAATAATAATAAATGTCCTAATCTTATCCAAGTGGACCAAAGAGGTTCATATTTTATTCCTAAGGTTTTTTTGGTCTAATTATACTTATCCAATAGAATTAAGACTTGTGCCAAGACTACAAATAATATTTTTCCAAGGCCTTGTTCCAAGACACTAGTTTGTCTCATGAGACCTACCGATGCATCGAGGAGCTATAGAAACCTCCACCCATCACTTACATAGTTCAATGCATTCCTCATATGAAAGTTTGAAACATAATCTAAACATTCGTACTATAACTAGAATATGAAATGTCAATATTTTAACCACGAACCATGAATGGCATAAAAATAGCACATCCACAGTAAAACAAAACTCATTAAATACAATATGGATGATTGTATTATAATAAGTCAACATAGATCAATAATAATGATGGATACTAACATAGATGAAAATAATCATCAAAACTATTTGAAAGAAGAATCCCCTTTTTTATGAAAACATTTAAAATTATAACTATTTATCAAGAAGTTGGTTTAAATAGATTTTTGAATCAAATTGTCGCTTACCACTTTGAAACTTTTGAAAGGAATTAAAATTTTAAAACATTCATGTTCATATAAATAAATCCTTAAAATCATTTTTAAATTAAGGACATTAATGAGAATGATTTTGAAGAATAAATTTTTAAAACATTTAAAATAATATTTTGGTTAGAGTTCCCATCAAAATGAGAGACGCTTGAATAAAAATAATTGAGGTAATAAAAACTTTATAATATAATTATAATAATTGGATTCATGATATACTATGTCAATGTATTGTATATACATCAAAAAAAGTGAATTGGCGCATAACAACAAAGAAGACTCAATGAAATGTAAGTTGAGATGAAATACCTTATAAAGACCGTATCCTTAGGTTAAAGATAAATCAATGACATAATTATGTGTGAAAAATATAAATACACTCAATATGATTGGATATTAAGTGTAAATAAATCAGAGTACATTCACACATTTTCTTGTAAAAACAATAACAATGACTTGGATGTTTAACTCAATAAATATAAATTGAGTTAAAATTACTCTTATAATGTTTATATCAATGGCATGAGAATCTATGAATAGAGTTATTATGTGTATGGAAAGTATATCCACACAAAGGGGAGTGTAAATTACTACATAAGTAAATAAATAGTTATTTCACACATAATCTTGGAGTAATGTAATCAATGATGTTTGCGTAAAACTGAATGGGTGGAAATTGAAATCTGAAGTTCCCTTAACGATTTGGTAACTTATTAAACATACACCCCATGAAATAAGGATCGTCCAATGATGATTTAAATACCTATAAATAAAATTATATTCCGCAATCAATACAATCATGGGTAGTACATACACCACACAAAAGTTAATAGTGGCAAATATAGCATGAATCTCACGGGAATAAAAGTGAGATGAAAACCCCTTACTTTGAACCTTTCCTTGGACTAGGGTACTTTATCCTCCTGTATAATAGTTAAATCATTTTTATTAAATTATAATAGAACTATATACATAAATATGATATCATATACGATCCTCTAATATTGTATTGTTAATAATATTTTAGTAGTATCGTCATGTCGGGTATTAACTGATCTGTTTTCCTTTATATGCTTAGTTACATAATCCATGTTTTTTTATGGATAGGATGTATTTTATTAATATCTCAAAAGATATTAAGTTCTTAAAAATAATTTTTAATCATAAAATGAAAACTATTTTTGAATTATTACATTGGGTAATGAATCTCATCGTGTTCGTGGAGACGGTAATCCGCACAAACGCACGAGCAACAATATCATTATATTGATGGAGAAATCATGTTTAATTGGATGGTATATCATATTTATAGAATAATTAACATTTATTTATTATTTACATCAGTTATAATCGTTATTATACCCATCCAAATAATGATGTGTTTGAATAACAAACTATACTACAGCGTGGAGACGGTAATCCGTACGTATACACGTATGGTGACTTTGTCATTTATAGGATGGATAGAATAATGAATATGGTTGTACCATTTTTATAATAACATCCCAGTATATATAAGATACTAGATTTATTATATTTGAATGGAAACGACAAATAAATAAGAAGTGTAATAAGAAAAGAACTTAAAAGTGGTGATGAAATATTTAACTCTTCTTCAGGTTCTTCCATTTTATTTGATCCAAAGAGATCCCTAGGTTGGATTTATAAACAAAATAATGCCTCTAGGATGAAGGTAGGAAAGTTGGAAGGATATTTGGGAAGGGATTCGATTATCCAAAAGGCTTTGCAGGTGTGTAATTAAGAGAATGGGAAGTTCCCTTCTATAAGAGGGGTGAGGGTAAATTTAGAAAAAGATTGAAATATTATTTTATAATAATATCATTTTCGGTTTATAATGGCCCAAAAATTAATTATTTAAATTCTAAGGTGGGTATGGGTCTAAAACCTCTAATGAAATATGTTTTAGACTGGTTTAGGTTATCATATTAACCTTATCTTTTAGATTTAACTCTTAGTTAAATAGTTTTTCATTTACCATGTCTCTTTGTATTTTTGTATTGTATGGATAATAAAATTACTATAACAAGCCAATATAACCCCATGTGGTTCATTATTAGTATATATATCATTATATATGTCCTTTTTCCTAGCCATATATTTTTAAGAATATTATATCAATTAATAATATAATATTTGTTTTAAAAACTAAATTATGTCAATTTTGACACTATTTAGTATTTTATTTTTTTAAAAGTCATAAAAACTTAATCACATCGAATAAAATTTATTCAACTAACCTTAAAATGTCATATTAACCTAGAAAATTGTTGTAATTCATAGGAAGTCTCAATTTACATTTATTTGAATATTATAATATCAATTATTTAAATATTTTATTAATTAGGTAATTACTGTATCATAATTGTGTCATAAATAAATTAAATTTTTTAATCTCTAAAAGTTATAAATAAATTATGATTATGTAATAAATATTTTTATATTTTTAATTAATATTTATAGTTTAATTTATATTCTGTGTAACTATATATTAAAAAAGGATTAGTAATTAATCTTTGAATTTAACTCTTTTAACTCTTCTTTAAATAAAATAATAATAAATGTCCTATTCTAATCCAAGTGGATAAAATAGGTTCATATTTTATTATTAAGGTTGTTTTTTGTTGAATTATACTTATCCAATAGGATTAGAGAATGTTTTAGGGTAATTATGATACCATTTTTACCCTTAATTACCTTATTTACTTTTAATGGCGATAAATAAAAGTCAAAAGATACTATTCACAAAAAATTATTTTCATCTTATTGAACCACATTTTATTTACGGATATTAATAGTGTATCTTGGATTTTTGAAGTTTAACTCACAGAAGCAGTAAAATTAAGTTTTATGCAAATTTTCAAATGCTCCTAGGATGTGGGTAAAAGACGGTAAAAAGTTTAATAAAATTTTATACCTCTAATTTTATTATAAAATGACTCTAATGAATTAAATTGAACTTATATAAGTATTATATATCTTTTTAGGCTCAAAATATATTTAAATTAGAAAAAAATATTTAAATAAATAGTCGGTTTTAAATTATACTATTCCTGAAAAATTGAATGTTTTAAGAAAAATTCCAAAAATTTACCCTAATCTAATTTTAATATTGAGAATTAAAAATGAATTATATTTTACCAAATTAAAAACATATAAGTTTAATTAATTAATTTAAAATTAATTCTCGTTTTCAAAACTGGAAAGCGGGTTATTAAGAAGTAAAAACCATCAAAAGATTGACATGTGTTTATGTCAAATTTAAATGTGAAATTACTTATAATGACCTGAATTGTATTAAATGATAATAATATAATATAATTATAATTCTAAACCATTCAAATACATAATTTAAAACTATAAATTATTTCTATTAAAAAGGTTTTTTTCAATTAAAATTTAGTATTTTTCAATATTCATCAAAATATGAAAGTTATCAGAAAAGTACAAAAAATTTATCCAAAATGAATTTTTATGACTTGATTCTAAAGAAGAATTTAATTTCATTAAATCGAATATATAAAAGTATCAAATATTGGTTCCAAAAATGGGTTTCCATTAAAAGGTGTTAAAATTGTATTTTTTGAAAATTACTTCTTTTATCTGAAAAAATGAATTTGTTCTTATATTATGTCTACAAAACCCATAATATGGATTCCAAAATTATATGGTGTATATAAAATTTAAAATTCAGTTAATACTAATCATAAATTATTTTGAATGGCTAGTTTTTTAAGTTGTGGTTCACTCGAAATTGGTGTTGCATGTAGCGCAATCTATTAAATTACATTAAAGAAAATAACTTACTATGAAACCATGGGGTGTTACAATAAAGGTCACCCTTTATAAGTGATTTTTTCTTGCACATATAAAGGGTCCACTTCATAAAAGATTTATTTCATTAATAATAATAAATTTATAGATAAATATATTTATATTGATATAAATTTAATATATATTTTTTCAAAATATGTTTTAGATAAGTATAAATAGGCATTTACACGTAATATATAAGATATTTAGTGACAATGGCTTATAAAATAATTACAAAATATTATTAATTTGTAATTTTATAATTTTTATTAAGTAATATTCATTTATAAGATTTTTATGACACAAAAAATTATATAAATTAATGAACGGTCTATGATATGTTGAAAACATGAATTGAACTTCAAAAATTCATAACTTCTGATCAGGGTGTCTGTTTGGGCCCTACCGCATATCAAATCAAATCATGTGAAGAACCCTACACCCTAATGACTAGTGATAACCCCCAATCATATTTTTTCATCCCAAAAATGTCAAAAAGGCCTCCAAAATGGATTTTTTAGTCGGATATTCCCAATTTGTTAGTATTTAATGGAATTGATTCCTCGTTACGGAGGTCTTATTTTCTTTTTCGTGTGGGTTCTGAATTTATTCTCAGGAATTGCAATCATATTGATATTATAGATATATTATTTCATTTTTTATAATTTAGTTTTTTTTTGTAATTAAATAAGTTCATATTTTCTCATATTCACTTATATTAAATCACATCTATAAGTACATATAGCAACATATTTATGAACAGATGTATTGTTGTATATAACAAATATTTTTTTTATTTAAAGTAAAAAAATTAACTATTTCATTTACCTTATACAATTGAACAAATGTTTATATATATTACTATACATGTAATGTTTATATTTAAGCATGTTTGTTTCAATATGTGTGTGTGTGTGTGTCTTATAATATATGTATGTAAATAAATATTTTAAAATGGATTTTAAAAAATATATGATCATTTTTTACATTATAAAAATATATAAATAAGGTTTATATATACATGTATGTATGTAATAATAAACATATATATAATTATATTCTATTATATAATATGTAAATTAATATAATATATTACATATTTAAATAAATATATGTATATATACATCACACACACACATATAAATATATTATAAATATATTTATAAAATTATATAAATGTGAATAAAAATTTTATATGTAATCATATATATATATCATTAAACATAAAAAATACAGTGGTGTGGTAAAGGTGTTCCATCTTCAAAGGATAGGAGTAGGGTTTGAATCTAGGAATGTGCTAGAGGTTGGAAAATCACGAAGCACTGTTAAAGGGGAGGTGGGGTGAAAATAGCTAATAAATGGGGTGGATCACTATTAAAGGGATTCTAGAAGCACTTATAAAGTGGTCGGACTCATATTGGTCTAAAAATAATAATTTTACCCCCTTTTACAATGATTTTTTTGAGCACTCTTAATTATTTTCATTTAACATTTCTTGTTAATATAACACTTTATATGCTTTGATAAATGGTCATTACTAGCACCAGTAAAACCTAGATTTGAAGTGGTTATTTAATTTTTATTATATAAATATTATTTATTCTCATGGTTTTGAATTTTAAAATCTTATAAATAAATATCCAAAAGAAAATTATGATTTCAGGGGTGATTCCAAAATATTTGGGGATTTTTCAAAAGTGAGGTATAATTTTCATGTAGGTTTTAGGCCTCATGTCATCCAATTAAATGGGTGTTCCCATATAATTAATTAGGGTTATTAAAATAAAATATTTTCCTCCCCTCTCTCCCCATAATTTCAGAACCCCCCCCCCCAAACCTTTACTGTAGATGAAATAGAGATGATAGGAGGTAGAAAATGAGTTAATTTTTGTCTCAAGTTGATTGGAGTGAAGATATGGATTCAACTATCAGGGATCACAGATCTAACTCTTGTGATTACGAATATCTAGTCATCATCCTTAATATAGGACTCATTATCATTGATTTTTCCTTAATTTGATTCAAATATTTATTTTGGATGTTGTTCTGTGTGTATCTCTACCTGATAGTTGTCTTTTAATTGACCAAGTCAAATTTTAGGGATTTTTGGGTTGAATCTGGGTGTTCACAATGCGTCTACATCTGGAATTTCTTACCACATGGAATGTAAACTCAAGAAAACACATCATTTGGAAAAGGTTTTTTCCTCATGTTTGCGATTATTTCTATATTGTATATTTTCCATATGGACACACCGTGTAGGAATATTCAGATCGGGACTCAAGTTATGTCTTTATACATGACTATACAATCTGAATAGCCTAAATGATGTTTACAAGTATACAGGATGATTGGGTAAAAAAACACAAACCATGGACATGTAAATTTACATGTCCATGTTCCCCATGTGAGGTGCTTGGAATGTGCAAGTACAATCCATGTTGAGTTACACAACATGACTACCATTGGGGTACACAACCAATTATCTATGTTTTAAAAATGCCATGTATATTTAGAAAACTTTGAATACATAAGAAGCACATGCCAAGTCCAGCTAAGATATATTCGTAGAGTATTTATTTGGGTGTACATGTTGTGTACTCCTGGTGAATGTCATGTACTTACCCTTTAGTTAGGTTTGGTACATTTTATAACCCTATATCAATATTTGGACAAAGAAATAGTAAATTATGAGTATCTCTCTACATGGGATGTGATTTTGGGATTCTTTTTTATATTACAGGTCATCAGTTTCATTATTTTAGTGATAGATGTTGATATTAACATCATGGTAATGATGAAATGACCCAGATAGTGGAGTAATTTGGTCTAGAAGACAATAATCTTGTCATAGTAAATTTTGGATGTTGTTAATGGGATACTCAGGTGTTTCCCTTGGCCAATCACCTCAGGGTGTTTGGTTATTATCAATCCTTTGATGATATTGAGTCATAGACACTAATATTCAGTTAGATGTTGGAAATGTCATATTTATAATAGAGTTGTTTATAAATACTCAAATGGATTTGGGACTCATGGAGATTCATCACTTTACTAAGAGCCCCAATGGGGGTGGTTTATGTGGTTTACAAAGGAAGGGGTAAAAGTTGTCCGTTCACTCCCTTTTTCTATATTTTCCCCCATGTATATGTTTTTATTAGATGACACAAATATTCCATATCCCTCATTGCACTGTGATATATGAATAATGAATATAGAGTAGTAGTTGTAAACTATTATTGATGATTTCCTTTAAATTGACTAATGGTTCTGGTGTCATGATGGTAGTATCCGTATGAGACCCAAGATTCATATTTTCCTTTTACCATGAGAGTTGGGACTTGGTGTATATTATACTTAGGGATGATGGATTTTGTATCCCCCTATTGGTTGGGCTTTAAATCCTCCACTTTGGGATATGACCTCTCAGAGATCCCTCATTTGAGGTGTAGGCTATATTTTACATTGATTGTGATGGGTCCCTACATAGTTGGTCTTGAACTTTAGCATAGCATGAGATCCCTGACATGGTTAATGTGTTGTTACAGTATCCAGTGTAGTTTGTTTAGTAAATATGGATTAGGTTCGAGGGATAATATCCCCTTGATCAGTTGAGTTCTTAAAAAAGGCATAGATCCACTGATGATGGTAGATTGTATAGATTGTTAATGGATTCGGATGATCATAGTGGATGGTTTTTGATCTTGATGGTTTGTGGATTAAATAGTAAACTAAGTACTTCTTATAGAGGAATTAGATCAAGTGGTCTTTTCTCTTTGGATAATCGAATATCTTCCCCTTTGAGTTCATTGAGGGTGTTGGGATTTTTTTTCGGTGTTAGATAGGAAAATGAGTGTTTCCCCTTCGGTTGTATTGGAGGTATAACTTCTCACATGGTCCAGGGCATGGGTTTTTTGTGTCATAAAAAAGCAGGAATTGGGTTCCAAGGGTTGATTTCTCTACTGATCCTGGGGTGTGTGGGGGCCTTATTTGTGGAGTGATGGAAAATTAGTAGCCTCATTTATTCCATATGTTTTGGGATAATGGTGGACCTATAACATTTATAGTGTTTTATGATTTAGTTCATTTCCTAAAATATGGGATCTTCCTTGTTAGATCGCTAAGGTATGTATTTTTTTGTGGAGTGTCAGTCCACTCTCTTGTAGTATAATGAATTTTGACCTTATTTGTTACAGTATGATTGGGGTGTCTTCCCCAATGTGTTTTGGTAGAGTGGTGTCTCTACCCGATGATAGATTGATCTATTAGTGTTTATCCCCATAAGCACTAGATTTTGGGAGTTGTCTTCATCTTGTCGAGAGACTTGATTATGGGTTCCTTGTCCCAAGGGATGTGTGAATGTGTTATATTTATTTGAAACTATTGTGATTTTGTTTAGTTGGCTTCATTAGTGGGGGGTGGAAGTTCCTACCCTAAGAGTTCCCTGTTTTTTATTGATTTGTGAGACTATGTGGTTCGAAATCACTTTTCAACTGACTCATAGTCTTGTTTCCCATTTATATTTGGGGTATCCTACTAGTTATTTTTATACTCACTTACACACAGGTCGTGTACCCACACTTCTTGTGTCTTTGAAAATGAATTGTTGGTTGGGACCTTTTAGAATTTTGGTTATAAACAGTTGGAGCCAAAGATTCAGGGAACCTAATGGGGTTTGAGGTAATAAATTTTTGGGTTGATAGTTGGTGTTTCATGGGGATTCCCCAAAAAAATACTTTAGGTTTGTTTTTCTACATGCATATTTTAATGTCTTTATTGATATTAAATCATGAAATGTTGTGTTTATTATTACTATATTAGTGGTATATCTTTATTTAAATAAGTTTAGGATAAGTCCTCCCATTTTTATGTTTTCTTTCTTGTTGCTAGTTACTATCCACTAACCTATTAGAGGAAGTCTTGAGGTGGAACACTTGACCTACCATCACTAAGGAGGGTTATTAGTGGGTCGGGTCATATCAGTATAACATTGTTCACTAAGTGGTTAAACCAACAAAAACCAGAACATATCAGACTAATGATTGAATAATTGTATAGAGATATATAATAGTAATATAAATTGTTAAAAATCATAATTATATTAAAATAAAAATAATTAACATGTCAAATTATGTTTATAAAGAGTTAAGACGATAAGTTAGTTGAAAAATAGTGAATAACTAGGTACTTACATTAATAAATCATCTCTTTCGTGAAACAGGTTATTTATGATTAAATCATTTAGTATTTATTATTGAAACCGAAAGCTACCCAGAGTATAACAAGAGTTCAGGAGAATAAAATAGTTTATTGATTCATTAGATAACTAGTTTAAATGAGTGTTTTGGTGGTGTCCTTTTATAGGTGGGTTTTGAGTGTAATTTCTACAAATATTTACTCTATTGGAATTATTTGACAATTTTCAATGGATTATTAGAAATGGAGACATTAGTTTATAGAAGTATAATTTTCTTGGGGTCCCCCTCTACTTTTCCAAGGTTCCATGTCCTTGATCTTTATCTCATACAAGATTTATTACTATCCTATGTTCATTGAGGTGGCCTTTAATGATTCCTAGAAAAATGTCTACAATATGATGCAACTTGTGAATTAACCAAAAAAGTATGTTTTTATTCCCTTACCCTCGGTCAACTTCAGGAGCATTTAATTTTGAAGATTCATCCATAAAAATATTACCTCTGATGAATGGTCCATAGATATATGGAAAAAATTTATAATAGTGAAGAAAAATTTCTTAGAGTGGAACATCATAAATCTATACATGTCCACTGATGATGATATTGAAAATAAAGGTATTCATTTTTCTTTTGGATATGTGTGTTGTGTTGTTGATAATTTTGATTTGGTGGTTGATTTGTTTTATGAATGTTATTATATATCTCTCATTAAGAAATATCTTGTAGGTCTATCTAGAACCAATGGTCAGTACATCTCCATATACCTTTTTTGGATGATAATTTTAAAAACTATATTGGAGTGCCACTAGATTCCTTAGACCTATAATTATTAATATTGTTGGCTTCTAGGTCTTATTGGAGGCTCACAATACATCATGTCCCCAGTCTATGAAATTTTTTGTAGGGTAGATCAATTGAAAGTTCCTTGCGTTGGTTGGCATTCATAGCTCTCTATTCAAGGAGATTCTACCATGAAACCATTCAATCTAGATTCCAATGTCTTCCAATAAAAATTTGAACACTAGTGGGGGTGTTGGGAACTAGGTGAATTGGAACCCTTCATCTCAAGGGTTCAATCTATACATGGATCTCTCTTTTATTCATGGTTCTGTTCATCAAGGTTGAATCATCTGTAAATCTTGTAGATCAACCATTACAGATTTATTAGCCTTTATGGGGAGGTTAGTTATATAAATGAATATATCATGTAACGTATTTTGAAATATATTTTCTCTCTTCCTATAAATTTAATATTGTGGAATAATAATCAAATTCATCTATGGTTTTCAAATATATGTTAGTCTCCACTTCCATTTAATAGATCGTTAATTACCGAATTATAACTTGAAAAAATATACTGAATCAACAATTCAAGATCCAATACACACAGCATTAGGGGAAAAAGGAGGCTTACCTTCTTAATTCCAAATGAAAGTAGGTGTAAGGGATGATTATATATTTATTCATATTAACCTTTCCACCTAATTATATTAATATTGTCGGAGGGGATTCCCTCAGACTCCACCACTTATATCCCCCTTGAATATCCCCTACATTCACACCTTTTTTCTTTTATATTTTCATTTATTCCTTATAAATACATTCAAATATTAATACAATTTATTGAAATAATATTTTATGTGAAACAAAATATAGGTTCATATGTTTAAAGGTCACTAAGAAATAGAAAAATGAAAATAATTAATTGAGGTTTTCAAATTCTCATCTAGTTTTTTCATCTATAATTATTTTGATAAGATTTGTAGATAAAAGATGATGGTTAATGAATTTTACCAGGGTCACAGAGTCTAAACCCATAATAATGTTAGGATGTGGGGAACCTTTATCCTTAAAATCATACAATAGGTTTTTCTACAATGAAAATCTTATTTTTAATAAATACATAGTAATAAAATATAAAAAAAGTTACAAGTAATTTATAATTTGTGGTATATATAAAGTATTATTTATTGAATATTTTCTTAATGTGAATGTTTTGTTGTGGAAACATGAATTACAATAACAAAACCGTTACATAATTTTCAATATTTTGAGTACATAATAATACCAAAAACTATAAATTATAAACGCTAATGAATAAAGTTTCTAGTAACATTTTTAGTGAAATTCATACAATAGAAAACAAATTTAATGCATATTGAAATTGAATTTATTATAACAGTTGAAGTGTATATTTATAAGTAGTTTCATTGAAATTTCATAGTGAATATGAATATTATAGTGTCATTGGTTACTATTTAATTGGTAGAATTTAATACTTATATTCCAAAAGATTTAAAAATTGAAAAAAAAAATAGGAAAATTAACAGAATAATTATTTATCAATTATGCTTTCCAAGTCATTATAGTAAGCAGTAATGAAATCATAAAACTATTTCATTGAAAACATGTAAATAACAACCAAACATTATTATAGACTATTAATTGAAGGTTTCTAATTGTAGGAAATTATTATAGGCTATTGGATAACTAATTAACTATTAACTTAGTCATTATTGGTTGTTGTAGCTTTCTATATGTAGTATTTTTATTAAATTGGATGTCATAAATCATGCTATAAACATTCTTTGATAGTAATGTAAAAATAAGGTTACAGTGACCAAAGAATTTTGTATTTATATGTTTATTAAACATCAATTTTTTGTTCATGTTATAATAAATTTGGTGGGTAAATTTCATGTTGAAATCACATTTATATTCATAGTGAAATTGAATAGTAATATGCAACTTCACAGAAATTTCTCTTTCAATATGCATCTTACAATGGAATAGGCTACTGATTAATTAGTGAAACTGGGTAATTCTATACAAGAATATTTAAATTTGGAATAAAAATTTAATGGAGTATAATTAAAATAATAATGATGAATTAGTTATGTTAACCAAGGCATTATAACGGGTAGAAAGACTAACTAAAAAAATTCAATGAAAAGTTGTAAAGAATATATAATTATTTTTATAAACTATTAATTGAAGTCTACTGATTACAAAAAATGATTTTAGGCTATTGAATAACTAATAAACATTTAACAAACTCATTATTTGTGGTTTGAACCTAAAATATATAGTTTTTTATTAAATTAGATATCCTAAAACCTGATATATATAGTTATAGATTGGAATTGAAAATTAATATTATAGTATCATAGGCCTCCTATTTATTCAAATATATTATACTAAAATTTATAAATTAATATTACATAGAAGTTTCTAGATAGAATGTATGTTGAAATTTTAATTATAAACACATTTAATATTCTTAGTTATATACATTTTCAATAAATTTTATTGTGAATATTGATGTTATAAAGTTAATTATTGTGATTAATTTGTAAAACTACATAATTACTTATAGGGTGATTGAAAGTGTGAATAAAAATTAAAAAGTTAAAGCTTAAAAGATTAATGATTGATCAGGTATGTTGATCAAATCATTATAATAGTTATCATGATTAGCTCAGAAATATTTCATTGAGAACATGTATATAATACCCAATAATGTTTTTATAGAATTGAATGAAGGCTATAATTTATGGTCATAGACTTCTGAATAAAATCTAATTGTTAACCAATTCATTGTTGGTGGATTCTAATTAACCATGTAAATTGTATTAATTTTTGAAATATGAATAATCATGTGAAATTTTAGGGGATAAAATTTTAAAATTTGGATTAACCAAGAAAATGGTATGGGTTTATAGTAAAGGCATCTCATATTTATTCAATAATAATGCCAACGAGTCACATAATATCAAAAATTAGTTTCAGTAAATATATATAAAACAAATTCAAAAAAGATAAAGCAATGTTGTGAATATAAGTAAAACACAATCCAATGAACATAAGAGAAAAAAAAGAATTATAGAATGAAGAAGCAAACTAATTTTCAAAACTCAAATGATTTTTTTGAGTTGGTTCCATAGAAACAACTTCTATGTACATTATGATAAACATGTATTCATTGTTTTGAATATTAATTAACTACTTTTCGTATCATGAGTGTTCTTCTATGTGACATATTATGCGATAATTTCCTAAGAGTAGTGGTTTCACTAAAAGGTAATTTTTGTTCCCTACTATGATGATAACCCAAAGTTTCTATGACATAATTCTTGAATATATATTCTTTGGTTGGATGATATCATTTGAGGGATAAAAATAATATAGGATATCATGGGTGGATACTCATGGGACTTTAAGGCACATTCTCATGGTGTAGTCCCTTGGTAATATCAGGTAGTATATTATGAAAACAAGACCCGCTAGTAGGAAATCCACATTTATAAGTGTTATGGGATCTTCCAATCTAGGAACATGTGTATTGGTCCTTATACTTTAAGACTATTATTAATGAATATTATGAGTAACATACTTTGATGTATTGATGAAAATTGTGACAACAGATGTCTTTTTTCAGGTAGGATTCATTGGTTGAGTCACGAGTAATATTGCATTAATGAATAATGTGAGAAAGGATTTATAACTTATGTTCATTAACAATGGTTAATATATTATTCCCTTTAATGTAAATAGAATAACCAACATAAATCCACGTAAATGGTGTTCCATAGGAATGTTATATTTTCGAAATGTCAAAGAAAGGCATATCAACCATACAGGTTGATGGAACTAGCATGAAAACTACTCGATTAAAGATATTACGATAAAGGGATTATATTACATGGTAAGAATTTATATCAGGTGACTTGTTATTATGACATTAAGTTATTTCTATATGGATTACTTGGATTTTCTAGACACTTACCTTGGACTTTACGCAGGTTCATATAATTCCACTGAGAAATTGGCTAAGAGGGTCACACACTAAGGGTATCATGAATCTTAGTTAAATAATATATTATTTATTATTTAATAGGTATAATATATATTATTTTCATATTTGGTTTAACAATTATTCATTTATTCTTGATCGCATCTATTCTATCATTATTTATTCAAGAGAATAAGTTGTGATAAGAATATTTAATAAATTTTTATTTTCTATTTAGTGAATATAATATTTATTTATTTATAAATGAATAATGCATTGATATTTATTTAATAAATAATTTTTTATTACTCAAGGTCTGATAAATATTTTGGGGGAATTTTAGACTGAGTTAAAGGGTCTAGTGATAAATAATGATATTAAATATTTTTTCATTAAATAACATTTAATTATAATTTACAAGTTAAGTGCATGTTGAGATGTTATATTTTTATTATTATTATTTAACAGGGGTTTTTCTAAGATTAAATAAATTAAACTAAGTCACTTGTGAAATTATTTTATTCTTACCCCAGAAATATAAATACCTAGTTATTTTCTTTTTCTCATAATCCAATTCAGTTGTGCACAATGGATTTTCAGAAAAACTCTTCGAAATAGAGATCCTTATTCTGTAAGAATTCTCTCAAGAACAAAGAGAATTCCTCCTCCAATGGATCAAAGATAATTATTTATAAGTGATTCTCAATATGATCAAGGATGAAGAATCAAGAAAAATGATCATCTAAGTTGGCACCCAGAGACTCCTTCAACAACATCTGGGGATTCATTGAACACATGTGGATCACTTCTAGTAGAAATATACACTTGGTTTCTACAACGCAATGATGGTGAACTATAGATCTGTTGATGGATTAATCAAACAAGAAATAATTCTATATAGGTAATTCTTATTTAATTAAATTGATTATAAAAAGCATGTTGGGATCTCGTCTCTCTTATTTCTAGTGTGATTACCCTTGTCTAATATAATTGGTCAATTCTGTGGATCACGATATTCATCATTGTATATATCCTAGGTTGATTATCAATCATGGGATAAAAATGTAGGGCCCCATCCTTCTCATGCTTAGGTTTCCCTCAGAACCAACAAGTTGTATCAGAGTGGATACATAAATATTAATAATTATTTAAAAATATCTGGTGATTTACACATTTATAATTCAATTTTTAAATACATTTTTAATCATTCTTTTAATATAATTTCTGACATATTCTTCTTCCTCATTAATTTCTTGTATATCCAATATAGAGATTTATTTTTATGATTTAAATAATATTAAGGAACTCATCTAGAGGTGACAAGGTTTTTTGTCAGATACACCAAACTACAAACCTTGTAACCAAATTTACACATTGTGTAGTCATGTTCAACACATCATATTTGATTCAAATATAAATTGAATATTATACTTTGATTGTGGAATTAATTTCACCATTAATTCAACACAGGTTTCCCATGACTAAATGATGTGCGGTCAGTCAGACTACACAACATGTGACCCATTAGACACAGTTTGAAATCCTTTTTTTATCAATAATAGACTATATATTCTATGCACAGCCTAACCGATTGATGACTATGTAAAATTTAGTCAACATAGCTTGTGTGCCATTAGAAATTTCGTGTACTCCAAAATATCTATAGAACACTTCACACAATGAGTCCCTAGGATTTTTCCTCATATAGATAGTGAAGGATATACATTCCATGTAGATCAGATCTACATATAGTGTACTTTTATTAAATTATATAGATTCAAATTTTTTTTGGTTCACTATATTAACCTTGAGACATATACTTGTGTGTGGTCAACAAAATAGGACACCCCATGTGATAGGTTTTAATATACATAAAAATTTAAAATTTTAATTAATATCTATGTAATGTTCATATCTTAATATAATTTATGAGTCATATTACAAGTTTTTACTCTCTCTACATTGAAGCTTAACACATGGCCAAAAAATATTGGAAATCATTTAATCATCAAGAATTATACATTGTGATAGTACGTGATAAGTCATGTATTCCATATGTCACAAGAGTAAAATTATATATGAGTATAATACATATTTGGTAGATTCATATCGATATTAACCATGTTACCTCCAAGGTACATTTATGTACAAAGTGAATTTTAAATGATTTTATTCAATTTGTCTAAAATTATAACAGTTGATAATCTCATGGAAATTTAGATATGGATTCAGATAAAAATATTTATTAATTCAGGATAATAATTAATCTATTAAAGTGTGATTTATATTAAAAAAGAAGTATTTGGAATTGAATTCTAGTTTTATCAAATGTGTAATCCATTTCATGCATGTTGATGATCATGAGATAGGATATACCTTATGTATCTGATTGGTTTTATTTAATTTATTATTAACATAAATTGTTTCCATGTGTGCCTTCTCTCCTCATTATTATGTAGGGCCTGCATTATCATGGCTCCTTTCATTAAAACCCATTTCCCTCCTCACTTATGTGTGAGTAAAAGGCAAATGTAATGGATAGAGCTCCCATGATAGTTTAGGAAGTTTGATTTCAGAGTTGTGGTGAAACCAATCCAATGAGATAGTGAGGGGGAAAGGTGAGAAGATGTAAACACAAACCTCAATTGGTTCAAGGTGTTTCTACCCTAGGTCAATGGTTATTTTATCAAGCTCTAGTTAAACTGACCATTATTATAAGATCTTGATCATACCCTTTTTTTATTTCTATAACTCGCATAGTTATTTCATTATGGTTGTATTGTCATGATTACATGATTAATGAATTAACTAGAATTCAATAAAGATCTAAAATAAACCTACTTATGAGTAAATATTATCTAAGACATGGTTAATCAATTATGTAATACCTATTAATATTAACAAGCATGTGATAAATATAATAATTATAAAATTACCCATAAATGATAAAAATCCATCAACAAAATGTTATGTCGGTATAGAATTAAAATACTTCTATTAGAATTGAACCATAGTTCAAAGTTCTTGATTATCCAAATATGGGGTGCTATCAATTATTGGGGAATTATAATTTGAGTTTTTGGGTTTACTTGACTTAGTTTATATCAAGGGTTGACAGCCAATGTAGTACTTTGTGTTACATAGAGGTAAAGGTTGAGGAAATCCAAATTAAGGATTTTTTTATTGGGGGTGTCCGCTCAACTGATCAAGGAAATGTGAGTTAATGCAGTTTGAATTTTGAATTCCTACCTGAAACCCTTAAAGTTTCTTGACCAACCAATATTTAGGTAATGAAAAGGAAAATATGGATCCTTGACACTAGTATTTTCAAGCAACATGATATTCTGAAGCCAATGATGAGGGCTATTGAGTTTCGATAAAATAGCGGGAGACTAATAAATATAATATTTATTTATTTTCCTAAATTTTATCAGATAAATAACTAAATCTCTTCTTATATTATTTTTAGAAACATCATTAAAAATTACATCAAACAAATCATTTCAAGCAATACTTGAGAAGGAAAAACATCTCACTAACACTAATTTTGTGAATGAAAAAGGATCCTACGTGTCATCCTTCTCCATGAAAGGAAATTTTGTGTGATTGGTGAACCTTTACCAATTGTGTCTGTAAATTAGGAAAGTGATAAAGAGCTATATCATTATGATAAACATCTGAATGATGCTATAGATTTTCGGTGCTTAATGCTATCATCCATTTACTGCAATCTTTTAATGCAACTAGAGGATATGGATTCCTATAGAATGATTTATCACCATTGGGATCTCTATCAAGAGAAGGTTATACAGGATAGGTATGAGATCTACAATACATTTTTCATGACTATAATTAGAGAGTTTTTACCTAATGGGACTCATTCATTCAATATTATAGGGTATATTTAATGCCCTGTCATCCTACAGATTAAATTCCCATATGAGTTTTATATATATCTCATAATTTCATCACTAACCAAGACCTTCTTCAAATTTATTATTAATTATAATATGTGCAATAGTGAGAAGAGTCATTCAGAACTTCTTCCCATTATTTTTCAAGTGAATAAGGACATGGGTTGTGATAAACCTATGGTCCTTATAGGGAATAAAAAAATGTAGATCAAGGAAAAGGATCCCAAGACTAATAAACATTATAAATATCATGAGAATTACGCTTCCAAGAAGGGGAATATCGATAGGCAGGGCAAGGAAAATGAGGTAGTATGTTTTCCATGTGGAAAGATAGGCCACTAGAATATGAACTACATCCAAAAGTAAGGGGAAGCTAATGGTGCATTCGTTATCAAGAGAAATCTTTCCATTTATACACATTGGGTATTAGATACAACTTGTGGTGCTCACATCTGTATCCAAATTTAATAACCATGTAGATTTCAGAAAATTGGTAGAGTGGTGGATCTGGTAGATTCAAATGGTGTGAGGATGGCTACTCTGGCCATTAGTGACTACCACCTCTCATTGCCAATAGGAATAATTATTATTTTGAAATATTGTTATTATGTACCTATGGTTACGAAGATCATAATTTCTGTATCATGTTTAGATATAGATAGGTTTATTTTCATTTTTGGAAATAGATGATGTTTCTTTTATAAGGAAAAGATATTTTATGGTATGGAACATTTAATAATAGTATTTATGTATTAAATTAATAAAACCAAGTTTTGTCGATGGATAATGATTCATGTTCACATGACTCACATAACACCAGGTTATTGCATTACCATCTTGGTCATGTAAATGATAAGGTTTTGAAAAAGATATGTTAAGATTGATATTTAGAATATTCTGAGCTAAAACCACGTGATTTATTCAATTCTTATTTACAAGGGAAAATGAACGACCACCATTCAGTGGATAGGGTGAAAGGGTCATATAAATTATAGGATTGCCACACACTGATGTCTGTGGACCACTTATAGTAGAATCTAGAGGTGTATATTCTAGCTTCATAAATTGTACTGATGAATTTAGTATATATGTCTATGTATACTTAAAGAGGTATGAGTCTGAATCCTTTGATAAATTCATGGAATTCAATAATGAGGTAGAGGATCAACATGGTAAGAAGATAAAGAATCTTCGATCATATTGAGATGGTGAATATCTTAACCAAGAGTTCATTAAAATTATATGGTAGTTTGGGATTCTATCTCAACTCAATCCACCATATAAACCATAGTGGAATGGTATTAGTGAAAGGAGTAATTGTACTTTTTAGACATTTAATGGTTAATGATGAGTTATTCATATATGTAAATATCCATTTGGGGATATGCATTACAAACTACAGAATACACATTAAATGGAGTACCACCTAATGTGGGAAATGTAATTCCCTTTGATCTATGGAGTGGAAAGAAACTCATTGTATCACATTCACATGTATGGGGTTGCGAGGTGTTTGTTATAGATTTTTCAGAAAATAAACTAGCACCACAGCACACAAAGTTTATCTTTATTGGGTGCCTTAAGGAAACCAAAGGATATTACCTATAAAACCCCTCTCAAAAAAAGTGATTTTCACCAAACAAGATATATTTCTTGAGATGGAGAAGATCCTAAAAAGGATAGTGGAAACAAGATTTATCTTAATGAATTTTATTCTCAGGATACACTGGAGTTGGTACAAGAACAAGTTCCATGGGTCCCTATGGAAGAAGTAGTTCCTCAAATACAAGTATTGGATAGCAGCATAAGAGGCATAAGAAAACCAGAGAGATATTGTTTTAAAGTCACCAAGCATGGTGACTCAATATTGGTTGATGATAATGAACCTCTCTCTAATAAAAATTAATTAGAGAGCATTGTAGCTATAATATGTCTAGAGGCTATAATTCTAAGATGGATTCTATGTATAAGAACCAGATATGGGTTTTGGTTGATGCACCAGTTTATCTAAAGCCTATCAGATATAAATGGGTATTCAAGAAGAAACTAGACATAGAAGTTAAAATAAGTAGTTATAAAGAAAGGATACAGGATAAAGTGTTTAAACTAAATCAATTATTTACTTTTATGAAACCTTCTTTCTAGTTTCCATGTTGAAATCAATCAGAATCAAACATGCTAAAGTAGGTTACCATGACTATGAAATTTTGAAAATGTATTCCAAGACTACATTTCTTAATACGAACCTTATAGTAGATGTCTATATGACACAACCAGAAGAGTTTGTGACACTAGGTGCTACCAGAAGGATTTTCAAGTTTTAGAGATCCATTTATGGATTAAAGAAAGCAACTAAGTCATGGAACATTTGATTTGATGAATCCAAACAAGAATTTGGTTTCATTAAGAATGAATGTAAGTCTTGTTTTTACAAGGGGTTTAGTAAAAATGTATTAATTATCCTAGTAGTATATGTTGATGACTTATTACTTATTGGAAATGACATACCAGTCTTATAGTTAGTTAAGGACTGGTTGAAATAGTGCTTCTCCATGAAGGACTTATGTGAAGCAGCCTAAATTCTAGGGATCATGATCATTTGTGATCATTCTAAGAGGCTTATCGGAATAAGTCAAAGTACTTGTATTGTACATATAGTAAGAATATTTAGAGTGGAATAATCCAATATAGGATTGGTTCTAGTCTCACATGGTTTACATCTTTCTAAGAAAATTTGTACCCAGACACAACAAGAGAAAGAGATAGTGTATAATATCTCATACACTTATGTGATAAGATCAATCATGTACATCATGTTATGTACTAGAAATGATGTTTCCTATTAATTGATCATGGTAGGAAGATATCAATTAGATAAAGGAGAAAAATAATGGACTACAATTAAGGATATTCTTAAGTATCTAAGATGAACTAAGGATACGTTCCTAGTGTATGGAAGAGACGAAGAGCTATTAATCAGGTGTTATACTGGTGTTGGTTTTCATAAAGATAAGAATAATATGAAATCACAATCAGGATATTTTTTGTCTCAATGTAGGATAGGTGAGTTGGAAGAGTTTAGAGCAGCCAGTTTTCTCTAATTCTACAGTAGAGTTTGAGTATATATCGGCTTCTGATGTAGCTAAAGAATCCTTTAGGATTAAGAACAATGTCCATTATCTTGATGTGTTACCTAGGAGTAAAGACCCTATAACATTGTATTGTGATAATACTACAATGGTGAGTCTTGAAAAAGATTCAAGGTCACACCAATAGACAAATAATTTAATTTTCATGTATCACCTCTTGAGGTATTTCTTTCAGAGGGTTGAAGTTGTAGTGATCAGAGTACCCATAGAAGAGAACACTATGGCCCCATTGAATAAATTTCTATCTCAACATAAGCATGAATATCATGTGAGAGCTATCATACTGAAGGTTTTTAGCAGTTGGCTCTAGTGCAAGTGGGAGTAAGTTGGAGTTGGTTCCCTAAAACCAACATCTATGTAATTTATGATAAACATGTATTCAATTTTTTAATATTAATCAACTTATTATTACATAATGATTGTACTTCTCTGTGACATAGTATATGAAAATATCCTAAGAGTTGTTTTCTCACTAAAACGACAAGGAATTTTCCCACTGTGATGAGAACCTGGAAGTGCTATGACACTATTCTTGAATATTTGTTCTATGTCTGGATGATATAATTTGAGGGACACAAAAGATATAGGCTATCAGGGGTGGAGACTCATAGGACTATAAGGAACTTCTCATGGTGTACTCCCTTGGTAAAATCCAGTAGGATATTATTAGAACAACACCAGTAAGTAGGAAATCCACATTTATAAGTGGCATTGAATGTAATTATTTACAAACGTGTGTATTGGTCCGTAGACTTTAATATTATTATTAATGAATATTATGAGTCACATGCACTATTTTATTGATAAAAACTGTGATGATGGATGTTCACAGTGAGGTAGGATACATTGGGTGTGTCTAGAGTAATATTGTATTAATGAATAATGCCAAAAAGGATTTATCCCTTCTCTTCATTAATAGAAGTTAATATCTTAGGCCCCTTGATGGAAATGATATATCTTAAATAATTACATGGTCGTGATGTTCTATAAAAAAGTTCTATTTACATTAATTAAAATAATACGATATTAAACATATAGGTTGATGGCATTGTCATACAAGCTGCTCAATTATAGATATTGTGACAAAGGTATTATATTACCGGATAAACATTTGTATTAGGTAACATGTCATTGTAGAATTAACTTCTTTCTCTCTGGATTTATTTTTAGTTTGTTAGATGATAACCTTGGAATTTATGTTGGTTCACCTAATCCCATTTTGAAAGAGGCCTAGAGGGTCACACACAATTTGTATCATGAATCTCATTTAAATAATGTGTTATTTATTATTTACTAGGTTGAATAAATATTATTCCCATATGTTGTTTAATAATTATTCATGTATGAAAGATCGCATTTATTCCATCACCAGTTATTCGAGAGAATATATTGTGAGAAGAATATTTAATAAATTGTTATTTTTTATTTAGTGAATATAATATTCATTTATTTGTCGGTGAATAATGTAGTTATATTTATTTAATAAATAAAAAGACATTATTCAAGGCCTAATAAATATTGAAGTGGAATGGAAAACCAAGTTAAATGGTCCGGTGAGAAATAATGATTTTAAATATTATTTGATTAGATAATATTTAATTATAATTTCCATGTTAGGAAAAGGTTGAGAAATAATAATATTATTATTACTATTTGACACGGGGTTTTTCTATGATTACAAATACTAATTCAGGGAACCTGTGAAATTATTTTATTATAAGCCTAGTAATATAAATACCCAATTATGTTACAAAAAAAATTTTGAGGAATCCTCTCAAAACTAGAGAGCCATATTCTGAAATAATGCTCATAATAATGGAGAGAAATCTTTGTCCACATGATCAAGGAGAAAGATTTAGAAGCAATTCTCGAGGCAATCAAGATGGATGAAAAATGAGCAGGGATCTTCTGTGATAGAATCCAAACACTCCTTCAGCGATGTCTGGAGATTTTTGTAACAAGTGTGGATCACTAATAGTGGAAATATACACTTGGTTTCTACAACGCAATGATGGTGCACCTCAGATCAACCACCAGATTCATCAACTAAGTAAGAATTATTTAGAGGCAATTCTTATTTAATGAAACTAAATATAAATAATATGTGTTGATCTACTCTCTATTGGTTCTAGTGTGATTAACCTTGTATGATCTCATTGATCAAATATTTGGATCATGACATTCATCATCGTATAGGTCTAAAATTTATCATCAATCATGTCTAAAAGAAAATTTGAGAATCATCCTTCCAATGATTTTACTGTGCTCACAACCTACAATTTCACCATTTTTTCTGATAAAAATGATAGATTTTTTGATGAGGGAATCATGGAGAGTTTTAACACAACTTTGGTTGAACCCTATACCGTATTTTTATTTCAATTGAGTTTCAATTTTTGTTATTTTTTTTGAAATTAAATATCGATATCGATTAGATATTTATTAAGAAAATAGACATCTTACTATTCTTCTTTAATGTGGGGATCATTTATGGTGAGTATGATTTATTCTATGAAAAGTGTTTTTCTCCATGAAATGGTTAGCATTTCATGTTGTTTTATCACTCAAAAATAATTGGACATATAATATGTGGTGATTTTATCATAAGAAACCACATCCTTATAATGATTTCTATATAAATTCTTGAGATATGTCTAACCAGATACTCAATATCTAGTGCCTCATATGAAATTCAACCCATCTTTTTAATAAAATAGCTTTTTTTTTGTATTTCTTCCATTCCATTATTTATTTATAGTTTAAATAAATTTTTTACCCCTATTTTGTCTCACATTGGTTACTGAAATATCCCTAGAAAGCATTGAGAGTTTTAGTGTCATTTGAACACTAAACTGGTTAATTGATACTTTATCTACTATATGGAATTCAATTATTTGTATATTTTACTTATAGGAATCAAATTAGAACAATTTTTGATTATTTGGAATGTATGAGGGGATACCATAACTACATACTACCATCTACTATAATGGGAAATCTATATATTGTAAATCTAATGTTTTGGATATTTTTTAAGGCTTTTTTAGACATCACATCACAACTGCATATTGAAGCCTCAACTCAATGGTGTTTCTTCTAATTGTTATTTTTTATTTTTTTACTTTTACTTTTGAATGAAATATTTAATCTTCTTCATTTTTTTGACATTTATTTATGCTGGTAAAAAATTATTTCATGTTGAGATTTTGATTTTCATGTTTTTAGATTTTGGAGTGCTTATTCTATTATGCCAGTTTTATATAAAATATAGATTTTTGGATATGTTGGAATGGAAAGAGAGATTACTGTTATAACCTAAAGTGTGAAATCTATAGAAGTGAAAAAAATTTTATGGATTATTGAAAAAATTAAAAACCATATAATTAGTCATTGAAACCATAAATTATAGATATACTATCTAAAACCTTGAACCATAAATTATTAACTTCAACATTTTTAAAATTTAAATCTTGAATGTTTACACATAGAGCTTAAACCCTTTATTCATAATAATAAATAATGATATATAGACCTAAAATGATACTATTAAACATATTCAAGTCTTTACGCATGTATCTAAATCCAAACAGTGGATTGAAAATGTGCCCTATAGTTTAGTCGAAGCCCCAGAAGATGCTGGTGGACTACCTAGGGAGATTCACCCTGGAGGAAAGGTGAAAAGTTCTTATATAGAGGGGTCATACTCCTTGAGTTTCTACAATGTAATGTAATTTATGGATTCTCAGTGGAGTAATGTAATCGCGAAGAACGGACTATCAATTAGCCTCTTCCATTTCCTGAATACACACAGAAGGTGTAGCGCCATCTTCATGGGGAGGAATGAGAGAATCTCAAAAACAATTTTCTCCAGTAGATTTTTGTCACCACTGAGGTACCTACAGTCACCATCCATGAAATATCTATCTGGTTGTAGGGTAAGAATCTTTACCCACTCTGATTCACACAAAAAAATAGAGAAATCAAACACAAATAGAGGGAAAAATGATTTGTGTGGTTTGGTTAGATGACCTTTGTCCAGATAGAATTTCATAGATTTCTTATTCAAACGAGGATAAAAAGTTTAAAAAAACCCATATATATCCCTCTTCTATCTTTTTGAATCTCACTCAATAGCACCACACATATATATTAGTGGATTCACGAGAAAAAAAGGTTGTTTCATGTTTTCTTGGGGTGATAACCAACTCCTCGAGACTTATTCTTCTTGGGAAGCCACTAACTGATAAAAGCATGTTTCCAGTAGTTGGTCATCAAACGCAGTCAACCACTCCTATTGTAGTCTTCTTCGGCATCCAAAAATCATGAGGTAGTGATATTATTGTCAAAACTCAACAGCCTCCACGTTGACTAAAAAATATCACCATCTGGCCGCTTAAACAAATCATCATATAACTGAAAAAAAATTCGTACTACTACTGAAACAGATCATTCTTCATGATGCTTCCCTCTCGATGCCTATAGGAATCACAAGTTTGAGTCATATTGATTAAGTCAAAATGATGTTGTAACTTGATCCATGTAGTATCTTTCTTGTCCTTCAAAGGAGGAACAAGATCCCATATCATATTCTAATGTAGTGAATTCATATCTTCTTCTCTAATAGACTTCCACTTGTTCATTTCTTTGCTATCCAAAACATCTTGATAACAATCTAGAATACCATCTCTAACAACAAAAAGAAAATAACTAACCTATTATCCATTCCTAGAAGGGCATTGTATAATCCTTCATGTTCTAAGAGTTGTGATACCCTTATATGATGTCACTTCTCCATATGTAAATGTCTCGGCATTCAAATAATACAATGAACCTTTTTGAATACCTTTTATAACAACAAGTGCACCACATAAAACATTTATGGATCCATATTCAATGCGTTTCTGTTAACCATGCTTATCCAAAACTCCATGCAATATGAGGTTCTTAACCAATTTTGGTACATATCTCACATCTATAAGGCATTGATTTGTACCATCATGCATCTTCAACCATATTGTTCCAATACCTCTCGTATGGAAAGGGTGGTTATTTCCCATAAGAACCAAACCATCATCAGTCTCATTGAGGTTTGAAAACCAAACATGATTCCTGCACATATGGAATGACCAACTTGAATCAAGAATCCAACATTCTGAATGGTTGAACGTCGAGAAAAAGAGGAAAATATCTTCATAATCATTGGTTATTTGTAGATTATTTGCCTTTTATTTCCCAATTTTGGTACAATCCTTCTTCCAACGTCCTTTTTCATGATAGTAGGCACACTCATCTTTCATCGGACGTCTATAGTTGGACTCTCCTTTAGACATCAACCATGATTTATCTCTTCTAAATCTTCTATATTTTCTGTCAAATGACCTTCCTTTAATTTTCATCAATCCCTCCAATGTGGAAATACAATGGTCATATTTTTCCTTCCACCTATAATCATTGTTAACTAAAATATTCTGAAACATCAACAAATTTCACCTCATCCTTAACATATAGCAGTGTTCAAGTAATTTGATCGTAACTCTCCAATAGAGAGTTTAACAACAACAGAGCCTTATCTTCATCTACAATTGTTACTTTAAAACTTTTCAAATATGCCAGGATTTTTTTAAATGAATCAAGATGCTCAATCATTGACATACCATGCATGTACTGAAATATGAATAGGTTCTTTTTTAGATACAGATGGTTTTCAATTATTTTGGCCATATACTTATTCTCTAAAAAACTCCACAAACGTTTTGTAGTGGTCTCTCGCATGACACGATGTTTTTTATCTTTAGCCAAAAAAATCTAGATCATACCACAGGCTTGATGATTTAGTCACTTCTAGTCACCATTGGAGATGTTTATGGGATTTTATTACAAGGGGATATCTTACTCATATTGTGTTAGAATATCCAAAACTTCACATTACCACAGGCTGATGTTATTCGTGCCATCAAACTTCTTCCCCTCGAATTTTGTACTGGACACCACACTTATATGTCCGGAAGTATTTGCAGTACTGGCATGTGTAGCTTGAGCACACTCCTGGGGATCCTATGGTGGTATAGAACTTATTTCGGTTTCAGTATTCTCCATCACAAAAAATAGTTATGAAATTAAAAAAAACAGACACCACTAATGAATCCATAATATTCAAAAATTATAAAAATGACTATTTAATTTTCCAAATCTGATCCAAAATGAAAACAAAATCCCAAGTATATTTTTTCAAAAATAAAATACTGAAAAAATTCCAACTCAATTTTTTTAATTTCCCCAAAGTTTCTCATGCCACCCCTTATAATTTAATGATTTTATCCCATTTTTTTACCACCACTTCTAAAATACAAAAATACAAAATCTTTTTTATATCATTTGAAAAAATATAAAAAAGGTTCCCTCCACCTAAAATCTTCAATATGTGTGACTGTTCTTTTTAAAAAATTTCAATCACTTATTTATACCCTCACCTCACATGGAAACCACTTTCTTTTATACCGTTATGTTTATTCCACCTCCCTTATTCCTTCATTCATATATTTTCTCACACTGACATTCAGATAACATAACCAATGTAGAGTAGGGAAGAAACATCAAACTAGGATTTGATGAACAGCAGTGATGATGGGATACGATGTGGACAACAAGACTAGATAAGCAACAACGCCCAAAAGAAATTGTAGAGGCATGGACTGCAGCAGTTTTAGATGTGTGGAAAGTGGGAGTATGTTGAGGGGCAGATCAGATTCGAACACTAGCTTCCAGTATGAAGTGATGACAGTAATATAGAAGCACATTCAACCACTAAGATGCGCAGACAGCATATGTGATTTCCTCTAGGGATAATTTAACTCACCTTTTGATACAACTTTGTAGGGGGAAAAGCCTCACAAACTCTGATTTGCACACAAAAAAGATAAATCATTCACAAATAGAAAGACACATGATTTATGTGGTTCGTTTGGATAACCTATGTCCATGGGGAAGGCAGAAAATTTATAATTTAAAGGGGGAAACGATGTTTGAAAAATACTGCAAATATCTCTATTCTCTCTTGTTGAATCTCACAAAACTGCACCACACATATATAGTAGTGGATTCAGAGGAAAAACAATGGTTGTTGTGAGTTTTCTCTTAGTTGTAACCAACTCTTTTAGGATTTTTCTTCTGGGGTGGCCACCATCTACTAAAGCATGTTTCCAGAAGCTAGTTATCAATGGCAGTCACCCACTCCTATTGCGGTTTTCTTTATTATCCACTAACCATGAGGTAGTGATATTATTGTTAAAACTCATCACTGGTTTGGGATTGAGATATATGAATTATAGAGAATCCCATAAAATTAGGAATATCATTAAAAATATTTCACTTCCCAATATATTCTATAAAACGATAAAAAAATAATTAAAAATTCAATATCTTCTAAAAATACTCACTTTCCATTATTTTGTTGGTTTTTAATAAATTTAGATGTCTATTTTTTGATTCACACCTTTTATATTTATCATTGGGAAATTAAATTAACGATATGTAAAATCTAATAATTAAAATTAAAATTATTAGTCTTGAAAACTCATTAATTTTATACTTTTGAATAATTTTTTGACCCAATTTTATTTTGACATTTCTGGTGAAGAAATATATTTAATTTAGCATCTTACCAATAATAAATGTATCTCAACCCTATATATATATATAACTATACTCTATAAATTATCTCTAATGTTTTATTTTAATAATAATCATATTGCAACATGTGTAAAAATCTGAATTCACGCCATTAGATGAAAAGGAATAAAAAACCAACAATTGTCATATTTTTCTCAAATAATCGATTATACCCTTAGAGGCGTACAACTCATCAATAAAAATTATTGGAAGAACATAATTTTAAAAATTTATGAAATTATGAAATGTGAAAAAATAGATAAAAACTAACGATTTATTTCTAGAAAAATTTTAAAACAGTGAAATATTTTTTTATTTATAATTAACTATTCAATAATGGAATCATACTAAATAGAACATCCCAAAATCATAAACATAAATAATTAAAGATATTAAACTAATAATAAAGGATAAAATCAAGCCGGATATAATCAAGATATACATAGAGTCTCAAATTAAGGCCACAACCATAATTCCAGTCAGATATTTCAATAAAGACTTCTTGTAACACTCACCTAGGGGAACTCACTCCTCATTTATTTCAAACATTGATTTTGCTTGTAGAACCCCCCAGTTTTGTGTACATGACTCTTTATTTATGTATTTTTAGAATAAATAGTGATCGGTTAATGTTTTGGGAGGTTCGATGGAGTTTTTGAATGCTTTGGAGGATTTTATGGAGGTTCACATTTTGAACATGGTTAATTCAAATTATGCACCACATCTAGGAAACCATGTGACTTGTGTTATAGGAGGGAAACTAGAACCACATTATTGGTGCATGATTTGTTCAATCCATGTGGATACCTAAGGGAAACTATCCATTTTTTAAGAGGGAAAAGCATGGTTGGTTTACAGTTTGTCTAACATTGTGATCCATCCATGAGAGGGGTTGGCTTGAGACAGTATCACCGCATGGTTGGTCCATGGTTTTTAAAACCATGCAGTGTATAGTCGGAAGCAAGAAATTTCAGGATCTAATTCGAATTAGATCCTTAATCACTTTATTTTCCTATAATTATCCCATATCATGAACTCATTTTGATCCCATGGATTGAGAGGCAATTCCATTCAATATAGGAGAAAGTTTTACATGATTCAAAGCCCGTTGGAGATCCAGATTCACTGGTAAGTCTTTGTTCAAGATCATTATTCTAAGATTTATTCTCCACATCTTTCTAGAAACCTTATTTATAATATTTTTTTGATTGATCCACGTTTCTTTTTGTGAATTTTGACGTTTTATGGTTGGATCTATTAAAGGAAAGGAAATATAATCTCATATATAGAGTCTGGTGGTGTCGTTCTTCGCATTCACCAACATTTGTGTAGTATGTGTCTTCTATTTTGATTCCACTTGTTTAGAACAAGAAGTCTGGGTTTTAAATTTATTTATTTCTTGAAACTATTTGGAAACACTCATGTGATTCTTGATTGAAACCTATTTTGTGATGCTTTGTGGAAATTTGGAATGTTAATGGTATTTGGAAAATTCTCTCGAATGATAATTTTTAAGTGATCATATTAAATTTATGAATTTTTTTCGATTCATGGAAAATTTTGGTTGAAATGTTTTAAAGAAATAAAGGTTTTATGTTGAATATATTTGAATGAATTTTTTCATACATTTTGGTGTGGTTTCATTTTCATTATACAAGACCATGTTGAAGGGGCACATGTTATTGGGGAACTTGGTATTGGTTACCTTGTGACAACTTAGTAGATCTTCAAGCTACCACTCATATGTATGGAATTGTCAACTGGGCATGCATTTTTGCATGTGTGGATATGTTGAATCATGTATTGGGTATTCTAAATGGAATTGATAATGGTTTTAAAGGATTTTTTTACTTATTTTCATATAAAAATGTTTTTAATTTGATGTAAACTATTTTAAATTTAATTTAAATTGATTTATATAAATGTTATAACATGTTATTTCCTAGTGACATGAGTTGGGAAGTCATTGGGGAAGTCTTACAGAGTTTAGACTCAACCCCTACTTGGGAAATATTGTTAATTTTTATATGTGTTTTATTGAGACACATGTAAAGACAAGTTATCTATGTTCTTTAGTGATTCTTCTTGATAACATGGGCATGGCTTGTTGATTTGGAGCATGGTGTCTGTTGGAATTTTTTTATGTCTTAGGTGTCTTTAGGTTTTGTTATAATTGACTCATCTAGTCATGTCACTTGGTTTCTATTTGTACTCAGATATGGTTGTTTTCCTGGTTATGTTGAGTTTGTTTTTTGTACTCATTAATCATATAGAGGGTTTTTTATTATTATCTTTTGGTTTAGATATTTATCTTTTAAAGGGAAAATCATCCCCTAAATGTCCTTGAGGATATTGGAATTTATTTATAGCCTTTGGTCTCCTGGGTATTTAACCTAAGGTCATTAACACTGACCACATGTTCCTAATATAATGGGTGAGGGATTGGTTGTTACAAATGGTATCAGTTTTTTGGATCCTTGGGCATCTGTTCTCTTTAATAAAGAAGTGGGAAATTGAATCAGTCTTGATAAGTTTTAAAATTTCTTGGGATTATATAAATGATATATTATTTTCAAAACATGAAATGTAGCACATAAAAAGGTATATATAACATCTCTATGCAGAACATTGAGTTACCAGGTTGTTTGGGTGCATACGTGTATTAAAGACACTTCTAGGTGAGTTGTCACCTCATCAGAATGGATTTTTCTGATGAGAGATGCATGATATGCATTGGTAGTATGACTTTCCTCTACGAATACACTATTCACTATTGAATTAATGATTTATGGGAATGGTGAAAGTTGATGATTTTTTAAAAATGTTAGAAATGTTTTAAATGGTGAGATTTTGATTACGCTTTATGGTGGTATTTTGAAAATGATTAAAATGGTTTATTCTGGATATACATGATTGTGGAACTTGTTGAAATTGTAAATTGTAATATATAAGCCTTCAGTTTCTTGTTAGTGAGACTAAATGGAGTTACTTTTGGTTATAGTGAATGGAACTATGTAGGAACCATAAGAACCAACCGAAAATAATACCGAGAATGTGGTTCCACCTAAGACACAATTAAATTAAAAGTTGGTCCATATTATTATCCATGATTTTAAAACCACAGATATAGGAAATAGAAATGATGAACCCAGACATGTGGATAATTCAGTTTAGTTCCAAAATAAGAATCTACACATCATTCGGAGTGATTCAAAGATACAAAAAGTAGAAGCATGGTTTAATAAGATGAATCAACACTATTATTTCTTTGAGATACTAGTAAAGTTGAAAGTGAAATTGGTGATGTTTGTGTGGGAGGATCTATCATGCCATTGGCGGGATTTAGAATTTCAGACTAAATTGGACCAAGCCATGACATGGGAGTATTTTGAATAATTTTTTAATAAGAAATTCAATTCTCACATGTCCAACATTTCTAGAAAAATCAACTTATTCATCTTGAGGCATGAGAATCTCTCAGCAATAGAGTATGTGGACAAATTTTTGAATTTTTTCTACATTGAAATGGAATTTGCTCCAAGTGCTTCCTTGAAGGGACATATTTTTTATTCAAGGTTGAAACCATATATTCTCCCAAATATTTTTATGATTTTCATAATATAATATATAAAAATGGTTAACAGATATGTAGTATCAGAAAGAGAAATCTTTGGAAACACAGTTAGAGGAATCATGTTTATTCCTAAGGGAACAGGTGGGAACTCCAATGTTGGAAACAAGTGGAGGATGCAAACCTATTATCAAGGGGGTTGTATATCTCAATATAATATTATGGGATCAGTTAACATTCCTCCATGACTGAAGAGAAATCTTGGAATTTTTCAGTGTAGCTTTTTTTGCATATAGAGCGATATTTTAAGGAACCACCTAGGGAATATCATAATTGAAATCATATGGGCATCTTCAGCACTATTGTCAATATGATCCAAGGATTGGTTCTAGGGATACATCTCTTGTTTCATAGAAATTTCATGCTTCCATAGGACAAGTGAAGCAGAATAGATCTTGTCAGCAGAAATGAGTAAGACATAGGAATTATAGAAACACAATAACTCCTCAACATATGTAATATCAATAGGGCAATAAAGGGAAAATTGTAGTGAGTAAGAAGTTATATGGAACATGAAAATTATTATATATAATCAATCGAGACTATCAATAGTGATGGGTATGATTATTTTGAATTCAATCCATATGCAATCTTTGTTTGATATGGGTTTGTCCCACTAATTTATTTCTTTTCATGTCATTGATATGATGGGTTTACATGTGGATATGATGCCAATTTTTAAATCCCAATACATTTGGGACAAAGAGATTGTCGATCCTTGGAATGTGAATCATGTTTGATAACAATCAATGAGACTAAGATGGTGTGATATTTTTCTATGGTAGAGATAGATATATATAACTTGATTCTTCTAATGGATTGGTTGATGAACGTTGAGTCCCATATTGATTGTTATACATGATAGGTACATTTCAAATCTTCTAATGGGGTTAATAATATCATTAAATAAGCTTGGGTAGTGGATGCAAGAAGGGAATGACCCTTGGTAACGGTGGTTAGAACTATCTCTTACCAATTAATATTAGTTTCTTTGGCATCAAATGATGTGATTAGGGATATAGATTTTCAAACCATAGTACACCAGTTCCATGATCGTTTTTTTAAAAATTTCTCAGGTTTTCCAACCAAAAGAAAAGTGGAGTTTATGATTTATCTCCTACTTGAGACCACTACTATCTCAATTTCACCCTATCAGATGGAACCAATAGAATTGATGGAATTGAAATATTCGATGATAGAGTTGGAAAGTAAATGGTTCATCTGACCGAGCATGTCATTAGAGGAATTTGAAATTCTTTTTTGAATAAGTATGATGTAACTATTAGGGTTTGTATAGATTATCGTCAGTTTAAACAAGTTATTATAAATAATTTGTATCCTTTTCACACATCGATGACCTATTTGATCAATTTAGGGGATAATAGTGGTTCTTTAAAACTAAATTACATTTAGGATATAACAAAATGTAGGTTCATAAAGAGGATATTTTTGTCCTTGATAACTGCTAGCTGAATACTCATGAGGGTGTGAGTTGATTTCCTAAAATTTTTATTTATTTAAAACCTCCCACTTTTGATATAATCATTCAAATTCCTTTTTATTAATTAAAATAAGAAGTTTAAATTAAAAATTAAATGAATGATATCGAATTTTATAGATTTATAGTTGTTTAGGAAATAATAATACCCTGCTCCACTCCATCAACATTCTACTCCATGAGTTTTATGATTTTCACTATAATATCCCTTTGATCAAGGGCTCCTAATAGAGTAAAAGAATCTTTCTCTTAATAAAAAGGGCCAATAGTTTTTAACTAGGATTTCCCTTTACAAGACCTATGAATTATATTAATCACATTGTTATATTTGATTGTAAATATGATTGAATTAAATAAAACATTGAGAGAAACATTTCCAGCACACAATTGCAATCAGAAACTAAGTGTATATGAAGATTCTTCCTAACAATGTGATAGTCATCAAGGTATAGCTAGGGTTGATATTTTATACAATTGATAGATATGATAATCACAACATGAACATTATTGGTTTGAACTATGTATAGGTATCTAGAGTATTCATATGTTTGTAAGTTTTTTTATATGTGACTACTTATCTCCGCATCTCACTTCATGAAGTGACAGACTGATCCTTTTATGTCTCATTTTGATCATAAGAACAAGATAATCCTAATTGTTAATTGATAAACACAGTGATCTTGATGAGATAGAAAATTATGGTTATGCATCTAATATTTACAAATACAGATATTACTTTTGATGTAGCTATATCACAAATATTTTCATTATTCGAATCATTCCATTCGTGGAAATTCATGTATATACAAATCATTACTTAAATGTAAAATCTAATTTTTGATTTTTTCTGAAATCATGAAATGACTTTTTGAGAGATTATCAAAGTAATCAAGGTATTATTCAATAGTTATATATTCAAAATATTTAAACTTGAAAAATTATTCATTTTAAGATAATATTCATTAAACAAAACAACTCTTCATCATAAGATAAATTTACTTGAAAATTATATATGATAATTTTATAGTGTAAGATAAAAAAGTTACAAAGATTTAATACTAATTTTATTCAACTTCTTTTGGATTTTTTAAGATATTTTCTTCTCATATATTCATTCTAACTAATATTAATTGACTAAATCAGACATTCTCTTCTTAAGATAAAGTCTTATTGAGTGGGATAAAATTTTAACACATTCTGATTTTGAAAAAACTGATGGTATTTATAAATTATCTAACATAAAAAATGTTTTCAGAGGTAAATTACTTCACCCATCCTAAGATAAACACTTGGATAAAAAGTGTAAGATATTTAATTTTTGAAATATACAATCTGAAACACTTAAGAAAAAAATTTAGAATAAAATTAGATATTTTTTAATAATAAAAACACATAAAACTGAGATATTTTGTAAAACAATACTCTATCTAAAAGTCTCTTTGTTAGACTTCACATGTTTTAATAATGTTTTAATGCCCAAAAATCATGTTTAACCTATCACAAGTAATGGTTAACATATCAAAAATCATGTATGAATCTTGTAAACTATGTTTAATCTTGTTCTACTACAATTTTTTGTTCTTATACTTAAGTCCAATCCATTCAGTGTATATTATTTCTTAAGACAGTTTACAGATATTTGGCTAAGTCTGTGACACCATAATCTTGCTACCAGTTTTATATTTTCACTATGTTTGTGACACCATAAGCTTGCTACTGTTTACATACTTTTGAAAAGGACCAGTAAATATTTCCTTACAGCTATTTCCTAGACACCATAACAAGACACCATTCATAATTCTAACAAAGGACTAGACCCTGTTTACCTGACATTGTAATCTTTCTACTGGTATAAAAAAAATTTAAGGACCAGACACAATCACCAGGATATCAGTTTCACATAACACAAATAATTAGATACCACAATATTTCAACCAGTTCCACAATTTAAAAAGGTTCAAACGTCGTTCTGGTGACCCCACTCAAAGGAAAAGGAGAATACATCGTTCCAAGTGGCATCGTGATTGTCTCACTATGACTGTCTCACTATGACTGTCTCACTATGACTATCTCACCGCAACTGTGACACCATTCCATACATAATCATTTTTCTGTCTATTTCAGTTTAATTTAAAAGTTATTTATAACAGTCATATTTGAGTCATTTAATGACACTGACATAATTAATTATTTTTTGTAGACATGTCACCTGATACTACAAGTTACGAGGTGTAGAAATCATGCTTCATGTTAGCTCCAACACATGCACCCGAAATAAAAAAAAGGAAAAGTGTGGTACTAGAGCACTAGAGTTCGAGCAGTGGATTGCATGCATAATGAATAGAACATCCATACATTCAGGAACACACTGATGGAAGAATACACAATTCCTACTAGCTATAAACAGAGAAGAACCTGCTATGAAAAATTTCAAAATCATCCATGCACCAAGTTTAAGTATAATAAGAGCATCTAATTAAATTGATAAATAGATCATGATACCCATGATACTATGTTTTCACAAGAGGACTCAAACATCACATATTATTCATCTTACAAGTTCAGAGCTTCATAGAATAACACTCAATGCATTTCTAGTCCTTTACCATTGTCTTTTCTCTACTAGGTATCGTTTTATTACTTTTCAAGTAGTGTGTGTGTGTGTATTAAATCACACTCTGCCACTTTTATTAAACTAGAGGATATATGATATCATCACTCAAATATCTTTCTATGCTTTTTTTCACCCATATATAATTTTGGAAATGTTCGTGTGTGGCTTGGTTGTTTGTTTTATCATATAGTACATTGGAAGATGTCTTGTGACCTAAACAGTCATGTGTACTATTGTTACTGCTGATCCAGGATTTGGATCAATGATTTGTATATATATTTCATGTTGGCATACGATCACCAAGTGGAGTGTATTAAGTCTCCGCTTGAGATTGAACCACTTTTTTTTATTCATTGTGTCTTTAAATTTAGTTGTTTTTGGTGGTGACTTGTATTTCAGAAAACTAAACTTTAAATTGATAGTTAATCTTGGATAGTAGTTATAACTACTTTTCCTTATTATATTAGTTTCAAAAGTTGTATCAGTATTTCATATTGGTATAAATGATAATTAATCAATCTTCTAAGAAACCATTTGAACAGTCAGATTCTTATAATTTAATTACCTTGATTAACTAGGTTGTTTGATTTTGAATTGGGAGAATTATTTTTTCAATAAATCATTTGAAAAAAAATATTATAGGAACTCAATTCACTACCCTCATGAGTTTCCTACTCTGACCAACATTTGGTATCAAATTAGTATTTAAAATCCCAAGTTTCAAAATATTTTTAATATGTTTAATATATTTTTCAACTGTGATTTTAGGTGTGTTTTGTGGATATTTAAAATTTTGTTAGATCTAAATTTATAGATCTTTAAAAGTTTATTATTTAGTATGGATAATATATTGGAAGTGTTACTACCAATAGACCTCCATTATTTAATTTAACAAATTGTTCATAATAGAAAATTAAAATGAGAATTCCCTTAAAAGTATGGGTTTTGAGATTTTGTATTCAATGAAAGATGAATATAATATTCCTGATACTCATAGGTATACTTGGGATAACCCAACTAAGGCTTCTTTCATAATAATTTCAAATCTCTAATTCCTTAAACAGTTATTTAGGAGATGAAGAGTTTAATAGAATTTCTACATGTAAAACATTCCATGAAATTTGAGATAATTTATTTTTTCACAAGAAGGAACCTATACTGTTAATGAATGCGACATAATGCATATACTATTAGAAATTATAACATTAAAATTAATCCTTATGAGCCTATTTCTAACATGTATATTAGGTTTAATGAGATTGGGAATACAATGATGTGATTGGGACGAGTTGTTACATCCAAAGATCAAATTATGAGAATACATAGATGCTTACCAGAGATATGGAGAGGGACCTCTATCATAATTAGAGAATCATGTGATATTATCAACCTAAACATTAAAGATATTTTAATAATTTTCATGATGTATGATGAAGATTTAAAATTCAATAATTAAAAGGAAGATGAACCAAAGATAAAGTTAGTGGCCTTCAAAACCACTACTTCCAAATCTAATGAAAATGAAATAGAGAAATTATATGATCATGCATAAAGTTCCAATTGTGAACAATCATCACATGTTATTGATGATGAAATGTCTCAATTAGCGAGATGATTTAAGAAGTTTTATAGAAGAACAAATTTTTTAGAAATCCTAACTTCAATGGAATATATGATCACAAGGGAAATTGAAAGAAGGATTGGAAAAGAAGTGACAAATATAATGAAAGAATTTTCTATGAATAAAAAATAAAAGGACATATAAATAATGATTTTCCAAAGTTAAAATATAATAAGAGATATGAGGACAAAGATAGAAAGTATGAAAAGGTAATGAAGGCAACAATTAATGATTCTGAGGATAGTTCAATTGACTCAAGTTCTTTGCATGATGAAATGGCTGAAAAATCCAATATGTGTTTTATGACAAACAGATCTGAGGTAACCCTTAAGTCTCATGTACATAACTTTTATAATCCTAGAGATGAATCTGAAAATGGGGAAATTTTGACTGGTGAAAAATTGTTTGAATACTGCAACATGATTGAAGATACATGTAATAAACTAAAAGATAAATAAACATATTTAAAGAGATATCATTCCTTGACTACTACAATCAAATTTGATCTAACTATAGATAAAGATAAAAAATGTCCAATTACTCAAAGAGAACAATGAGCCTAAGTTATATAATGAGCAATTGAAAAGGGACTTAGAGAAAGTTACCAATGGAAAAAATACTCTTACACAAATTCTTAGTAAACAAAGCTCCCCTAGATTCACTACTATAATAGGTACCAACTTGGGGAAATAAATATCCCTAAAAACATGTTTGTAACTAAATTTAGAAAATCTATTTTTCTACCTAAATGTGAAAATAATGACGCTAGTTTGAGTTCTAGAAAGTCGTTTACTACCTCAAGTTTTTCTGGACCAAATAATGTCTATTTTTCAAATATGTCACCTAATGATTATAGGAAACCCATGAAGCATATGTGGGTTCTTAAATCACATATTACAAATGTTATTGTACCCAAACAAATCTGGGCACAAAATTCTATTTTTTTGGATTATTTTTTTGGAAAGAAGTTTGAATAGAACCTATAAAAGCTTATGTTAATTAGAAAGTGAATTTTCAAGACACATGATAGGATATTACTCATGCTTCAAGAATTTAATAATGATTTATTGTGGTAATATCACTTTTGGTGACAATACTAAAGATAATATAATTTTCTTAGGCCAGATTGGTAACTCTAACTCAGTTTTAAATTCGAAAGTACTTTTTTTGATGGATTAGAATATAATATGATTAGTATATCACAGCTATGTAATGATGGGTTTCATGTTAAATTTTAAAATTATGATTTTAATGATTTTAACATTAAAAATTAACTAATATTATCCCCTTTTATAAATGAATATTTTTATGTTGTTAACTTAGATTCCTTAGTTTCTCAAAAAATTTCATTCTTGATTGTTTTTCAAAAGCAGTATTGGCTTTGGTATAGAATAATAGGACACTGAAATATACAATCTCTAATAAAGCTCACTAGAAATGGTTTGTCCATGGACCTACCAAAACATGAGTTTCCAAATGATAAAGTCTGTAATCCTTATCAAAATAGTAAACAACACATAATCTCATTCAAAACAAAGAAATAAGTTTCAACTTATCAACCTCCCAAGTTGCATCACATGGATTTGTTTGGATCTTCTAGACTCTCAATTATTAATGGGAAGCACTGTGTTTATGTTCTTATAGATGAATATTCTAGGCATATATGGACTTACTTATTTTCTCACAAAAGTGAATCATTCTCTCATTTGACCAAGTAAGCTAGGACTATAGAAAATCTTAGTGAACATAGGATAAAATATCAAAAAATAGACCATGGCTTTGAGTTTGAAAACAATGATTTTGAATCCTTTTTTTTACAAAATGGGTATAGTTATAACTTCTCTATCCCTATAATATACAAAAAAAATGGTGTCGTACAAAAAAGAAATATAACCTTGTAGGAAGTTTTTAGAACAATTCTTAGTGAGTATGACATACCTATCTACTTTTGGGTTGAATCTATCAATACAACATGCTATATTATTAATAGAGTGTTAATTAGACCAATTATTAAAATAACACTTTATGAGTTGTGGAACAATAGAAACCCCAAGGTTAATTACTTCAATTTTTTTGGTTTCAATTTCTATATTCTTAATACTAAGGATAATATTGAAAAGTTTCCCTCTAAGAGTGATGAAGGAATTTTTATGGGATTTTCAATCTCTAGTAAAGCCTATAAAGTCATTAACAAAAGAACCAAATGTGTGGAAGAATCAATACATGTAAAAGATCATGAAACCGATCCACATGAACCAAAGACCTCCCTAGATAATCTTGAGGATGATATGTCAAATCTAGACATCAATGCTAAATCATCTGAAAATCTTAAAAGGGAATCTGTTAAAACGTTCAGTTTGGTAAATTCTCTAGATTCAAGCCATAATGAACCCAAACCAATTGAAGAATTTGAAATTACTATCCCTTCTTGTTATATATCCTCTATAACCCTTAAGAATCGTACTTTAAATGTTTTTTATAGATTTATAAAAAGTAACGTACACTAGATATTCTCTTATAAATCAGGTTGAACATCATGTTTTCTTATCATAGATCGAACCTAAAAAATCAATGATTCTATCAATGATGAATTTTGGGCGATGGCCATGAAAGAGGAGATAAATAATTTTTATATGAATAAATTTTGGAAACATGTTTATAGACCCAAAGACACCTTGACCATATAGACTAAATGGGTGTTCAAGAATAAAGTAGATGAAGCTGGTAACAAAGTTAGAAACAAAGAAATATTTGTTGCACAAGGTTATAGTCATGAAGAAGTAATTGACTATGAAGAAACTTCTACTCCAGTTTTTAGACTTGAAGCCATTAGATTACTGCTTGCATATGTTTCACATCTAAATTTCATACTATATTAAATGGATATCAAGAGTTCTTTCCTATATGGTTATATATTTGGGGATGTTTTTTGAACAACCCTTGGTTTTAAAAACCCTCACTTACCAAGTCATGTTTTTAAAATGAAAAAATCTTTATATGGTTTAAAGCAAGCTTTCAGTGCTTTGTATGATAGATTAATTAGTTTTCTTGTATCAAAGGATTTACAAAAGATATAGTCGATCCTACTATTTTTATATAAAAAAATCTAAAGATTTTTTATTTTTTCAAATCTATGTAGATGACATTATTTTTTGATCTTAAAAAAATCATTATGTAATTATTTTTCAAAGATGATGCAAAATGAATTTCAAATGAATATGATGGGTGAACTAAAATTCTTTCTTAGATTTGAAATTTTTCAGAATAAAGAAGGTATTATTTTAAATCATAGAAAATATAAAAAATATCTCATAATGAATTTTGGCTTAGATAGTAATAGAATTATTGATACTCCAATGATTACTACATGTAATTTGGGTCTTGATGAAAATGGTAAATGTATTGGTCAATGAACTTATAGAGGAATTATTGGAAGTTTACATTACTTAACATCTAGTAATCTTGATATTATGTGTAATGTTTTAATGTGTACACATTTTCATGAAAACCCCACAGAGTCTCATTTAAATTTTCTTAAAATAATTTTCAAATACCTCAAACATACAACCAATTTGGGAATATTTTATCTTTGAGGAAAATCATTTGATTTGGTTACCAATTCTGATGCTAGTTTTGTTGGTTGTAAGTTAGATAGAAAAAACACCTTTGAAACATGTCACTTTTTAGGAAAGTCTCTAGTATCATGGTGTAGTAAAAAGAAAAATTGTGGTTCATTATCTAATAACGTGGTTGAATACATAGTTTTTGATAGTTATTGTGCACAAATTTTGTGCATGAAACACACTTTACCAAATTAGGCATTTCAATTCAAACATGTTCCTATAAATTGTGACAATACAAGTGTGATTAACATTTCAAAGGATCATGTTTCACATTATTAAACAAATAATATTGATGTAATACATCACATTTTTAGATATTATTATCAAAAGGGCGATATCACATTGGAATTCATTTCCATTGAACATCATCTTGCAGATATATTCACTAAACTATTATATTATGAAATGATAAATTAAATCATACGTGAGATAGGAATGACAAGTCTTAAGTGAACTATTTGCTATTTTATATTTTATGGTTTCATGATTCACAGTTTCATAAGTTAATGTCTTACAGTTACTATCTCACACTTATGGTATTACAATTACTATCTCTCAGATTCAGTCTCATAATTTTTGTCTTAATTATACGATCACATCATTTGGAGTCACTCCATAATGATGACACCGTGACTACCTATTCCATTCTCATCGTAATGAATCTTATTTCTTTTTTTTATAATTCTTTTTCCTATTTAACTATATCAATTATTTTTTTATTTTATGCTATTTATTTGTTTTTTCAACTGTTGAAATCACTAAATGTTAAAAACATGATATTTTTCACTCCTCTCTTCACTCATGCTCCCCTCTCTTGAAACTGAAACCATTATCTCTAAAACCATTATTCATATTTCAACCATTTATCTTTCTCAAACCGACTTTTGATTCCGAAAATTAAGCTTCCACTACTACAAATACTGCTTTTATCAGCGCTAAAATGGCCTTTAACAGCACAAGAAAAGTGTTGTTAATGCCGGCGAAGATAAAGGGGGGGTCCCCTTTATCAGCGCTCAAAAATCACTGATAAAGACCCCTTTTATCAGTGTTAAAAAAAGGACTGATAAAAGACACCTTTTATCAGTTATTTTTTTAGCGCTGATAAAACTAAAAAAATTAAAAAAAATTAAAAAAATACTACCAATCTCGGGTGGGCTTTTTACAGCACTTGGGCCCCCCCCTTTTTATCAGCGCTTTGTTGCTCCTCCAGTGCCCTGCACGCACCGCCTACACCCTTTATCAGTGCTATCCCCTCTAAATAACCCTTTTGCACGTGCCCATGCCTCCACCCTGATTTGATCTCGAGACCTCCCCCCTGCGCACCTAAAGCTTTTGCCACTCCCCTATATTGATTTGTTCTCTTATTTATGATATATCTATCTATTTATATATCTATTTTGATATATTTATTCATATATTAATATATATTTATATTATTATATATAGTTATATTAATATATATTTATATTATTATATATAGTTATATTAATATATATATACTTATATTAATATATATATTTATAGTTATATTAATATATATATATATTTATAGTTATATTAATATATATATAGTTATAATTATATTAATATATATATATATAGTTATATTAATATATATATATATATAGTTATATTAATATATAGTTATATAAATATTAATATATTGGTATTTTAAATAAAATAGATATTAGTTATTATTTATATAAAGATAATATATTTTATATATAAATATGTTTAATTATTTATTTAAAAAATTAAATTTTTAGAAGTGAATATATAAAAAATATGTACATATAGTTATATATTTGATTATAAATAGCAGTGCATTATAAAAAAATATAAAATTTCAAAGACATAATATCAATATGAATGTAATACCTTGGAAAACATTCATTCCCCCACCAAAAAAAGCCAATAATACCCCCTTAAACGAAGCTAAAAATCCACCAAATGTTAAAAAAATCGGGGTACCCCGACTAAAAACTCAGTTTTAGTGGCCTTCTTGGCCTTTTTTGGCCTCTAAAAACCATGATTGGGATCTCCCCTTTCACAAAGATGTAGAGATCGTCACATGATTTGATTTGATATGTGGTAGAGCTCAAACGGACACCCAGATCAAAAGTTATGGCCGTTTGAAGTTCGAGTTGCGTTTTAAACATATTTTGGATCTTTTTTTTAATTTTTTTTATTTGTTTAGTCTTTAATTTGTTATTAAATGACAATTACTCCATAATAATTATAAAATTATTAATTAAAAATATTGTTTTAATTTTTTATAGGCCATTTTCACTAAATATCTTATATATTAAGTATATTAAGTGTAAATATATATTTATACTTATCTAAAATATATTTAAAAATTATATATTATATTTATATCAATATAACTATATTAAATTATTTATATATTAATATATTTTTTTTAATTTTTTTTAAGTCGAAACCTTTATCAGTACTTTTAAAAAAAAGCGCTGATATAGGCCCCCCTTTATCAGTGCTACTAAAAAAAGCGTTGATAATGGGGGTCCCTTTATCGGCGCTTTTTCGTTAGCGCTGATAAAGGGGTGGCGCAGGCCTTTCCCAGTTTTGTGGTAGTGTTCCTTCTTCATCGACTCCTAAGAAGCACAAGTCTCAAAAGAAAATAAAAAATGCTCAAGAAATAATGACTGAGGGAGTGCTGAATCTACGCTTTACTGATTAAATATTAGTGAAAAATAAAGAAGTTTGTACAATGTGGTTATTGATAAGAAAGTCCCTTGTCTGTAAATTATTGGATGAGTATGGATTCTTGTACTGGTTCACAAAAGACAAAATACCCATTTATCAGAAGTTATTTACTATTTTTTATTTGTATGTTCAGTTCTCGTTCCATTCTAAACATGACTTTGTAGTAAGAAGCTGTGTAAAATGTCAAAGGTGTACTTTTTCTTCAAGGTTGTGTAGTGTCTGCCTAGGAATACCTCATGAATTTATATTTTAGGACTACCAAATTGGTTCCCCTCCTCCAAAATATGTGTTTATCCTAGAAGAGTCTCTTTAAAATATAACAAGAAATAAGAAGAATAGAGGCTCAATTTCTAATGAGCTGGATAGTGAGACAAGACCATTTTTTATGTTTATTCAACATCTTATTTATACAAGGAAATGGGATTTTTATACCCATATATATCATGATGTGTTCTTGATACATCTTATGAAGAATGGGTACAATATCAATCTTTGTATGTATATTATACATCACATGTGTGAAATGATCAAGAGAACTAGAAAATCAACCTTTCTATTTTATTCAAGGTTAATTTCAACAATATTGTTTTCCAAGGAATTAGTTGGTATGAATGAAGAAGTAATTGAGGATTATCAGTCATGTATCTCAAAGGATACAGTTAGAATAATGAAAATTAGTTGTAACCCATGTAATAAATCTTCAGTGGAATATAATGAAAGAATGTATGAAAATTTGAACCCAGATGACAACCCTCCATGACCTATGAATGTATATATCCTTGGTCTAGAACTTGATGAAGTTGTTGAATAACTAGATGAAGAATAAGAAGATGTAGTAGAAGCACCTAAGGATGTAACTATCTTAGAAAAAAAAGATTGTGGCCTCCCTGTTCCATAAGAAGTATTCTAAAAAGATATATTTATTGTTAAAGGAAGTGTTAGAATTGATGAAGAGCCTACTATAGAAAAATAACATGCTATTGAGGAAGTGGTTGTCATTGGGTAATAGTTAGAAAACATGTTGAAACTAAAATTATTTTATCTACTTATGAATGAATGTGACAGGATTTTCATCTAGCTAGAAAATAGATGGGTGAGACAGACATTGGTGAGAATTTGGAAATGAGTCAGGAGATTGAATATCTTAGTCCTAGAAGAGATTCAACTATTGAGGAAAAGTAGCACCCCAGTTTAGAAAGTGTTGATGTTCCCAATCCTATTGACCAATGCTCTGTGGATACCTAGTATAGGTTTACTAGTTATTTTGATTTGTATAATACCCAATAAGACTTAGTAAAAGGCATAGATCTTTCCATTATGTTTCAATTGAAACCAATTTCTTCAATAGAAGTAATCTATGCTAAGGGGACTAAACCTGTTTCAGTTTCTATTCCTAAACCTAATCAAGAATATTCTATTTTTGCGAGTCACAGTGATTTTAATTCTTTTAGAAAAACTTTTTTATCTGGATTTGAAAATATCAAAAAGTCACAACCTACCCCAGTGACTAATCTCGGTGAAAGAGATGATGCCTTTCTTCTAGAGAAAATAATTTGGAAGATTCAACCAAAAATGATTCATAAAATATAGGAAGTTAAAATTGAGAATCAATTATTTATTGATGAGGTGAATCCTCTAAAATCTATGGTTGAATATATGCATAAAATCATGCAAACTAGTAAAGTCCCTATTTCTCATCCTATTGAGGATGTTGGTGATCAAATTACACATAACATTATACCTCTGATTTAACCAAACATAAATATAATAAATGATAAAGTACCTGAGTGTAACACCAAGATAGTTAGTGAGATGTTTCCACTTGTTGTTGGAGTTAATAATTAGTCCTATGTGTATAAGGATTGTTTAAAAAAGGTTCTAAATCAACTAATGTCTCTCACATTAGCTGTTACTACTTTAATTGCCACTGGAAAGCCATCTCAGCCTATGGATGGTGACTTAATTATAGTTGTTTTCATAAAAGAGATTCAGTTAGTGTTTTGTGGTATTGATAAGGAATTGTTTTTGCTATAATCATGAATAGTGACTGAATGCTTGATTTCGTAAGGATACATAAAAATATTTCCAATGATTGTCAAGAAAAAAACTCTAAAAAAAAGGATTTCTACAATAATAGAATTTATTCTAAGCATGATATGAACAATCACTTCAAGTATCTTGTAGAGAATATGAAAATTTCTCCTATAAATCATGCCATTAAGACTCATGTTCATAATCTGGAAGACTTCACTACTCTATTGGACATGTTTTTTGAAAAAAAAAGATGAATTTGAGTAGGCTTTGTAGTATGAAGGTGATATCATCACTAATTTATTTATGTTTTTTAAGCCCTATCTCCATGTTTAATGTACTTTCATTATGACTCCTTCAACTTCCCATTTGTATTTTGGTTGAACCCCTTTCTATTTTACCACATTTTTTCATGAAACCATGTCTTTATCTCAAGATCGAATCCATATCAGACCTATTTTTATTGAACAATCATTGCCTTTGTCTTCAACCAAACCAGCTCTTCCACCCTCTGTCTTTGAAGTAAATCCTTTTCCTTCTCTCACCATTGGATCAATTCCTTCAATCAAATCCCCTTTTGCTTCTGTGGATCCTCCTATTATCCCATCCAAGGGAAAACACAAGACTAATGGCTTTGATGATAAGTGAAGGATGTATTTTTGATAGGGATGTTTGGTATTTTTAATTATGATGGTAATGAACTCTATCATTCTATATAATCCAACGTGTACTATTGTTGTTTATTCTCTTAATTTCATTAATTCATTATTTCCTTTTTAATTTATTCTTTTTGATAATCGAAGGGGGGGGATAATACAAGACATATATACTCAAAGATATTACCTTTACTAAAATATATGTCTTATAAATTCCATGATTTTTTATCATCAAAAGGGAGATATTGTTGGACTACTCATGTTTTAATCATGTTATAATTCTCATAAATCATGTTTAACCTATCATAAATCATGTTTAATATATCACAAATCATGTATAAATCTTGTAAACAATGTTTAATCTTCTTCTACTATGTTCTATAGTTCTTATACTTAAGTTTAATCCATTCTCTGCATATTTCTTCTTAAGACAATTTATAGATATTAGGCCAAGTCTGTGACATCGTATTCTTGCTACCGATTCTAGATTTTCACCAAGTCTCTAGCACCATAAGCCTGTTACCAGTTCCAGATTTTCACAAAGGACCTCACACAATTTCCTTTCTACCATTTCCAAGACACTATAACAAGGAAATGTTCAGAATTATGACAAAGGACAAGACATCGTTTACCTGACACTGTTGTCTTGGTTCTGGTTCCAAATTTTTCAAAGGACCTGACACCGTGATTGTGCTATTAGTTTCAAATTTCATAAAGGATCTACTACTGAAATCTTTCTACTAGTTCCATAATTGAAAAAGGATCAGACTCCATTCTAGTAATACCTCTCTAATGAAAAGGAGAAGACATCATTCCAAGTTGAATCGTGACTATCTCACTGTGACTTTCTCACCGAAACTGTGACACCATTCCATATTTAACCATTTTTTGTCTTTTTCATTGTAATTTAAAAGATATTTCTAATGGTCATATTTGAGTCATTTAATGAAACCAACATAATTGATGATTTCTTGTAGACATGTCACCTGAAATTATGAGGAATGAGGTGTAGAAATCATGCTTCCTATCAGCTCTAACACATGAACCCAAAACAAAAAAGGAAAATCATGTAACTGAAGCATTATAGTGCATGAAATGGACTGTATGAAAAATTAAGAAAACATCCATACATGAAATAACACATCAAAGGAAGAATACACAATTCCTACTAGCTAAAAATAAAGAAGAACCTATTGTGATCCATTTTGAAAGCATCCATGTAGCAAGTCGAAAGAGATGAGGAGTATCTCATTGAACTGTAAAGTAGAACACAAGTCCCAAAATACTATATTTTAATAAGAGGACTCAAACATGAAATCTGATACATCCTACAAGTCTAGAGCAGCATAGAACAACACTTACAGAGTTTCTAATCCTTTTTTATTATCTTTGCTTGGCTATGTACTATTTTATTACTTTTTGAGCAATGTGTGTGTCTGTATTAAAGAATACCATGTATCTATCATTAAACAAGAGTATACAATATATCCTCACTCAAATATATTTCTACACTTTGTTTCACCCACATATAATTATGGATGAGGTCTTATGTTACTTGGTTTTTTGTTTTCCCACATTGAATAGTGAAAGAGGTCTTTTGACCAAGAAAATCCTATGAACTATTGTTAACCCCGATCCAGGGTGTGGATAAAATAATTATATTTTTTGTTTGGTGGTAGGTGATCACCAAGTGGAGTGTATTATGTCTCGACTTGAGAGTAAACCACACGTTTAATCCACTATTTCCTTCGATTTAGTTGTTCTCTATTTTGAATTATATATTAGAAAACTAAACCTTACCTTGGTAGTTAGTATTGGATAGTATTTATATATATATTTACTTATTATAGTAGTTTCAATAGTTTTATTAGTATATCATATTGGTATAAGTGAAAATTAATCAATCTTCTGAGAAACTACTTGAACAGTTGAACAATTATAATTTTATTAGATTTATTAGTTGGGTTGTTTTATTTTAAATTATGGGAATCATTTTTCAATAAAAATTTTAAAATATTTTTTTAGGAACTCAATTCACCCCCCCCCCCTCTTGAGTGTACTTCTCCCACCAACACTCACCATTTTTTATGATCAAAAAACCCATGAGATGAAAAACCTAAATTTCACAATCTTTTAACTTTAAAATATTTTCACAGAAGATAAAACTTTTAGAAATATAGATATTTCCTTTTCTTCTCCTGTTTTAAAGAAACTTTCCCTTGGAAAATAATTTTATTCTTCCAAGAACTAAACATAATTTTTTTATTTTTCTTTTCATATTTCCCTTTTTGATAAAAAATAATGAAGAAAAACTTTTAAACATTAACATTTTGGTATTTTTCGTTTCTTGTACCTCTTTTGTAAAATAGAAATTAAGTAGGGTAAAAAATAAAATTAATTTTTCACACGTAAATTAGTAAATAGTTAATTCTACTGATTGTAAATTGAATTTAGAATTAAATATTTCATCTAAGGGATGAAATAAATATACTAAAAAATATTTATCACAAAGATAAAAGTTTAACATAATATAGAGTGAAAAGATATAAAAAACATAAAATAAGAATATTGAATAACTATTAAAAGGATATCAACATATCAAAATTGAACATCTTAAAAATAACATTAAAGGAAAATAAGTATTAAAACTATATTTTAATTGAAATTTTAATGTAAAATATATTCAAATGTTTGAAGGGTGGAAACAAGTTGACATTATTCAATTTTTTTTAAGATTCTCATCCACTGGGAATCCTACATCACAAAGAAAAGAGAGAGTGTGTATCAACTGTTGACCTTGAAAGGATTTTTTCTAAGTTGGGTTTTAAAAAACTAACAATTGACCATAGGTTAATGAGGACAATTGAATATGAGTCTCATCTGTTGAACTAACAACATTACCCAACATCAGTAGAGATGCTTTAACAATGAATCAACCATCATGAGCAATCATTACTAGTGTCTACTGAATATTGGGAGATGCTTGTCATGCCCTCTCTAAATTAAATATATCTTCATGGGTAAAGTATTTTTTTGGATGGTGTAGGTAAAGTTAACGATACATCTTCAGAAATATTTTGGTTCTCCCTTTGATGGTTTTTAGAGTGGTCAATGATTTCTGTGAAATGTTAAGAAGTGAATGGATGGTTATTAACAACTTGAGGTCCTAGAAAACATTTTCCATGAATTTTAAACAGGGAATCTGTACAAGCATTAATTATTTTTACCACATTATTATTGAATTAGTCTAAAAGGGTTATGAATTCATTCAATAGACATTGAGGGAAATTTTCAAAAAAAAATTATACATATCTCACTTTCTGGCACAACTAATTATTATAATCTTCAAAATTTCAATATGGTTTTCCATCATACCAATAATAGAATCAAATTATTTTCCTATTGTTGATATTATTCTTCTAGAATATTCTACAAAATCATAAGCTTCCAAATATTCTTCATATTCATAGGAATATGGTTTCAAACTATCGACCACTACTCTATATAGATCTTGAGATTTCATTTTTATGATGTCAAATTTTTCCACTAAAGAGCCAAACATCATCTATAAACCTATGATGACAATTCTTATATCTTTCTTCACATGGATTAAATTTATTTGTAATTTGGGGATTTTATCATTCAACATATATCTAATCTATTTTATTGACATATCAATTGATTCAAAAGATTGTTTAGGAAGATTTGGAAACCTTCTCAATTCATCTATTATGATTTTTTAGAGGTCTTGAAACATCTATCTTAAGATAATTACAATCATTAAGTAATCAAGATATATGGTCATGTTATCCATATCTTGAGATACTTCTATCATATTCAGCTATATAATATAACTATTTTTAGTTATTATAGTGGATTACATTGAAAAATTTTCAAAAAAAAATTATTAAACCAATGAATTTACTTCTTGTGCATTAGACTTTGATGAAACTTTAACATGAAGTGTCCTTACATAATTATTGGACTTAGATACATGGTATTTTATTTATTTTACTTTAGTCAGTAACATCTAGTAGTTCTCTTGATATTTTTTCGAGACACTTCTTCAAACATTAGGAACTTCAACATTTCCACCTTCTTCATGAATTAGATAATTACATTCATGTGAATTTTTTTACATTATTCTCTAAATGGTTTTCATTATTCAGACTTGGGTACCTCTTCTACATGATGTGATTCTTGATATTTGCTTTCACTAACCCTTATTACTCCCAATTTATAAAATTCTTTAGATTGGGAATCGACAATAATAGGTGACTTCTTGGGTATTACTGAAATTAACATATACTGGACCAAAAAAACATATGGGTGATAGTAGAGGAAATAATTTATTTATTAACTTGTACTAGAATAGAAATAGGGTTAGGAGGTGTACTCTCGCGATGTGTAGTTTTCTCTCCTGATTGAATGCCAATTGGGACTCCTCTTCACCTCACAACAATTGTCTCTTCATCATCCTCACTTTCTCTTACCTCAATATTCTAAGATGATCCTTCTACTACCTCTTGTATTTATTATAAATGGGATGACTCCCCCAGATACAATTCAGGTTCCACTTCAGCCACTAAGATTAAGGGTACAAACATTTTTAAGAATAAATTCTAAAAAAACCACATTTTCTTAAAATACTAGAACTTATGGTTTTAAACCATGATAAGAAGTCTCATTTAAATAATCAATGAAAAATCTAGTGTTTTAAAAAACAAGGGTTAATATCCTTATGAATGGATAGGAATTCAAAGACATGTTATAAACATGACACATATATCACAAATTAAAACATTCCAGATACATTGGTTTTTCTATCATAAATAGATAAAGCAAAGTAATTAATATAAAAATAATTTTCTTAAACTCTTTATTTCTTTGCATTATTCTAGACTGCATGAACATGTTTAGCACTTTTTTTGGGCTCTAAATCCATTATTAACTACTTTTCAACGTCTTCTATTTTAAATATTGACTTCATTATCTATGTTGGAGTGACTACATCCACCGTAAATAAGGCTGTGATGAAAACTTTATGCCTTCGTGAGAAATTTTCTGGGATTCTGGTTACTAAACAGAAGTTATCAAGAGGTTTTTCACATTTACTATTGAATTAACCATGTCTTCATCATCACTATAATAAAATACTGATGATTTGTAAATCTCATGATCATTTTTTTAATATAATAATGGTTCTAATTTCATCATTAATGGACTCCCATACTTGAAAATAAATTACATTCTTCAAAAATATATATGTCTTGTCAAATAATTAAAAATCAATTACTCACCCTCTCAACACTTTTCTTAAAATATTTTGTCTCTTAATTCTTCTTAATGAGGACTCATTGACTCTCTTAGTTTTCTCCATTAATGATGGATTCTGAGGGTTAGAAGGTTGTAAGGTTAGGGTAATGAAGTTTTGAGTAGATATAAATATGTTTTAAAGGTTTGTAAAGAGTTTCACACATATATTTGATACAAAATCTGTTGTTTGTGGTAATCGAGGGGTCGTGAAGTTAAGTGCAGAGTTATTATTAAAAAAATATCTAACGTGGCCTATTGAATTTTACTAGAACTAAAAATGGAAAAAAATAATTTAAATAATTTATTTACATGGAATACAAAATTAAACTATAAAATATCATTTAGTAAAATTATTCATTCATACTTCCGATTTAATGAAATCAAATCTCACAGTAAGTAATGGTTTTAGAAAACTTTCTGGTAAATTATTTTTTGTGAAAAACAAATTCTAATAAGATATCATCCTTTTGTGAATGATATCTTAAGAAATTATTTCTAAAATCAACGTGCTTTATTTTTGAATGGTATATCTAATTCTGAAAAATATTGATCGCACTTGTGTTATCATATTTTATTGGAACACAATTTGAATTAAATCCAAAATACATTAAGTTGTGTTTCATCAACAACATTTGTCCACAAAATCATCCTACTATAATATATTCATCTTCGATAGTTAACAATGCTACATAGTGTTATTTATTACACTTACTATAATAAAAAAATTATTGGTTCTTAAGGGGATTTTTCACTCTAGTATTCATCTAGAAAAATCATCATCCAAATATTATGTTATATTAAAATCATAATTTTTTAGAAAAAGAAGAGAAAAATACCTAGTTCCTTTTACTTATCATTAAATTCTTTTAGCATTATTAAGTGATATTATTTTTGGATGAGATTTAAATATTTCAAAAATAAATTCTAAAAACTTATATGATCTTCTAGTAGGAATATATAATAAAGGTCCAATGATTCCTCTATAAAACTCATTTTCAATAGGTTTTCTAGTTCCATCTAAATTAAATTAAATATTAGAGTTAATAGGAGTAGAGTATGTCTTATAGTTTTCAAGAGCAAACTTATTATGTAAATGATGTATCTATTTTATTTTATTTAAAACATTTCCAAAATCATTTTGATAATCATGAAATCCTATAAAATAGATTAACTCACCCATCATACTTATTTTAAATTTATTTTTAATATGTTTTGAAAAATCACTTCCAAATTTTTGATTTTTTGTTCCTAAAATAACATCATTAATGAATATGTGTACTAGAAAAAAAAATATGAGGATAGTTTTTTTTTAAATAATATAGGATTTTCCATTCCTACTTTAAAATTATTTGATAAAATAATAGAACTTAATTTTTCATAACATTCCCTTGGAGCATGTTTAAGTCCATATAGAGATTTGGTAGGTTTAAAAATAGAATTGTGAAAGTGAGGGCCTGTCAAACTAGAATTTCATTCTACATAAACATACTATATTAAAAATCCATTTAGAAAAGAATATTTAACATAAATATGGTATAATTTTAAATTCATATATGATGTAAATTATAAAAGGATTCTAATAGATTCAAACCTAGTTACTGGGGAAAAGTTTTCTTCATAATCTACTCATTCTAAATTATATCCTTTAGAAACTAGTTTATCTTTATTTATAGTTATTAAACCGTGATCATTTTGTTTGTTTCTAAAAACCCATTTTGTTCTAATTATTGTATATTATGTGGGTATTTAGACTAATTCTCACACTTTATGTATTTTTAATTGATTTAAATATTCTTGCATAGCTAATAACCAACTTTCATATAATAAAGCTTCTTTTATTGATTTTGGTTCTAGTTAGGAATGAAAGGAAGAGAATTTTATTGGGTTCTTATATTTCGTATAGTTCTTACAACTTCAACTAGGCTTCCTATAATTTCTTTAGTGGATGGTCTTTAAGTATTATAGGTATCCTAAGAGACACACTATTTGGTACGCTATTATATACCCTTACTGGGTTTGGTTAATATTAATCAAGTTCCAAATCATCATCCTTATTGTTTTTAAAGATGGTATTAGGAATCATATTCTTGAGTTAATTACTATGATCCTTAGTTTGGATCATTTTTTGATCAAAAGGATTAGATTCCTCCAAATTTACATGTGTTTATTTTTCAAAAATCCTTGATGTTTTTTTAAAAATCTATAGGATTTTAAAGTAGTTGAGTAACCTATGAACATACCCTCACCATCCATTAGATAAAACATTCCAATATTATCCTTGGTGTTCAAGGTATAAACCTTGAATCCAATTATATTTAAGTATCCAACATTTAGTTTTTTTATATTCTATCACTCATAGGAAATTTCCTTTAAGATAAGCCTTATTAAAACTTTATTAATTACATATCATGATTTGTTAACAGTATCATCCATGAAATGAGTGTTCTTGTTATATTCACAAAACATAGTCCTAGAAATATCTTACAAAGTCTTATTTCTCCTTTTAACAACACCATTATGTTGAGTGGTCCTGAGGGAAGATAATTTATATTTAATTCTATTCTTAGAGATATATGAATTAAATTCATTATTCTCAAATTCATCTCTAGAATCACTTCTTAAAGAAAACCATTGATGTATTTTTTTTACAATTTTACATAAATTAAATAAAACGGATAATTCTTTACTATTAAAATTTAAAAATTAAACCCATTTAAATATTGAATAATCATCAAATAACACATAAAAAAGACTTACCATCAATACTTTATGTTCTATTAGGTTTCAATAGATCCATATGGAAATTTTCAGGAGTTCTTTTTGTAGAAACCACATTAATTGGTTTAGAATATGACTTATTTTACTTTCCAATTTATCATGCATCACATAGTTTCTTTTTTTCCAATTTTATGTTATGAAATTTATAAATTAAATGACTTTTAGAAAACATTCTTATAGAATGAACAATATATATTCAAGCCTTATTTTACAAATACATGATTCATAAACTTTAGTATTAAAAAAAATTACATTTTTTCTATATAAATAATTAAGATCTAGTGTGTATACATTATCTATTCTATTTTATTTTATTTTTATAAATTTATATTTGAACACTAAAAAGTCATTGTTATAAAAAACATAGTAAACATTATCACAAAGTTGAGAAATAATTCTCATATTAGGATTCAATCCATCAACTTAATGTAATTTTTTTATGAGAATTGACTGAGGATTTATAAGAGATTTGATACCAACTATTTTTTCTTTTTCATTGTCAACTAATGTGACATAGCCTCAATATATTTTAGATAGTGAGTGAAATTTTGGGTAATATCCAATCACATTACTTGAATATACATTTTATATATACCATTTTTCATTTCTATTTACTTGTTCATGTCTTTACAATGATAAATAAAACAATAAAAATATTTAACACTCAAACACTTTTGGGTTTGGAAATGTTAGCTTTAAGAAACATAGGAATGCATATTTGTTTTTGTTTTCTATAAAACATGGAAACACATTTTTGAAAAATATGTTTTAAGAAAGGTGTTTGGAATTCCATTAAATTGAGGATTTTCTAAATTACAGATGTTAGCATAATTTCCTACTTCACCACAATGAAAATAGGTAACTATAAAAAGGTTTTTCTTTTTAAAACAAGGGACAAAATAATTGTTCTAGAATTTGGGATTTTCTCCCTAACATCCCTTTCAAAACTTCACTTTAATAAGTTGATTTTGACCATGAAATTTAATGAGGTAGTCTTCTCCTTCGGTAAAGACACATGCAGCAACATTGAAATTTTGAACTTCCTTTTATAGGTTCCATGTTTTTTTAGGTTGTTCAGTACTCTTGAAATTATATTTTTGAAAATTATTTTTCCAATCTAAAATATATTTTTTCAATTATTCACCTTTAATTACATTTTTATTATTATAATTTTTGAGGGATTTATTTTCTTTTTTATACATTCATACTTTGTTTCAAACCTGGTACATTACTAATTTAACTCTTCATATGAGTATTTTTTATTTTTAGATTCATCTTCATTCTCAAAATAAAAATAGGAATGTACCTCATTCAAATGTTACATGAAGCATATTTAGGCCTTTTGACTAATAAATTTAGCTTCTATTTATGATGATACGTATTTACTTGAATCTTCCAAAGCACTCCATGTAGCCTTTATAGATTTCATAGATTTCTTATAACTATCCTTCTTGATGTATATATTTTCTATCTTCTTATCATCTTTAATTTTAGGATATTAAATCTTGATATGTCCTATGATTTTTCACCAATAACCTCTCAACTCTTTAGAGTTATCACTATGATTTCCATGATTATTTAAGGGTATTTTCAAACCACTTATCTTATTATATAATGGTTTTACCTTTCAAGAAAGATAAGCAAGATCATCCCTTGATCTATAATTTCTTGAGGAATCTTATTATTAAAATACATTTTAGATTCATTCACTCATATTCTCCTTGTCATCTTTGGAAGTAGAAACATTCATGGAAGAGTTTCTTTCTTCATAGTTTTATTCTCTTCTACTCTATTTTCCATTTGAGCTTCATACATCATGATATTTTCAGTGAGATATTTTTTTATGTTCTTTAATTCATTAGATTTTTTTATAGAAGCTGATATTGCACTCCAATTTGGTGTTAATACTCTCAAAACATTCAATAAATTTTCAGGTTCATTAATATTTTCACACAGAGAAGCAATGTTGTTCACAATCTCTATGAGTATTCCATTTAGTTGATCAATTCTCTCTACATTTTTCATTTTAAATGTGAATAACTTAATATTACCAGTATCATATCTATGATATTTCACATTCCAGGAACTTTATATAAAAACACTAATGTGTTATACTTTTTATGTGTTATTTGACATTATGAAACTCTGTTGGACTCATATAATCACAATACAAAGATTATATATTTCATAGATTTTTATTTAATATCATATTTTTCCTTATTTATAGAATCCCATGTTTTAGGTTCTATCATAGTAATTTCATAGGGATTTAATTCTTTGAGATAAACTTTTAAGCCAATATTCTTTAGATAAATAGTAATGTGAGCTTTCCAACATCCATAATTTTCTACATTGAAGTAAAAAATATCTACCAATTGAAATACCTTCTCAGTTATCATCTATAGAATCCATTTTATAAAGGTTAATTGGACTACAACCTTTGAAAGTTGTGAACTCAAAATTCCTAAGCTCTAATACCAATTGTTATACCAGATAATGGCTAGATGAATAGTCAATATAGGGAGGAGGTGAATTGTGTTCCTAAAATTTTCTATTATAGAAAACCTCCGTCTTGAGGTATAATCATTCAAAGCCTTTTCCCTATTAAAAATTGGAAGAAAAAGTTAAAACAAAAATGAAATAGATCAATAATAGGATATTTATAGTGGTTCAGGGAATAGAAAACCCCTAGTCCACTCCACCAAAACTCTACTCCATGATTTTGGTGACTTTCACTATATAATCCCTTTTATCAGCATCTCCCAGCTGAGTATAAGAATATTTCACATAATATAGAGGTCCAAGAACATTCAACATAGATATCCCTTAACAAGGCCAATGCATGGTCATAAAAATACTCTTATACTAAGTGTAAACTACATTGAATGAAAAAAAAACATTAATAGAGAAATTTGTAGCACATAGTTATAAGAAGAAACTAATAGTATATTATAATTTATCCTGAGAATATGATAATCTACATTGTATTACTCTAGATGATATTTATTGAAATTGATTTTACTAACAAGAACATCATGAACATTTTCTGTTTGTTCTATGTATAGGTATCTAGAGTATTCATATGTGTGTTTGTTATGTATATGTGGCTATTTATCTCATTGTCTCACATCACGTAGTGACTTACTAATCCTATTAAATATCATTTTGAACTTAAGAATGTTATGATCCTATCATTCAAGTGATCCACAAAGTGATCTTTGATGATACGGTATATTAAGGGTGTGGATCCAATATTTCAAAATAGAAAAATTACTTTTGTAGTAATGATGTTAGAAATCCTCTCATTCTTTTGATATTTCCATTCTTGTTAAGTCTTGTACAAACCAATAATTCCTTAAATTTATAATAACCATTTTTATTTTCTCTAAAATCATGAAATGACTTATCAAGAGATTTTAAAAGTAATAATGACATTACAAAGTAGATAGATCTTCATAATATATCAATTATAAATACTTCTCGTCATAAGTTAACTTTTGAAGGATAAAAAAACACTTCCACAAATAATTAACTTAAATAAAACCGTATAAGATAAATATGTTACTGATATGAAACATTTAGCTTATTTATCTTATTCTGTATTTTTTATGATAATGTCTTCTCATATTTTTCATTATCGCTAAAATTTTTCTGGAGCAACTCAGTCTTTCTCTTCTAAGATAAATATGTACATAGTGATTCAAACATTCGAGACTTTCTAATTTTTAGAAAACTAAATGTATTCTTCAATTATCATTAGATAAAATAAAATGTTGATGATAGAATACTTTACTTATTATAAGATAAAAACTTGAAAGGAAAATGTAAGATATATTCTTTTTAATAAATACAATCTAAAACGCTTAAGATAAAAAATTTAGAATAAAAGTAAGGATTTTTTGAATTATTAAAATGAATCAAAATTAGATATGTGGGAACAACATACTCTATCCAACTAATATTCAAAATAAACCTTTCAAAAGTAGATAAGGAAATTATGTTTTTTTTCATTTTGATCTTTTGAATACACCATCTATATATATGTAATTGATGAATCATATATTTCAAAAGTATATTCATTACATTATGGTGGTGTTTTTGGATAATATAATATTGTATTCAATGACAAAATCAGATCCTGAGAAACACCTCACTATTTTATTATGTATCTTCTAGCAGCATCATCTATATTCCTTGTTATCAATGTGTTATATCAGGATACAAGAGGTACATTTACTTTTTCATTACATTTTTTAAAAAGGAGTTTCTATGGATCCTGAAAATATATATGCTCTTATCTCTTGTAAAATATTGAATATTATATTTTAGATGTGTAGTTTTCTTATAATAGTGGGAAACTATATATTTTTTATATGTGATCCTTCGCATTTTGAATCACTAATGATATCCTTGATGAGGAATGGAATTAATTTCATGTGGAATGAGGAATGAGTGAAAATCATTAATGAACATAATGTTATACTTACATTATCACCTATACTCAAATTTCTAGAGTCTGTATAGTGCTATATAGTATATTGGGATGCATCAAGATCTAGGTTGGAATGTTTTATCATTTTGGGAGATCTTGTTGTTGCTTATGGAATGTGATAGTTACGGTTGAATGAGAAGAACTACATGATACATGATTATGAATTAGCTGATTTATTCTATACGTCGAAGATGTGGAATAATTATCATTTTGTTGAGAAATTTATGGTGTTTTTAAATCATAAGTGTATAAAACTTATTTTTCCCCAATGATATTTGAATCTAAGGAAAAGAAGATGGATAAAATACATTCAAATGTTTGATTTCGACTTGATTTATACATCGAGTAAAAGAAATTCAGTTGTATTTGAACTAATCATGAATTCATATAATAAATTGGATGAATAATATTTAGATTAGTGGAAAATGATGTCGTTCATAATAGACATGATCCTAGATTGTATCGACCAGTGTGATGTTTTAGTTTTCCTTCCAATTTAAATTTTTCCTCATTTAGTTAAGCAAATTAGAAAGAATCATATGTCTAATTATTAATTTTATTCAATGAGGTTAATACTCAATGGTGGGGAGACTAGTGAGGGATGAATTTTTTATATGTGTTTGGTTTTTATGTTTAGAGATATGATCAGGGTACTTTTTGTTTTTTAGGAACAAAATCATAATTTTTACCACCATTTGAAATGGGTTGTTTATCCAAGAATTCAAATTTTTTATAAAGTGATGAAAGTACACTTTTTTTGGGAAAGAATGAAAAGGGAAGTGGAAAAGTTTGTTTCAAGATATATCACATGTTAGTAGGTTAAGGAAGAACAATAATGACCTACAGTCATGTTGTAGTCTTTACCAATTTCTATGTGTAATTGGGTGAATATATCGATGGATTTTGAAAAACGTTTACCAAGAACATTGAGGAAACACAACACCATATGTTTAATTCTAGATCATCTCACAAAGTTGGGCCATTTTATCCCTATTCATGAATCCCATTTGATGGAGGAATTGTCAAAAATATATATCCGAGAAGTTATAAAGCTATATGGAGTTCTGATATTGATTATATATGATTGAGACCCTAGGTTCATGTCTTGGAAATACTTAAAAAAATCCATTGGGACTCTGTTTACTATAAACACAACATATCATCCTTAAATGGATAAACAATCCAAAAGAATTATACATAAGTTGGAGGATATGATTAGGGATTGTTTAATGGATTTTGGTTTCTCAATAAAGGATAATATTTCTTATTGGAGTTCTTGTAGAATTATAGTTACCCAAAATCAATATATATGGATCCTTTTGAAACATTGTACACGATTCCTCCTCATTCTCCACTGTGTTGAGTGGAAAAAGTTGATACTTTGCTACTTAGATCCAGCCTTGTACAAGAGACAATAAAGAAGATTCAGTTGACCATAAATAAAATGGATATGGATGAGCGTCATTATAAATCATATTTGGATCATTTTCGATCACTGTTTTCATTTGAGATGAGTGATCAAGTGTTCTTTAGAATCTCTCCAAGGATTGGGCTTCGTCATTTTGGTAATTTGGGAAAGTTATATCCTCGATACATAACCCCTTTTGAGATACTTGAATGATTTTTTGAGGTGACATATTACTTGGATTTACCACCATGGTTCAGTTCTGTGCACAATTTGTTTCATGTATCTTAGTTGAAGAAATACCAATCTAATAAAAACCATGTGATTTGCTGGGACCATGTTGACCGAGAGTAGAATGATATATTGATTCAAGTTCTAGTATATATTTTGGAGAAGAAATAGAAATTATTACATGGGAAGGAATAGTTATAGGGAGGTTTTTAGGGAACATGGTCGTATTCAGGAAGAAACATGGGAGTGTGAGAAGGAAATGGCCAAGAAATGGTTTGAACTCTTTCAGATAAATGGTTGTTTTCTACTTTCTTGGAATAGAAAGTCCACTGGTGGGGAGAATGTAACACCCTTATTTTTAGGTACTTGACCCATTATTTATTCATTTTAAGTTAATATATTTATTGGGTTATTATTTGAAAGGTTTAGAGTAATTTTTTCATGCTTTGTATGATTTTATGGACGTTACTAGTTTGGGAACTATCAGTATAAACTATGAACCCCATCAAAGCAATCATGGGGCTTATGTGTTAGAAGGGATAGTAGCATCACATGGTTGGCACATGGTTTGGAAAAACTATGTGGATTCCAATGGGAAACAATTAATTTTTTAATATAGGTAAAATCATGGTTGTAACATTGTTTTTCTAACCGTGTAATCCAACCATGTGAGGGTTTTCCTTGATATAGTAACACAGAACTATTGGTTCTTGATTTATCAAATCATGTTACCTAAAAATGTGGTGTATAGGTAGTAGCCCGAAAATATTGGATCTAAATCAATTTAAATCCTTAACCACTTTTTCCCATAATTCACCAATTATTCAAACTCTTTTTTATCCCAAGTCCGAAGAGTTTATTCTCTTTGATCAGGGAGGATGTTTTAGGTGATTCAAAGCCTGTTGGAGATCCATAGTCACCAGTAAGTCTATATTCTTAGCCATTATTCTTAGATCTCTTATCCTCATCTTTCATGGAACCTTAGATCTATCTTTATGTTGATATTTACATTTTCCTTGATTGGAATTATGATGTTTTATTATTAGATCTATTGAATGAAAGGAGATCCAAGCTCAGATCAAGAGTCTTGTTATGTCATTATTTATTTTCTATAATGTTTTGGGGGTAGGTGGATTCTCTTTTTTACTCTATATGTAAACCCTTATCATTATTACACATTAATTTAGTATCTATTACATATTATTTCACATAATACAACCCAAAAGATCGACAATTTTATTGTATTTGGTAATTAGTTACATTACATAACAACTTAATACCCTGAATACATCATTTTTTTGAAAACTTCCTTAACATACTCATATTATTCCTTCAAACTTAAAACTGCATGGGATAACATGGGTATATACATAATAAAGGGGAGGTCTATAAATCCCAATAAGGGAATAAACATTGAATAACATTAAAAAGTAATAAATGTTAGATAATATTCATATTAATGGGGCATAAACGGAGTGAGAATCATAAACATGAACAATGAGGCATGATATAACATGATAATCATAAAGGAAACATGGAAATGTGGTGATAAAATAAAACACTACATAAAAAACATAGTTTATGGATAACTACAAAGACATCATTGTATATAATGTCCCATAACTGATTTTTTCACTCCTTAATCCCTTTCATGACATCTCATCATACTAAAACATTACCCAATTATTTGGAGTGCTTTATAATTTTGGGTTCACCTATCACTTTCATTTAATTATCATGCTTATGTGGTTCACATGGATCATACAAAATGGAATCATTAATCATCATATTTTATTCCATGATAAAGGAGTGTAGAATACATACATTTAAGTCCCAAATAAAAGTGATATAAGTTCATAAAGGTGAACACCCTCTATAAGAAATGGGAATGGGTATTCACTACACATTTGTTTGGCATGGAAAATCATGGAAAATTTCAGAATAATAATAGTTTTACTAAAAGATTCATAAAATGTGTTTGTGAGAGTGAAAGTGGTCTCTCATAATTTGGACAATAAAGGGATAGTAATAGTGATGTGAGACACACGGGGTGGCCTGATCATCATGGCATAGGGTGGAGGATGATGAATGTGGTTAAGGGATAAGTGATAGATGATGGGTATGGATATCAGATTAAATTACTCAACCAACACTATAAAGAGCATGAACTACTACTTAGGCAACACACTCAAAGGTGGTATGTTATATCCAATCCAAAAAAACAACACACCTAGGTTATGGCATGGAATTGAAGGCATTGTGATCCTAGTTCACCAATATAACTTGTAGATTGATAATTAAATAATAAAAAATACCTAGTGGGAAAACCAGAACAATCCTCACACAATGGAGAGAAACAATGTATAATATTTCAATTAAAATCTTGAATTCATTCATGGGCCTTGGGGTGGTTATTTATAGCCAATGGGTGGTACAATAGTCAATGGTATAATACCCTAAAGTCATAAAGGAAAAAAATTTGTTCTTTTAATTAAAAAACATGAATTCTACCAAATAATTTTTGGAAAAGTATCACACCACATTCCAACTATATACCACTGGATTTCAATTTGAGTTCATAGCCCATAGAATTTGAATTTAGTATCCAAATATTCCATTCCAGAATCATCCATGGTGGAAAGGGCTCCCAAATATGTGAAACCATGTTTTCCAAGCATTAAACATCATATATGGGATTGAATAAGTGAATTATAGGCCCATTTTCTCCATCCATGCAAGGAAAGATACATTGGGAATTTAATGAAGCGAGTTAGGCACCTGTTGTAGAATTCAACCAATTTAATCGCCCTTGCATCATTGTGCCTTGAAAATCCAACTCTTGAACTTGGGAAATTAAGTTTTTTCCTTTGATATGGTTCTCATCATCCATCCCCTCTTGAAAAGGATTCATCCTCGACTCATCATCCTCTACACCCAAAAAGAAGAATGATTAGAAACGTTTAAAGTGGAACTTACAACATACTCACCTCGAAAATCTATCTTGTAAGCACTGTTATTAATCATATCAAGAACTCAAAAAGGTCTATCACCTCAGGGAATGATTTTTGTTTTAAACTTATTAGTAAATCATTCCCTTCACATATGAACCCAGAATAATCCATCGAGAGTAAACAACATTTTCTTGTAAACCTTGTCTGCACGATAAACATATTTATGAGTTAAATGGTTGATATTTTTCCTTGCATTTTTTGTTGATTTTATTGATAAATTGTGTGTACCCTTTCGTATATATATTATTTGCTTCCCAAAAATTCAAAGGAACTAGATCAATAGGGGAATGGGGTTTAAAACCATAAACAGTTTAAAATATATAATATTAATTAGTGGGGTGCTTGGTCCTGGTATATGTGAATTACACATGTATAAGACACTCCTCCCAATTTGTTATATTATTTTAACAATTGTTCGCAGAAGGGATGATACTGTCTAATTCACCACCTCTGTTTCCCATTAGTTTTCAAATGAAAATCAGTGGAAAATTGTAACTTAATAGCCAATTTTCTCTACAAGGTAATCCAAAAAAAACTAAGTAATTTTTTCTCTCAATCAGATATATTCACCCTTGTAATTCCATTTATTTTGAATAATTTAGGAAAGAAAGGTGTTGAAATGTTAGTGGAATTATATATTTTTTAAATGAAATAAAATGTGAAAACTGCTCCACCAAAACAAAAATGGAATCTCTCTCTCTCTCTTGTTCCTTGGTAACCCCACAATAACGTTTGTTGATATGTCCCCGTAGGTGGTGTTAAGGAATTATAGGTGAAGATATAATCCATGTGGGTTTAGTTTAGATTTGGATTTCAGGTAGATAATTACCTTTCCCACAAATTTTTCAACATCTCTTTATATCCCAGGCCAATAAAAATTCACGATAAGAAAGATTATGGTTTTTAAAACACCAAAATGCCCCCAATAACCCACCATAATGTGACTCCTATAGTAAAAGTAAATATATATAGTAATTTGGAATGCAATGCTTAAAAATACTGAATAAGAATTCAGCATGAAAATAGAACTTTTACAAACTAACTATAGGTTTACAATGTCAATAAGTATAACTAATATCTATATTAGTGTAATATAATTCTTTATTAAATTCAAAACCAATGATTTTAGAATATATCATGGATAATAGAGAATATCTACATGAAAATGAATCTTCCACAATATTTTCTGTACCCATTTTATGCTTGATGACATATGGGAATGGTTTAATGAATTCTATACATCTAGAATTTATACTATTTAGTTCATGTTGGATCCTAAGATATTTAAGAGCATCATGATCAGAATCGATCCAATATTCTTTTGACCAAATATAATGTTTTCAGGTTTCTAGAACTATAAATAATTCATACAAATCGTTATCAAATGTAGCATAGTTTAGAGTTTGGTCATTTAACTTTTCACTAAAATAAGCAATAGGCTTACCTTTTGGAATGTTTACTCCACCAATAACAATTCCACTTACATCACATTCAATTTAAAATGTCTTACCAAATACTTGGAATTCAAGTAGAGGGGTAGGAGTTAGTCATTCCTTGAGAACATGGAATGCCTTATCTTGAGTTGTCCCCCATTTGAAAGGAACGTTCTTATTTGTCAATTTATTCAATGGTGCTACAAGTTGTATTAAGTCCTTCAAAAACATACAATAAAAACTAACAAGACCATGAAAACTTATTATCTTTCTAATAGAGGTTGGAATTGGCCATTCTTTTATTGATTTTATCTTCTCAGTGTTAATTTCAACTCCATGGCCTCTAATAAATAATCCCTAGAAAAAATATTATCAAAGAAGAAATTCACACTTATTTTTGTTTCCAAACATGTTTTTCTTACTAAAAACCTCTATGAATTTTCTTAAATGGTCTACATGTTCACATAAATTCCTAATATTCACTAAAATGTCATCAAAGTAAACTACCACAAATTTTCCAATATATGTTGTTTTAATGATTCATTAACCTCATAATTGTGTTTGGTGCATTGGTGATACCAAAGGGCATGACTAACCATTCATAAAGTCCATGTTTTGTCTTAAATGTAGTTTTCCACTCATCTAATTCTTTTATCCTAATCTGATGGTACCCACTTCTTAAATAAACTTTTGAGACAATATTTGAACTTTTTAATTCACATATCATATCATCTAACCTAGGAATAAAATGAAGATACCTGGCCATGATGTTATTGATGGATCTATAGTCAATGCATATTATCTGTATCCTATCCTTATTTGGTACTAAAATAATTGGTACAACACAAGGACTAAGGCTCTCTCAGATGTATCCCACGTCCAATAGCTCTTGAACATTCTATTAAATTTTTTTGTCTCCTATGGGTTAGTGTGATATGTAGGGTGGTTTAGTAGTGAAGCACCGGGTATAAGGTCAATTTGGAGCTCAATCCCTCAAAGTGTAGCAAACCTAGTGGCACCACTTCTGGAAATACATCACCATACTCATATAATAAAGAATCAACAGCATTTAGAAAAGGGGGTAAGTTGTTAGTATTTAGAAATAGATATTTATACATGAGTACTAAGATGATTTTATGTGAAAAAAATAGTTATATAACCTTAATCATTTTTTCCCACCATCACACTTTTTCCTTCTCTCAAATTCATTTTCCCTCTTAATTTAACATTGCTCTCCTTTTCTATTCTTCTCTTATTTTCTCCCTTTACCTCATTCTTTTCTTTTTCATTTTTACACTTTTTTTCTTCATCCGTCATTTTTTTCTTATCTATCCAAATTTTATCTTCCAAAATATTTTGGGGGGACATGGGGTTAATGGTTATAGGTTCCCCTTGGTATACATAAGAGAGACAATTCAATAAACTGTCAAGAGTAACATGTCGATCGTACTATCACAATCATACCAACAACAAATGGAAATCCTTTATAGGAAAAAAATCACAAAAAATATCATCTTTGTACTTACCAATGGTGAATAATACCTTCAATTACTTGGTGACCGTTAGCTCACTGTAATCATTAATCCATTAAATCTGTCACATATTTTGGTTCCTCAAAGTCGGAATCCCCAACATCTCCACCAACTTGATGCTTTCCACATTGAAAAACCTTATCCCGTCAATAAAAAAGAGAAATACCATCCCATTTATCTTTTATCATGTATGAAAAATATTATCTCCATGTTTCTATTTTCCAATAGTCTTTTGTGAATTTAAGACTCCCCTGGTGACAAGAATCTCACCATCTTCTGAAAATTCTCCACTATCAATATCTCTAGATTCTTCTTCCTTCTCTTAGGATCTCTCTCAATCGATCTCCCATTATCTATACTTGTTGATGGTAATGGTTTTCCAGTTTTGTAATTAACTAGAAATTTAACCCCTTCATTTACATTTGCAACAACAAATATCACAATTCCATGATTGGCTAGCCTAAAAAGTATGTTTCATAGGTGGAAGAATTAGCTTTTCACTTTTTCGATCATCCACCTCTTTTTCCATTTATGGTTCTCCAATACCCATCCTTGAATATCTCCATAGAGTGAATGGGGTTGTCAGTTTCTTCATGTTGCTCCTCCTTTTGATTTTTTTCTTAATCTTGGTGGATTGGTAGATCATATCGTATATTTCTACATGGTGGTACATCTCCACATGATCACCAATCTCCCTATTGATCCCATGTAATAAGCATTCCATAGTTTCCTCTAGATCTTCTTCAATGTTTTATCAAATCAAGGAAATTTTCATCTATATTTAGTAATCTTCAACACTCTTAATCCCTTGTTTGAGGCATTGAATCTTATTGTGGAGATCTCTATAGTAGTGTGAGGGAACAAATTGCTTCCTTGTGGAGAAATCCATATCTTACCAAGTATGAATATGACATACTCCATAAAAGTAACTCTATTTTTTAACTTGATCCCACCACATTAAAAAATAATCAATGAATTCTTGGGATGAAAATTTTACCTTTTTTCTCCTCAAAGTAGGTATGCCATGAAAACAGCTGCTTGATTTGAATCTCCCACTCCAAATATTCTTCCAGATCGCTTTTCTCTTGAAATGAAGAGACCTTAACAATGATTCCTCCAATGATGTCAATGTCATGGTATTTCTATTGGCCTCTTATAGGTTTTTAGAACAACCTGGTTATTTTTGGGAAATCTTCAAAATCTTTATCAACATTCTCCATATCAGTCTCCACGATGTGGGGGTGGCGTAGTGTCAGAACATGTTGCATGTTACCATGGATCATTCTAGGTATTTGTTGATTATCTATGTTTTCAATCCTCTCATGAAGATCCTCTATCTTCCTACATTTAAGATTCTCGAAATGGCTCACCAAATCTTTAATTTGGAGTTATGAAGCTTCCGATGTGGGAGACCTACTTCGGATTTCTTCATCACTAGAAAGGGAAATTTTATTCCGATGATCATTGGGAATGATATTTTACAGACACAAAAAACACCCAAGGGGAGAAACACACATAATTATACACACACTCACACATGTGAAGATACACACACACACACGCAAAGACACACACACACACAAAATATGTACGCACACCTGAGATGTACACACTCACACTAACACACACAAGATGTACACACATATACGCATGAAATGTACACACTCACACTCACACACAAAATATGTACTCAGGCACACACACATGATATGTATACACTCATAATCACACACACAATATTTATACACTTACACAAATAATTTTTACACACTCATGAATTTCATTTTAAATTTCTCTTCACTCTCACACTCAATTAAAATCCCAATATCTTCGGAAATATAATACCCTATTTAGGGATATCACATGCCACCAATACTTACCAAACCATGAGTTTGTTGTGGGATGGTTTGACAAAACCTATTTGAGTGGTAGTGGGTAAAGGGTGAAAAAGAGGATAGAAAAAAGGATAAATAGTTGGAAAAGGGGGTTTAAAGATGGTATTTAGGTTTTCCCTGATTGTGAAAGATAAAAAAATGAGTAAAAATATAAGACAAACATAATATGGGGATGAAGTAATATTTCGGAGAAAGTTATGTATGTAAATGGAAAATGCTAGTAATATAAAGCACAATGAAGTAAATGTATCCACTTATTTTTGCTATTTTTTATTAAATCATCCCAAAAAGTATTGTGCTTAGAGTTTTAAAGAACAAGATGATTGAATGGAGAGTAAGACAATTTTTTTAAAATCTCTTGAATAAAGGATGTATATAATTTTCAAAATCACAAAATGATGAGTTGATATATTTTTTTATTTTTCTTCAGATACAAATCACATAAAAGAGAATTAAATGTGAAAAGAATATGGAAGAATAATTGGATCTGTGTAACAATATTTTATTTTTTCACAATATACTCTATATCTGGATGTTTTAAAAGAAAGTGTGTTTTTTGAAGGGAATATAATAAGAAATGATAAGAAGGGTAATAGATATATGGGATAAAAGAGGATTATATAAGCCAACTGTGTCAACTGTAGCTTTGATATCAACTGATGTGAGACGCATAGGGTGGCCCGATCTTCACAGAGTAGGGAGGATGATGAAGGATGCAGTTCAGGGCTAAGTGGAGGATTATGGTTATAGATAGAGGATTAAATTATTCAATCAACTCTATAAGGATTGAGACTTACTACATTAACAACACACTCAAGGGAGGGATGTGATATCCTATCCACACAACAAATCACTTGGTTGGAGGAATGGAATTTTGGTTATTGTAATCTTGGATCACCAATCTAACTTGTAGATTGATCTGTAGAGAATTCATAAGAGCTAGGGGAAAACCTGAAAAATACTCACAAAATAGATAGAAACAATAAATAATCTCCCAATTAAAATCATGAAATCATACAAGTGTCATGGGGGGTCACTATTTTAGCCAAGGGGTGGTACAAGAGTCAAGGATCCAATACCCTAAATTAATAATTGTTAAACTACTTTGTTCCCATAAATTAAAAAATATTATGTCTATCAAATACTTGTTTTTGGAAAAGTAGCTCACCAATTTCCAACTATAGCCCAATGAATTTTACTTTGAGTGCATAGCCCTTCGTATTTGACTTTAGTGTTCAAAGATGCCATTCTAGAATCATCCATGTTAGAAATAATCCCCAAATGTGAGAAAGAAAGTTTTCCAATATTTAGAAATCATTTTTGGTCTTGAATAATTGTTATTATAGGGCCATTTTCTCCATTCATTCAATTCAAGATCCATTGGTCCTTTAATAAAGAGATATGGGAACCCATTAAAGCATTCAACCTCTTCAATTTCCTTTGTGTCATGAGGCCTTTAAAATAAAACTCATCCACCCAATAAATTGACTTGGTGCCATAGATACGGTTCTAATAAAATAGGTACTTGAAAAAACATCTTCCAAAATTAGTAATTGGAAATAGAAGGCCTTAGTTAATGAGGAAACTTGAATAAAGTGGGGAAGAAAATGATCCCTTACCATGAGAGTGTGATTCCAAATGGTAGGGAAGAACTTCTTAAGAGCATGGGGAACTGTGGTAGGATTCAATTGAGATGAGGTAAGAGTAATTACGCACTCCATGGATTTTGAGTGAATATAAATGTGATATTGGGTGGGATTATATAATAATTGATTGGGTAATTCTTTGTCATTTCTCAAACTTTAGTTTTGGTATCTGTATAATAAAATACCAAACACCAAAAACCTTTTAATGATTTATTCCCATGGTTTCACCATATAGGGGTGGTTTTAGATATTTTATATAGAAAAGGTCAAAAATTAATAAATTAATTAACCTTTTTTATGTTTATGTCAGACAAACTCTTATTGTAATGTTTTTAAAACCTTAAAATATATTTTATGTTTTGGGGGATTCGTAGACGCTTTGAAAATTTAATCAAATAATATTAAAATAATATTATTTTAAATGGAAAACATATTTTTTTTGGGGATACCCTTTATCATATTTATTTTGTCACTTTTGGGTCATTATGATGTTATTAGACACACTATATATTTTTATGGTATTTATTGTTTACCCTAAAATTCGACTATTTAAGAAATTTAAGAAAAACTGACCATTTAATAATTTTAATATTCTAAATTCAAAAAAATAATATTTATTTTATCAAAATAATTTTCTAAATATGTGCACTTTCACTTTTAAATAATAATCGACATTTACTGAGAAATATAAGGTTTTTTGACAATAACACTTTTCAAACACTTATAAAATTACACTTGACCACATAAAAATTATATGATCATTTATATTTAAAAAACATTATTTAAAAAAATTATTTTATTAAAATATAATTTATTTCATAAATCCATAAATTCATCAAAATATACAACTTATTTGAAATTGAATACTAATTAAAAATACATTTTTTTATTGTAAAAAATTAAAAATAATTTATAAAGTCATGAAAAGAATTAAATATAAAAATTATTATATTAAAAATAAAAAGTAAAAATTCATATTATTATGGTATTGATATAAATTCCTTTAATACACCATAAAATTCCTTTAGTATAAGGTGTATTATGTTGAGATTTTCTTATTGTGGTTCAGTGTACATGGTTTGGGTGGTGATCTTGATGAACTTGAACTTCTCCCGTAAATAGTTTCAATCATGATTGAGTTGTTGGCTCTCATTCTAGGCTTGGTCAAGGGAAAATACCAAGGATTATATTTCCCATAGAAGCTCAAATAAATGGGCATCATAGGGTATAATCCTACTTGTTGCGGCCATCACATCCTTTATTTGTGTAAATTGGATTTTTAAAACCCTATATTTATACTAATTATATTATCATGGTTCAATGGCTATATAATCAGTGATAATTATTATTAATGGTATTTTAAATTCCATATGATATAATAAAACCACAGATGTGCATGTTTTTTTTGTAACCATTATACATAATAATACATTAAATTAAATCACAAGGGGAGTTTTAATTATAATGGTCTCGGTCATTATAATCTAACCCCTTCACAGATTTTACCCTTGAAATTTTCATTTCACATACTAAAATATATGAGGTTATTTCTATTTCATTACCTCCTCCATTTACCATTTTGGTTCATCAAACTTGTGGTTTATCAAAATCACATTGACCACATGTATTTTTTTATTCCATAGAACTTTATCTCTACAATCTAAGATCTTCAGTGACTTCTCCTCATATGAGAAATCATTCTCCCACAATACCAACTCTAGATTGAGTACCTATGAGGGGTCTATTATTTACATCCTTAAGAGAGAAAATAGAATATATTATCTTTTAAAAATCGATGGTTCAGAAATAATTTGAGATTATATTGATGATATTCCTCCCTTTATGATTCCCATGTTCATCCTTTTCAATGAAGAGTCAGATGTTTTACTTTTAACTTTTCAATTTCAATATATTTATTAATTAAATTAACTTTATTAAAACATGTTTACTAATGTTTTATGTCCCAATAGTTTTAGCATGATTTTTTAGAACACATTATCTTTTACCATAAATATAATAAGTTTTATCATATTAAAAATATAAACTAACTATTCTTAATTATGATTATCATACTAAGTATTGTTTTGATAATCCGAATTTCCATTAATTAAAATTGGTGTTAGACTTTTTTCTTGCCTATTGTAATGAAAATATTCATGACCATCAGACTGGTTATAGTTTCAAAATTATCGGACTGACCCTTATAATGATTATCATATTTACAATAGAAAATGAAGTCCATCAAAATGAACTAGGTTTATAATCATAATACATGAACTTATTTCCATCATAAGGAATATTATTATTGTTGTAGTGGTTCTAAGTCAATATGACTTCAAAAATTCTATTACACCAAACCATTATGTGTTTTCAAGATCAAGGTCTCTAAGGTTGTTGCAGTAAATAATGTAATATGACCATTTGGAGATCGCCCATAAATAGTCATTAATTTGAAGAGTTTGGGATTAATTACATTCACAAAAAAAGTCATGTGATTATTGAAATCTTCCAACCTCTCGTTATTAGTTTTGTTATTTACTTAGAGAGTTGGTAGTTCTAAGGAATCCTCATTAGGGTTACTTCCTTATAAAATTTTTCAATTTTAATATACATCCAACCATAGTTACGATTGAGGTATTCCAGTGAAAGGAATATAGTGAATCAAATCCATCGGATTGATGGATTGTTGGGATAGTAAGATAAATAAAATTTGATCAATATATCGAGTGATTTCAGGGAAAATATAATAGTTCCATTTTAATCATCATATCGATGGATTTCCTGGTAAGTAAATATAGACTTCATAGTAATTATAAAAATATGGATTATGGTTGGGGTTATTGACTACCTCACTCATAAGTTCAAAATTTGTTAATCTTTTAAATAGCTTTCCAGGTATTGTTTCTGTTTCTTGTTTTTAAAAGTTTATTTTTCCATTTTTCATGATTAATAAACTATGTATTTATACTAATCTTTCTAATAATTTTTTTTTATCGATATAAAACCTAATATGATAAACATACTCTAATTAATCAGATTTATTGTGACTCCTATATTTTCACTATGACATAATCGAACACTGTCTAGTTTTGATTTTGGAACTCTGATAATCAGATCGAGTCCATGTCTGATAAAGTTACTTTAATAGGAATAGTTTTTTTGTTTAGATTTAATATTTAAACTATGTTTTTAACTACAATTCATCACCCTGTTGTAATTTTATATATTATAATCTACTCTTAGGATTCTATAACTAGCGTCGGAGGTGGTTCTATAGATTATACTTGCTAATTTTTTACTTCTTCTATATACTACATGTTTTATTAATTTTTTATAAAATTATTATTTATAAATTGATTTATACTAATTTGTTTATAGAAAAATAGTTTCTATTCTTCTAAATATAGAATTTATAAATTTGGGTTTCATATAAAATATAATTTCTAAACAGACAACCAATCTCTGATGTTGATGATTATGAGTACTAGCTAAATAGGATGAAAACCTTTTTATCAATACTATATTTGATAATTTTGTTATACGGACTAGGGAATAAAATATTCTGAATAAGGAAGTTAACTCCTTCACTCATTATGAAAAACATGAGTATCTATTAAATTTCAGAGTAAATAATACATTGTTATGTTCTATGATAATGAGTATTTACATTATGATATCTTATTTTGAAGCAAGAAACATTATTTGGAAAAAAATATAAGTCACACACTTTTTAACATATAAAGTTTTTGATACTATTAGAGATATACATAGAGTATATTATGAAGATTTTAATTTTCTTCTTAGAGAATCAGTTGAAAAATGGATCTAGAGGTTCCTGAAAATAATTAACAGTTAAAAATCGATTAAAGAAAAGGGAATCATGATGAAATAAATGTTGAGAAGATTATTTATATCATTCCTAAAGAAAGGTATTAAAAAAATAATATCTATGAATGATACTAGAAAGATTAATAATCTTACATTATATTATATTCCTATGACCCTTATAAAATATGACGGTAGAATCAAAATAGTTGATGAGAAATAAAAAATGAAAAAATAGTGGTTTTTCTTTTGACACAACATTTACCTTACCTTAAAAAGATTATTCATCTGAGAAAGTTGGAATTCATTAAGAAAGAAGAATTTTTTTTCAGCCAAATTCAATTTCATTTGAACATTATGAGAATAATTTTCAAATCTCACCAAAAGAATGAACTACATTATTAGGATGAAAGATTTTTAGCACTGGTAAAAAAAGTTTCCTAAGGATAAAAGTTATAATAAATATTCTAAGTTAAATTGACATGAATATATGAAATATGAAAATATACAACCAAATTGTCCAACGAAGAAGAAGAAATATAGGAATGAAAATAATTTGGAAATCAATTCCAAAATGTACTTCAAGTATAAAGGAAAATGTTTTTAATGTTTTTGAAATATAGTGTACATGTGGTGATGTTTATATTGAATTTTCTTTAGATAATGAATGTTTTAGATAGTGGAGCATAAGTATTTTTTTATATGTACCTATTGTAAATCATTATCTTATAGAAAAGGTATAAACATATAAATCCCTCACCAATATGATTATAAATTATAATTATCCTAATGAGAAAAATTCTACATCTTCTCATGAATAATCATCCTCAATATAAGATAATTCTTTACCTACTTATGATGAAGTATCATATTTTTCAAAACTACTAGAAAATGAAAATTGTAAGATATGAAAAAAAAACTTGATAATGCTAAGTCTATGTTTGATTAGGATGATTCAAGGATAAACATTTAGAAAAATGAAATATCAGATCATTCTAAATATATTGATTAAAATAATTTTGGAAATGATATTATTTCTAAAATTTCTGAAAAAGTAGTTTCTAAGAAAAATGTTTTACAAACTAGTTTTGATAAACATAGTTCTAAGACAATTAAAAAAATTGATAAGAATTTTTTTGTAAAAAAAATATCTGAAATTTATTTTTTTGAAGAAACTATTATCAAAGTGTACCAATAGAAAATAAAATTTTGATAAAATGTAAAGTTAAATTCATCCATCAAATAATAATACTGGGATGTGTTATACTTATAAAAACGATATTTTAGTAACAATTTTATTGTTCCCAAAAGTGTAACTTTTTGTACTGAGTGTCAAAATGGTGGTAAATATAAAATTAATTATTCCTTAAATGAAAATAATATCCCTGGGTTTTCACAGGGCTTATCTTTCTATGGAAATGAAATTTTTCCAAAACAAATCAGACATATGTAGTTACCAAATGTTTTATTTTTTGACAATACCGGACCCAAGAAGTTTTGGATTCCGAAAGTATAATTTGTTTTTAGGATAGAAATGATATTACAAAGAAATAATATATGGTACATGGATAGTGGTTATTCTATACATAGGACTGGAAACAAATACATCCCCAAAGAATATATTCTAGATGAAAGGTGGAAATGTAAATTTTGGAGGCAATGCTTAAGGATATTTTATGGGAATACGTAACATTTTTCTTCTTAGAAAAGATCATATTTATAATGTGTTTTTGTTCTAGGTGTTAATAAAAAAACTTATAAGCATAATTCAATTATGTGATGAAGTTTATCTTGTGAACTTTAAGAATGATAAATTTTTAATACATAGTATGAAGAAAGAATTTATTCTTTTAGCCAATCGAAATGAGAATGTTTTTACACTTAACATCGATGAAATTAGGAGCCAAGAATTACCATGAAAAAGTGTAATATAAGTTCCATATTGGTTATTTCATATACTTTTATGACTTTGTACCTCAAAAATTTATCTAAATTGACTAGAAAATGACTTGTTAAGAAACTAATTGAAATTAGGTTTTATAAATCAAAATTCAATTACCCTTATCAAAATGGTAAACAATTTAAGTTAGGATTTATATTTATTAGAAATTCTAAATTTATTAGAATTTATAGTTAGTGCACATGGACTTATTTTGTCCTACAAAAACATGAATTAATCATCAAAAATACTATATATATGTTGTAGTTGATGATTACACTAGATATAATTATGTATATTTTGTTACAATGAAATATAAACCATTTAGTTTTTTTAAAACATTTGTATCTAGAGTTAAAAATGATAAAGACCTCTCCGTGATAGATATTTTTAGTGATCATGATGGAGAATTTCAAAGTTATGATTTTGAGTATTTTTTTAGTAAGAAACGTATTGAACATAACCTTTTAACTGATAGAACATCACAAAAAAATGGTGTTGTTGAAAGAAGAAAATCAAATTATTAAAAAAAATAACCAGAACCATGCTATGTAAATAAACATTTATTAACCATTGTTTAGATGAAGTGGTAATCACTTTCTGTTATACTATAAATCATGTTTTAATTTGAAATCTTCTTAATAAACACTTCTTATGAGTTTTATAGAGGACGAAAACCAAAAGTTTCATACTTAAAAGTTTTTGGTTGAAATGTATTCCTCCTGAATTTGAAAGATAAATTACATAAGCTTTCACCCAAATCCGGTGAAGGAATATTTTTATGTCATTCCACAAATTCTAAGTTTTATAGAGTTTTTAACAAAAGAAATGTTATATTGATAATGAAATAATTCATGTTATAGTTGATAAAATTGATACTTTTTTTTCAAACAACCTCTACCTATATTCGATGATGTTCATTCTAAAACTGATTGTCAACCGTTATTATAAATTCATCTCATAATGAAATAAATCACAAATATTTTTCTGAATTTATTCCTCTAGAATATTTCCTACCTATTGATGGATAATATTATTTTGAAACCCTAAGAAGTAATTTTTTTTCTTAGGAATCATCCTAGTGAATGTATCATTGGTTATGTAGAATAATCTGTTTGGACTATAAGTTCCTCATAGAATGAAATTGAGCATCTAGATTTCTTATTCCAATTTGAAAATAATAATCATAATGAGGCTTTAGGTAATAAGGATTGGATTCTGGCAATGAAATATGAACTTAATGATATTGAAAAAAAAAATATAGTCTTTAGTTACAACCTGTGAAGACTTCTATAATTTGAGTAAAATGGGTTTTTCAGAAGAAACAAATGTAATGAAAATGGAATATTTTTTAGAAATAAAACAATAATTTTTTATAAGGGTTATAACCAACAAGTGGGAATAAATTAATATGAAACTTGTTCTCTATTAGAAAGATATGAAGCTATTTTAATACTTTAACTTTTGTAGTATTCTTTAATTTTAAGCATTTTCAAATGGATGTGACATCTTATTTTCATAATAGATGTATCCGGGAAGATCATGTTGAACAGATAGTTGTTTTGAAAATAAAAAAAACATAAATAACATGTTTATAAACTTATTAATGATTTAAATGGACTTAAACATGGCCCTAGAGGTTGGTATGATAGGTAAAATGGATTTTTGTTACAGGAAGATTTTGTTAAAGGAATATGTATCAAACACTTTTTATAAAATAATTTAACAAAAATATTATGATTGTATAAATATATGTTGATGAAATTATATTTGGTTATACTCAAAAATCATTAAAAAATTCCATTTTAGATCTTATGAAGTTTTAGTTTGAAATGAGTACAGTGGATGAGTTAACATATTTCTTTGTTTTTCCAATTTTAAAAAAATATAAGGAAATTGTATATCTCAACATAAGTATATAAAATATATTCTTAATAAATTTAAATATGAAAATTATAAAAATATTAGTATTTTATTGGTACTTTCAACAACTTAGATCTTGATGAGTCTGGGAAACCATTTGATTAGAAAAATTTAAGAGGTTTGATAGTAATTTTACTTTACATAATAGATGGTCATCCAAATTTAATGTTTTATGAATTATTATCTATAAGATATAATGAAAATCCAAATGAATCCCATTTAAAATATATAAAATTAATTTTTCATTATCATAAGGGAACTATGGATTTATGCCTTTTCTATCCTTCTGGAAATGTTTTTGAATTTTTTTTTCAGATGCTACCTTTGGTGGATATATAATGGATAAGAAAAGTAAATATGGAACATCACATTTCATAAGAGATTCATTAGTTTCTTTGGTCATATAATAAAAAATTCCCAGTAGCACTTTTCACTATTGAAGTTGAATATGAGGCAGCTTGATGATTTTTTGCTCCAATGTTGTGGATGTAACACACACTCATAGACTATGGAATGAGTTTTTTTAAAACTCAAATACTTTATGACTGAATAAGTTCAATTTATTTAAGTAAAAACCCCAAAAAAATCCCACACATTCTAATAAAAAATATATAATACCCCATTTCCTTTTGAATTACACACATAAAAAAGATATAATTCTACAATTCATTAGAACACAGGAACAATTTCCTAACATTTTTTCAAAAAAAACTATTTGTTACAATAGATTTGAATATATCAAATAGAATCTAGGAAATAATTATGTAAAGTAATCATTAATATATACATCTTTTTTATCTATTTAATTATAATAATATACTATTTTTTCATAGGGTGAGTACATATGTTTATTTTTTTCAAAAACTTTTCATTTTTATTAAAAACTGTTACTTTTCAAAAAAAATTATTTTTTGTAAAAAATTTATCATAATTAGTTTTTATGAAATTATACATTTTATAAAAATATTAGATTCAAAATTCTAAAATTTTATCTAGAATCATAAATTGTTATAAAATTTCCATTCTCAGAAATTATTTAATTTTGAGACTTGGATTTGTTTTATAATTTCATCTGTAAAAAATTCATAATACGTTCTCATAATAAATCTATTAAAATATTTATTTAATTAAAAACTATCATATTAATATTTTTGGTTAAAAACTAATATAATTAATTTTTCATAATAAAAATACCATATTTAGTTACTTATTTCAAAACTATTACAATTAGTTTACAAAAAACCAAGAAGAACTATTTAATCATACCGATGAATCGTTCCTCTTCGAAAGGAACTCTTATAATATTTTAATTTTCCCCCTATTTCATTAAAATTAGTCTTTTATTATTGATGTTATACTTTTATTCTTTATTCACATAGATTTTTTTTTAATTTTCTTAAACTATTTCTAATCGGATTCATCCTCAGTTCGATAAAAATTTTAAAAATGTCAAGAGTTCGGAAATTATTTTAAATATTTCTTCAAATCAATCTTAACTGTCAGATAATAGTTGTTATGAATATCTACCATTGGTTTTCCTAAATAATTTGATTCATCACACAATTTCGAATATAAATTATTTCCACCCCCATTTCCCACATCGACTATTTAGTGTTTGCATTCCCAACTTACTAAACCAATAAAAGATATCAGTCTCCAAGAGTTTTTTTTATATATTCTCTAGCTACAGTTCTGGATACAATGGGTAATAAAAGGTATTTTTCTAAATGGATTTTATTCATGTATATTCTAGTTGAGAGATCATGGTTCTATAAAAATTATTTTATACTGAATAATCTAATTTCCAAGTTTGGTAGTTTGTTTTCTTATAAAATATAAAAATAGATTTTGATCTCTATTATCCTGATTTAGTTCAAGAGTTCAATGCTTTAGTATATTTTCATAAGGAGTATGGGAAAGAAAATATTTCTTTTACTATGTATGCGAAGCAATACATGTTATCTTATAAGAAGGCAACTAACTTTATAGGATTGCCTTTAAAAGGTGAAGCTGATTTCCCTTCTCAAAAGATACTGAAAATATCAGTATATATAATAAGACCAAATTCGAAGATTTCTTATTTTCTGAATATGAAAAGGGTTGGCCTGTTTCCAACTTGACCTTAGAAAATTGTGTTGTTTCGATATGGATAAATGGTTTTCTGATTCCGAGAAATAGCAAACAAGATACATTGAAAGAATCCAATGTTTTTGTTATTGATTTGTTAGTGAATATGATGATGATAGTTCTAGTAAAGTTTATATATATCTTATTTTTTAATATCAAAACAGCTTTAATCAAGTTATAAATTTTCATGTTTCTGGATCTTATAAGTTTGATTGATTTTAAGTACCAGGAGGGTTTCAAAGTATCAAAAACATTGTATCAAATCAGAGAATTTTTTTCCATTTTTTGTGAAGATATATTGTCTAGGATTAGATTATGTTTGATTCCCAAACTAAGAATCTTGTTTATGAAGTTAATGGTACACATATGATGCCCATCCATCAATAAAACATGAGAATATTGTGAAAAAGACAAGATAGGCATAATCATAATCTTCGAAGAAGAAAAATAAAGAGAATAAGATGAAAAATGATGTTTTTAAAGATTTGGTGACTTTTAAAGTAAAGATAAATTCAGAGGATCCATAAAAAATTAGTTACCCCACATACACTAAGTCATTGAACATTTGGGTTGCTAATACTTTCGAAGAGGATTCTAAGAAAATGAATCAAAAGAAGTGGTTATAAAAAGCTCAACTTTGTGAAAATTTGTTAAAATGGGTTGAAAGAGATTTAGAGAAGAAATTAATTCCCACTTCCCACACCAACCATATTAATCTAAAAACTAGAATTTCTTTTTATGAAACTCTATTGTTTCATACAAATATTCTTTCTATTATAGATATGGTAAAGTAAAATGTTGTCGTTAAAGAATCGGTACTTGTAAATCAATTGAAACAAAATTCTCTAAGAAAAGGAGTTATTTGAACCATAAAGAAACATCAAGAATAACTATATAATGATGTTTATGATCATGTTGGAGGATAAAAAAAATAAAAAAAAATATAAGAGAGATATGAATGAGAATAATATAATGAAATTAAATAAGTGATTAAAGAAGATGTAGAATAAAAATTGGAGGAAGAGGAAAACAAGGAAGGGTATAATAGTTAAGAAACCATGTTTGAAAAATATTATATATAATAATCACCATCAAAATCATGATTAACCTCTAAGATTGTTAAATAAGAAAATTTTGGATATTTCCAGGAGGATGAATCATCATCAAAACCTGAAGTTAAATATTCAACAAAGAATCAAGAAGAAGACCATAATTTAGAGATAAAAGATAAAGATAAAGCTAAGATTGATGGATTTGTGGTTAGTATGGAAATTTATAAGGATAAGAAAGCTTCTAATAAAGATGATAAGGATGTTTCAAAGATAGAAAAGAATAAAGGGAATGAATTGGGAGTTATAACATGCTAAAAAAACCTCCTCATCTTGATCCCAAACTGTTGTACCTCTCGTACCCCTCGAGGTTTAATTTTCATGATCACAATCACTCTCTTATTTATCTAATCTTGTTTTCAAGTGTTTTTGTTAATAGACATGATTTCAGGAGCAAGAAGTGGCAAAGGAAGAAAAGTGGACTGTTTTCATGTCCACCGGCCAACCGGTGGCCTCAGCACCGGCCAACCGGTGGCCTCAGCACCGGCCAGCCGGTGGCACCCATCCAGAATAGTGTTTGCTACTGTCTCAGCACCGGCCAACCGGTGTCCTCCTCACCGGCCAGCCGGTGGAGCTTGGGCAGAATTGATCTCCATTTTACAAGCACCGGCCAACCAGTGGCCTAGCACCGGTCAGCCGGTGGATCCAGTCAAACTAGCCGTTGGGCTTTGACCAGGCTTGTCCACTTGACTCCCAACGGCTCTGAAGGCCCCTCCAACGGCTCCGAAGACCCCCAAAGGCCATTTAAGGGTTCCACCTCTATAAATAAAGTACTAGGAAGCCCCGGAACACTATCGAAACATACGGAATCCCACGGGACACATTTTACATCATTTGGAGAACCTCCGGCGCATTCCCTCAAGGAACTCTCACTTGCTCCAACTCACTTCCACATTCAAGGAGCACCACCATAGAAGCTTGGGAGAGCTCTTCATCAACTCCATCAATCCTTTGGTGCCCAAGGCTTCTCCCATTATGGTTTTTATTGTTTTATTTATTTTGAGCATCAATTTGGGTTTGTGCCTACAAACCCCATCTCTTTCTCTCATCCCCTCTTTTGGGTTTTCACACCACCTTCAAGGTGTGAAGAGGTTAGTCAAGCCTTCCCTTTTAAAAGGCTTGAATCAAAGGTGAGCTAGCCTTCACCTGTAAGAAGGCTAGTGGGTTCTTGCTCAACCATTGAAAGCAAGTGGGTTCTTGCTCAACCATTAAAAAGCAAGCTGTAATAGGTTCTAGACTAACCTTAAAGTCTAGTGGGTTTCTTGCTAAAACCATTAAAAATAAAGCGGTAGTAAATCTCTCAACGGTTGAGTTGGGAGCGGAGACGTAGGCTTGGGTTTAAGCCGAACTCCGTTATCAAGTTGCGTGTCTTGCCTATTTTATTTCCGCTGCACTTTTACTTTGATTTTAAATTGTTAATTAATTTTTAAAAGGCAATTCACCCCCCCTCTTGCCATCACTTCCCTTCTCTCCGCCTAACAATTGGTATCAGAGGAAAAATTTGAGTAATACCTTAACCGGTTTCAAATTCAAGATCCTTTTTTGATGGCTTCATCCTCTTTCGCCCCCGAAGGCTATTCTTTGGGTCGTGCTCTATTTTTTGATGGAACCGACTATACTTATTGGAAAACCCGCATGACCACTTTTCTTAGAAGTATAGGATATCCCATTTATAAAATTGTCATGCATGGTTATTCTCTTTCTTCTCCCGATGAATCCAAATGGACCCAAGCCGATATTAAAAATTTCGATCTTGATGGCAATGCCATGAACGCTCTACATTGCGGCCTTGATCGTAATGAGTTCAATCGAGATTCCACATGCACCTCATCTCATGAAATCTGGAAACTATTGGAGGTTACCCATGAGGGGACCAACAAAGTTAAGGATACTCGATTGGATATGTTTCGTCAAGATTTTGAGTCTTTTACCATGCATCCATCCGAATCAATTTATGAAATTTTTACTCGCTTTACTGATGTTTGCAATGGGAGAAAGTCCCTTGGTGATGATGTGTCTGCAGAAACGATGGTCAAGAAGATCCTATGGATCCTACCAAGCACATGGGCTCCAAAAGTAACGGAAATCCAAGAAGCAAAAGACATCAAGAACATGTCGGTCGAAGAGCTCATCAGATCCCTCATGACCTACAAAATCACCATGAGGAGGCAAGCTGAAAAGGAAGGCAAACCAATCAAAATTCCAAAGAACATCGCCTTCAAAGTTCAACAAGAAGAAAGCTCCTCCTCCTCATCGTATTCCTCTTCAAGCGGCGATTCCGAAATGGAGAATCTTGCCCGCAAGATGCACAAATTCATGAAGAAGCACAAAAAGAAGAAATCCTACAAGGCTCAACCCAACGACAAATCCGAGCCCGAGGTAACATGTTACGGGTGTGGCAAGAAAGGCCATTACAAGCCCGATTGTCCACTCAACAAGAAAAAGGCCAAGCAAAAGGAAAAGAAGAAGGCATTCAAGGCCACATGGAGTGATAGCTCCACATCATCCTCCTCCTCCTCCTCTAGTGACAACGGTAAAAAAGCCTAATGGCATTTCATGAGGTAACCTCTTCCGACTCCTCTTCCTCATCCTCTAGTTCTTCAAATTCCTTAAATAATTTATCGTATGAGGATCTCCAACATGCTAGAGATCAATTGGAGGAAGGTTTTCATGAACTTTCATCCAAATTTGTTGCTTTAAAAAAGAATTTCAAAAAACTCTCTTCCGAAAAGGAACAACTTCTCAAAGAGAAGGAGGAATTGACCCTCAAAGTCCAAAACCTTCCCGATGTTGATTCTATGGAATCAACTATCAAAGATTTAAGGGAATCCCTAGCCAAGTTCACCCAAGGGGAACAAAATTTGACCAATTTTCTCGGTTCCCAACGCATATTTAGAACCACCGAAGGGCTTGGCTATTCCAAGCCAGCTTCCTCTTCCCATGCTCCAACTATTTTTGTAAGGGGGAGCTCCCAATACAAATTTTTCAATTATTGTAAAAAACCCGGGCACTTAATCTATGAGTGTGATTTCAAAAATGCCCGGTATGGAAGGCCCAAAACTATTTTCTTTAATGATGAATTTTATAGTAGAAGACCGGCCACTAGACAAGTGTGGATTGAAAAATCCCTTTTAGCGAATCTTACCGGACCAAAATTTGTCTCGGTTTCAAAAACCTCTCCCCGGTGATTTGTTGTTTCTATTTAGGGGGAGTTAGGATTGTTTAAGCTTTTTTTGCGTCTTTCAATTCAAACTTTCGATTCAAATTTTCAATTCAAACTTTCTATTAAAAACTTTCAATTCAAAATTTTCGATTCAAAACTTTCAATTCAAAATTTTCGATTCAAAACTTTCAATTAAAAACTTTCAATTCAAAACTTTCAATTCAAATTTCAAAAATTTCAATTGATTTCAAATCTCTATCTGGTTTTTCAAATCTTTCCCTCAATCAAATTTTATGCCCCGTTCTATTTTGATAATCACAAAGGGGGAGAAATTCTTGGTTGATTGGGGGAGAAATCTTTCTCTTATACTTTGCTTTACTTTCCCATTTATCCTTTAAAGCATGCCTTTCATTTCATTTTTACATTGCTTGTTTTGGTGATTGTGATCATCAAAATAGGGGGAGATTGTTGTACCTCTCGTACCCCTCGAGGTTTAATTTTCATGATCACAATCACTCTCTTATTTATCTAATCTTGTTTTCAAGTGTTTTTGTTAATAGGCATGATTTCAGGAGCAAGAAGTGGCAAAGGAAGAAAAGTGGACTGTTTTCATGTCCACCGGCCGACCGGTGGCTTCACCACCGGCCAGCTGGTGGAACCCAGACAGAAGGCTGAGCCACTGCCTCAGCACCGGCCAACCGGTGGCCTCAGCACCGGCCAGCCGGTGGCACCCAGCCAGAATAGTGTTTGCTACTGTCTCAGCACCGGCCAACCGGTGTCCTCCTCACCGGCCAGCCGGTGGAGCTTGGGCAGAATTGATCTCCATTTTACAAGCACCGGCCAACCGGTGGCCTAGCACCGGTCAGCCGGTGGAGCCAGTCAAACTAGCCGTTGGGCTTTGACCAGGCTTGTCTACTTGACTCCCAACGGCTCCGAAGGCCTCTCCAACGGCTCCGAAGACCCCCAAAGGTCATTTGAGGGTTCCACCTCTATAAATAAAGGACTAGGAATCCCTGGAACACTAGCGAAACATACGGAAGCCCACGGGACACATTTTACATCATTTGGCGAACCTCTGGCGCATTCCCTCAAGGAACTCTCACTTGCTCTAACTCACTTCCACATTCAAGGAGCACCACCATAGAAGCTTGGGAGAGCTCTTCATCAACTCCATCAATCCTTTGGCGCCCAAGGCTTCTCCCATTACGGTTTTTATTGTTTTATTTATTTTGAGCATCAATTTGGGTTTGTGCCTACAAACCCCATCTCTTTCTCTCATCCTCTCTTTTGGGTTTTCACACCACCTTCAAGGTGTGAAGAGGTTAGTCAAGCCTTCCCTTTTAAAAGGCTTGAATCAAAGGTGAGCTAGCCTTCACCTGTAAGAAGGCTAGTGGGTTCTTGCTCAACCATTGAAAGCAAGTGGGTTCTTTCTCAACCATTAAAAAGAAATCTGTAATAGGTTCTAGACTAACTTTAAAGTCTATTGGGTTTCTTGCTAAAACCATTAAAAAGCAAGCGGTAGTAAATCTCTCAACGGTTGAGTTGGGAGCGGATACGTAGGCTTGGGTTTAAGCCGAACTCCGTTATCAAGTTGCGTGTCTTGCCTCTTTTATTTCCGCTGCACTTTTACTTTGATTTTAAATTGTTAATTAATTTTTAAAAGGCAATTCACCCCCCCCCCCTCTTGCCATCACTTCCCTTCTCTCTGCCTAACACAAACAATCAGACTATATAGTAAGGATAGCATGGAAAAGATTTGATTATATATATCATGTATTAAGGGTACTATAAAGATCAAATACTTACATTACTAATCATGAAACATGGATTTAGATAATCCAATAAATTCTTAATCAGAATTCTATGTCAATAAAACTTTTAACAGAGTCGATTATTTAGATTAAATCAGAGTTAAAGGTTCTTAAAGAAAGTTCCCAGACTCATAAGAGATATTTCAATCAAATGGATAAGTGTTCTAACCAGGTTGAATTAGACATTTTGATGAATGATGAGTAGTTTTATTATGTTTAGAAACATATGGTGGAATCAGCTGAATCTTTAAATTTGTTATCCAAATACATGATAGACCGAGTAAAGTTTGTTAAACACTTTAGAGATTCCACTGATGAATGGATTGAGGAATTGAATGTATTGAAACAAAATATCTGAGACATGTAGTTAGAGATGTAAATCCTCAAATCATATAAATATGAAGTAATTAAGGGACCAAAGAAAATATCATTATAATGAAGTAAATGGTTTTAATTCTAAAGATCATATTCAAGAAGAAATATTTAAGAAGCTGGAGAAAGATCAAAAAAAAAGTTCAAGAAGATAAGCAATTTTTCTGGACATTGATAAAGAAAGAATTATTTTCCGTTTAGTTTTTTAATTTATTTGTTTTTTAAAACATTTTGATGAATTTTATGAAATAATTACTTTTCATCAAAATCTAATTTTCTTGAATGTTTTCTAATTCTCATTGGTTATATATTCATTCATTTTACTTATGGATGATTAGTTAGATCATTTATTTGTACCATATTCAATATTTTCTAAAATTATATGAATCATCAGATTATATTCTCCATTTCATTATGAAAACCACAATGTGTTAGAAGATTTTATCAATGGGGCATGTTTTTAAAGGGGGAGTTGTAATATAAAGGGGAGATATTTCAGTAAGGGAGATAAATTTTTCTCGAAAGGGAGAATACCTTTTTGCGGAATATGTTTTTATTAAAAGTGGAAGATATTATCTGAAGGTGGATTCAATTGTATTCAAAATCATACCCTTCATCATATTCAGATGATTTAAAAACTCAGTAGGAGTTAATGTTTAAATATTAACTCTAAATACAAAGTTATTAAAAGAATAATGATTTGTACATTTTTTATGTTTTTTTCATTTATGTATTGGGATTTTTTATTTCCAAAAAGGGGGAGATTATTGAGTTAGGAGTTTTACTTCTCACATTTACATTCCTTTAGTTTTTGAAATCAAAAACAATTTATTAAAACATTTTTACTAAATTTGTATGTCCCAAAAATTTTATCATGTTTTTATTTCAAACATAATATTTTACCACACATAGAATAAGTTCTTCCATATTAAAAATATAAACTAACTATTCTTCATTAATATTATCATATTTAGTATTATTTTATATATAGGATTGACATTTAATCAAATCAGGAGTTATACTTTTGTCTTGTCTTTTGTAATGATAAAATTCATAAACATCAAACTGGTTATGGTACCAAAACAATTAAATTGATACTCATAAATATTAATGTATTAATAATAGATAAGGATGTCCATCAAACTGAACTATGTTTATAATCAAAATAAACGAACTTATTTACATCATACAAAATAGATTTATCATTGTAACGGTGTTATATGAATATGATGTCAGACATTCAGTTATGCCATATCATTAGGAGCTTTCATGTGACCAGTGTCTGAGGCCATTACAACAAACAAAGAAACATAACCATTATGATATTGCCTAAAAATAACGAGTTATTTAAAGATTTTGGAGCTGATTTGACTTTTAACACCAGTTTTCAAAATATTTCAAAGCGTGAACTACTAGTTCTTTGATTTTTTATTTCCTGAGAGAGTTTGTAGTTCTATGTAATACTTGTCAGGGCTGTTTCCATAGGAACTTTTTCAATTGTAATCCATAGCATATCATAGTTATGATTGAGGTATTCTAGGGATAGTAAGACAGTGAATCAAATCCAACAGATCGAGGGCTTATGAGGATAGTAAGATTTAGAAAATCTAATCATCATATCTAGGGATACCATGGATAGGAAGACATATCCATTATAATTATCATATCAAGGGATTTCCTAGTAAGGAAATACATACTTTATAGTGTGTATAAAATTGTGGATTCCTTTTGTAAAGGATATTTATTATCTTACTCATAAGGTTAAAAGAGATTAATATTTTTAATAGCTTGTAAGTCATTCTTACTATTTTTTGCTATTTTTTGTTTTTAGAAGTTTATTTTTCCACTGTACATTATAAGTAAATCAATACTTTATACTTTTCTTTCTAATAAAAATTGTTTTCTCAGTATCAAACCGAATAAGATAAACATACACTATTTAATTAGATCTATAGTGATTCTAATATTTTCACTTTTGTATAATCAGACTTTGTTTGGTGTTAGTGTTGTGACTCTAATAATCAGAATGAGACCAAGTCTAATAAAATTATTTTAAGATTATTAGGTTTTTATTATTTTAAATATTTTATACAATTTTTTAAACTAAATTTCACCCCCTTGTGTATGTTTATCCATAATAATATACTCCTATGATACTATATTCAAGTCAAATAAGATCAGATCCTTTTCAATTCTCATCAATGAAACAATTGCTGGATCATTTCTACTAAGAGTGTCTTCCACTTTATTAACATTCCTAGGATAGTAGTGGATTGAGCTGTCATAGACCTTGATCATCTCTTCCTATTTTTTCTAGAGTATATTCATCTCTTTCTATATGAATATATACTTAAGTCTTTTTTTAACCATATATATTTCACATTTCTCCCCAAAGAGATAATGCTGGCATATTTTTAACATGAATATCACTACATCAAAATATAGATCATGTTGTTGGGTATTTATATTTTTTAAATTTCAATTACCTTGAAGAATAGGCTATCACTTTTTCATTATAAATTATCACAAAATATAAGCTCTTCATTTAATCATTACTAAATATCAAGAAAATTTATCCATTTATGGGAAGTGTAAGTACATGTGGATTGATAATCCTAGTTTCAAATCCTTTAATCCATCATCACATTAACCATTCCAAACAAACTTGAATCTGTTTTGAGTTTTCATGGTTAGAGGGTTTGAAAATTTCACAAAATTTCTAAAAAATCAACGATAGTTACCAAATAATATAATGAAACAACGAATATCTATCACAGATATTGTCATTGTCCATCCATCAATTTCTATAGTCTTTTAAGGGTTTAAATATGTCCCATTTCTTATGATAATATTCCCCAATAATTGGAATTCCTTTAACCAGAAATCATATTTAATATACATTTCATAAATATTCTCCTTTCGTAAGGTCTTTAGAACTTTTCCTTGATGCTCCCCAGGAACCTCCATGCTTTGTAGTATATGAAAATACCATCTACAATGATTACCATGAATTTGTCGACTTAATCTCTAAATACACAGTTATTCATCCCCAGGAATATTGTTAGAGCATTAATGAGTTCAAATGGAACTACTATGAACTCATAGTGAATGCAACTTGTATAAAAATTAATCTTGGGTATATCCTCCGTCTTCAACCTAACTTGGTTACACCTTGACCAAAAATCCACATAGGAGATGTATTGTGATCCATGTAGTTTATCGAACAATTTATCAATCCCTGGTAGAGGATACTTATTATTTATCATGATCCTATTGATCTCACGATCATCAATGAAAAGGCACATTTACCCATCCTTTTTATTGATTAATATGACTGGTGAACACCATGGTGAAGCAATTGGGCATATAAACCCAATATCTAGATTCTCATGTAGTTTTTTCTTCAACTCCTGAAGTTCCACAATAGAAATTCTATAAGGATTCATAGATAATGGTAATTCCCCAAGTATAATCATGATTAAAAATTCAACCTCATAGCTAGGAGGAAGACTAGGTAATTTTTTTAGAAACATTTCAGTGTATTCTCCTGTGATGTAATTGTCTTAAAGTATGGTCCATTACTCAGAGTCAATCATTCGAGCTAGATATGACTCCTTATAAGTAAATAATATAAATGCATGGGATGTTGGTACTAAAGTAGTTTCATCCATATCCTGGCATTCATATAGATTTGAAGTATGATTCTCGATATAGAGAGTGATTTCATTCTTATGGAAATTTATGATGGATCTACATTGATAAATCCAACTCATTCCAATAATTGATTCAAATTACACCAAAGGGAGTATCACAAGGTTCTCTTCGAGGTTCATCCCACATATTTTGATAGGGGGAGTTATATAATTTGTATTCAATAAATTTCCTATTTACCATTTTCACCGACAAATCTACTTCCATGCTTTGTGGTGGGGTTTCAAAAGTTCTACTGAAATTTTGAGATATGAAGGAATACGTAGAACAAAAATAAAAATATATGTTCTATATTATTCAATGAATAACTAACATTCTTTTCACCAGTTCATTGTCAATATCCACCTCAGTGTTTTTAGTAATAGAAGATAACCCTTGCTTCCTTGGAGGTTGTTGTTTTCTCTGAAAACCCTTGGATTAGTGCATTATATTGCATGGTGTCTTGGTTCCTTGTAGTTTAAATAATGAACAATGTGTTGTGGGTTTAATTGATCATTTACTTACTTCATAGGATTAATGAGATTATCCTATTAAAAATCACTATCTAGGTTTCCTTCCTTCATGCACCTAAAGCATTTCATCATTCTCATTAATAAATTTCTAGTGTTCTTCATTCCACACTTTTGATAAGTGGGATGTTGAAATTTCATAGCACCATTAGATTTATACATAAGAATGTCAAAATTAAACTCCAAATTTTTCTTCTTATCCCAGTGATACCCTTGAGATTATCAGTTCTCCTTTTCAACTTTGAGGGAATATTAGATAATTTCCTCATAGATATCAAAGTCTCTGATCAATAAGGATTTTTGTATTCTACAGTTTAGGTCACCAAATAAGTAGTCAACATTTAATTCGAGGGAAATGAGAATTTTGGAGGCATATTATTCAAGTCTTGTTAATTTTTATTCGTCTTCACTGATATATTCATTTTCATTTTTTTGTGGTTAAGGAAATACCTTTCCATTTAAAGTAAAATAGTGCTAGGAAAATATTTATCGATTTTTTTTTTCAGAATTACTTATATCTCATTACATCAAAATCATCCTCAGGATTTATATTCTTGATCAATTTCTACCACAAATCAGATTTTCCCTCTATAAGATAAATATCTAATATAACCCTTTCTTTCTTAAAATATTGAAGGATGGAGAAGATATTCTCAAATTTGTTGATCCATTATTCCAAGATTAAGTTACCAGATGACCCATTGAATGTATGAGGCCTTTTTCACATAAAGGTCTGAATTAAAACATTTTCTTTCTTACGTGGATTTTTGTGGTCATCCTGATCTAGGTTTCTTTTCACAACTTGATTCATATGAGAGATTATAGTCACAAAGTTCTTGATTATTGCTTCTATTGGGTTGGGAAACCTGTTTGGGAATTCATCACATTGCCCTTCACATTGATTGTTTACCTGATTCCTCCTATTTCTGACCATTGGCTAGAATAAATTAAAAATTAGGAATGATTATTTTTAAACTATTAATCACTTAAATAGTAATCCAAGTACATTATTGTTATAACTTATAAATGACATTTATTTCTTAAGTTATGTATTTCTAGGATTTGATCAATGTTATCCATGATCTATTTTCTAACAAATGAACTTATGGGAATTTTTTTCCTAATAATGATACAAAATGAGATTCTGAAATTACCAAACCATATCATCGAGGAATTTAAATATAGGTGTGCATCAAGGACCATTTTCATGCATCAGTTCCCTATCAAGGCTAGCTTAACATGGTGTTTTGGGGTTTTACCACTATGAACATATTATCTAGATCCACATCCACTAGTAATATCCATAAATTTATATATTTTATTGATAAACCTCTTACTCTTTACTTCCCAAAATTTAGGGATGTTTTCTTATACTTAGTTTTTATCCCTATGTCTATTTATAGTGTTTTCTAATCTTTATCCCAAAAATAACTAAACTGTCCTTTGATACAAACTATGATAACCCTCCTCATTATTACACATTACTTCATGATTTATTACATAATATTTCACATATTACTACCTAAAAGATCAATAATTATACTGTCTTTCGGAATTAGTAACATTACATAACAACTTAAAATAAGGACTACATCATATTGTTGAAACCTCCACTAACATGCTCATATTACTCCATCATACTTAAAAATAAATTGAATAACCTAGTTTTAATAGCAGTTTTTCATGAACCCTAATTCAATTAAATTATTATTTTCCTAATAATTCACCATAGTGGCACACCCTTAGGTCAATCTCTTGGAGGCCACTCACACACACTTGTTTCCTATTGTCACTATTATTATATAAATAGTATGATATTATTAATGAAAATTAGGGGAATTTGGAATGGGTTAATCCAAGTTAAATTAACAACAAGAAATGATAAATCTATATTAGTGATTAGATGACAACTTTTCTAAAATTAATAAGCTAAATAAGGTAGTGGTAGAAAAATATTGATCTTTGGACACTACCTTTATCATTGTTTATAAATGTATTCCAATTGAATTATCCAATGTATACATTAAGACCTCAATGTATTAATTTAAATTAATTATAAACCATATTTAAACCTCAAACATGGGTGCCCATCCTCTTATGAAATTGATCTGATTACTCGAAAACCTCTAATCAACCAAAATATATTAAACCCATCATTCTCAAAGACGATACCCCACCAAAGAAATTTAAATAATGAGAGAGACAATTTTACTTTCATAAGATGAAAATAAATCCTGAATAATTTCAAATAAATTTATATCTAGATTGAAAGAGACCTCCTTCAATCAGGAAAACAATCTCTGGGAAAATTTAAAAGAAAGTATTTTACAATGAATAGCCCAAACTCAATAGGGAAATTCCCTTGGATCATCACTACCCACCACCGCGTGAATTTTAGCCCTTAATGTCTTGATCACATCATGTAATTCTCCTTCTATGGAGAACATATACACAATTATGACACATTCTAGTCTAGGATCCCCCAGAATTCCTTGGAAGGGTGGTAGAGGACTCAATTTATAGGAAAAATCCTGCTAAGAACTTGCAAATTTGAATTTAATTTTCAGTGTCCCACCACCATCACGACGTGTAATGGGATTATAGGTTGTGTAATACCAATACATGGATGCCTCTATGATTTCTAATTCTTCCCAAATCTCATTCTGAAATTTTGAATATTGACTTCATTCATGATGTGTAATGGCCATACACATCGTGTAAGGCCTTGGTCAATAGTCGTCACGAATCTTAGTTGGATCTACTCTGAAAACACATCTCTGCCATTTCAATTCATAGAGTGATGTTACATGACATGTATTGGTCTTTCAGTTCTTATAATGGAGTCACAACATGTCTAGACTGCACTGCTCTTTTTGATGAAGTCAAGATATGTAATTTTGTTTCACGTTGTGTAACAGTTCTGCTCCATTTTCGATCTCTTCTTCTCCAAAACGTATCATTATTTTCTCCCTATGAATAGCTCAATATTATTTTATAGTCTTATAGAAATTTTTATTTATTTATATTTTTTGTTGAATCTCAAAATTTTAGATCATTTGTAGACTTTTTGAGATAGTTATGACCTAATTACTGACCAAAACTTTTTCTACCCAAATGTTTCCAATTATTTCTCCTTGTTTGATTCATTCAGTGAATTCATTAATAAAATAAATTTTCCTTGAAATTTATCATGGATGCGCACTGAGGAGTTGGATTTCATGTCTTAGTGGAATTGCCAAATTTTGACATCTTGATCTGGATTAATGCATCTATTAGTGAAGTGGGGTCCACCATGATTTCCAGAAAAACAAATTCCACAAAGACTGAATTATTTGCGCATTTAGATGTTCAAATCATGATATGGTCTAATTAAAGAATATTTATCCCACAAATTAGGTGTTCCTAAATTATGGAATCACATTATTTGAATCCAAATTTAAAATTATATGATTGAAATACCAAAGCATTTAAAAACAACTGAAATTCCCTAATTATGGAACTTTTGTATTTAACCACAAAATAAGACAAAAACATAAAAATGTGATAAATTCCGCTTAAATAATACTATGATAGGTTTAAAACCCTTTAATTGAAGAATAAAATGTGTGAAAAAATTAGTTTCATCACATGGGGACAAACATAAGAAAGGGGTGAGTTATAAATCCCAATAAAGGAAAAAACATGGGATAACATAAAGAATGTAATACATGTTAGAAGGTAGGAATATAAATGGGGAATAAAAGGAGTGAGAATCATAAAAATAAAAAATGAGGAATGATATAAAATCATAATCATAAATTCAACATGGAAAATTTGGAAAAAAAACATAAAACACTATATCATAAACATTGGTCAAGGATAACTAATAAGACATCATGATGGAAAAATTATCGTGATATATTAGATTCAGTCACAAATCCATTTTATGACATCTCAAGAAACTAAACATTACCCAATGAATTAGATCACTATATAATTCTGAGTGAACCTATCACATTCATTTAATTATCATGCTGAAGTGTGACACATAGATCATTCAATATAGATTCATTCATTATCATATTTTATTACATGATTAAGTAGTTTGGAAAAAATACATGTACATCCCCAATAAAAGTAGTAAAAGTGCATAAAGGTGAACACCCTTGATATTAAATTGGTATGGGTATTCACTACACATTTGGTTGCCATGGAAAATCCTGGTGAAATTTTAACATCATAAAAACATTTCTAAAAAGTTCATAATATGGGTTGGTGATAGAGAAATTTTATATAATCATTTTAACATCAAATGGATAGCAATAGGGACATGTAAAAACATATTCCAATATTAGGAATTGGAAATATAGGGCATAAGATAGTGAAGAAAATTGAATAAATAGGATATTACATTGGACTTCATAAAAAGTATACAATAATATATATTTAATAAAAATTATATAATAATAATACTTTAATAAAATATTATCTATTTCAAAAATCCATTAATACCTAAAAATAAGCATCTTAATTGTAATTGAATACTAATTAAAAATATAATTTTTGTTTTATTGTATAAAAATAAAAATCATTTATAAAGTAATTATAAGAAGTGAATATAAAAATTATTCTATTGAAAATAAAATATATATATATCCAAATTATTATTGTCTTGATACATATCGCATTAATACATCGGTTTACACATTTAATACAAGGTGTTAGATAACGAGATTTTTTGGAGGTGGTTCGGCGTACATGGTTTGTACTGTGTTCTTGATGAGCTTGAACATTCTCATAAATAGTTTTACTCATAAAAAATTATTGGATCATAGATTTGGATTGGTTGAGGTAAAATCCCATTGATTATATCTCCCTCAGAAGCTCTAAAAATGGGATTCATAGGGTACGATCCTACTGGTTGAGGCCATCACTTCCTTTCTGTGTGTCAATTGGATTTGTTAAAACCCAATATATATAATTATCATATAATCACTATTAAATGACTATATTTTCAGTGGTAATGATTATAAATGGCACTAAAAATATTATAGGATATAATAAAACCAAATAATATCATATTTTTTATATAACCATAATACATAACAATTCATTTTATTAAATCACAATTGGGATATTATTTATAATGGTTTAGGTTATTCAACTCCATTGGCTTATAACTTGACGGATTGGTTCTAAATTTATTCACTACATAAAATTATTTTTAAAACCTTCTCTGATCCTTAATGGAAACCACATTAGGTATGGTTTTGGGAATTTTGTAAAGTTTATGGTTTGATGAAATTTTTCTTGAATGATAATTTTAAAATGATGATTTTAAAATAGAGATTTGTTTCAATTCATGGAAATGGATTGTTAAAATGTTTTATATAATGAAAATATTTATGTAAAATGAATTGTGGTGTATTTTAGAATAAACAATTGGTCTGGGTTCATTTTAATTAGATGTTTCTATATTGAAGGGGAATGTTCCATTGGGGCACCTAGTATTGGATACATTGTGAAAACATAGTAGATCGACGAGAGACCACTCATGAGTATTCAACTTTCACCTGAGAATTCATGTGTGTATGTGTGGATTTTTGGATGTGTGGAATCATGGATTGGGTATTCAAAATTTAATTAAGATAGGTTGTAATGGATTTTTTACTGCTTTACATGGAAAACTATTTTGGATTTGATGTAAACTGTTTTAAATTGATTTTAAACTTTTTTTATAAATGTGATAACAAGTTTTGTTTTAGTTGCATGAGTTGGGAAGTAATTAGGGAAATATTACTATATTTAGACTCACCCCTTCTTGAGAACCATTTTTTATTTGCAGATTTCATCTATCGAGACACAATTAAAGGAATTTTATCATAGTTTTTTAGTGATGCTTTTGGATATCATGGGTGTGACCAATCGAGTTGAAGCATTATATAGTTTTGGAGTTACTAGTTGGTTCCTTTGTTGTATTTTGGTTTTTTTTTCATTCATTCCTCTTTTCATGTCCCTTGGTGTCAACTTGTACTCTCATATGGTTGATGGATTGGTTATATTGAGTTTTTTTACTCATTCAATATATAGATGTTTGTTTGATTATTATCTTGAGGATTGGATGTTTATAATTTAAATGGAAAATCATCCCCCAAATGTTATTGAGGCCCTTGAAATTTATTTCCAACCTTTTTGTCTTGGGGATGTCACCTAAGGCTAGTAACACGCACCAACTCTTCCTAATCCAATAAGTGAGGGGTATGATGTTACAATTCCCATCACAAAGGCCGTTTTTTTCAGGTGTCTCCATGAGTAATTTCATGATGAAAATTAGGTGATGTTGATGCATAGATAGTGTATCGCACCCAAGGCCTATGGTGGATACCTAACCCTACCTAGAGTAAACTGTTAGGATAGGGATCACAAGCCTGGTAATTTGGTAATAGGATAAATAACCCAACCTAGGGAGGAAGGATAGAGTATCACACTCTAGGATATATAGAGTGAAACCTGACTCTATGAAATACTAACTCTTTGAGTGAATCACTCATCTTATTCTCTGGAATGTATGACTCACTGTAGCATCATATGTATAGACTAAGTAAACACACCCTTTATATACTCATCTAGAATTAAGAGAAAAAAGGCCTAAACATTACATGGGACAAGTACATAAAATTTAAAGGGATTAAATAATGTGCCTTGGATGTTCCAGGTATGTATGCGTACTTTGGAAAGTTCTTGTTCCTTCTGACCCATTCCCATAGACTTTGGTCATCCCCATGTACACTGGACATGCTCCTGTACTCAAGCCATGTCTTGGTGATCTAGTCGTGTTCAAGTACTTTTTCTATTTTTAGGTACTATGTATGTATCCTTTCCCCTATACGCAATGGTACACACTCAGTTTCCTATTACAAACCTATCATTTTATACATAATATTACATGATTTTAAGCATAACTATCTATAAAATACAACCAAGATTGAAAATTCTAGTGTCTATAGAAGACTTTGAACATAATTAGAAATCATGAAACTAGAATAAAAATACTTTTATTAATCTTTAAAATGAACTCCTAACTTCCTTTGAGCTGCTAAAACTGCATAGGATGACCTATGGAGTACATAGATAAAATGGATGAGCTAACAATCCTCTTAACAAAATAAAAATTGGAATGACAACATAAAAAAATGAGTTAGAAGATGTAACATGATAATATAAAAGGAATGGATCTAGAATAAAAATATGGAATAATAATATATAGAATATGGAATCATATAATTATTGAAATATTGTAATTGGGCAATAATATCTAACATGACATAAACATGAGTCAATGATAACTTCCAAGACTATATCACGTGGTGGAAAAAGACCCATAATGGATTCGGATTGCTCTCTAATCCCATACATAATAGCACTTGAGACAAAACAGTACCCAATGCATTAGAGCACTATCTATGTGTACTCATAATAACATGTACATTCATATATGTTCTACATAGATAAATCAAACATAAGGAATAATCATATGGGTTACCCATGAAAATAAATGAGTTTTGTAATCATGCCATAAGTAATAACCAAATGGCGCATCAAAATGGTATCCATGAAAGAAGGTATTAAATTTTTTTTGCAAAATCATAATGTAGAAATAAGAATATATCATAAATAATGATATATAACCAATGTTATTATAGGAAAAAGAGATTTTAGAAACTTTAAAAATGATCCACTTTAGTGTGGTTTAAGGGATAAGATTCTAGTGTCTTTAAAGAGGACAAAGGAATGGTTTTTTTGTATAAAACCAAACATGAACAGAAATACTTTTTCATGATAAAACAAGATATTTTAAAAATAATTTGTTTCATACTGATGTTTATGTATTGTTCTTGAAAATGGGTACAAAATGGATAAATTCCTTTTAATTGATCTTTCTAATCAAGGGGGATTGAGAAGGGAATGTTTTTAAAAACACGTATTTCCCCCAAAAAGAAATATGAATTGGGATATATACACATTTTTTCAATATATGCATAGAATATAGGTGAATTATATTATAATAATTAAGTAATACATTAGTATAATGATATGTGTAGCATATCCCAATGGAAAATTGGAGGTTCGGATAGATCCCTTACCTTATATCTAAATGCATTCAGAACATGTACTTAATGTATTGGATAATAAAATTATATTAATTAATTATATAATTAAGAAAAACATATATATGTATTTTATTTATTATAAGTTTATTAATTTCATTTATCATCATTTGAATTAGTTATAAAATTAAATTTTGTTGTTCCATGAGTGTTCATTTTCATGGTTTCGTGGTCGGTTTAATTGTGTATATTTGGTGAAGTTCTTGTAAAATGAGAATAACTCTACGAAATTGAAATTATATGGTATTAATACACTATTATAAGCTCAAATTGTCCCATATAACAATTTTTTCTATTATGATGATGAATCATTTTATAAAATGTTAATGATTAATATTTAGTTTACATTGGCAGTTTTTTTATCATCATGAAATAGTTTTTATTTATATAATGTTATGTCTATATATTAGATATAAAACATGAAAAAACTTATAATATACATATTGAAAAAAGTAACCACAATAATGGTTTTATGAACATCATTGAAGGCGGTAATTGAAAAAAACCATTATCTATGGAGACGGTTAACCGCCAAAATTTGGACAATGGTTTCATTTCATTGAATTAGAGGAGATGAGAAAAGAGTTGGAAAAAGATATTAAATTAGATACATAAAATTATAGTATATAAATAATACTTGTGTTATTCTGTTTTTATGGATGGAGGATGTTGGGAGAAGGTAGAAGAAGAAAATAAATTAAAAGTTTTTTTTGAGAATGTTACCACTTGAATACCACCTCTATGAAGGACCCCTTAAGGAACATGGAATTGATATTTTATTGATACGAGAAGCTATTTGACATGGGTAAGAGGCTTGGGAAGGTAATTGGAGAGAATATTGACAATATTCAAGGCTTATAAGGTGTGTGGAGAAGGGTTCATATTTATAGGGGGAGGGGATAGGTGTTTTGGATTATTATATTCATTAGTGTATAATGATTCCTTGAGGATATCAATAGTATTTATTCATATGACTAAATATAGTAAATGCATCAAGATAGTTCAATCCAATGGGTTATTGCATAATCCATTACTAAAAAATTCACGTATTTTTTCATAATGTTAAATAATATAAATTACTGTATTTCACTATTCAAAAAAATAAACTATTTTAGAAAATTCCCAAAAAATGAACCGTAATAATTATTTGAAGTTTATATTTCAAAAATGAAATCTACTTATGAAAATAATTTTCTAAATCTAAGAAATTTCATTTTCAAATAAAACCATAACTTGTTTGAAAAATACTGATTTTAATATTATAATTGATTTTTTACCCTTTGAAAAATTAATTAAGGTCACTTAAAATTATCCCATAATTATAATAAAAAATAATATTAATTTATTAATCTATTTTATGGATATAAATTTTATTTTAAATAATTATATTAATTATAATGTTGTAAATAAACCATTATGTTTTACAAAAAAAACAACACCTAATTTATCATTTTTGAGTCATTTATTTACTTATACCATGATATAAATATGTCATAGTTTTATTTATAAGATACCTAAATTTTACTTTATACTTTCATAGGTGAGGTTACTATTCTAACAACCAGATTACTATTTATAATTGTCAGATTACTATTCCAATAGTCAGGTTACTATTCCAATGGTATGAGTCCCTTAATTTATATAAACACCACATATTTCATTCATCCATCATTCAATTATATTTTATCTTTAGGATATATAAATATTTTAATCTTAAAATTAAATATTTTATTATTAACATTATGTTTTAAGTCTACAACTTTGTTTGTGAGTGCAGTTATTCTAGTGGATCGAGTATATCCAAATTTTCTCAGTCTTGTTATCATATTATCTATTTATTGTCCTCCTATAATATTTTGCATTTTTATTGGTTTATTTTTATATTAATGTGTCATTATTAATTTATGATAATAATTTTTTTATTGGGTCATATATGTTATGTATGTGTTTTATGATATAATTATAAGAAGGAAATTCCATTGATAAAATTATAATTCATTTCATTACTAGAATCAATTCCCATGGTGTGAGGATAGTCGACACAACATGTGATATTTAGCTGCTGTAATAAATGGTTCTCATGGTGTATGTTTATCCGAGCTACATGCTTTGTAATTCAATATTTTCTAGAATTCCACAGTATTCACTCATATCTGTCTGCACTGCATGTTCCTTCAATCCCGCCACAAAAACATCCAAGGAACAAAATTCTATAGTTGAACAAAATTTGAATCATCACCAGTGGGTAGATTCCATACACCCAATTTTTTGGATGGATCATCTCTCGCCACACCGTATTACCAAACAAAAAAATTTGTGAATCAAAGGTCTTTGATCCATGTTTGATCTCCCGTCATACCACACCATGCCTCAACAATGGTCTCAATATTGATTATAAACCTGTAGAAATGATTCGTTGTGTTAATGATCAGTCATGTAATATTTAGTTTCAATTTATTGTCAAACCTCCAATCAAATAAAAATTCTGATGATGAACAGTTGAAGAATGAGGGGAGAAATGCATGAAATTCCAAAAGTGATGAACAAATATTTGGCCATTGTTCGAGTTGGGTTCTCTTCATTGATGAAGAGATTAATGAATGAAAGTAATAATCAAGGTTTAACAAACATTATAAATTCATAATAATCTAAATACAAATCATTACATATTAATCAATTATAAACCCATGAATCAACTTGTTAGAAATTTTTTATTCATTTTCAATAAGAGATAATCCAAATTAGGATTAAATCCAATGAAAAAATCCTAATTTGAGATCAGATTGATCACTAATGAAGAATTTTTCTATTTAATTGCAATAGGTTAGATCAAATAATTTCATTTTCATAGAAACCTCCATGAAAAAATGATCACTACTCTCTGGTCTATTTCCATTAATCAAAGGCTCTCCACTATGATGTTGGAGAGGAAACAAATCAGTCCTAGGATAAAAACACGATTTTGAAAAAAAAATGTGAGAATATCTATTGAAAAAGGAATTCAAAAATAAATAGATGGAAATAAATTGAGAAATATTTTTTAACATGGAAAATCCTCCAAAATAGAGGATTAAAAAAACCAGGGGGAAACTTTGAAAAATTTCGATAATAATCAGAGTGTTTATAAAATCCAAGTAAAATCTTGAAACTTGAATTATAATGAAAGCATAGAAAACCTATGTGAAACCCCACACCACAATATGCTTCTACATTTTCTCTAATATTCATCTCCTGGAAAGATTCCACCCTTCAAAGATCAATACCAAACATGCGACGTCATTGAAAAAACTCAAATAATTTTTTTCACAACCCAATTTTCTACTCCTCATTATAGAATGATTCATGATGTCGCCTATGTCAAAAAAATTATCGCTCAAATTTTTTATGGAGTCACTACCAAGCTGCAGCACACACCTAAGTTGAAACCCACTTTTTTTCTATATGTATCTCAAAACATTTATTTTTTACACCTTCAATATAATGGGAAACTAACAGATATATAAAAAAAATATCTCCAACATCCCAAGATTAAAGAAAATCCTTCTTCATAGGAATATATATCACCAATCATGTGTGCACCAAAATAAGGGGAATGCCTCATTTTGAATTAAAAAAATTATCTTCAAAAATCAAAAGGCATCGGATGAACCATATTAATCCCTCATTCATCTCAACATAGAAGGAGATTAATTCCAGTGGACTCAGTTGGAAAACAAACTGGTCGGTATCTCACCAATCATTGTCCTCTGTAGAAAATATTATGACACCCTTTTTCAATTATAAGAAAAACTTGAAAGCTTCCCCTATAAAAAATCCAAACACCAAAGCCTTTATCATACTTGTGTCTACATTGCAATGCTAAATAGGACTCAAACCAACAACACACAGATCACCTAAATATATATTTATATTTAAATTTATATTTATAATTACTTATTTAAGATATATATTTTTGAGAAATGAAAATAAATATATAATTATATATAATTATATAAATATATTTATTTATAATTATATTTGTAAATATATATTTATATTTTCATATTTAAAATTATTTAAATATATTTATAATTATATAAATAAATATATATTTTTATATATAAATATTAAATATATTTATAAATATATTTATATTTTAATAATTATAAATATTTATTTATAAAGAGAGATTTATAATTATATAATTTTAATTATTTTTGTTATATATATACAAATAAATACATTTTTTATTTATGAATGAATATTTAAAATTAAATATATTTACATTTAAATAATCAAAAATATATTTCTATTTATAAATATATCTCAGATTTATTTGTAAATATAATATAATAATTATATAGTAATAATTATATTAATATCTATATAGGTGTAAATATTTATAAATAAATTTAAAATATATAAAAAAATATAATAAATTGTTAATAATAAGATTGTTTTCAATAATTATATTTTGTATATTACTATTTTAATTAATATTTTTTTAATTGTATTATTAACTACTTTATTAGTATTATTTACATTATTATTAACATTAATTACTCTAATTACTATAAAAATTTAATAATATAATTAATATTTATTAATAATGTAATAAATAAAATTCAATAATAATAACTTAGTTAATAATAATTCATAATAATTTAATTAATAATATAATACATAAAAAGAAATATGCCCATAAATTATGTAAATTGAAAATTTAATGTTTTTAAATAATAAATTGTTTTCTATGTAAATTTTTAAATAAATATTTTGGATTTCATTTCATTTTTCAATAATTTATTATATTTTTAGTCTGTGTGAGAAGTCTCATTTAGATTTTATATATACTTTTCAACTAATATGCTTTCAAAGTCACCTACATGAAACATAATAATGTTAAAAGTATGTGAAACAAAAACATATTTCTTTAAAAAAATTAATGAAATATGATTTTATTAGAACAAAATATCATTGTTTTAAAACATAACATTTATACTTATATATTTTTCTAAATTACTTTTATTATTCAAAATGAGATCTATAGCAATAGAATAATTAAAGGTTGATGTTTTAGATCCCATTTCATATTTTGAAAAGAATTTCATAAGAATTTATAAGTACAAATGTTATGTTTCAAGTAGTCGTCATGTAAATAGTATAAGATAAAATCTGTAAGTACAATCTAAGTGAAGCTAAAACTACTAGAAATTTGTTGTTATTTATTAATAGTTCATGTAATTTATTTTTTTACACTATTTTTGAATTTATTTTTATTTATCTAAAAAACAATTATTTTTTTTAATAAATAGGTTTTTAAATATATATAATCTGACACTAGAATAAATTAACATTGATTCTACTCAATACAAGAACATGAAATATGAACCACATCCCACTTCACATCCAAAATCTATATCGCTCTAGTGTCCTAGCTATAGCCTGGGGCACCCCCTCTTGTGGCGCTGCATGTGCCTCCACATGTAGCTATGTAGAGGACTACCTGATATCATATGTAGAGGACTTACCAACATCATATGTGGATACATATTTCCCCAAAGCTCCTAAATATTCTAAAAATGATATATGAAAGAAATCATCATCAAAATAAGTGTTTCATAGGGCCACTAAATGATGTTTTTCCAGACCCAGGTCCAAGTACATCATAGTTAGATGATATAGAAACAATATATTAGATTAATTAGTAGGAATATGTGGAACAAAAACCACTCCTTATAGTGTAAGATCCTCAGTTTAATATGGAAGATCATCTCTCTGTGGTGCAGAAACTTCTACAGGAGCCACTCTCGAACATTGCTCTATATGTTATAACTTATACCCTCATTGATGTCCTCATATCTACCATCTGGATGGTGGTGGGGGTGGAAGTGCATCATCTTCAGTGGGTATAATAGGAACATAATCATTCTCATGTGCCTCAGTTGGATCATGTGAATCGGTATATAACTGAGGCTCCTCATCATAGACACTCTCACATATGAAATAGAGAGGATATTTGAGGGCCACCATATATTAGTGAAATGTATCCCATAGAATATATTCCAATTCCTAGTGATATAAAATATTTACAATTTTATCAATTCAATAGGAATTTAATTGAAATAAAATTCAAATTAATATGAAACATGAGCTAAAAAATTATAATAAATGTTATAAAACATACCAACTACTGTATAAATATCCCATTATGTGTATGGTACATGATCATGTGTCATCATTCCTAATCTACATAATATCATTTATCTTATAACTAAAAGCATACTATGGGATATATTTTATGAAAGGTATTGTATTAGAATACATGTCCAAATACTCAATATAACGTGCATGAAACTATGACCAAACGATCTTCTGTATACCTATAAGTGTAATAGAATGTAATTTATCAACTTATAATTGTGAAAGGGGATATGATTTATATAGAAAAATTGTCACATGGATCTGCCTGGGTGGTGCCACTCAATTATGTAGAAGTGGATGAGTGACACCATTACACCACAATCTCCAAATATAGTTATACAGTATGGTGGATAAAACATAGAAAAAAACAAGTATATGGGGTCCATGAATCATAAAATGTCGAATCATAATAAAATTCATTAATTATAATGATAATGTTACTAAGATAATATTGTAATATATTAAAAATATGACAAAATTAATTTTTCTACAAAAAAATAATGTTTAACTTGCATCAGTGGGCTATATAGCATCAAATATGTATTGAAATCTATACACACTACATCTCAGAGTATTTTCATTGTGTTAACCATGACATCACCTGGTTAAAAAGAAATAATATACGGTGTTTTTATAAAATATATTAATAAAATTACTAGATAACTCAAATTAATGACTTAAACAAACCAGCATGCATAAGGACTGTCCGAAAATAGGTTTTGTGGAAGTGTTGTGAAAACTCTAGAAGTGATGTGTAGAAAATGGTCTTAGAACCACATTTTATCCAATAAAATACACGCCAATATATTTTTTTGCATTAGATCAACAACCGGTATAGAGACATATATATGTGTGTGATTTTATAGTGAACCCCCAATTGTATCGACCGGTCTAGTCATGATCCTCAATTAATGGTAGGTACATCATGTGTACCAAGTTGGTAGAGGGGTCCACACACAAAATACCTTAATTCATCTATATAATATATGAATGTGTGTGTCAAATAAGTATATACTCATCTGTATCATCAAGAATGATGGTGAAATTCTCATCAAGACACCCCATGTGATAATGGGAACCCTGGAAAACATGTGGTATTCTGATGATGTGAATTCCTAGAAGAGGGTGTATGACCACACACCAGTCACCAATAGTGCAACCCATAACCTCATGTATATGTATGGGTAGAATGAGAATGTAGGAAATTTCCTATAAAGTAATGGTCATATCCCTATTAGGGAGATGAAATGTTTGTGTCTCTAGCCTCCATATCTCAACCGATGAAGGAATCAATTGATGATCAATGGTCTTGGAATCTCACATGGTGACTCCATAAAATTAATCATGTCTCTGTTCTGGAAAAATGTATATTAGAGGTGCATCATGATGAAATGATGTTCATTATGAATAGAAATATTTCAAACATGTCCCTGAACTAATATGTTACATGACATGTGTGAATATTGGGTTGAAAATAGAGGATTCTCCATCTGAAAGTATGATTATTAAGACATTAATGTTTAAAAATATTTAACTCACACCTAGTATTATGATTTGGAAGAAAATATTTTTTATGTTTTTTTAAAAATTAAGTATGTTATTGTGAGTAACCACATATAAAATTTGATATGGATTTATTTTTAAGTAAAAGACATGCTTATGGATAAAAGTATATAAACTATTACATGGGACAATAGAGAAAAATATGCATACAACGATAAATTAGTATCAAAATTTGGAAATAGTTTTCATACTTGTTTATAACTAAGTTCTGATCACAGTGTTGAGAATATTTTTTAAATAGAAAATTATATAATTCTACAGTTTTAGTTAACTATATATGTTTCTAAATTATTAGTTTTAGTTTTAAGTTATTTTAAAATACATTTTTATTTGGAAACTGAATTCAACTCCCTCTTGACTATTCGACTCCATCCAAAAAATGATGACAATTTAAAAAAATTACTTGTAAGAATTTTTACATTAATTGATAGTGTAGATCAACCATTCTAACTATTAAATGTTTTACCAATATGTATAGGGAAACATTTCCACATATGACCTTCCAAGATGCACATGTCGCACCACTCTGTAGGTTCCTGTTCACTATGCCAATCTAACTCTTTTTAAATAAAGGTAATAATTGGACTCTATTTTCACCACAACCAAGTCATGTTCAGAAGAATTGTGAGTGTACCATCAAAAAGACCATAATTTTGATGTTCTCCAATATTAACCTACTTGGAATTGTAGTATTAATTAATACTTTCTAGTAGATAAAATGGATCAACCAACATCTCCCAAGATAAGCATACAGAAGAGCATGAAGACATCAAATTTATGTAAAGATATCATAATGCTTGAAATTTTTCACAATCATGGTAACACTCCTCCAAAAAAATGACTAGCACACAACCACTGTTACTATTCATAGGATAATAGGGCTCTGTGACCTCAATGTTATTCACTTTAAGATCAAATTAATAGACATGAAAAATTTTATCCTCTTGTATAACTCTATCTATCTCGCACTGGAAATGTTGACCATATCGTATCCTCTATTCAGAGCATCTTCAGTCTACTTTCGTAATTCCAAAAAATACATTATAGGTCTCTTTTACCAAACCTATAATTTACATTTGAAACATTATACTATTATTATATTCTAATGGTAGATCTTATAATTAATATATACTCTAATATTATTAATTACCTGTGATGGTTAATTTTCAAACTTCATTAAATAGTCCATTTATACTTTCTACAATGTTATCCTTCGTATATTCATATCTTCACATATTCATATACCAACAACTATTTATACTTTTTAATTATCATTATGTATTTATAAACATCTATATTGGCTCTTTGAATATCTTCGATATGCTCCTCCATCCATTTTTTTTAGTCTCATATGCTAAAAAACAAGAACTACTCTAAACACATATGAAAATAACTATGAAAAAGATTTTTAAAACAAAAAAAAATATTCATACCAATTTTTATGTTTTATTTATACTTGGACTCTCCCTTGAACTTCTTTAAAAAATTTCTAAAAGTGTGTAAAATATAGTATTGACGATGGGAATAGGGTGGTATCTATGACAGATGCTCATACTGTATTACCTCCTTGATTTATTGATGATGATCTCAAATAATTCAATTCCATTCTGTGCTTATTAAAAACTCTCTAAGGCATTCCAAAAATCGACTACAAGATGATAAGTTATCCATCTTCATAATAGAGAATTCCAATGGAATAAGGCTCGATTACCATCTTGTGTTGTGGAAATAAATAAATTTCCCATGTAATTTCCATACATAAATGTGTCATAAATATATATAAACTTCATTCAATGTATATAAGTTTCACATATGGTAAAAATGTCCAAAAGTATCTAACAAACAAAACCTTTGACTGATTAATTTGGTTGTGTTGGTTAAAATTTTAAAGAGTATGTAAATATTTTCTAACTTAATAATAATGGAATTAAATCTACATAAGTTGTGCTAAAACATGATCAGAGTAATCATAGTCATCGTAAACTATAGTAAAAGCCTTTTTTCATGCCCCCCATGCCTTCTAAAAAGGCATTTAATACCCGTAAATCAGTTTGATTATACCCACCTCCAGAATGAATGGAATGTCTTAACATGCTATTACCATTTCTCCAATAATAGTTGAAACAAAATCATAATCTAATTATGAGTGATAGTGTAAAAATTTGGTTTCAAAAATGTGTGTAGAGTAAATCTAGTAATTCACTAAAAGTGAAAATTTTTATCAAGTATAGCTCGAAAGCACATCTAACAGTCTGAATCATATTTATCACACTAAATCAAATAATGAGTTATCTTTGACCCTTCTGTAGAATAAGTATAATTTATTTCAATTTGATATTATTTTATAACATTTTTCATTGCTTATTTGATGTTAAAATCTATTCCAATATACATAACACCTTCATCTAAAACTCAATTTTTTCCTCTAATGATTTCTAAAAATTCTGTACTATGAGTAATAATTGACCAATAAAATTGTGGAAATCATGTCATTCCTTAGTTAAATCATGATTTCAATGGTTGATGATGCTTCAAAGTTCATTTTAACCTTATATGAGTATGAATTGAATGTTCTTTGACATCATATTCTTCTTCAACTTCCTCATCATCTTCTTGATCAAAATTTGTATCATCGTCAAAATTATCAACCAACACATCAAAATTATGTGGAGGTCTATCCATGAAAATATAACTTCCTCTATTGTACATCATAACTTGAGGATTTGAATCTATGGATGAGGATATCATAGAACAAAAACCATTGATGATGGAACTTCTTAAGGTGTTATAGCATGAGGATGTCACATTCTTTCATGATGTTGTGATGGATCAATATCCAATGTTAATGGAACTTCTATTATAGATATAGTGACATACAACTCCCTCATTTGATTTTATGGTTGATACTTTAACAATGAAAATATGTGTTCTAAGTCATAATCTTTAGTTACTAGATAGGCTATATGCCACAACCTAGCTTTATATTGTAGTTGTATGTATATGTTGGACTATGTCACTTGATTCGCCATCAATTTTAACCTTTTATTAATTTTCCTTTGAATGGATTCCAAATTTTTACAGTGTCCAAGAATCACAACTCTTTCTCATCGTATACTATAACTACATACTTGTCCAGACATAATTACAAGGAAGGTTCGATAATAGGGCATACTCGGCCCTAAAAAATTATTAATGAAAAAATGGACAATAGTCCACACACAATAATGTGGCACATAAAGAAACACCAAAACAATAAAGTGGAAAAATAATTCCACCAAAAAAAATAAAAAAAAATAAGTCAAAAGACCCAGAAATGAAGGTTGAGTTCCAAAAATAACCCACCTCAATGGACCTAGTCAACTGCACTAGCTACATCATCCAACTGGTCCTAATAATACTAGATAGAAACCCACCACAACCATGTAGCAACCAAAATGCCTCAGTTAGGATTTTCACAGATCTGATCCTCTTCCATCTATGTGTTTAAATCCTCCATCTTGTGCTCTGCTCATGACCAATCATCGACCCCATATCTCGAGCTCAACCTACTACGAGGCCAAAATTCACCTTTACCAATACACCATCTCCCAAGGTCAACATCACCCATCATTCCACGATGCCATATCGCATCTCCACAAAACTCAGCTGAAAAACCATCAGCAGTCGACCCTTTCCCGAGGTCATCGTCGTCCATCTCCAGCCGCATCTCCCATTTCTTGCCATCCCCCAACAGGAAAGTCTGCAACCTTAAGCATGAACACCGCCATCCTTCGAGGTGCATGCCATCGTCCCAACCTACATCACCAGATGCCTCTGTTGGGAGTCCATATCCCACACCAGGCAGCCAAAATGTTTCCAGTTCCTAACAAACATCTAAGATATGTGCTCGATTCCCGCTACTAGATCCACATATGATAGGATCTAGTTATCCCACAAGGTCCCACATCCACCACCCGTATAGATCTTTCATCATCATTATGCCCCTCTATGCCTGAAATCATTGATCTCTAGCCACCAAGTTCAGCCAACTCCCCACAACATCACCAACATTGATATTAGGTCTTCGTCGACACCCCCACTCATTGTCTTGGTCTCATAACCATCATCAGTCATTGGTTGATCCCTGATTATGCAGCGCATAATTGCACTTCTTCCCCTCCAATGGGTTGAGTCTCTTAGAAAAGATCTGCAGTCTGTCCAGAATCCCTCCAAGTGACTTCATCGGAATCCTCATCCTTAGGAGGTGGTATTTTACCTGATTTGTCTTTTATAGTAAATTTTCCTTGATAATTTGGACAATCACCACTGTTTTTATAAAATTTATCAATCATCACCTTTATTTTTCATCTGTAGCACAGAGCAAAGAGTTCTTGATGCTTCACAACATCAAACCACCTTCGATCATCCTTAGAGAGGCATAAATTTGATCGATCTCAAAGAGGATAGCCATTAGAACCTAGAGAGAGAGGCTTTCACATCTCTCCCTTGTCCAGTATTAGTTATTTGACCATTGAAATAAATTTAGGTAACCAACATTTTTATCTAAATTTAAACATCATTATTAACTATATATAACAATAGAAACAAAACATAATTAGAATATGATTAGAGAAACGATATATGAATATCAAATATTTCAACATTTCTAAGGAATCTCACATATTCTTAAATTTATCAAAATTTTAGAACTTGTTCTTGTATCCTCAAATATGACACTAATGTTTCTTAATATAATTTTTAATATTCGTAGAGGAATGTTTAGTTGTTTATAAAGAGAATGTGAATCATCTGAAGTATATCTCTTGTGAGTATCAAACCAGGTGTGGAGAAAGGTCCATTGTTGTACACTAGTTCCCTATTGGGTTTAGCTCAATACAGTTTTTTCTGGGTTGTTACCCAGATGTATATTTGTTTGATAGCCATATTCACTTGTGCTATCAAGACCAGAATTAGATTACTCAAATAACCACATAATATTTACTTTACTAAAATATTATAATGTCTTCTTCTATCCTCAAATATTACATGAATGTTTCATAGTACAATTTTTAATCTTCCAAGATGTATGTTCAGAAGTTTATAAATATAAGGTGAATCATCTAAATCATATACCCTAAGACTATCAAACCTTGTGTGAAGCATGGCCTATTTTCATATTCTAGTTCCCGGTCAAGTTTAGATAAATATGGTGTTTTTAAGGGTGTAACACCTAGGTACACATGTTCCAGATCCACATCCACTTGTAGTATCCTGATAGGGATTTCACTGCTCAGATAACCACAAAATTGCCACTTTACTAAAATTTTAGAATTTCTTCTTATATATTGAATGATGACTATTACATTTCTAAGTCCTGATTTTATTATTCTTAATGGTATGAATCATCTAAGGTAGGTATAATGTGAGTGAAAAAATAGATATCCAGTTAGGACTCATTTTCGTGTAATTATGTCTCTTTGAACCTAAGTAAATCCAATGTTAATATAAAGTTAATTAACAAGTGTTCATTATTTAATCCCCAATTCCACGTAATTTGATCTGAATTTAATCAGTATTTGATTATTACAACTTAGTAGTTTTGAATTAATGAATCAAAATTTAATCATTCCTTATTCATTTATTTACTAATTAATTAATTTTCAGTAACTTTTTAATTCAAATTAAAAGGTAATTCTTTATTAATTAGTTATTCGACTAATTTGAGTCAATTAATTACTAATTACAATTAAATAATTTGTAATTTAAATTATTTAATTAATAATTCTAGTTATTTAATTACTAATCAAAATTATTTAATTACTAAATACAATTAATTTGTTAATTAATTAATTACAAATTAACATTAATAAATTACAAATTACAAATAATTAATTGATAATTACAAATAAAAAATTACTAATTATGTTAAATTATTTACTAACTAAAATTAATAAATTACATGATAAACATATTTAATTAAAAATTAAAAATAATAATTAATTAATCACTAATTTAAGTCATTTAATTATTAATTAAAACTAAAAATTAATTATTTACTAATTATAATTATTTAATTATTTATAAAAAATAATTAATTACAAATTACAGTTATTTAATTACTAATTATAATTACATAATTACAAAGTAAAATTAATTATTTACAATTAATTAGTAATTACATTTAGTAATTGTCGGTAATTTTTAATTTTCATTAATTGGTAATTAATTATTAATTAATTAACATTTATTATTTTATGTGATACTTAACTAATTATAATTAATTTACTTCTATAAATTATAATTATTTAATTACTATATATATTATACATTTATTATAAGTTAATTGGTACTAACATTTAAATAATTTTTAGTTGATTATCATTTATAATTAATTATTCATTATGTGATAGCTAATTATGAAAATAATAATAAATAAGTTATTATATTTAATAATAGTTTAATTCTTAATTATAATTTAAATTACTTTCTTATAATATTTACTAATTAATAATTACTTACTAATTAATTATTAATTACTCATGTTAATTATTACTCATAGTGATAATTATAAGAACATCTAATCATATTTAAAAAAAGATAATTTCTACTTATAATTAATTGATAGTTGTAAATTATTAGTGGTTCATTAGTAATTTTTAATGTATGTTTTTAACATAATTAGTAATTATCAACTAACTAAAAAATTAATTACTACTTCAAATTTAACTACAAAATTAAGTACTGATTAAAATTATATAATTATTAAAGAATTTATAATTATAAACTGGTAACTAAATTAATTACTAATTTCAATTATATAATTATTAGGTACTATTTATAATAAATTAATTATTTACTAATTATATTCTAACTACAAAAAATTAAATAAATTAATAAAAATACATAAAAATTGAAAAATAAATTGAATTAACTCAAAATATATTGGGAGTAAGGTGTTCCACTTGAGGGAAACACCTGAGAATGAAGGAGGGGAGGGGTGTTGTTGGGGTTTTTGGGAGTTTAGTGTCATTGGGGCTGCGGAGGGGACCATCTAACGTAGTTGGGATGGATGAATAGGGATGGTGGGTGGCTTGTACTTTTATAGTGCAACCACCAGTAGATAACCATTTGATGTGGAACCCTTAGGGATTACCATTAGGGGAAACATGCCACATGAAGTGGTGAACATCCATTAATTATTTATAGAATAACACAACATGAAGTGGCATTCTTAAAATTTTGCAAAAGCACCTCACGAAGTAGCGCTTTAATCAATTTCCTAAATAGTGCCAGATCAACCAGCACTGGAGACACCCATTTACCATGTTTAAAAGAACCTAACCCCATTAAATTTAAAAAAACACTCATGAAAAAATTTCCCCCAAGGATCGTAGCTAATCTTATGTAATTCAAAACATCACTTATTTTGATAAAATTGTTTTAAAATAAAAATGTACTTTATAAGAAAGGTTACATAACATTTATAAAAATCAATATCTACTTAAAATATTAATTTCCAACATTTCATTAGTTTTTATTAAATTTTAATGTACATTATTTGTTCACAACATTCAGATTTTTCACAAGATAAGAAATTAAATAAATGACATATACAATTTAAAAATTAAAATTAAAATTAAAAAACTTGAAAACTCATTAATTCCTATATTTAAATCTTTTTTACCAAATTTTATTTTCATATATCATATGTAAATATATTTTTAATGTTTCATCCTTCTAATAATAAATTCATCTCAACACATCGTATCTATAACTATACAATCTGGTAAAAATGTCTCATGTTGATGGGTGAACATGACAATTAGGTTGGCAGTTCGGTGGCTATCATAGGACACCTGTTTGAATTAGAAGTAGATCTAGGGAATGGGTTTGTTATTTATAAAAAATGGATATAAAATAGAAAACATTATAGGGACTAAAATACCCCTCATGTATACCAGTTCTTTATAATAAACTTTTCCAAAAATCATAACATTATAAATAAATAGCTTCAATATAAAGGGATCCATTATATTTTAATTATAATAAAAAACATATCATAATATCATTTTTATATATTCACATTTATATTATTTTATAACATTTTGAATTTAAATCAAATTTATATTAATAAAATTGTAAAAAAATATCTATGAAAAGTATAAATATATGTACATGATTTATATACTTTAAAAATTTACATACCGTCTTTTTTAAACAATGTATGTATTGTTTATAAATATATGATAATATAATGTGAAACTAAATGTAAAATAATAAAAAATAAGTGGTATATATATTTATATACCTATTTTTTATGTACATATATTCTTATATATATATATATATATTCTTTACTTTTTTTATTATATGCATTATTTATTTTCACTAGTGGTTTAATATGTGTATTTTTTGAATGATAAAAATGTTATTTATAATAAAATTATCGTAAATAAATTTGTGTATATATATAGACATACATATATATATATTTTATACACACTTATATGTAAAATTTCTGTGTAATTTTCTAATGAAAACGGATTGTTTTGTAATCGAATTTCTAATACCAAATATTGATGTAAAATTCTAGTGAAAATTTTCATTGGAAACTTAAATAATGTATATATATATAATTTATATGTGTGTGTATAGTTGTATATGTTGATATATATACAATGTTTATACACATACACAGACACACTTACACATAATTGTATAATAATAAATACTAATAAATATAAATATTTATATATCCTTTTTATAAAACAAATATAAATAATTCTTCCAAAAAACATATAAATAATGAATTATATTAAAGTGAAATCTGTAATGAAAATTTTCAGTTTCAATTTACACTATAATTTTTAGAATAAAATTATATTGTTTAGATGTTTTAATTGTGAAATTTCAATTTCAAATTAAATTTAAATTTTATATTTTACTAAAAGTTTGTATATATTTATTCTTACGTTGAATCGTATTCAACGTAAATTATCATGTATTTATGTATATATGCACTGAAAATTTCTTTCATAAATTTACATTGGAAATTTACATTGTACATATATATCATCACATATAAAAATATGTATTTATCTATATATTGATTCAAATATACACAATAAATTGTCACTAAAAATTTTCAATGTAAATTTACACTATCAATTTGCAAGGAAAATTTACATTGTTTATTTGCTTTAATATTTTTGTATATAAGTATTCAAAATTTACAATCTAAACTTTCAAAAGATATTTACAATGTAATATTACAAAGTATATTGATATTATATTGTGTGTGTGTATATAATTTAAATTGAAAATCTACATCTCTTATGTTGTGTAATAAATATATTGTGGAAAGTTTCACTAAAAATTTTCTTTACAAATTAACAGTAAACATTTACACTAAAAATTTAAATAAAAAATTCCCAATGTCGATTTTTATTGAAGATTCCTAGTATAAATTTTCAATAAAGAATTATTCTTTAAATTTGTACTCTATTTTTTTGTATGTATAAATTTGTTATGTAAATTTATAGTGTAAATTTTTTATGAAATTTTTTTGTTAAAATTTTCATTTTATTATGTATTGATATATCTACATTGAAATGTTGAGTGAAAATTTGTACTGTAAATTTCCACTGAAAATTTTCATTTCAAAGTTTCAATGAAAAATTACATTTTATATTTATGTGTTAATATATTTTAATTTTAATTTAAAATATTCATTTATTTTACAATTTCAGTAATCAAATTATTTATATAATTATAATAAAAATTAATAGAAAATTTGTACTAAAAATTTAAACTAATATTTTCTAGTGGAAATTTGGACTTAAAGTTTCTAATGCATATTTTAAATGAAATTTTACAATGAAAATTAACATTTTTTCCTTAAGTATTAATATATTTGAATTATATTTTTTATTAGTGGAAATTTTCAAGGTAAATTTTCATAGGAAAATTACACTATATATTTATATTAGTATAAATGTATTCATAAATTTACAGCTCATTGGTTCGGCCCCTTCTGTACCCATGATGGTGTTTGTGAGGTATCAATTTTTAGAATCACTGGTTTCATTTCTTTTTTTTCTTATTCCCCTACCTTGACCTACTATAATAAACATAAATATATATGTTTTCAAATATTTATACACTGAAAATTTACAATAAAAATGTTCATAAAAAATACAATATATATTTATTTTTCTATATATGAACACACACACACACACATATATATATATATATGTATATGCACACACAAACATGCATAGAGAATAAAAAACATAAATTCAGATTTTAAACCATAAATTTAAGTGGAAAATGTTTTAAAAAAATCAATGAAAATTTTCACTAAAATTTTATAATCTAAATTTTCAATGAAAAATTCCAATGAAAATTTTTGAGTTTTTATTTAGTTTGAATATATCTATATTGTAATTTTAATTTTCAAACAGAACTTCAAATTTTCAGTATAAATTTCTAGTAGAATTTTGCATTAGAAATTTCCATTAGAAATTTTCAGTTCAAATATTCAGTGCAAGATTATATTGTATATTAATGTATTAATATATTTGGATTAAAAATTTTAGTGTGTATTTATTTTAGAGTTTTGTTGATAAAATTTAATGTACCAATTTTCAGGGTAAAATTTCACTACATATTTTATTTGTGATATCCTCTAGAAATTGTAAAATTGCTATGAAATTTTAGAATTTTTTCTGGTATATATGCATATACTTCTATTAATATATCTGTGTTTACTTATTTTAATTTTTTGTATAATTTTACACTAATAATATTAAATTTTGATTGAAAAAATTGTGTAGAAATTATATTGTAATTGTGGGAGTTTCAAAAAAAATTAAAATTTGAGTTTAAAATTTCACAAATGACATAAAATTTTCATCATCAATTTTCAATTTAAAATTCCTTGGAAATTATAAACTTTTGTCGGGACCCAATCCACTAGGGCCTTCTTAGCCTGTGATAATCTGGTTATAACACTCCAAGTCCATCTCCAATTAGTAAGAGGCTGACAGCCACTACTGAGTATACATATCACACTCATGGGAGGCCTTAACCTAAGGTACCTACACACACAAACACGCATCTCCCAATAAAAATAATGCAAAAAATTAAGGATATAACTGATACTAAGATGAATTAATACAACTAAATCCCATATATAAGTATAATACATGTACGAAATGCATAAAAAGACAAATACAAGCCCACTAAATCTCACATTTATGTATAATACATAAATAAGAAGATCAGATGTATGTGAGATTATAACATACCAAGTAGAATATCCTAAAATCAAGAATCATAAAGCATCAAATATAGTCAAATCATAAGAAATGAAAACATAAATCAAAATATAATTATTTTCGAACCAAGTCTTAAAGTAATGTCACAAAAATATTGAATTCCTAGTATTTTACTCAATAATTCAAGTAATTCTCTCCCAAGAGAACTCACTCTTCTGGTATTCCTAGCACCGATGGTGCTCATTTGAGAGGTCATTTTGGTCAGGCATAACCATGAATAATTATGCACTAAAACTCATATCATGTCAATGTAGGACCCCAGGCCACCCTAGGAGGGGAGGGATGAATTATAGATTCAAATTTTTTCTTTTAAAACAACATATCTTATTCTCATGTCTGTAGGAATGTGTTAAACTTATCTAAATGAATCATACATTAATTAAACCATAACATGTATAGATACAACACAAAAGTTTTACATGGTTCACAACTAAGTGACAGTCTGAGCAGCACACTACTATTGTGTGCTAGTCATACTAAAATCCACAATTCTTTACTATTATTTGAATACATATGTAAAACATAGTCACGCAACTCTATGAACACTAACTTTACAAGATTTTAGGGATAAAACACTTCCTCCCTCGAAAGACTTATGTAGACTCCCCTAATATCACTTCATAGGGTGAATCCATACACATTTTAATGTCTTAAAGGTTTCTTTAGTATATTCCCATTTAACTATTTGTCCCTAAATAACGTGATAATCTTCTTGAATAGATGTTCTGAATTTATGCTCTTGAAATCATTGTTCACATAAACCATATGTTCAACATTACTATTCCTGAAGCACTCACCCATTACGAAACCTTCATTACATTTCAATGAAATAACAACCTTCTTGAACTCACACACTTTCAGGAATCTACCAACTTTCTCAAATATTATCACCTTCAAAAAAAACTAACTTTGTGAATATCACTAACTTTGTGGAACAAACATTCATTAAAAATATCACTACCTTCACAGAACACTATGTCTTTAAAAAACTATTAGTCTAAGAGGAACTCCCATAACTCAAAAGCATTGGCATTTTTTAAGACAAGATTATTCTTTATATGATTCTCAAGATCGCATAGAAATTCAAATTCGTGAAGGTCCTAATGTTCATTACATCAAAGTGATTCCAATTATATTCATTTGAAATAAAGTTGGGGTAGATTTCTACTTATAGGTTCAGCCTTTAAAAATTATCAGATTCTCTTAGTGAATTTTTTGTGAAACTCCAAAATCTATTTTGCAAAGATCTTCTATTCATGATGCTCTAGTAAAGTAAAACCCATTCTTAAAACATCTCATAGTCATGAATAATCATCGTTAACTCATTATGAATTTTCAATGATTTGCCTTTTTTTGCAGGAACACTTTCATCTCATTTCACATTTGCAATACTTTTTAACAGTCATTAGGGACACTATCAAATCATCATGCCTTCGCTAAGATTCATACATTCATGAATCTTAAACTTTTAGGAAAACCAATCTTCACAAAACCCAGTAATCATGAAATTTATGCATTTACAATATATGTGAAGTGTCAATTCTATAAAACTAATTTTCATGAATATTGATCCTACCTCATGATTTTGAGCCCAAAATTTTGGAAAACACTATGAAATAACGCCTCCTTTAACATTGTAGTCATATTGTACTATAAGATCACATTTCATGTAAAGTCCCTGATCAACTCAGTGTGTATTGATAATAAACACAAACTAGACACCACTGACAAAAATTAAAAACCTTGGTTCCAATAATATCTTATTTGGGATTGTTTGTAATCTGTAGATAGATTCAAAAAATCACCAGCTGCAATCAAAATGTGATTTGTGAGAAACAACTCATTCAACACTCTCTGTCTACGTGAGAAACTCTTGTTGTAAAAAACGATAAGGGAAGCATGAATTGGGTTCTCATGTTTTGGAATACTTAATGATGACCAATATAATCTCTGATAAATATGAATAGTTTCACCATAATACATAATTCACATCATGTCACAAAATCATTGCATGTTTTATCAAAATCCTTTAAAAAAATAAATTTCTAAATTATATCCCTTTGGAAATAAACCCAAAGAACCTATATTTTTACGTGTATAGATTAAAAAAATACTCCCCCTAGATATTATCTCCTTCATAAACGAACATCACTTCCAAAATAGATTAAAAAATTTAACACAAATAGAGAGGGGGGGACAATCGTAACGTCCTCATGCATTGGGAGGTGGCTAAACACTAAGGTTCAACAAATGTTTCTTGAACACATGTGACTCTAATGGTTTAGTTAGAATTTTACCCACTTTATTACCAATTCCAACATTCTCTTTTTAATCACACCTTTTTCAACTTTTTTCCTTGATGAAGTGATATCTAATGTCAATATGTTTTGTACGAGAGTGATGAACTCGTTTCCTTATAAGAACTATCATGCTCTTATTGTCATAGTGAATCACCATCATCAATTTCAAGTCAACAAAAATATTATTCATTTATTTCTTCATCCACAATAGCTGAGTTAAATAATTTTTAGTAGAGATATAATCTACTTCATCTGTTCTAAGTGAAGTGGTTTCTAATTTCATGTTCAACCATCCCACACATTTTTTTTCTTATAAATAAAGTTCTACCACTTGTAGAATTTCTATCCCCCATATATCCAGCCAATCAGAATAAAAAAATTATGATAATTATATATCTCCTCCCATAGAAAAGTAAAATAAACAACTTAGTGTATTATGAATATACCTCATTATTATTTTAACTTCTTCCAAATTCTATTCCTTTAGATTTCTTTAAAAGTAGGGTACTAAGAATGTTGAAAAGATGATATCTGGATATATTTTAGTTAATTATAATAAGACCCTAATGGATACCCAGTATAGGGTGGGATCCATAGATGTTAGATCCTCATGCTTCCCAAGTTTTTTCCTAACTACATTCAGACTCGACATCAGTTTGGAGTCATTCTTGTTAAGTTCATTTATTAGCTCTCTCATATATTTCCCATGAGAAATAAAGCTTTAATCCTTATTTTGAACCTCTAAACATTAACTCCAATTTTATATTTAGGATTCTTCTTATTAGAATACCATGATTGGGGTTCCTTCTTTAGACTATAGAAATCCTTCTGTGAGGTTCTAATTATGCTTCTCTATTAATGGTTTCCTCTTCTGATTCTTCATCTGAAAAATCTTCTTTCTATGAGCTCGAAATATTTTTCAATGCTTCCACAATTTTGTAATCTCAATTTTTCCCATTCCCTTTGATCATGTCAAATCAAGAGATGATAAAACATACAATTATCTTCAAATATCATTCACTTTCATTCCATGATGAAGATACCAAATGTGATAAGAAACTTTTAACGAAAATAAAATTGAAAATCCTTATCCAATGACATGATCATCAAGTAATTTCTAGAATAATATGGTTTTATAATAATTGAGGAACGATTCTGGAAGTTTCTTAATCATTATTCATTTTCCTCCCTCTGAAGGGAAGAAATTATTAGCATCTTTTTAATGGTGGATCTCATAAAGAATGGATTTCAATAAATTTCAGTAAGGAGAGTACACAAGAATGGATCTTTAACATGAGATTTTTCACATTAAGAAACTTTCACAACTTCAGAAAGGATAATATTATTGAAAACATATTCTCCAAGATACTATAAATATGATCAATACATGATGGTACTCTCTTTTTCCTAATTTTACAAAATATAACATATTTAACTTCATAAAAAATGATCCTCCATCATGTTTTTATTTGAATATAAAAATGAGGAATCAATAAAAGATGACAATTTCTTCATTTTGGATATAAAAAAATGACACCCCTCACTACTTATCAGGTTCTCCCCCTGAGAACTTTCTTCACCATTCAATTCCCTACATTATAAGAACAAATACAATAAATAAAGATTAAGGGAATAAGGTGTCTCCACCTTTCTTCATCAATATAAAATCATAGTTGGGATGATCTTCTCAACCATGTTCCTCCATTTTCTCTAGTCTTAATGCTTTCACATCTTAATAGTTGTGATAATTTATGTTGTGGTAGAATAGATCTCTTCAAATTCTATTCTTAATTGTGTGGATATGTTTTCTTCTTAACAACCATCATGGATGATACATTCTTACTCCTCTTGAGGACTGCTTCTTGTTCTGGAAGTAATGTTAAAAAATATTTTTCAATTTGACAAGATTTCTTGCATCTCTCACACCTAAATTCTTTAACATAAGAGTTAGCTTTTGTTTGTAAACTCTCATGCACTTTCTCTTCACTAGGTGGAATGTTTTCTCTTTTTTTCACCAGACATTGGTTTTGAATCTTCATGTTTCCTCATTATTTATAAATATTCTTGACTAATAACTAACATGTCATTGATTCATATAAGTGTCATCACTATTAGTAGTTCTTTTCGAGGCACTACCCATCAACTTATTTCATTTATAATCTATTTTATTCATAGAATCCTTACTTGAGATCTTCTTTGGAGAATTTTTGTTCACAATATTGTTCTAATTTCTCACCAAAGTAGCTTCATCATACTTATTCATCTTTTTTGGTATTATTTTCTTTATCAACATTGAATAAATGTTGATAAAATCATGGACCAACCTTGTGACCACTACTATTTCATACATCATAGGTGTTATCAAGATTCCCAAATCTATTTGCATTATACAAGTTCGTCTGAACCTTTGGTGTTGGTACTTCTTATCTGGCTTACTCTCCCTTGAAATATGCTTTGTTTTTTGTTTTTTATTTATAGGATTATACCAAAATACAATGCATAATTCCCAGATGTATTATAGAACTAACATTGAAAAACAAACCATGATCTCCTTATATATTCTATATATGGTTTTTTGATCTTATTCGGGAATTATTGTGCCCTTTGTGGTCAAAAGGCTTCTGTACTCTTTTTCCAATCTACCCTAGTCATGGTGGTAGGTTTATTATCAAATTTCACTATCCATTCTTATTTATTATTTGTCTTAAAACCTATAATATTCATGAAAATAGGTTTATAATACTTAATACATGTTTTTATGGATGGTATAAATTTTATCTCAACAGATTGATATAGATCATCAGAAGATGTCATTATCTTATTTTCACATGTTCGAGGTATTTCAGCATTACAATCCTCCAGTGAACATTATTTACTTACAAAAATTATTTCCTTATTTTGTGAGTTCTCAATATATTTCTTCTAGTGATTGGAAAATTGAGCTTCCAAATATAGAACTTTCATATTGAGGATGATTTTATGATTATCAATCAGAATCATATATTCTTAACAAGCCTTCTTAATTCCAACAGCTTTAACTTCATGTAGCTTAACATTATTCTAAATCAAAAATTCATGTTCCTTGATCTTGTTGGATATTTCTTCCAATTGTAAAACCTTTACATTCAGGATATTTTTCAATTTATCTTCAAGTCTATGGATCTTTTCTTCAATAGTATTTTTGACTCTATATTTCTCTTCAACATCATTGGGGGATTTTGAGGAACTTATTTCAAGTTACCTCTTATTTGATTCAAATGTTCCTACAAATCTAGAGAGATTTAAATATTCATTAATGTTTCCATACATGAGCTTTTCCAAATAATTTTCTTCTCCTTCTAGTTGGGTGATCTTTACCTGCATACATTGAAAGACTCCAGAAACATGGGAGGCACATTATTCGGGAATATCATGAAGAAAATTTATTAATTTATAAAATGAAAATTCTTCTGTGTTTATTGATTGAACATCATTAGTACTTGTTCTAGGACACTTATTTTTATGACCACTTTCGAAGGTTATAACACACACCTTCTAATCACTTGGATATTTTGATTTACATGGGGTAGAAAGGTTGTACTTCTCTTTAGTGGAAACCTAATCCACCCCAATATTTGATTTTCAAGGCATATAAATTAATTTTCATAAAGGCATAGATAAATAGATACTAACTCTCCTTTATATAAGAGGTAATTCTTCATATTTCTCAACTATTTATTTTTCTTGTTCAACATGGTCTTGGTTGAATTAGACTTATGCACAGATATAACTAAGTATTCATCAAAACCACACTTCATTGTTGACTTAGAAAATAAACTCAAATATTTAAAACAAAATATATTTACTATAGAAAATAAAAAATAGGTGAACCTTGGATCTGATACCACTTGTAGAACCCCATAGTACCCTGAGAGGGGAGGGGTGGATCAATGTGTCAACACTATCTTTTAAGAGAACATATTACTTTCCTACATTGGTATGGAATTTTTAAACCTATATGAAGGAATCATATAGTAATTAAACATTCACATGTGGAGAAATAATACAATAGTTTTACTTAGTTCACCACTAAGGGATAGTACAAGGATCATTCACCGATAGTGTGTCATTCAAACCAAAATTCATCATTTTTATCTAGTTTTGAAAAACAAAAGTTTAAACATAGTAACATTGTTCCAAGAACTTATCCTTTCCATGATTTTATGTATGGAACACTGTCGTCGTCATAAAACTTATGTCAACTACCCATAGCTCACTACTTTTGGTGAAGTCTTACTTATTTTAATGACTTGAAGGTCACTTTATTAGATTGTCATTTAATTTTGTACCTGACAAGAATGAGACTCTACTTGCATCAATGTTCCATGTTGATGCGCTTTAAATCATTGTTCACTTAAAATAGATATTAAAAAGTATAAATCCCAAAGCACTTAGCACTCATGAAACCTTATTTATGTATCAAAAAAATACCAACCTAAATGAACCCATACACATTAATGAAGCTCCTAACCTTCATGGAGCTTATATCCCTTACCTAATAAACTATCTTCACAAAGATCACTAAATTCATTGAAAAAAACATCTTCATGAATCTCACTACATTCGCATAACACTATGTATTCATGAAACTATTAGTATTTACAAATCCCTCATAACTCAAAATCATTGGAATCAGTTAAGACTCAATCATTATTTTCTTGATGCTCAATCTATCATGGCCTGACCTGTGTCAGGACTCAAGTCGTAACTACCCCAACCCTACCTCCATAGGCCATGAGATGGTGGCTAGTGCAGAAGGCCCAACAAATATATGGAGGCCTTTTCCTATGAACCTGTACATGCACACACAGCCAACTCAGTGAAAAAGTGCAGAGGGAAAGATGTAAAAGAAAGAACATTTCTATATATAAACCGCAAACATGCATCAGCCTCTAAAAAGTGTAAGTACAAAAAATGAAACTAAATGGTAAAGGAGAAAATACACACCCAACCAATAAATAGTTCCAAAACCTAGCTGTAACTGAAAAGTAAAATAGTTGAGGGAGCCTCACTCCTAGAACCCAAGCTAAGACCACTGTACGCGGTCCAACGACTTTTATCCCTATGTTCCTCTGAAGTCACGATCAACCTTTCCATCATCTGAAATGGCACACCATGTGTCGGAAGAGCTTAGGTAGGGTGAGTATAAAGATACTCACACTAGTAGAATAAAGGCTTTTAGCGACCGCCAAAATCCATCATTAAAGGTCTTTAGCAGCCACCTAGTGTCCGCCTAATGGCAGACGCTTTAGGCTCGTCGCTGTTGGTAATAGCATCTGACAGATGGTTGTCGTTGTAGATGTGTCGACATGGAATATAGAAACTACCAAATGGCGGTCACTATAGGTTTTTTAATTTTTTTTTAAAAAAAATTCCGGAAACACAAAAAAAAACCATATATTTTAAAAACACAAAAAAAATAAACTTTTCCAAATTATCTAAAATCATACACGCATAAATCTCTTCATCTCGTCATCTTCCAAACTTCCACATCCATCATTAAATATAATTGAATGAAAAATATATAATAACAAAATTAATACTGAAAAAAAAATCCAAACAAATAATTGAAATGCAATGACATTTATTTCAATTCAAACTTACTATAATAGATCGAATGTACTTGATTTTGAAAATATATTAATAATTTTGAATACCTTTTTAAAAATGTAAAATCATAAATTATATGGTTCTAATCAGACCACATTTCTGATTGATGTTTCATATGCTGACACATGTCACGGATAATAATTAGAGTGTTGTCCTGTGATTTCAAGTCATTATGATGTCGTTCGGAATGCATTTGACCGTTAAACGCCTGTTTTGGTCATTTATGGCACCAGAAGTGTGTTTTCGATCACCACGGTCACACGACACCTCCGATTGATGTGTGGTCTTCCCGACCATTTCACAATTCACTCATTGGTAGTTGTCATCAGATTTCAAGTCATTCTGAGTTCATTTAGCCAGTTTTGACAACCCCACCCACCTTTCTCAAGCGCGCCAAACTCTTAAAGAACACCTATTCAGCCGTAACACGCAAACCGAACGTCTGATTGATGTTTCGTCTCTGCATACACGTACCAAATAATAATTATAAAGTTTCCCTATGATTTAAGTTCATTTTGATGTCGTTCAGTATGCATTTGACCGTTAGACGCCTGTTTTGGTCGTTTACGGCACCAGAATTGCATTTTCTGTCACTACGGTCACACGACACGTCTGATTCACTTTTCTTCTACCTTACCATTTTAAAATTCACTATTAGGTTGTTTTCGTCTGATTTCATAGCATTCTGAGGTCGTTCAGACGGTTTTGACCACCCCACTCAACTTTCTCAAGCGCACCAAACTCTTAAAAAACACATATTCAGTTGTAACATGCAAACAACACATCTGATTGATGTTCTATCTCCATTTACACATCATGAATAATAATTATAATGTTTTCCTATGATTTTAAGTCATTCTTATGTCGTTTGGAAATCATTTGACCGTTAGACTCCTGTTTTGGTCGTTTATGGCACCAGAACTGCATTTTCAGTCACCACGGTCACATGATACCTCCGATTCACTTGTTGTTTGTGCGAACATTTCACAATTCACTCCTCGGTTGTTTTTTTCTGATTTCATGGCATTTTTTGGTCATTCGTCCGGTTTTGACCACCCCGCCCACCTTTCTCAAACGCACCAAATTCTGAAAACACACATATTCAACCGTAACACGCAAACCTCACATACGATTAACGTGTCGTCTCTGCATACACATCACAAATAATAATTATAATGTTATAATATTATTTTGAGTCATTATGATGTCCTTTGGAATGAATTTGACAATTATATGCCAGTTTTGGTCATTTATGGTACTGGAACTGCGTTTTCTTTCACCGCGGTCACACGACACCTCCGATTGATGTGCGGTCTACCCAACCATTTCACAATTCACTTACCGGTTGTTTTAATCTAATTTCATGACATTAAAAGGTCTTTCGGCCAATTTTGACCACCCCACCCACCTTTTCAAGTGCATCAATCTCTTAAAAAACACATATTTGGCCGTAACGCGCAAACTGCATGTCTAATTGACGTATCATCTCCACATACACATCCCAAATAATAATTATAATGTTTTCCTATTATTTCAATTCATTCTGATGTCGTTCCATATTCATCTGACCATTAGACACCTGTTTTGGTCATTTATGGCACCGGAAGTGCGTTTTCAGTCACTGTGGTCACACGACACCTCTTATTGATGTGTGGTCTACCGGACCATTTCATAATTTACTCAGATGTTGTTTTCGTATAATTTTATGGAATTCTGAGGTCGTTCGGCCAGTTTTGACCACCCCATCCACCTTTCTCAAGCGTGCTAAACTCATAAAAAACACATATTCGGTCGTAACGTGCAAAACACATGTCTGGTTGATGGGACGTCCCTATGTACATGTCACGAATAATAATTATAATTTTTTCCTATGATTTCAAGTAATTCTGATGTTGTTCGGAATTCATTTGACCGTTACATGCCTGTTTTGGTCATTTATGGCACCGGAACTGCATTTTCGGTCACCGTGGTCACATGACACCTCCGATTGACATGTGCTCTGCCCGACCATTTCACAATTCACTCCTCGGTTGTTGTTGTTGTTGTTGTTGTCTTATTTCAAGGTATACTAGGGTTGTTCGGCCTGTTTTGACCACCCCACCCACCTTTCTCAAGCACGTCAAACTCTTAAAAACACATATCTGGTCGTAACGCACAAACTGCATGTCCAATTGACGTGTTGTCTCCATGTACACATCACGAATAATAATTAGAATGTTATCATGTGATTTCAAGTCATTCAGAGGTCGTTCAGTATGCATTTGACCGTTAGATGCCAGTTTTGGCCATTTATGGCACCGGGAGTGAGTTTTCAGTCACCGCGGTCACACGACAAATCTGATTCAATTGTTTTCTACCTCACCATTTCACAATTCACTCGCTAGTGGTTTTTGTCTGGTTTAATGGCATTCTGAGGTCATTTGGCTAGTTTTCACCACCCCAACCACCTTTCCCAAGCGCACCAAACTCCAAAAACACACATATTCAGCCATAACTCGCAAACCACAAATTTGATTGACTTTCTGTCTCTGCTTACACATCACGAATAATAATTAGAATGTTTTCCTGTGATTTCAAGTCATTCTGAAGTCATTTGGAATGCATTTGACGGTTATACTCCATGTTTGGTCGTTTATAGAACCAGAACTGTGTTTTCAGTCACCGCGGTCACACGACACCTCCGATTGACATCTGGTCTACCCGACCATTTCACAATTCACTCACCAGTTGTTGTCATCTAATTTCATGACATTCTGAAGTCATTCAGCCAGCTTTGACCACCCCACCCACATTTCTCAAGTGCGCCAAACTCTTAAAAAACACTTATTCAGTCGTAACGCACAAACCACACGTCTGATTGATGTTTCCTCTCTATGTATACATCACGAATAATAATTAGAATATTTTAATGTGATTTCAAGTCATTCCGATGTCATTCAGAATACATTTGACTACTAGACGCCTGTTTTGGTCGTTTATGGCACCAGAACTGCGTTTTTGGTCACCGTGGTCACACGACACCTCTGATTCAGTTTTCGCCCGCCCGACCATTTCACAATTCACTCCCCAGTTGTTGTTGTCTGATTTCAGGGCATTCTGAGGTCAAGTGGCTGGTTTTGACCACCCACCTACCTTTCCAAAGCGTGCCAAACTCCGAAAATGCACATATTCATCCATAACGCGCAAACCGCACATCTGATTGACGTGTCATCACTACGTACACATCACAAAAAATAATTAGAAATTTTTTCCTATGATATCAATTCATTCCAATGTCATTCGTAATGTATTTGACCGTTACATGCCTGTGTTGGTCATTTATAGCACCAGAACTGCGTTTTCAGGCACCGCGGTCACACAACACCTCCGATTCACTTTTCATCTGCCCAAACATTTCAAAATTCACTCCCCAATTGTTGTCATCTAATTTCATGGAATTTCGATGTTTTTCGGCCAGTTTGGACCACACCACCCACCTTTCTCAAGCGCGCTAAACTCCGAAAACACACATATTCAGCCGTAACGCGCAAACCACACATATGATTGACATGTCATCTCTGCATACACATCACAAATAAAAATTAGAATGTTTTCATGTTATTTAAAGTCATTTTCATGTTGTTCGAAATGCATTTGACTATTAGATTCCTGTTTTGGTCGTTTATGATACTGGAACTGCGTTTTAAGTCACCGTAGTCACACGACACCTCTGATTGACATGTGGTCTGCCCGACCATTTCACAATTCACTCTCCCATTGTTGTCTTCTCATTTCATGACATTCTGAGGTCGTTTGGCTGGTTTTGACCACCCCACCCAGCTTTCTTAAGCGCATCAAACTCTTAAAAAACCCATATTCAGCCGTAACACACAAAACGCACATTCGATTGATGTGTCATCTCCGCGTACATGTCACGAATAATAATTAGAATGTTTTCTTGTGATTTCAAGTCATTATGAGGTCTTTCTCTATGAATTTGACCATTAGACGCTTGTTTTGGTCATTTATGGCACCAGAAGTGCGCTTTCGGTCACCGCAGTCACAAGACACCTCCGATTTAGGAGGGGTCTACCCGACCATTTCACAATTCGATCACTGGTTGTTGTCATCTGATTTTATGGCATTATAAGGTCGTTTGGCTAGTTTGGACCACCCCACCCACCTATCTCAATTGCACCAAACTCCTAAAAAACACATATTCGGTCGTAATGCGCAAACCACAGGTCTAATTGACGTGATGTCTCCACGTACAAATCATGAATAATATTTAGAATGTTTTCCTGTAATTTCAAGTCATTCCTATGATTTTTGGAATGCATTTGACCGTTAGACGCCTATTTTGGCCATTTATGGTACCCGAACTGCGTTTTCGGTCACTGCGGTCACACAACACCTCCAATTGACATGTGGTATGACCAAACATTTCAAAATTCACTCGCCGGTTGTTTTAATCTGATTTCAAGTCATTCTGAGGTATTTTAGATGGTTTTGACCACCCCACCCACCTTTCTCAAGCACACCAAACTCTTAAAAAAACATATTTAGCTGTAACGCACAAACCGCACATCTGATTAATGTGTCGTCTCCGCGTACATGTCACGAATAATAATTATAATGTTTTCATTTGATTTCAAGTCATTATGATTTCGTTCAGTAAGCATTTGACCATTAGACAACTGTTTTGGTCATTTATGTCACCAGAAGTGCGTTTTCGGTCACCGCGGTCACATAACACCTCTGATTGATGTGTGGTCTGGCCGACCATTTTCCAATTCACTCATCAGTTATTTTCTTCTGATTTAATGGAATTATGAGGTCGTCCAGCCAGTTTTGACCACCCCACCCACCTTTCTCAAGCATGCCAAACTCCGAAAACACACATATTCAACCGTAACAAGAAACCAGCACGTCTGATTGATGTGTCATCTCTGCATACATGTCTATATTAATAATTAGAATGTTTTCCTATGATTTCAAGTCATTTTGATGTTGTTCGGTATGCATTTGACTATTAGACGCCTGTTTTGGTCGTTTATGGCACCAGAAGTGCATTTTAGGTTACCGCGGTCACACGACGCCTCTAATTTACTTTTTGTCTACCTGACCATTTCACAATTCACTCACCGGTTGTTTTCGTCGGATTTAATGTCATTCTGAGGTCTTTCTTCTGGTTTTGACCACCCCACGCACCTTTTTCAATCACACCAAACTCCAAAAAAACACATATTCGGTCATACCACGCAAACCGCACGTATGATTGATGTGCTATCTACCCGACCATTTAATAATTCACACGCCGGTTGTTGTCGTGTTACTAAATTTAAGTGTTATTTAATATATCATAATTAAAAATCAGTTAAAATTTAAATGAATGAATTAAATTATAAGAATTAAAACAATAAAACACATAGGTGTAAATAAACCTAAAGGTTAGAGAATAAATATTAATTCCTAATTCATTTATGATATTAAAATGGTAATGTAAATTACCTCATGAATGTTCATCCTCATCTGGATCACCAATATCACTACGATATCCACCAGCTATATCCAGAGCCTACAATATATATCAATATTATGTATCTTAAACAGAAATCAATAGAATTCAATATGAGTATGGTTTGTTTTATTATTTACTTGTGATTCCACTTCTGTACCATCAACTGGACTTTGTGTCATCACTTCATCGATACGTCCTGACATCAGTGATAATATCTCCTCATACTCTATACGTAACTGCTGAAACTATGCATCCATCTTCTATTGCATAGCCTTCATGGAAGCATCTATCTTAGTCTGTGTGGGCATCCCTGAGTACACCAAAGACTTCTAAAGAGAACACAAGGCCTGAGGACACTACTTTGGTGATGGGCCTCATCAGTGGAGGGAGTGTCCTAAGAGGAAGGCACTCAACTCCATGTTTGAAGAGAAGGAGGAAGCTCCCAAGGTGTAGCAAATGGGTACATAGGCTCTTCAATGCGTTGGTGGTGAAGAATACACCTAAGGTGTCACCTAAGGATGGGTTGATGTATGTAAAGGTGGAATTGAATTGGAAGGCTACCTTTGAAGTGCTCAACACAGGAGTCACACACATCTTTGTGGCCGAAGACGAGGTAAGGAGACTTGGACTAGTTGTGGCCAAGACCACTAGTTGCATGAAAGTCATGAATGTCACACCTCAACCGTCGAGTGGCATTGTTCATGGGGTGACCCTTTGCATTGGGGAATGGAGGGGAGAAATTGATCCCACGGTGGTTCCCATGGATGGATTCAAGCTAGTGTTGGGGATGGAGTTTTTCAAAAAAACAAAGGTCATACCAACACCACACTTTGAGAAAATGGTGACCATGGAGAAGATAAGACCATGCATGGTGACGACAAAGGTATGTGGAAATCATGACTTGTCTTTACTTTCTACCATTCATGTAAAGAAGGGTTTCAAGATGGGAAAGGATACATACATGATTTTTTTGAAAGAGGATGGACCGATGGATGACAATCATGAGTTGTTGAAGGAGGTGAAGGGTGTGCTAAGGGAGTTTAGTGACGTCATGCCACTGGATTTTCCCAAGAATCTACCACCTATAAGAGAGGTGGATCATCAAATTTAGTTGATTTCGAGATCGAACCCCCCATCCATGGCTCCCTATCACATGGATCCACCCGAGTTGGAGTATTTGAAGAGGCAGTTGAAGGAGATGTTGGATGCGGGACAAATCCAACCATCCAAGTCACCATATGGATCACCCGTGTTATTCCAAAAGAAGCATGATGTCTCCTTAAGAATGTGTATGGACAATTAGGCATTGAACAAAGTCACAGTAAAGAAAAAATATCACATCTCATTGATAGTGGATCTATTTGATCAGTTGGGAAAGGCACAGGTATTCAAAAAGCTGAACTTTAGGTTGGGATGCTATCAAGTTAACATTACCATGGAGGATGTGCCAATGACCACTTGCATGACAAGGTAAAGATCCTATTAGTTCCTTGTTATGCCATTTGATTTTACTAACACATCAGTGACATTTTTCATCTTGATGAAAAAAATTCCACCAATACATGGACAAGTTATTGGTAGTCTACTTGGATGACATTGTTATCTATAATGAGACAATGGCGGACAATGTGGAACACATACAAATAATTTTAAAGGTATTAAGGGAGAACAAGTTATGAAACTCCATGCCATTTCATCAAATCTTGAATATTTTCTCAAGAAAACACATTTTGAAATCCATTTGGAAATGAACACTTTTTTTGAAAAGAAATTAAATAACCCAAACACTAATAATTCATAAAACTATTAAACATGGGAAAACCAAACCTTTTTTAATAAAAAATCTAGTTGAAACACCCAATATATGATTTTAAAACTAAAATAGTCGCATGAATCTCAATAAACATTAAAAATTCAATTGAAAGAACTTGTTGAAATTTTCATAAATACTTTGAATTCCTAATATTCACATTCAAAGAAAAAGTAAAAATATGATAAAATCCTTATTTATTACAAGCATGGAAATCATTAAAATCCATTTATAAACCCATTATGGGAATTTTATCTAGTAAAGGCATTGTGATAAATTAATTATAAAATTCAGAAGAATATATTGATATGATGAATAATGGAATTTCGAAAATACACTAGCCTCAAATAAAGAGGAAACCAATTTCCTATGAAAACATAAGAAAAACTAATGTAGAGGATGATATTCACATGCCATATATATCCCAAGTCAATAAATATACACAAATCAAACCCTAAAAACATATAACATGACTTTAGTGGTTGTGGGAGAAAAGTGAATCATTGGAAAATGGATGTATGCGTTGACTAGTAAGGAGAAAAGATGACACAATTTCTAAATCCAACCATAATCAATGAAGAATGGAGTTTTGTGGCTTGGACAAGGAGTATAATGGGTCCCCTAATGTTCTTCCAAAGAATCCAACATGAATGGAGATGAAGGGGAGGGAAAATAACCAAAATGTTGAAGGGAGAAAAATGGGAGTAGAAAAAAAAAATTTAAACTATATGAGTCTTCCTATTAACGAAATACCCCTATCTAGGAACCTCAATGTGGTGACCTCTAGTACTATTTCATTAATGACCTTATTAAAGCATTTATTAGGATCCCATTGTCATATCAACATAGGTGTAGCACTTACTACAGCGACACAGCCTCACCTGTGACATCCTCACCATGGCATAACACACCTAATGTGACGTGACACAACTCATATAAGAATCTTGATGGTTATTTATTCGAAATCCCCTCCATGACACAGCATGTATGGTGCAAAACAGTCCATCCATTTTGAAATTTAGTAAGACCAAGGAAACATACCTCATTGGAATATAATAACCAGTCATGACACAAGGCCTTTTTCTATAGCATGGCCTGCTTTTTATCAAACCAAAAGAAATATAAAATCATAAAAACTTCTAAAACTGTATATAATAAAAAAACAGATTCTTAAAAAACTTAATATGGGGTTGTCACAAGTATCCACATGTATAATTTCTAACAACATGTCACCATCAAAATTTTAAAATCGTACAATATATATAACCATTCTACTATTGAACTAAAATAAATAAAATACATACTACAAAGTGGTTTAAGAATAGGAACACTACTCCGGTCATATATTTTATTCACTAAAGAATCTGAATATGGGTCCACATACAATAATCATTTGGATAGTTCATAAATAATGGTACTTATTTAATAAAATCAACAAATTTATTATATTAATTAACTAATATAATCCCACGAAATAATGTAGCTACTAAATTATATAATCTTCATAAAATATTCTGGATTTTTTATATTCTGTATGCACCCTATCAATAGAATATTTATTCTGTATGCACCAAAGTATTCCAAAAATGCACAACAATAACAATATATTGTTTCTCATAAAAGTAATCACAATAATACATATTACAATGGGTGGGAAAAAACCTATATATTTACTTCAATCATCTGCTTAAAGTGACCACTGGTTTAGCATTGCATACAATCTTGACAATGAATTTGGACCAAGAATTAAGGAGCATATGCAGTATTAAGGGAACCATCTAGTAGAAATGGGTAATATTTCCAAATCAAAAACTCAGATTCTGGAAGTCAAATAAGTAATGCAAACAACTAACCTTTAGGGTACTCCATCATGAAAGGGGGAAACCACGCAGGAGCTCGACAATAGGGGATTCAAGACGTGGTGCAGGGGCTCAACGATATGGGTTTGATGGCTGGGCTTGATAGGAACGGGACAGCTTGACGGTAACGGGGTGGCTCGATGGAGCCGGGAGGGTTCGTTGGCGGGGCGCAATGGGGCTCGGAGGGTTTGACGATGGTGGGATGGGAGACCTTGACGATGGGGTGTGACAGGACCAGGAGGTTTTGACGGTAGCAGGAAGGTCTAACAGCATTGTGCGAAGGTGGGGGGGTCACGGGGTCGGATCGCGGGAGAGGGGTGGGGTCACTAGTGGGAAGGTGAAGGAGTAGGGAGAAGGAAAATGAGAGCGGGGGTTATAAAGCACACTGACCGCTGAATAGTGGTCGCAAATAAATCAATAGCGACCGCCATTTGGCGGTCGCCCAAGATTTCCCTCCACAAAAACTAATTTTTCTAGTAGTGTCAGTAGGTTGTCCTGAAGGCTCAATGGAGAAGGAAGAGAGGTACTGGATAGGGGAGCATTAAGAGATATAACAGAAGCAGACGATAGTAGAAGAGAGAAAAAATTAAAGTAAAAGATGTTCTACTCAACCCAAAAAAGGAGTAAAGTAAGATCATCCAGACACAAAGAGCTAGAAATAGTGAGAAGATGAACTTCTCTTCGAGTCATAACTACCTATAGTAGGAGAGTAGACTTTTCCAATCATGAAAATCTAGACACAGAAAGAACGTGGCATACCTACTGCATCTTCACCTCTCTTGGAAGGAGAGTAGAAAAAACCCAAGTAGTGGGAACTGGAAACATGATATATATATATATATATATATATATATATATATATTCTCATTCAAAGAAACCCAGACAAGAGAGTAAGGGGATCTCAATCCCACAAGCTCATCCAAGGATAAGTTATTCACCAGCTGTTCCAGAAGTAACCATCGATTCCTAGCATCCTACACATCTACCCTGAACAACAAGTAAAAGGGTTTCAATCATTACACCTTGATATTGTCTACTTTAGGTGAAACTGTCTCACCCAAACTGTTTTGGGCTACCTTATAAGGATCCCCCTTGTTGGAAAAATTTTACCTCATTATTGGTAGTCAAAAGTCATGTCAAATAAGTCTTTTCAATATCACACAATTGAGAGACCATGTCACAATGTTGAGAATTCATGTGTAGCCTGGCTGGAGGATTCCACTCTTCATAAATTATATGTTCCCTAGAACATAAGGGGTTATCATCAACAAGAAGTCTATAGGGGACCAACTGCCTAGCCTTGCTGGAGGGTACTACCTAACAATAGTCGTCAATAGGTCCCACTACCCAGCCCTACTGGAAAGAAACCCGGAACTTCCATCAGGGACCACTTCCCAGCCCAGCTGGAGGTAAACCCGAAACTTCCATCGATGACCACTCCCCAGTATAGCTTGAGGTAACCCCCTAACTTCTCTAGCCATCCATATAGTATGGTACCTCTCAGAAAGGAATGTCAAGGAACACTAGCCATCTCTGTTGGATGGTATCTCTCAGAAGAATATCAATGAACATTGGCCATCCCTGTAGGATGGTACCTCACAGAAGAACACTGAGGAACATTGGGCATCCCTTCTGGATAGTACCTCTCGGAAGAACACTATTTTAGTCATCGAGTTCTTCCCCAGATAGCCATCACACCCCGAACATTTGACCGTATCTATTTATACATCTTCTCAACTCACACGAGATTCTAAGCTAACCCAAGCTTTTTTTCCCCTCAATCACATAATAAATATTTTCTATCATTATTCCTTTCAAGTTTCCACAATTAATGAGATCATGAAAATGGATTCTTAAGTTCAAACATATCACACGGTTGAGATACTTATGAAAAAACACACAAGATCAACCATTCAATTTCCCCAAATAGACATCTAGTGCAAGAGTGAAAATCTGCCTCATTGTGCTCGAAATATGTCCTATGGGGACCAAAACTTAGTCCCAAATCCTATTATATGGATTGGGTCATTGTGATCCTCACAAAAAAACACCTGAGATGGACTACACATTCGTCCAAAACAGATACTTGGTGAAAAAAGCTGCATTTCACCGCAACGCTTGCTAACTGGGCCTCATAGATCCCACACCACAAATTAGATTTAAATATCTAATATTGGTATTGAAAATTATGCCTCAAATTCAGAATCACAACACCACTAACAACTCACCAATCGGTCGTTGCATGCGGAAACTATGGCGGGTCAAAGATCATAAAAATAATAAATCTCACATTTCATGAGCGTTTTGCGGGTTTAGGCCACGAATCATGGATAATAATCTAGAATAGTCTTTAAAATATTTTATCCTTGATGGGGTCATGCCTCCACAGATGGCGCATTAATCGTGCTCCCCGAGAGGGAGTTTTGGGGTTATAAAGATTAATGATGATGATATTATTATTATTATTATTATTATTATTATTATTATTATTATTATTATTATTTATTTATTTATTTATTTGTTATTCTTCTTTTCTTAACACTAGGGTTTCCTTACCCCTCCCCATCCATTCTTCCTTCACGTAGTGCCACTACCTTATGCACCCTGCCGACACACTCTGGTCATCTGCCATCGCTGCCTCCAGCCTCCTGCAGACTCCGCTCCCCGCTATCCTCTGTCGTCTACCGGGCCTTGTCACCACTCGCCAGTTCCAAACTAGCTGCCTATTATGTTGCCTCGCCAAATGTCACCTACTCCACTATGCCATACTGCCTTTCCCCTATGTCTCCACCACTCGGGAGCCACAGGTTGCTCTCACCGGACTACCCCCATCCACCTCCTCTCTCTCTCGGAGCCGTGTCGGCCTACCCCGACTGGACCACGCACCTATCGCACACAAAGCTGTCGTGCATGCACTGCCTCACCTTCAGTGAGCCACCTCACCTCCTTCCATTGTAAAATCAAATATTTAATAATGGATCAGTCATCATCTCCTCACATTCTTTCCATATCTATGCTCAGATCACCAATTCATTCATCCTTCATCGATTTGTTGTGAATCTGGGCATTTGAGCGAGCTCAAGTTTCCTAACAACTCTCAAACTAGGATCCATGGGGATTTAACCGTGAGGAGCCCGATGAAATTTGGGAGAAAGGCACAAAAAACTGAAGTCCTGAATGTCATCATCCATGAATTCATGGATGGTGGTCTAGGTTGGGGAACAAGGGTTAGATTCTAGATTAAACAATATAAATCTGATTCATATGCTCATGTAGATTTTATAATAAGGGAGCGCAGGTTAAAGAAAAATTTAAAACATGATCAACATTAAATTCATGGCATGATAACACCAAGAATGAGTCCTACCTAGGTTGGATCGGTCATTGCGGATGAAGATTGTTCCCACGAAATGATTGGAAGAAGGGGATGTGTTCGTCATGCTTTGATCTTCCTGGATCCAAGGCTTTCGTAGTTTTTCTTCATTGTTCATCAATGGGAAGGAGACGATAGGATGAGAGGTTTTTCATCATTTTCAAAATATAATTATGAGGGAAACTCTCTAAAATGTAAATTTGTACACATAAATTATATTTAGGATATTATTCAAATAATTAAATAAATAATTATTTAATTATCCATCCATGATGGAACATAAGTCAAACTCCCGATGACAACAAAGTTTATTCCCCAAATAGGGTAAAACATATGTTATAAACTAAACAGTGGTCTCATATTTCTTATCTGACCTCTTGTCTAGGAGTTATTTGGGTTTGTACTATTAAATGAATAATTTAATAATTTAATTCAACCACTTCGCATAGCGCCATTGTGTAAGGGGTCCGAATGTCCCGTGCCGGCTCATTTTATGTCACGACTAGGGTAAAAACTACATTCTAGACCCAAACATGGTCTTATATTTTCAATATGATCAAATGTTTAAGATATATTCAATTTTATTTAATTAATTGATCATGCGTAATATAAAACATATTTCCTAATTTAATAAAATTAATTTTGGGCACACCAGACCTCAGAATTTCACATCATCTCAACACCCAACTCTAGATTTATATTTAGAAATATTCTAAAGTGTTATTAGGCAGAATATAGGTCGGTAAATCATGCCCTCATTAATGATTTTCATCCCTCAAAAGTAAAACAAAACAAATAACTTGAGACACTGAGCTCACACCTAGATCTCCTACTCTGAGGAACACCCACACGTTTCTGTACTTTCACAACACATGAACCAAAGTGATTGTTTGCCCTTGTAAGGTCATCTCATGTCGATGACATGCATTGGAACATGTACATACCTCTTAATTTGTGACTCATGGGAGCCTTCATGTGCAAACACTATCTATTGAGGGTAGGGATATGTAGTAGGAAACCTCTTAATCTTTTTTCATGATCATGAATGGCCTGAAGAAACACGGGGGATAGTTTACTTCCTCAGATGAACCTATACATCACTCGTCGCAACTGGGATCACTATTTATCACCAAAATAGGGTCTCGTGATTCCCTCTTTTAGAATATCCATCTGGTGTAACACCCAAGGATATTTGGTCATGCAAGATTTTGTAGTTGGTGAATCACAATTGAGACTCTCTTACACACTCAAGAAGCGAAGGAGTCATCACTGACAGATGAAGAAAAATTGTACCCTCTGGCTCCACCAGGGTCAGCTGTAGGGAAGTTAACAACTCTGAAACATCCCGCATTATGAGAACCTGTGACTTCATAGTAAGATAATCCACTACTATATTTCAGGTTCTTGAAGTATAAGCCATCTCAATGTCATAGTATTGTATGGAGTTCAATCAGTGTCGCCTCCTAAGGATCAGGTATCACTGGGTAGAGACATACCTAAGGATTTGGTGGTCTTCACAAACCACAAAGCTCTCTCCCAGAATGTAGCATCTCTATGCCCTCAAGTCAAAGACTACTACTACCATCACCCGATAGTGATTCGTGTAGTATTGTTCATTGGGTCTACATCACCTCGACCTGTACTTGATAACAACATTATCAGAACATGATGTTGAGTACACAAGGTACCAACGAACATGGTAGGTGAGTAAACTCTTCCAACCATAAGTGGTTAGACACAGAAAGCACCCTGCATACCATACGCATATTTTACCCTCTTGGAAAGAGAGTAACCCCAAACTAGGAACTCTGCCACACCCACAAGTGGCACTCCAAGAAAAATGAGGTCAAGTTGAAAAAATATACCAGTAATGCAAGGACCTATTCCGACACTCCATCACACAACCTCACCCTAAACACATAAGTCAGAGGGACTCTTCCCCCACACCTTGATATTATCCGCTTTGGGTGGCTTTAACTCACCCTCATGGTTTTACTCACGTCAAAAAAATGCATCTCAGTGGGGGAAGGACCCATATTCTTATTGAATTCAAGGATACATAAAACAACACCAATACAGGGTTACATTGACTCCCCACATCACCCTGATCATGGAATTGTCTTTTCCATAGTGTTCCACCTATAGCCTACTTGGTGTTCTCAGCATGTCTAGTCAGGCAGTCTCATGCAATGTGACCCTGCCCATCACAGTCATAGCACTATCCCTATCTAGGATGACCTGGTTCCCAAGTCCAATCTTGAGAAGATCTTGTATGACAATATCATTTCATATGACACCTGCTGGTTGCAGAAAATGCCTCATCTCATTTTCTCCCACTACCACAACCAGTTGTATGGAGTCCCTATGACATAAATTTCTCTATCACCAATTCTTTCTCCAACACCCTGGCATATGTGGGGATGCACAACGGTACTATGATAGAATGAATCTCTATATGGATTCCCTCTTCAAACCTAGCCATCATAGATCATGTACAGAGAGTAGTGTACAAGGTCTATGAACCTAGTTTCACAATCATCCACCTTCATCACTCCTTGATGATGTTTTAGGAGCTCCTAAAATCTAATAGAAAACAAGTAGGATGGATAATAATCCTCATGAAACAAATTTTGAAAGTCATCCCAAGAGAGTGTCCACTCATTGAGTATCTATGTAACCAAGCTCCACCAATGCCTAGATACTCTGTGGAAAAGGCTGACTTTGGAAGCCACCATCTGAGTTGTCGGTGTATGTGCATTCCTAAAGACGCAGACCACTAACTCTAACCGACCTTCTACTGGTTGAGGGTCTGACTCACCCCAAAACCTCAATGGTCTCTATTGCTAGAATGCGTGAAGTGTGCTCAGCCTGCGCACATCCTCAGCCTTCACTGATGGGGTTGTCTTCTACTCAACAGGTGGAGGTGATGTTAACTTCCCACATGGACGAAGGGGGTCACATGATGAATCCTGAAATGAGGCCTCTTCGCTCACAGGATTGTCTTCATGAACTAGAGTTGGTATCCAGGCTAGATATTGTTGTATAGACATCCTAAATGTGATCAAGGAGTACTAAGGTCAGATGAGAAAATATATATCAAAAACACTATGGAGATGACTCAAGAAATAAATTCAAAGACCAATCCTCTATGATGCATGTGCCATTATTCCCTACAACATGTGTCTCAAGGTGCTGAGTTGACAAGCGGTTAATTAGGGTCCTGGTGAATGGATACGTCGGTCGCCCATACCATCACTGGACTCCCTCACCTGAGAGCCGATCTCGAGACACATTGACATTATTTCCCTAAACCCAACCGATACCTTTTTAGGGAAACACCCAAACAAGGTCGCAAAGGTTGAACAACCACTGATACAAATTTTTCATGACCTGACCCATGACGAGACTCAAGTCACAACTACCACAAGCCTGCCTCCGTGGTCTAGGGGCATGCAACTAGCATCAAATGCATAAGAAACATGGAGAGGCCTTTTACTATGATCTTGTACTCACACACATATCCAAGTCAATGAAAAATTATTGATGGTAAGAACTAAAAGATAAAACACTTCTATATATAATCCAAAAACATGCATAGAACTCTAAACAATACATATAAAGAAAAGTAAACTGAAAGGTAATGGGAAAAAATACATGCCCAACCAAAAAAATTTCCACAACCTGACAGTAACTGAAAAGTAAAATAGCTGAGGGATCCCACTCCTAGAACCCAAGCTAGGGACACTGTACATGGTCCAAACACTTATATCCATATGCTCCTCTGAAGTCATGATCAACCTATGTGCCATCTTCAATGTCACACCATGTGCAGGAAAAGCCCAATTAAGGGTGAATATAATGATATATAGTAGGATGCCCAAAAGACTCAAGGGAGAAGCAATAGAGGTATTGAAGAGGGGACTAATAAGAGATATAATAGAAAAAGACAATTATAGTACATAGAATATGTTACAGTAAAAGAAGTGAACTTATACCAAAGAAATGAGAAAACCGACCACATCGAAACACAAAGAGCTTGAAACAGTGAGAAGATGAACTTCGCATAGAGTCATCGCTACCTATAATAAGAGATTATACTTGTCCAATAACAAGAATCTAGGCATAGAAAGCACACGGCATACCCCACACGTCTTCTCCTCTCTTGGTATGATAGTATCCAAAACATAAAGAGTGGGCATTAGAAATAAGATATATATGTGTGTGTGTGTGTGTGTGTGCGCGCGCGCTTAGTCAAAGAAACCCAAACTAGAGAGTAAGGGGATCTCCATCTCACAATCTCAGCCTAGGAAAAGTGAGCCACCAATAGTTCAGGATGTAACCATTGATGACTAGAATCCCACAAGCCTGACCTGAACTATAAGTCAAATGGACTCAATCACAACACCCTCATACTATCTTCTTTGGGAAGCACTATCACACCCTCATGGTTTTAGGCTCCATCACAAGGACACGTCTTGGTGAGAAAAGTGTCCCCCTTTATTGAGAGTCCAAAGTCACATAGAACACACCTCTTCACTATCGCACAGTCGAGATGTTGTGTCACAAAGATGAGGATCCATGCCCATCCTAGCTGGAGGATTCCATTGGTCATCAGGTGTCTTTGTCCTAGTACATCAGAGTGGATCATCACCTAGAAGTCGATGGGGCACCCACTTCCTATCCAAGTTGGAGGGTCTTTCCTGGCATGAGTGATCGATAGATCCCATTGCCTAGACCTACTGGAGGGAATCCCAGAATTGTCATTAGGGGCCACTTCTAAGCCCCACTACAGGTAAAATATAAACTATAATCGAGGAACACTTCCCATCTTAGATGGAGGTAAACCTGGAACTTCTCTTCCCCTCCCTACTATATGATACCTCTTAGAAAATCATGTCAAGGAACATTGGCCATCCTTGTTGGATGGTACCTCTTAGAAAAACTCTGAGGAACACTGGCCATTATAGCTGGATGGAACCTCTCATAAGAACACCATGGAACATTGTCCATCCCTATTGGATGTTAACTCTTGAAAGAAAACTATTGTAGTCATCAGGTTCCACCCCAGAATGTCATAACACATGGAAAATTTAACCATATCCCTTCATACATCTTCTCCACTCTAATGACAGTCTAAGTTGACCCAAGTCGTGGGTTCTCTTAATTCACATCAATTAGATCTTCCATCGATATTACATTCATGTTTCCAAATTTAATGAGATCTTGAAAAGGGAACTTTTATTTCAAATGGTTCACACCATTGTGATCCTTGCAGAAAAACATGCAAGATCGACTATTCAATTACCCAAAACAAACATCTAGTTTAAGAGTGTTAAGTCCCCTCGTTGTTCTCAAAAGACATCTGATGGGTCCCACACCCTGGTCCTAAAATAAATTATATGGATCACGCCATTGCGATCCTCACAAAAAACACACAAGATAGAAAACTCATTCGTCCAAAACGGATACTTGGTGAAAAGCTTCATTTCACTGCAACACTTGTGAATCGGGACTCATGGGTCCCACACTATGACATTGATTTAAATATCCTAAATAGGTATTGAAAGTCATTTTTAAAATTCTGAATTTCTACACCACAGACTGCTCACCAATCGTACATCGCCTGAGGAAATTATGGTGGGTCAAAGTTTGAAATAGTAATAAATCTAACATTTCATGAGCATTTCATGGGCCCTGATCATGAATCGGGGAGAATCATCCAGAATGGTCATAAAATTATGCTATCATCAATGAGGTCATGCCACCTCATATGGCACATTAATCAGGATCCCCAATAGGGTGTTATGGAGTTATAAAGATTAATGATAATAATATTAATATTAATCATATTATTATCAATTTATTTTTTGTTTTTCCTACCCCTAGGGTTTCCTCCCCCCCCCCACTCCTAGTCCTTTATTCCTTCACATGGCATAGTTACCTTGCGTACCCATCTTCCTCCCTCCAGTCATCTGTCATCGTCGCCTTTTTCCTCCTATCGGCTTCACTCCGGCCTTGCTGGCCTCCGCCATCCACCGGACATCATCACCGCTCACCAGTTCTGAATCGGCCTCTTACTGCAGCACCTCGCCAGAATTTTCCTGCTCCTCCCCACCATACTAACTCGCCTAGACTCTGTCTCTACTCGGGAGCCACCAGATGCTCTCACTGGACCACCCCCAACCACCTCCTCACTCACCCAGGGCCACTCCGGCCTTCCCTACCTGGACCATGCACCTTCAACACACCGGATAGACTCACACACACCTCCGTCTTCCCCAAAATATAATATTTAACACCAGAATGGTCTTCCTTTCCATGTGGGATTTCCATATCTATGATCATATTAACAATTTGTTCATGTTTCATCGATTCACAACGAATCTGGGCATCCGAGTGGGTTCGGGTTATAGGGAAACTATTGAACCATGATCCATGGGGATTATATGGCGAGGAACACGAAGAAATATGGGATAAAGGCACCCAATACCAAAGTCTTGAAAATCACCGTACAAATGTTCTTGTTCAGCGATCTATGTTGGGGGACTGGGGTTAGGGAAAAGTTTAAGCAATATAAATCTGATTTGTAGGCTCAAGAAGAGTTTGAAATCAAGGAGCACAGGTTGAAGAAAAAATTAACAACTTTCTGAAATTTAATTTCACGGCATGAGAATACCAAGAATGATTCCTTACTAGGTTGTATCAATGGTTGCTAATAAAGATCGTGCCCACACAGAGATTGGAAGAAGGTGATGTTTTCGTCACGCTTTGATCCACCTAGATCCAAGGCTTTCATCATTATTCTTCATTGTTCATCAATAGGTTAGAGAGGATAATAAGAGAGGGTTTTCGTCATTGGTAAAACATAATTATGAGTCAAAATCTCTAAATTATTAAGTTATACTCATAAATTAGGTTTAGGATATTAATAAAATAATTAAATAAATAATTATTTAATTATCCATCCACAATGGCACATAATTCAAACTCCCAATGCCGACAAAGGTTATACCCCACCTAGAGTAAAACTTATGTTCTAAACTCAATGGTGGTCTTATATTTCTCATATGAGCTCTTGTCTATCAGTTATTTGGGTTTGAGCTATTAAATGAATAAATTAATAATTTAATTCATCCATTTAACAAACCACCATTGTGTGAGTGGTCTGAAAGTCTCATGTGGACTCATTTTATGTCTCTCCTATGGTAAAAACTACATTACATACACAACCATGTTCTCAGATTTCTGATCCAATTAACTATTTAAGATATACCCCTTTTTCATTAATTAACTACATGTGTATAATATAAAACATATTTCATATATACATAAAATTAATTATGGGCACACCTGGCCTCAGAATTTCATGTCATCTCATCACCCAGCTCTGGAATAATATTTATAAATATTTCAATGTGTTATTTGGAAAAAACATTGTCTCTACACAAGATCACATAGAAATTCAAATTCATGAAGCTCCTCGCCATCGTGAAATAAGAGCGATTCAAACTTTTTTTCCAATTCTCTTCATTTAAAATGAAGTGGGGGTAGATTCTTATTTATATCATTATCCTTTTATGATTCTCTTAATAACATTGTGGTTTTTTAGGAAACTGCAAAAATACTATTCTTGAAGCTCTTATACTTGTGAAGCTTTAGTAAAATAAATCCCATTCACGCAGCTTATTTTAGTCATGAAGAATCACCATCAAATCATTTCACAATTGTGATGCTTTGTCTTAGTCATGAAGAATCACCATACACTCATTATGTATTAGGGGTTATTTTTCATATTTAAAAAAAACATTCAACTCGTCATGCATTCAAGAAGCTACACACCTTCATGAATCTCAACCTTTTGTGAAACCCAGTCTTAGTGAAACCAATTCATTATGAAATTTATGAATTTAAAACATTTTAGAAGATTGAATATTAGAAAACTACCACTCATAATGGTTTTACCTTCATCCTAATTTTGCATATAAATTTTTTTCAAACACTCAAAAATGATTCCAACTTCAACACTATAGTCATCTTGTACTGTAAGATAACTTGCCTTGCAAACTCCTTGATCAACCCAGTGTGGATTGAAAAAAACACAAACCAGACTCTATATCCAACAATGAAAAAACTTGGTTCCAATAGTCGGTACACAGATAAAGAATCATTCCTAGGGACTTTGGAGATACCTAATCCTACCTAGAGTATAATACTTGGATGGGGGTCATATTATTGGAAATTCAATCACAGGATACCTTACCCAACATAGGGATGAATGATAGAGGATCACACTATAGAACAAATAGAGGGATAACTAAATCTATCCAAGATTAACTCAATGATGGGTTCACTCATCCTATACTCAGGAAGGTATTCCATACTATAGCCTAATAAGGGTGGACTTAGGGAACACACCTAATGGATAATCATCAAGAATTAAGAGAAAATGGGACTCAACATTACCTGGGAGAAGTACCTGATGTTTAAAGGGAATACACAACATTTCTTGGCTGGTCTGGGTATTCCTATATCCTCTAGAATATTCTTACATCCATCGGACCATGATCAAAGACACTTTCCAGGAATGTGTACATTGGATGTCCCTATGTACATTGGACATCCAAGGTGTTCGGGCCATGTTCGGGTACTTTTTCCATGTTTGGGTACTCTATCTATGTCCTTTCCCATGTACCTAGAGGTATACATTGGGTTTCTATAATCAAATCATACAGCATGTGGACAGTCCACAGGACATGTGATATTTTACTCTACAAGAAACCCTATCCATTATAGGAAGTGGTTCACACGATTTTTGTTCATATGAACTACATGTTGTGTAACTATGGATATTCCAGAATCCCACTATCTTCATAGGTTTCCACCTTCTCTACCCACTCCTTTGATCTAAGGAAAACCCCACCAAGGAACATGGATATAAGGTTTACTGAATTCCAATAATCATAGGTGGTGATATTTTGGAAACCCAAATTTGTGCATGGATCATCACTCATCACACCATATCACTGAATTCCATAAATCATGAACCAAAGTTCTATAACACATGTTATATATCCCATAATACCACACCCTACATCAATTGTACTCAAAATCCAGATTTTGAACCCCAAAAAATTATTTGTTTCACTAAAGATCAACTATAATATGATCAGCTTCTAGGAATTTTTAAACCACCAGTAAATAAAAAATATGGACGATAAATGATTGAATAGAAAGGGGAGAAAATCACAAAACACCCAACATTAAGAATGAACAGTGGAAATTATTTGTGTTGGATTCTGCTCTTTGGTGAAGGGATTAATGAATGAAATGAATAATCAGGGATTAAAAAATATTATATATTCCTAATCCAAGTAAGAAAAATCAAAATACATAAATCAATGATCAACCTAAGAATCAAATTATTATAAATATTGATTCATGTTCGACATAAGATTACCAAAACATAGATTAAATCTAGTAAACACAAACACCCTACTTCAAAGTTGTATTGACCACTATTGAAGAATGGCTTTATGCTTCTTTTGATGGTGAGATTGAATAATTTCATTTGTGGGGAAAACTCCTAAGAAATAGTATCAATAATCCATGATCTGTATCCATTCATCAATGTATATTCTCTAAGGTGTTGGGGAGGAGATAGATCAGTCCTAGGATAATAACTTGTTCACAAAAAAAAAAGATATATTCACCAATGAAAATGTATGTTCAAAAATAAATATACAAAAATAAATTGAGACATATATTTTAACATCAAAACCCTCCAATAAGTAGGATTATAAAAACCAAAAGGAAACATTGAAATATTCAACTAACAATCATAGAGTTTATAAAATCCATGTAAAATCCTACTACTTGGATTATATTTAAAGTGTATAAAACATGTGTGGAAAGCCACACCCCAATATGATTCTACCTTTCATCAGATAATCATATCATTACATGACACCACCCTTAAAATATAAAAACCGAACAAATGGTATCATTGAAACACCTCAAATAATTTTTTGCACTTCCAAATTTTCTATTTCTCATTGAAGCCTGCTACACGATGCTTCAAGCATCCAAAAAACTGTCCCTCATGTTTTTGATGGAGTTTTTACCTAGCTGCTACACACACCTAAGTCAGATCCAAATTTTTTCTTACTTTGGGTCTATTATAACTCCTATATACAACACCTTAAATATAATGAGAATCAAATAGATAAAAAACATATATTTGAAATCCCAAGAATGCAAACAAGCCTTGCACACATGAAAAAATCTAACACATCACACATGCACCAACACTACTAGAAGTACACCTTTTGAATTAAAAAACAAACATTATCTTTAAAAATAAAAAGGTGGAGTATGAACTATATCAATATCCCCCCTATCTCGAAAAAAAGGATATGAATTCTGATGGAATCAATTGGAAAACAAACTAGTTGTCATCTCACCAATCATCATCCTCTATAGAAGGTATGTTGATTCTCTTTTGTATCTCTTAAGAAAACATGAAATATCCCCCCAATAAATTAAATACAAACATCATAGTCTTCATCATCCTTGTGACTATAATTCCCTACTGAATGACCCTCTAACTAATAACACCCAAATCCCCCATAATAGTGATTTCCATGTAATTATGAGTAAATTTAGAAAAAAATTATGTCATCTCCTCAAATCCCTAGTGTTATATAGATAACCTTATGATTTCTCCATATAGGGGTTTAAATAGATAGAATTTTGAATGGACAATTAATAAAAAATTAATTATTAAATAAATATATTTTTTTATTTATTAATCTGACCATGACTACACTTAATCCAAACACACAATGTGTTAAGAATTTATATAATGCCTATGCTAAAACCTAACTTATATTTTTAATACAGGTCTTAGATTCCAATCTGAGACAATGTTTTGATGTTATTCCATTATTTTGGAAAAACTAAACATACCTAATATAATTTATTTAATATTTTTAATATATCCACACCAAGGCTCCCCGATCCTTGGAATCCCTACAAATTATGCACCTAGTTCTAAAAATATTCTTTATAATATACCAAATATTTAAAATGAAAAAAACAAAGTCATTACATTCTCCTCACCTTACGGATTTTCATCCTGAAAAGAAAAAATACTAATAAAAATATGACTTCTTTAAGATCTCATCTATGTTTCCTTCTCTAATGTGATATCCTAAAGATTATCATGATTCCATCGAATACCAACCAAATAAATCCACCACCCACAAAGGATCTTCTCTTGTTGATCCCTGATCTATAATAAGTACTCCAAAAAGGTATCCCCATCCTCAATGTTCAGCTAACCTCAGTTGATAAAATACAACGATTCATTCACAAACCTTCTCAGTTATGAAATGTGGAAGACATCGTGTACCCAATCTAATTGCATCATAGGGATAATCAGTACAACACCTCACAAACCCGATATAGTATCTAGAAATTTAAAATTAATCTCATAGATAACTTGTCACCTCAACCAAATATCTACAATCCTCACTGAGGTGATACCTTCAGAAACACATTTCCCCATTCATTGAACTCCAAATGTATCTATTTTATATCCACATCATAATTATTATGGCTTTGGGTTGTGTTCATATTCTCCTGGATGATATCAACCTTCTCTTTCATCTCTCAAACCAACTCTATGCCTATAAGTACTAATTCCCCAAGATTATTCCTACATAGTGGTGAACTATAAGGTCTCATGTATAAGGCCTTGAATGGTGACATACCGATAGTAGATTTACAGATATTATTATATGAAAACTCCACCGAGAGTCAGTGATCCCCAAAACTATGGGAAAATAACAACCTGAATCCTTGAATCACGTCCTATAAAACTTTATTGATCTGCTCAGTTTGGCCATTTTTCTAGTGGTGAGATGTCATTCTCAACCACAACGAAGTGCCAAAGGACTCCTAAACCCCACTTCATAATCATGATATGAAGAAAGAATAATTTTTTGAAGTGATCATCAAGGTAAATCCATGAAGCTGGACTATATACTATATATAAAGGCATCTGAAGCTCTCCAATGAACTCTTTCCATTGATTTCTAGGAAGTGGGATGAATTGGTGAGTTAGTTAACAATCACTAAAATAGAATTGTGACTTCTAGATAATTGAGGAAATAATATCAAGAAGACCATGGATACACTCTTATACATCCACTCTAAAACCTTAAGGGGGTGATAAAATCATACTAGAACCTTGTGCTCATCCTTTATTGGATGATAAGTGAGGCATCAATAGAAAAAAAATCAGTTATGAACCTATTCATTCCTAGACAACAGAACTGATGTCAAAGGTCCTAGTATATATTTTCCACCCATAGGATATGCTGCTATGGGAATTTATAAAACTCCCCCAGTGCCTCCTCTTATTGAATTACTGGGCACCATGGTCCACCTTTGGAAAAGGATGATGTTCTCTCCACCTATAAAAAATCCATTATGGTCATACCTTGTGGATATATTTCCACACAAGGTCTCATAATTGATATATCCAACTTGAACATACCTAACATGCTGAAGAAGTGGAGTGGTAATAATCACAATGTGGTGTTTAGTTTCACCTTCACCATCTACTAAGTACAACTAAAATGAGGATAATTTCTCTAAAACTATAAACACTCCTTTTTCCACATAAGGACAAGAAGTTCAAAAGGAAAAAACCTCAAGTAATAGAGAGATGAAAGGTGTTAGATATTGTATGTTTTCATCCAAATTAACTCACTTAAGTCCCAACCTGGAATCATCACACATATCTAGTCTATTTTCCTAGAAGTCTTGTGTAGTCCCAACTTTTCATTATTGCACAGTTCTAGGATACACACCTAGAAGTCTCACACAACGCCAACCTAGATGGCCCAATGCATGTGATCAACCTCTCGTAGAGGTCACACCTATGCCAACACCTGCATCAGTGGACTTTATGAATCATCTCCATAAACCAAGGTCACATGTTTTCTAATAAATATGACTCATGACATCATCAATTAAGAATATTAGAATATCAGAAAAAATACATGAATCTCTTATCTCCCTAGTCCTATATACAAGTACTTGGAACCTTCTATATAGCTCTCCATGCCCTAATAGAATAAGTAATTAATGAGGGTAGTGGGATTAGAGTTTCTCAAGTTTGTGAAGTACAAAAGGCTTGAAAAAGGATCTATTTTTCCACTTAGACCAAAATTATTAGGATGAAGCCCCTTCTCATGCCTGATATGTGTGTGAGACCCTTCTAAAGACACTGGAGGAGACCCTTGTATTCTAGAGAAACTACTCTCTCATGTGTTGTTTCCCATGTTTTCCATCGCCCAATGGGAATATCCTCCCCTATAGGTCTACCCTATGTGAAGAAACTATATTTTTTTCAGTTCCACCTTGGGTGAGACCAGCTAGCTTTCCCAGGTCTACCCATGTGTGAGCCACCTTCATTTCCCCCAGGCCTCACCAATGTGATCCACACACCAAGCCCCTTCTGTACTGGCAATGGTAGGGTGTCTCTTTCCATGGGGCCTTTATCTAAAGGGGGCCAAACCAAGACCTCCTCCAATTCCTACATATATGAATGATGATAGCACAAGGCACACCAGTGTATCCTATCAATTATAAATTCTCATGGAAATGGATGGAACACATTTATCCTACCTAATAAGAGGGTCCTCAAAGTGATCTTAATTATATATTCCTGTGGTAAAGGGGATCCAAACCTTATGGATAATGATGGATGGATTCTCATACTAGGAATCTATATATATATCTCAATATGTGTGGAGATTCAGGATGTATCCATGTTGATATATAAGCCCTGGCCCCCAATGTTTTAAAATAGGAGATGAGATGGAAATACCTAATCCTAGTCTCTCTCCTAGACTCCCCTATAAGGAATTTACCCCCATCTACCAGTGGATGAGGAATGAATTAATCTTTCGGCAATCACTCTGGGAGTATACCCCTAATCTTTCTTGTGTTCCATCCCCTCCCCTACCAAATTCCTTACCTCATACTGTAGTAGATGAAGAAGATTGTTGGAAATGAAAGATCTTTGAATTCCTCTTGTTTCTCACACTATGAATGACTCACATGGGCTTAGGGGTTAGTGATGATCATGTCATCAGCATGATAAAATACCTTTATCCATAGAGATTCCTTTTATAGATCTTCAACTCACCCTAACATGGGCCTCCTACTTAGTGTAATCCACAAGACCATCTTACCATCATCTCAATGGTCTATATTCCCTATGAGACAATCCTTCAAAGAGCCATATTCCCAATGCAGCAACCATGGGCCTCCTCCATAGGTGAAAGCCTAAACATTTTCAACAATGTGGTATTTAATTATAATATTCACGAGATACATAGGAATCCTCTTCAAGGTCCAAACCCAATACTTCCAAACCACCGTTTTTCATTTTGGGACACATCCCCAGAAAGATCGTACTCGCAACTCAGAATGTTAAATCCCTTGCACATCCCTTCCATCACATCCTCATCGGTCCATATTACTGATGAATTCCTTTAACATTGGTCCATATCCTCTACCATAAAAACCACATTAGGGAATATTTGGAGGAAGTCCTAAACCATTCTATATTAGGTTCCCTCCACCTATAAATCATTGCCACATGACATTAAAATGCATTGTTTGGTCCTTTTCCCATGACCTTAAAAGGTATGATGTGTCCTGTTATGTGGCACTGAACTACGTATTGATGATCCTACGGGGGATGTTTTGCTGAAAAATATCATGAATAGGGGAATAATTAGTTAGGACCAGATTTTATGTCTCTTAAAATACCTGAGGTTGAAAACTGAAAATGGGTAACCCTTGATGTTTTTTCTGGTTCAGTTCTAATTGTTTCCCTAATGAAGGTAATTCTTAATATCCTATTTTTATTGGGTCCAAATGAATAGGTTGTTTAATACTAGGGTTGAGTGGTTTATCTGGAACCACTATCATTGATATGATGATCCCTTCTTGTTGTGGGGTATCATCCGAGAGGGTGATATGAGGCTCCAAATTAAGTGCATAACCATATGTAATATTAGCTTAGAGTAGTTATGAATTTAAACACCTCACCTCTTAAATTTCCATCTCATATTGTGTAAACACCTCTTCTATCATGTGTGATTCAAATTTCTCTTTTAGGTGATAGGAAATATTCATTCCCTTAACCTTTTCCTTGGTGGAAGCACATCGAGGGGGTGGTGTAAGAGTATTTGTAGAAACCCTCATGTTTTTTGTGATGTTTTTATTCTAAGTATGTACACCTTCTTAATTTATTTCAATGTGGAAAGTGATCCAAATGGAAATGTCCTATTCTAACTTTTATTCATTGGTTTCATTCTATAATTCATCCATGGGAGTAGTTATAGTAATGTTCAACAATGTATAATGTGTTATTGGTGTCATATCATTAGTATAATTATAGGAGGGCTGATTGGATCCATAACATCTACTCAAGGCATTGTGATCTCTAAGGGAACTTGTACCCCTAATAAATCACTTTTTCTATGATAATTACTTGTATATTTCCTCTCATTCAAGATTTCATTAGTGATTCTTAAAAAAAATTTACTCCAAGTTGATCACCACACAACTTCATCATACATGCTTCTGATGAAGTAAATGAGTCACAAGACAGGATAGACTCTGAGGATTCATTTTTTGGTGTTCCTCATAAATTGGAAAAGTATAATTTCCATTAGAGAGGAGGTTAAGGTAAAAAATCAACCATACTTATAGGCTGGGGTTTCATCTATTCCTCTTTCACAACCCTTCGATCTTGATTTTTTTCATCAATGTTTGTGCAAAAAAAGACACTAACCATGAGGGTTTGGGTTGCTCTTATACTTCCATGGATGTGATTTTCATGGATGATCTCTTGATATTATTCAATATCATTAAATCATGAGACAAGGCTATTATATGATATATGAAAGAAAGTTTCTTTTAAGATCATTAGTGGTCTCTGATGATGGGCTTCCCTTAAGAGAGAACCATTCTCAATATTAATGGACATCTAGTATATGAGTCTTTTTATAATTATATTTGACTAGGCCCGGCATCTTTGATACTTGTTCATGGCCGAAACTTGCGGATCATCCTATCTTTCATGAGCGGGGCTCGCATCTGAGAGCCGACCCAGAGTAATAACATTAAATTATGTCACTTCTAGTATATTTTTCTAATCAGAGACAAAGGTGAAATGAAAAGCTATATTTTTTTCCCATCCCTTGATATTTACACTAGGCTAGACATTGATGATAACCCAATTCAATTTTTGGACTGCATTAGGGAATGAAAGTTGAATATTATTCCACTGTTTTCCCAATTTTGGGCATCATGCATTTTGGAGGGCTTTAAAGTAAGTTTGAAATAAGTTTTTTTAATTACATTAACATGGTCCACATACCCTTGGTAAGTTATGAAATTCATTTTCAGGAGTAAAAGATTTGTCCAAAAGTTATGACAAATGATATTTATGAATTCTTATTATAGTGCCTCTAGAATTTCAAATCGAGAAGGGGTTGAGGAAAAGAATATAACAGACATATTATACTTATCCAGTTTCCTCCCCATAAGTAATGAAATATTATATTATTATATTGGAGAGTCCTCTAGTTTATATTGCTAAATTGGGAGTTTCATATATGCTTTTTTGTAGCTAGTGGGGCCAGTAGGGATCTCTTTTACCTTGTTGGAATGAAAATGACCCATTGGTGTTTTATAGGATGATATTTTTCTTAGACAATCCTATGGAAGAGAAAGGATGTTTATTATCAATGATAGGGAATCAGACATGGATGGACCTATCTTACCAAGCAACTACAAGTATAACTGGTTTCTTACCATTGATTCAACAAGGGGATAACCTCATTATTGAAATTAAGCATTACCCTAGGGAGGGCCTTTAGGGTATATTATGTTAATGGGAAGTCATTATTATTTTTTGATTTTGTGGTCATGAGTAGGGACACCATGACTTTTACTAATAGATTAGTTCTCAATATCAATCTCCTGGTGACCAAAATTTTCGCCTTCATGGTAAATATTATAGGGGAGGACCTCCAGAGTTAATGGTAGTAACATTGAGATGAGGACCTCCAAAACTGTTATCACTAAATTCATAATTTGGTGATGGAATAGTGGGATATTGGGCCACTATTGATAAGTGTTTTATGGCCTCAAGAACTCTATCCTTTAGTATAGTAGGGTTGTGAGCCTACTAAAAAATTTCAAACTACCCCCGGTTGGATTTATTCTCTAATATTCTCCCTCTAGAAGCTATAATCCTGTGTTTTGGATAGTGAATTCACTATATGGTAGTGGGTATAAGTGAGACCTGTGTTTTTATCAGAACATGTTGGGAATCCTTTATAGTTTTAGTAGGTATGTATGATTTCCATGTAATGGACATCAGAAAAACTGATGTCCACTAGTTAGAATGGGGATGTGTGCTCAATCTGGTTTTCCTTTTATCATATAATTTTTCATGATAATTTCCTATATAGGAGAAGGAATATGTGAATTCTCCCAGGTGACCTTATTATTATGTTGACTAGCCACTCCATTGGTTGAGGTGGGTTCTGATGTATGAATATTAACCACAGATGTCGAAATCATTATCTCATGGAAAGTTAGTATAACATAATCATAGATAGATTCCTTCCCATATATCATTTATAGGATATCATGGGTGAATTACAAGGTGGGAATGTGAATATACACCCATTTATTTGGTTTTATTAGGGATGTTCCCCGGTCATGTCCTCCATTTCTTGTTAGGATATACCCACAATCATCTAGTGTGGGGGCTGGGACATGGGTGTGCCCCTTTTTGATGATAGGGAATATAAGTACCCTTCATTGGTTGCTACCAAATTTTATTGGTAGAATTATTGTGTATGAGAAGTTATATGTTCATAATCATAGGTTTCCACCATGTCATGTGGTTGGAATTATTTGGCAGGAACATGAATGTGATCATGTTCCCAATTTTTTGATCACCACCCCCAGCAGGTTTTCCATGATGTTGGGGTTTGGGTGAACTAAGACGAATCTTGTAGGAATATTTGTTGATCAATATGAGTATTTTAGATAATTAATCATTGTTGGTGGTTGTTTCTATAAGGATCCCTTTATGGAGACACCTATGTTATTGAGATGAGGCCACCTATAGCCTCTTGGTATATTTCTCTTTGGTAAGGGAGGAAACTTTTTCTACATTTCAAGGAAAGGCTCCTAAAATGATTCTAGATGGTAATGGTTGGTTGCCCCAAATTTTCCCAATTTATATTGTATAAGTGGTTACTTTTAGTATAGCTTGGGTTATCAAATCAACCGGGACCTAAGAAGAAACCCATAGACACTATGATTTGATGGAGCATTGGCTATTTAGTTTCCAACATGGCTATTGACTGTAATTGTAGAACTAATGAATTAATTTAAATAAAAAAAATAATACACAATTAATTATTCTAAAAAATTTGATTAATATGAGTCGATAATAGGTTTTCTATTGGGATGTATTGGATGTATTTTTTTTATTAGAAAATTTGAAATCACCAATTCAACTTGAATCCAGATAATTAGATAATTACCCAAAATAATTCACCAATTTAATCCTTACATAATTCCAAGGTTAATCACAAATTCACTTATAGGATCACTTTCATGACCACTCTAAGTAATTGGATCATACTAGAACTCAAAATGTGAAGTTGTTAAAGTTGGTAAATATGGTAAATAAAATAACTCATTGACAGGAGATCCTAAAATAATGAACTGATTTAAGAATTTGATATCCTAAAATGAAATTCAATACACCACATGCAACTCCCTATGATCAAACCATAAAATTCTAGACTTCAATTGATGTTATTATATCAATGGACGCATGAATTTGACTTAAAGGAGTGGGATTGAAGAAGTAAAAATAATGAAATAAAAAACACTCCACCATTGTGTGAATAATTTCACAAAAGATTATGTGAATAAATATATGCCCATAAGAAATGGTATCAAAGTGTGAAAAATTATATAAAAAGATAATAAGAATAAATTTTATTAACAAACTATTGTGATTGAAAAAGATTACATGGGTGAAAACAAACAAGTAATTACAAAATTGACTGTTTAAAAATACAATTGAAAAAAAAACTTGGATCCAAATTCCCTACACAACCATATACTTATATAGTAATTTTAGGAGCCTTAGCTAAACACCCAAAAAATCAATTCCCTCCGTATTATTTAAGAGAGTCAAAAGTTGGTTGATAATAAAATAAATTTGATATTTCAAAGTTGAAAAAAAATAGGAACAAATCCATCTGCCCTCTCGGAGTGCAAATAAGTCATTATATATGTCCAAATAATTGATGGTTATAGAATATAAATATCTTTTTTTGGGTTTCCTCTATCATCTATAAAAATTTACTGAAAATTGGTTTATATATTTGGATGTTATTATTTAAATGTTGTGATGAATTTATGGCCATTTAGATCTGGCCATAAATTTAATCTTCATATATGGATTCTTTTTGTTTGATGGACATAAGGCCCGTTATTCTTTGTCAAAACAAATCAAATTCATTCTAAAAAATATCCTTCCTCCCTTGGGATTCATCCACATATCCTAAAAGATAAAATTTTCCAAAGAATGTGATCAACGTTATCCCAAAAAATCAAAATCATAAATGTAATATGATGTTATCTAAAAATAGATGATTCATTGGGCCCAAATTTTAATTTTAAACATGAATTGTACTTGTGATGAGAATTGATGAACAATTTCTATAATGAAATAAAACTAATTTTTTTGGACTTTGGAACAGATGAATATTATGATATAATCAATTATTATTATCATCTTTTGGTGGATAATCACACCCCCAACTTGATTTTTTCAATTCCTGAGAATTAACTATCTAAATAATATGAAATTTAGTTCCCTTTTCCAAAAACATTTTAACATGAATTTCTCATAAAAATTATTCCCAAAATTCATTAAACATTTCAAAATAATTTCACACAAGATAGGTTTAGAAGCATATCCCATGACCAATAGCATTACTTTGTTTAAATTCATCATCACATTTCATCCAACTTCAATTAAGAAATATGATTTGTTGTTCATCACAAAATACATGGGGGACATTTTCTTGTTTATGGGGAAAAATGGAATCATTAGGTGAGAATCACATTAAAATTATGTTGAGTATCCAATTATCGTTTTTGTTCATATTTTTTTCCCTTTTTTATACACAATAGAAATTAAAATGCAAACTATTTGAAAGACTACTATGAAGTCATGATCCCAAAGTGTTTAAAGCCACCTGTATTTTCAATTCCATATTCTACAATAGATATGTAAATCCTATCTCTCATAAAGATAACTATGGAGACGTGATCCCCAAGTGTCGGTTGGCGCACATTTGGAAACAAACATTGATTTATGTGGTCATATAATTATTATTTTCATTTGATACTCAAATTAAGATTAATGTGTCACTAAAACCTATGCTATGATGAAATGGAACCAAGAACTTGAACTTACACCCAAAAAATAATGGACATGAATTCTGGAATTTTAATTAAGAGGATGAAAATTTAAATTCTAAAAATTACATCAAATAACCACACATTCCAAAAACTATGCTCATGAACATAAACATGCATTAAAATCATAATCAAGGAAGTCAAAATCATTTGACCTTAAATTTTTATGTTTTATAATGTTCATTAATACAAGAAAGTATAATGAATTAGATTTTTTTGTTGATTTTAATTTTTATCATAAAAGCCCAATTTTGTTTTTCAAAATCTGAGATTTTCACTCCCCCCAACATAAAAAGATACTACCATAAGTTTTGAAACATAATAAAATAGACAGATCCGAATTGGGATGAAATAGGGGGAGAAGTGATTTGAAATGAAATCATGGAACAAAATCACCTGGTTTGGAGTTTATGGCCCATCAAAATGATATTGATCAATTTGGCTTCACACAACATGTAGACTCCTTAGGGATTATTGAAGGTTGGGTTTAAACTCTGGAAGGATTGTGTTTTATTTGAAAATAATTATCTAAATTTACTATTAAATATCACAAAAATATATTAGATCACATTGGAAACCCCAATCAGTTATCTCAGGAAAAAAAGAAACCACAGAAAATAATAACAATGAATAAAAAAATGTAGAATCCAGGTTGCCTCCTAGAAATAACTTTTTTTAAATTCGTTATCTTGACATAGACCCCCCAACTTATCCAATTACACCTTTCAAAATTTTTAGGACCCCATTCATCTACACTTATACTTGATTGAGATTGATTATTTTTTTATAATTTGTTTCATGTGCAAACCCATGTTCAACAATGAGTGTGAAAGTCAAAGGAATTTTAGAAATTGTTGATCTGGTTGCTTCTGTTTTATTACACAATACATCAATGATCATTTCTAATTATTTGGTTTCAAGAAAAGGATAAATTCCAACTCAAGGGTCATGTTTATACCCAATTAAGGGATACATGATTGGATAAGGAATTACAAGAATTTTGAAATTCGCTTGATTGAAATTTCCTAATGAAGGTTGGAAATTTGAATCAAAATTAGTTTCTTCTCCAATTTTTTATAAATAACTGGTTCATTTTGAAAACATTATTCAATTACCTTAATATGAAATTTAATTTCTAGATTAGTTATGGATTCAGTTTTCTTTATCTCTTCCAATGGATTTGTGATTGGTGGTCTTGAAAAATCATCAATGGGGATAAATTCAGAGCACTGAATCCACGATGAAAAAATTCCCTCTTATGAATATAAATAATCATTTCCCTCTTGATTTAAATTCCCATCAAAAATTTCTTCATGTTCTTCAGTTCCCTTAGATTCAAAGGTTGTTTCTTCAAAAAAATTCTGTATAGTTATGTGGGTAGCATGATTCTTCTATTACTATTGAGTTTTGGAAAACATTACTGGGATTGGATTCTATAACTATTTCAATGATTTGCAGTTTAACTCTGAAGGATGAAACATCCAAGTTAATTTTATCCATTTTATCACAAATATTTTTAATTAATTATTAGGAATTAGGCTATATAATATTCTTTAAATCATGTAATTTCTTTTTATTCATCTCTTTACCCATCATTTAGAAGGCTGAAAATTGATTTTTTATACATTCATCATCCCATTGATTGTACGTATCATCGTGTGTGGGGTAATAATACATGGTTTGTTCAAAAAAATTACCAAGGTTCATGGATTCCCAATTTCAATTTTCCATTTGATTCCAACATGGGTTTTTGATGGTGGAATTTGTAATATACTCCATTTGAGTTGATGGAGATTTTGATTTGAGATTTTTAGGACATAGATAAACATAAAGGGGGAAAGATAAGAGAAATTAGGTTGAGAAAATAAAGAGGTGAGAGAATATAATTATAATATATAAGGTTAAGTAATTGGGTCCACTAAAATAGAACTAAAATTTGGTTTCACCCAAATTTACCCTATAGGTATAAGCGGTCATTGTAGTACATATAGTGGTCATATCTATAAGGACTGAAGAAGAAACCTTGAGACACTAAGATTTGTTGGAGGATGGGTTTTGAAGTGGCCAAATTGGGATGATTTAAATTGTGAAAATAAAAACTAAATTACCTAAGTTTGTGTATTTAATTAAATACATAAACACCAAAATATTTTAATGGAAAAATTTAATTAAGATTATTCTATCCTAGGTTGTCTTTCATAGGATCGATTGGATGTATTTTTTTCTTAGAAATTTTGAAATCACTAATTCAAGATGTATCCAAAAAAATAGTTAATTACACAACATCATTAACCAATTTAATCCATACAATATTACATGACAAGTCACCAATGCACCTAGAGGATAACTTTCATTGTCACTCTAAAGAATTGTGTTGTATTATAACTCAAAAGGTGAAGTTGTTAAAGTTGGAAAAGATGGTGAAGAAAATAACTATCGAATGAGGATCATAAAATAATGAAATGATTTAAGAATTTAAGATCATAAAATAACATTGAATCAACCCCATTCAACTCCCTAGTATCATTCTATAAAATTTTAGTACTTAATTGATGATATTATATCAATGGAAGCAAGAATTCATCATAAAAAGTGGTATTCAAGAAGTAAAAACAATGAAATAATGAACACTCCACCATTGTGTAAAGAATTTAAAAAAATATTATTTGAATAAATTTAAGCCCTTAGAAAATGGGATCAACATGTTAAAAAAGATAGAAAGAGATAAGAAGAATAAATTTTATTAAGAAACTATTGTGATTGAAAAATATTACATTGGAAGAAACAAACAAGCAATTACAAAATGAAAACTTAATAACATAATTAAATGAAAAACATGGATCCTAATTCCCTTCACCACAAGATCCTTATATAGGAATTTTAGGAGCCGTAGGTCGACCCCAAAAATAAATTCACTCCCCATTAGTTAGGAGAGTCAAAAGGTGGGTGAGAATACAAGAAATTTTACATTTCAAAGTTGACCAAGAAAATAGGACCAGATTCATCCCCCCTCTTTGCATGTAAATAATTCATTGTAGATTGTAGAATAATTAATAGTCATAGAAGAGACATATCTTCATCCAGGTTTCCTCTATAATGTTTTACAATTTCATAAAAATTGGTTTATCTTTTTTGATGTTATGCTTGAAATGGTGGGATGACTTTATGGACATTCAGATCTAGTCATAAATGAAATCTTCATCTTTGTCCACTCTTGTTTGATGGGCCTAAGGCCCATTATTCTTTGTCAAGAACATTTCTTAATTCATTCCCAAAAATATCTATCTTCCCTTGGGAATCATACATAGATCCTACATCATAAAATGTTCCAAAAAAATGTTCAATCATATCCCAAAATATCAAAATCAAAAAAGTAATACAATGTTCTCCACAAATAGATGATTAATTGAGCCCAAAATTTCATTTTAAACATGAATTGAACTTGTGATGAGAATTAAAGTTAAAGTTATATAATGCACTCAAATTGATGTTTGTGGAATTTGGAACACATGAATGTTAATATTTAATCAATTAGTAATATCCCCTTTAAGTGGCTAGTCAATGGGTGTCATTGTATTTCAGTCAACCAGTCGTAACTGAGTGGAATATTAGTGGGGATTCATCTGCTATAGGGCTTGTCAAGTGAACTCCATGGTTGGGATGATTGAATTAAGGTGGTATTATTGAACTAGTGCATTCAATACCTCGTGTTGAATATTAAGGGATAGTTATGGTATCCTAGTTTTATATAAGGACTCGTCTTGGGTACTAGTCGATGTGTACATATTTTTCAGTTGTAAAGACACAATTGGATCAAAGGGAGTTCTTATTGAATGTCATTATAAGGTTATAAGGAAAGTGTCTCTACCTTTATTTGAAAACTCATACAAATAAAACTTGGTTCATAGGAGAACCCATGACCCAATGTGATTAGCTCGATCATATCTTCTGATGAATAAGAGATATATACCTCTATTCTAAATAGACATCAGGATATGTTTTCTTGGGATTTCATAGAATTTCTTTTCCTTCATCCCAAGGTGTCCACTCTCCACCTAGGATTTCTAGAAAACCATGGGGGTTACAAATAGACATCCATAAGGAGGCACCTGAATCACACCACCAAATTTTTTAATAATGTTGAAAATCTCATTAAGGACAATTTTATTCAAGAGGTCCTTATCCAAATTTTCTATCCAATATAGTCATGGTAATGAAAAATAATGGGAAAATTAAATTTTTTATCTACTTTAGATATCTCAATAGGAATTTTTTGAAATATGATATCTAGATTCTTATCATGAAACTACTAATTGATTATTTGTCTATATATCAGGTCATTTCCTTCATGAATGGTTATTTAGTGTACAACCAAATAAATATGGCCCCCAAATATGAGTAAGACACCTCATTTAGATCACCCCATGAGGTATATTGCTATCGGGTAATTCCCTTTACATTAGAGATTTTTGGAACTACCTACCAACATGAATAACATCATCCAACCCTTTTGATGAGGTTTATCAAGTGTTATGTTGATAATATGGAGGTTAAATATTAGAAAATTTATGAACACGTTGCTAATATTGAAACCATATTCAATAAAACATGACATCATATCTCGAAAATGAACCCTTACAAATATAATTTTAGAGTTACCACAGAAAATTTTCTCTACATAATTATATTCCATCATGGCATCGATTTATATATTGAGAATAAAAATATTATCCTTCATATGCCACCTCCTATAAACCTAAAATATTTGAGATGATGATGTGGAATCCTTGATTATATTTTTTTCTTATAGAAAACCTCATAGGAAAGTGTTTCCCCTTTAAAATATTGATGAAAAGGGGGATCACATATCAATGGATTGTAGAATATCAAGAATCATTCAATAGTATAATGAAATTTCTTGCAATTCTACTAGTTATGATGCTTAATTTTGAGGAAAATCCACTCATTTTTTATGTAACAACCATAGAAAAGTTTCTAGGATCTTTCCTTGTACAATGTAATTACACTAGGAATGAAAAAAACCTCTATTATCTTAATCGAACTATAACCAATATTGAGACTCATTATTCAGATATCAATAGGAACTTCTTGTCACTAATATTTATGGTTCATAAACTAATACACTACCTACAACACCATGAGGTCAACCTGGTCTCTCGTAGTATCCCACTTAAATACATCCTTAGTTATCCAATTCTAAAGTGATGATTGGTACAATGTGCAGTCATCTTGCAATATTTTTTTATTTATTTCATGCTGAAGAAGGTGGTAAAATGGAAGACATTAGCATACTTCTTTACATAACATCCCTCTATAGAAAAAACGTTGTTGAAGACTGAATTTCCTAATGAAGAGATATTATCAATTTAGGAGGGCCCCAAGATATGGGAGATGTATTTTGATAGAGAATCCCAATTTTCAAATAGGAATAGAGTGGAGGAACCCAAGATCAATAAAGATAGGTCTGGACTCGTTATCATATCCCTAGAAAAGGTAGTCTTATCTTACTCGTTATTATTATTTGAATGTTCAAAAAAAAATAAGATAGAGTATCAGGCCCTCATCGTAGGACTAGAAATGGAACTTAATGTTCTAGTAGACCACATAAATTTAAAAAGAAATTTATAATTGGTAATCAAGAAAATCAATAGTGATTATGAAATCATAATGGAATAGCTTATCACCCTACTTGACTATGTCTGAGAAATAATGGTAGAATTCCCCATGAATCCAAAATTAACTCACAAACTACAATCATAGAATGCCTTGGTATATGGACTGGAAAATGTTTTTATATTTTTGTCAGATCCAGACTGTGATGAAATAGACATCAACATTGTGCACTGAAAAATGTTATCAACTTTTGTTCATGTTGACATGGAAGAAATAAATAGTGTTAATTATTTCCTTGAACTAGACCATACTATAACTGGTTGGATGATGTCTGTTGTAGACTACCAAAAAAAAATTCTCCCTTTATAAAATGTCATAAAAAAGAAAACCTAATGATGATAAATTAAAATTACTCATATTAGTATCCCAAATCACCAAAAAAAACTCTATAAATGGGTATTTGATTGAACCTTGGGTGAATTTATTGAGAAGAGACTATTTCTTTCATTAAAGATGTACATATCGGGGAATGTGGTCCACACCCATCAATGATTAAGATTTTCCATTAAATCTGGGGGCTTTAATACTTTTGGCCTTCGATGAAACTGTATTATACAAAATTCAGTAAAAAGATTCATTCCTTCTAAGTTAACTCTATATTCATCCATCAACCCCTATAGTTTTCCCATAATTTAAAATAATCATAGACATTTACTATGAGGGTAATAAATGTTTTATGTCCATATCCTCAAACGATAGCAAACTAGTTCAATTACATTCTCACTACCACTGACTTTTTCTCCAAGAGAGCCAAGGATATAACCCTCAAAGAATCCAGGGTGAACTATATTTTCATCTTCACAAAAACCAATATCAATACTTGATTTGGTGTTCCACATATGTTAATGATGGAAAATGGAACCAAATTTTTTCTTCTATGTTGGTAAGGATTTATCATTAATATAATATCAAATCTAACCATTCAACTCACAATGAATTAAATAATTTGAAAATGGAGTCCTTCAATAAGAAGTTATCAAATATAGTCCAAAATAGGTTGGATGAAGATAAAAATTCCATGTTGGAAAAGATATATTATTCCTTGGGGGATCACCATACTATGAACTGCACTACCTGTTGGGAAAAAATCCCTCAAGGTAACATTGCAGTATTTTTGGGTTGATTGTGGTTGTTGACAAAGCAGGTTTCCATGAAAAAAATTGTTGAGTTCCAAAGAAGTTGTTGACAATAACTGTTTACAAAAGAACGATGACAAAGGAAAGGATGATTTGGAGGCGGTACAAAAGAGCAGTACAAGGTGGCGTCGTTTCCCAGTGTTTGCCAAATTTTTGGGGTCCAAAAATTTGGATTTTGGTGAGCATCGCAAAAATAGGATTTCCATGAAGATCATAATTAAATATGGCAATGGCATGAATTTCACGAAGAGAAACATCATGGTTCAGATTTTGCGAAGACCAGAAGAATGATGGTGGTGATTCTTCGCGATTACGTCAAAGCGTCGCGAATGGCAGAGTTGAAGTGCATCACGGCAGTGAAGGGATTTACGAGGGAGCTTCATGGTGAAGGTGCGAAGGAATGTTGACAGTGATGCTCCATGATAACGACAAGCTTCGCGATCAGAAAATTGTCATGGTGCTTCGCGATTTGGACAGAATTTCGGCGGAAACATTGGAGCTTCACGATAGGCAATGACGTGGCACTGACTTCATGCGGAAGGGTCGAGGGTTGGTGTAATTTCTTATAAATAGAGTTCAACCCCCTTGAGAGAAGTAGATAATTTTTGAAGAAGAATTTTTGCTCTCGGTTCACGAGGGTAGTTCACGTAGCCCGTGTGATTCACGAAAGAAGAGATTCACGGCGGCTATTGTAGCTCCGTGAAAGTTACGCGCTCCACGTTGGCTCAGTGAGCTTCGCAAGGGAAGTTGTTTTGCAACGACTTGAGATTTGCGATAGTGCTTCGTGAGAGTGATTCGCGAAAAGTCAGGAGCTTCGCGAAGGATTGTTTGAGTTTCGCGAAATTGGGAGCCTCGTAAAGTTAGGTGCTTTGCGAAGGTTTTTCCAAAGGAATTGCCCATTATTCAGGGGCAAAGGGTTATTCATCAGTGGATGAAATTTGGACTTCAACAGAGCATCTATCAACAATTGAGGATGCATGCTTTCATGTAAATGAAGAGACCTACATCTCTATAAACTGTGAGTGGATCTTCTGAAGTAGTAGTGAACTCACTTCAGTTGATAGAGCAGTGAGTTCTCAAATTGTGTGTGGTTGTAAACCAGGAGGGACAGTGAGTCCGCTTCGAACTTGTAAATAGTAGTGTGCTTATAGTAGAATTGTAACATCGGCACACTGATGGTGTATTCTCCTTGGACGTAGCCCAGTGAGGGTGAACCAAGTAAAAATCGATGTGTCCTGTGCATGCTTTCATGTTTTCTCATACTCTGCATCGGGAAGGAGAGAGAAGAGGGTTTTTTCTAACAGAAAAACAAGATCAAAAGGGACAGTTGTTTTAATCTGTCATACCCTGATTCACCCCCCCCCCCTCTCAGGGTATCTATCCTAGTGGACCTAACAATTAGTATCAGAGGGAAAGGTTAAGATCTATTATTCTCTCTCAAATAGAGGTTACCAATCATAAAGGGAATCTGATCTTCGACGGGAACAATTTTCAGCTATGGAAGAATCGGATGCAACACTACTTCTGATCTTTGGGAATGGATGTGTTCACAGCAGAAATGCATGGTATAATAGCTGACATCAACATTGTGTCATTATCGAATGCCGAGCGAAGAGAATTAGATATTGACACCATGGGAATAAATGCTTTAGGGGGAGCCCTATCCAATGCTATCTATACGAAGGGGATGTCAGGTAAAACATCACATTCCATGTGGGAAAAGCTTTTGAATATATATGAAGGAGATATAAAGGTCAGAGAGGCAAAGCTTCAAGTACTATGGAATATGTATGAAGATATAAAGATGAACCCGAATGAGTATGTTGATGCATTCTTTGATAGGGTAAATGTTGTAGTGGAAGACATGCGAGGTCTTGGAGAAGTTAATAAAGACATCAAAATTGTGCAGCGCATCTTGAGGAAACTTCCACCTCAGTTCAATCCAAAAGTTTCGGTTTTGGAAGATAAAGACCCAAAATAGATGATATTGGACAACCTACACAACACCCTTGTTGCATATGAAATGAGAAATGATGATAACGATGCTGTGGAAAAGGGGAAATCTAAAGAGGTGGCATTCAAGGCCATGAAGAAGCTCACCATTGAAAACTCTCTAGAAGAAGAAGAGACAGATGAAGTGATGTCATTCCTCTCCTCAAATCTTCAAAGAGGAAAAGGAAAGTTTAAAGGGAAACTTCCACTTGCTTGTTTTAGATGTGGAAAGGTTGGACATCTTGCGGCACGGTTCCCCAAAAAGATCCACGAGGATGATGATGTCGATGAAATCGAAATTCCCAAGAAGAAGTCTTTATCCTATGGGAAAGGAAAGAAACAGTTCAAGAGAAATTTCTTTAAGAAAAAGAATTTTATTTCAAAAGAATATGACAGTTCAGATGAGTCAGAGGCTGAGGAGGTTGAAGAGATAGAGAACTGCAAAGACTGGGGGTAAAATTCCATGGTGGAAGTTGTCGGTAGTTCTCAGAATAAGAATGAAACCGAAGCTGATGAAGAAGAAGAAGAAGTTGAGGGAAGAGTTGATATGCAAGAAGAGTTAGAGGCTGCTCTTGAAGAGATAGATGTTTGGAGAGCCAAAACAAATAATTCCAACAAATTTGTTCGTAACGCCAAAATCTATATGCAGCAGTAGGAAGAAGAGAAGTCTGAGTTGATAGAAGAAATCTAGAAACTAAAGTTATTAACACCAGAGGACTCATAATCAGTTAGTGAGTATAAAATAAAAATTGAAGAACATAAAAGGGAGATCGATAGCTTGAATAAAACAATGAAATAACAAATCAAGAATATTGAAGTACTTGAATGAGAATTTGTTTGTCTGTGGAAAAAGGTTAAAGATAAAGAAAATCTCTTGACTCCTACTGGGTCATCAACAAAGTAGATCACTCAGAAAACCAAGAAGCTGAAAGTGGAGAATAGTGGTTCAGCAGAAAAGAAGAATCCACTTTGTTCAGATGCTAAGACTGATGAAAGGCTTGATTGAAAACAGAAATTTGTGAAAGTTGAGGTCAGACCACAAGCACCCACTCCGAGACTGAAGGTGGATTTGGGCACAAGGCCGAATCAGGATATTCAGAGATCCCAAAGTGAAACTAGTAGTGCAGAAGTAACATGAAGGAATGCGCCTTATATCAGGTGTTATTGTTGTGAAAAAATGGTGCATTCACAGTATGTGTGTTCCATAGCCAAGAGATATCGAAGGTCACAAGAACAGAGGTGGCATATAAACAGAGAAAGGTTCTCTAGAACATATTTCAAAGGGCACTATTTTTGGTGTGGAGGATTCGGGCACATGGCTAGGTATTTCACTTCGACTATACAAAGGAATATGCCAAAGTAGAACCCAAATGTTCACAAACACCAGATCAATGAACCAACAGGTAAGTTGAAAATGAAAAATAGATTTGCATCTCTGTAGGATGAAGCGGGTTCATCATACTCTAAGAAAGAACAGAAGTCTCAATCCATGCTGAGTGTGAAGGCAAAAATATGGACCATGAAGAAGAAGGATGAGAAGGCCGTGGTGGCAGAAATTGACCTTAAAGCATCAGATCACTCTGGTGTATGGATCCTTGATAGTGGTTGCACATCTCACATGACAAGTAATAAGGATCTTGTTACAGGCATGAAATATGACAAAGAAGGAGTTTTTAAGTTTGGAAATGATGAAGGCCTAAAGATTCTTGGCTCAGGAAAGGCCAAGTTTGGGGGCAAAGAGATGAGACGTGCTGATGTATTAGTAGTAGAAGGCCTTAGTCACAATTTGCTCAGTGTTAGTCAACTATGTGACTCAAGACATTCTATAAGGTTTAATAAGAAGATGTGTGTCGTCCAAGGAAGAGACAGGGCAATAGTTCTACAGGGAAAAAGAACAAAGGGAAATCTTTACCTGGTGAGTGGAGAAAAATATATGTGTTTTCTGTCTAGAGAGTAAGAAAACAAGTTGTGGAATAAAGGACTTGGTCATCTTTTCCAACCATCCCTGGAAGATCTGGTAAAGTTTGATGCAGCAAGAGACCTACCAAAGCTATCACGTGATCATACTCACATGTGCGACGCATGCCAACAAGGGAAGCTCATCAGAAATACGTATAAGGAAAAATAAAAGAAGTCAACAAGAGTGCTTGAATTGGTGCATGCAGATGTTTGTGGACCCATCACACCTAGAGAAATTGATGGAAATAGGTACTAAGTTCTTTTCATCGATGAGTATAGAATAATGGCATGGGTATTTGTTATTTCCCATAAGTCTGATGTGTTCAGCTGCTTAAAACAGTACTAAAGGGAGTGTGAAAGGATACTTGGATAGAAAATTATGAAGATTCGTACTGACAATGGTAAGGAATTCACAAACAGTTAGGTGGAAGAATATCTCGAGAAACACAGGATAAGGCATCAAGTTTCTTCAGTAATAACTCCCCAACAGAATGGTGTGGTTGAAAGGAGAAATCAGATCATCAATAACATGTCCAGAATGATGCTAATTGAAAAGGACCTACTAGAGAAGTTTTGGAAGGAAGCAGTTTTAACATCGGTCTACATTTCTAACAGGGCTATGTTGTGTCTGAAGGAAGGAAAGACTCCATATGAGATGTGGTATGGAAAGAAGACAAAAGTGAAATACTTCTGAATATTTGGAAGTAAGTGCTTTATCCTCAACAAGGAAAAACATAGGAAATACAAATCTCGAGGAGATGAGGAGATATTCCTTGGATACTCAGGAAAAAGAAAGGCATATAAATGCTTTTACAAAAGGTTGGGAAAGGTAGTTGAGAGCAATGATTTCACTGTAGTGGAGAATGACAAGATCATTCAACAATGTAGTGAACAATTTCCTGATGAGAGTGATGAGGAAGAAAGCAACGCAGGGGAAGCAGAAGTGGGTGATATTGATTTAGAAGAAGATACTGATGATGAGCATGAGGAAGTAAAGTCCGTATCTACACAAAAGCCAAGGAGTCGAGCTGAAATTGATAGGAAGAATATCATTGGTGATCATTCTGCTCCGGTTCATACTAGGAGAATGAAATCACTGCAGCAGACATCTTTCCTATCTCAGGTTGAGCCAAAATGCTTTGCTGATGCAGCTGAAGATGAAAACTGGATTCGGGAAATGAATGAAGAGCTAGATCAGATTGAGAAGAATCAAACATGGGAGATTGTTTCGAGGCTAGCAGATAAGAATGTCATCAGGAATAAATGGGTCTATCACAACAAGAGGAATGAAGATGGCATAGTGATTCAGAACAAATCATGACTACTATGCAAGGGGTACTCCCAAATCGAGGGAGTAGATGTTGATGAGACATTTGCATCGGTTGTAAGGTTGGAGACAATCAGATTATTCCTAGCCATCGCAGTGCAAAGGAAGTTCAAAGTGTTCTAGATGGATGTCAAATTTGTATTTTTGAATGGGGTTCTAGAGGAAGAGGTGTATATTGAGCAGCCAGATGGTTTTCTCATTCATGAGGATGAGAACAATGTTTGCAGATTGAAGAAGGCGTTGTATGGGTTCAAACAAGCACCAAGAGCATGGTACTCAAGGCTTGATCTGTACTTGAAGAAGCTTGGTTTCCAACATGGGGGAGTTGATTACAATCTCTATTTCAACAATAATAGTAATAAAAGGATGATGGTCTTGGTTTATGTCGATGACATAATATTTGGAGGATCAGATGAAGCTCAGTGCAGACAGTTCTCCAAATTCATGAAAAGTGAGTTTGAAATGTCAATGATTGGAGAGATAACATTTTTCCTTGGTCTACAGGTGACACAAGTAAGGAATGGAACATTCATTATACAATCCAAATATGCCAAGGAGGTTTTGAAGAGATTTGGAATGGAAAATTCCAAGTATATGAAGACTCTGGTATCTACCCAGATGAAATTGTCCAAAGATGAGGATGGCAAGGCAGTTAATATCACAAAATACAAACAAATCATTGTAAGTTTGTTATACTTGACTCCAACATGGCCTGACATTGTATTCACCACATGCCAAGAAGCAATATATCAGAGTAATCCCAAATAAAGACACATGCTTGCAGTGAAAAGAATAATTCGGTATATCAAGGGCTCAGGGGACTTCAGCTTGATGTATAATGAAAAATATAAGTCAGAATTATTGGGATATACTGATGCAGATTGGGCCGGTTCAACAGATGACAGGAATTCAACGTCAGGAGGTGTTTTCTATCTTGGTGGACTATTTGTTTCTTGGCTAAGTAATAATCAAGATTGCATTTCATTGATCACCATAGAAGCTGAGTATATTTCGGCCACTCAATCATGCACACAGTTATTGTGGATGAAACAATAGCTTGATGATATCAGTGTTGAAGTAAAGTCTCAGATCGGAATCCAGTGTGATAACTAAAGTGCTATAAATCTCAGCAAAAATCCAGTCCATCACTCAAGGAAAAAGCACATTGAAATAAAATATCATTTTATCAAGGAGAAGGTTGAGCAAGGAATTGTGAAGTTGGAGTATGTGCCTACAGAACTATAGGTTGCAGACATTCTGACAAAGGCCATACCCAAGGAAGTGTTTGAAAGGCATCGACTGGCTATGGGATTCCAGTCTACTCCCCACACTTGAAAAAGTGTGGATGTGGGACCCCCTCCCCCCGAGGTATGATGTGTTTTTCTCTAATGTGCTGATGTGTTCTCTACTCTGTTACAGACTGCAGAGTGACCTTTTGGTTCGTTGACAAAGGGGGAGAAAATAGTGATTGTTCAAGGGGGATACAGTGTGGAAATTTGATAGATCATGAATGATATGGGGATAAGCTGACAGGTGGATCAATGAGATAGGGGAGCAATGAGAAAGGGGGAGCGTTTTAAATTTGATGATGCTTGAAGTGATCAATCAAAGCATAGAAATTACGACAGCTGAGGATCGTGATAAAAGAATAACAGTGATGTTAGAAAAGTGTGAGAAGGTGTCCAGCTATCACTAATTGGTATCAGTGTGGTTCGACAATTGGTATCAATTTTACAATTGGTATCAGTTTGGAATCGACAATTGGGGTCTGACATGAAGTGATTCATTGATGAACTTTTCATACTACTCTTGTTTCTCATGCCGAGCATTGCTCATGTGGGCTTAGAGTACGTGTTAAGTGAATCCTTGAATGCTATCAGAATTGCAAGAGGCGAATGGTGGTAGCGGATGGAAGGAGACTCAGTGAGGTATCAACGTGCGGAAAATCATTCTGAGAAGAGTTATGAAGAGTTGTAAACAAACCCAAAGGGGGAGATTGTTGGGAAAAAATCCCTCATGGTAACATTGCAGTATTTTTGGGTTGATTGTGTTTGTTGAGAAAGCAGGTTTCCATGAAGAAATTTTCGAGGTCTAAAGAAGTTGTTGACAATAACTATTGACAAAAGAACGATGACAATGGAAAGGATGATCTGGAGGTGGTACAAAAGAGCAGTAAAAGGTGGCGTCGTTTCCCAGTGTTTGCCAAATTTTTGGGGTCCAAAAATTTAGAGTTTGGTGAGCATCGTGAAAATAGGATTTCCATGAAGATCATAATTAAATATGGCAATGGCATGAATTGCGCGAAGAGATGCTTCATGGTTTGGATTTCACGAAGACCAGAAGAATGATGGCGATGATTCTTCATGATTGTGTCAAAGCTTCGCGAATGGAAGAGTTGAAGCGCATCGCGGCGGTGAAGGGCTTTGCGAGGGAGCTTCACGGCGAAGGCGTGAAGGAATGTTGACAGTGATGCTCCGCGATTACGACAAGCTCCACGATCGGAAAATTGTTGTGGTGCTTCGCTATTTGGACAGAATTCCGGCGGAAGCTTTGGAGCTTCGCGATAGGCAATGATGTGGCGCTGACGTCGCGTGGAAGGGTCGAGGGTCGATGTAATTGCCTATAAATAGAGGTCGAACCCCTTGAGAGAATTAGATGATTTTCGAAGAAAAAAATTTGCTCTCGGTTCACGAAGTTATTTCACATAGCCCGTGTGATTTGCGAAAGAAGAGCTTCACAACGGCTATTGTAGCTCCACAAAAGTTGCGAGCTCCGCGTTGGCTCAGTGAGCTTCACGAGGGAAGTTGCTCTGTAACGACTTGACCTTTGCGATAGTGCTTCATGAGAGTAATTCATGAAAATTCAAGAACTTCGCGAAGGCTTGTTTGAGTTTCACGAAATTGGGAGCCTCATGAAGTTGGGTGCTTTGTGAAGGTTTTTCCAAAGGAATTGCCCAGTGTTCAGAGGAAAAGGGTTATTCATCAGTGGATGAAATTTGGACTTCAACAGAGCATCTATCAACAGTTGAGGATGCATGATTTCATGAAAATGAAGATATCTACAAGTCTATAAACTATGAGTGTATATTCTGAAGTAGTAGTGATCTCACTTCAGTTGATAGAGCAGTGAGTTCTCAAATTGTGTGTGGTTGTAAACCAGGAGGGACAGTGAGTCTGCTTCTAACTTGTAAACAGCAGTGCGCTTATAGTGGAATTGGTAGATCAGCACACTTCCGGTGTATGCTCCTTGGACGTAGCCCAGTGAGGGTGAACCAAGTAAAAATCAATGTGCCTTGTGCATGATTTAATATTTTCTCATACTCTTCATTGGGAAGGAGAGAGAATAGGGTTTTGTATAACAACAAAACAAGATCAAAAGGGGCAGTTGATTTAATATGTCATACCCTAATTCACCCCCCCCCCTCTCAGGGTATCTAGCCTAGTGGACCTAACACTACCACATTGGAGACCATGTATTCATTGGTATACGATATAGAAGAAGTCCTACACATTGAGGTCTAATTACCCTCACTTTTCATTTCTATCTATGATCATATATCTATATATGAGTAATCTAAAAAAAGGATAGATGAATTGGATATACATTATGATTCCATATTATTCATCACTTACAAGTACACTAAATTTGGACAGCATGGTATTTTAACAAGAAATTTTTCCTCAATTCATTACTCCAAGTAGAGCTGGTACTGGTCCTCAAGACACCGATGATACCCGGGAAGAAACCTCTAGAGCTTGAGCCAAACTGTGATGGACCTTATGCTACACACAAGGCCCACTGTAATGGATATTGTTTCAAAATCATAATGGATTTAGAGCTTGTTATAGCCTCTACAAATGTAGGGTACTTTATGTTATCATGTGTATTGGTCTTCTTCACATGACCATAAAAGGCATAACATATGGTCCTAGATATATGAAATGAAGATATAATACACTATATTCTAGGTCGTAATTATCTAAAATACATATCCTAATGTCTTTTTCATAAGACATTATACTTTATGATAATTTTTTTATAGCATTATGTAAAACTGCATGGTTCACATCCCTATTGCATGACATAAAACTGTGTAATAATTCTGTCTATGCTTGATTGGATCACAATCCATAGTGTTGGAATCCCACCACACCTCCATTATATAACTTTTTGAGGATTTATTCTCATTATAATGGGGTATGTATTGATTCTTAGACATTTTGTTTTATGACCTTCCAAGAAGTAAGAAAAATGATCCCTCACCTTTATACAAAAAACACTTGCATCGAACTCCAATTTGGGTCCTTTCACATGTGGTCCTATCTTAAGGATTTATAAATATGAATGGATTGATTCACATAAACACAAAATATGTCTTAACAATTGGTTCCCTTAACAAAGTCCCAACTATAGAAAAAAAATTGGAATAATGTGTCCCTTTCCACCTAAATTGGACCCCAGCCCATACAGGAGATCTTAATCTGGGTTCCCTTATTCATGATCCCATCACTGAAATAGAAATGTCCCCTTCCCTACATGTAATCCAAATCTATGTAGGGAACTTCACACTCTGTGGACAATTTTGGTCCAATGTTTCCTTTGTGCTCAAACACATTCCTTCCTCACATCATACTTCTTTTCCTTGGAATCATGAATCATCACAAACCCCACTTGGCTACAAGTAACAAGACAACCCAAATCCTAAGGACACCTTAGTTTTAAATATTTATAATACACCCTAGTATATTATTGTAAAAGTCACCCCTAAAATTCCTATCAACCAAATGAACATTCATCCTCAAGAAAAAGAGGCATTTTGTTTTCATATGACTCGATGGTATCATAACATATGCCACCTTTTAGTCACTCCTAGAGTACTTTTCCCATGTCACTTCTCCTGATATGATAACCCCCAAGATCATGGTTTATAGTTTCCTTCCTCGTGTCCTAAGTATTTAGAAACATCCATGGCCTAGTAATTCCTATTTCTATCATTTTCTCCATGACTTATGGTTCTATTTGCATGAACTAAAACTATAAGGCAGTATTAATCTTTACTGCATGATTCTAAAATACACAGAGAGGTCTTTTTTAAACAACCATAAAAGGTGTGACCCATATCATCCTAATCACAAGACATTAAACTATATGAAAATTTCATTACTATACGATGTAAAAATTTAGTCTTACCTTTTTTACCAATCATAGGATTGCTTTGGGAAATTGATAAGGAAGACTCATGTTTATAAACGCATTATTCCCCTCATGACATGTTTTACCTAAATGCTTTTACAACATTTATGGGACTTCATTCCTTCTTTTTTCATTTCCAGTGACCATAGTACTTACCAAATGATGTTAAACTACATGGTTAATGTCCCTCTCATTAAACGTTATAAATATCCATGAACTGCGTATAGATTGATTCTCATCCTTATGAGATATATTGTGATTCCCATATCATACATTCTAGTCTAAAAACCATAAGATAAAAATCCACATAACCGTTATTTTGATCTTCTATGTGTGGTGAAAGAAACCTTTTCCATTCGTTGTTTCTCACACTGAGCATAGCTCACATGGGTTTACAAATTATGGTAAGGGTTTCCCCATATAGGTGATATTTATCAGTTCACATTGTGGATAACATGTTCCTAGATGCAAGACCATAAATGGGACCTAAAAACATCTTTTCTGCATTGTGTTAATATACATCACTAATGTATCTTTCATGACATAAAACTACGCATTGATATGGCCCTTATCCATGAAGGCCACTATCCTTTCTCTTGAACCACATGACACCTCTATTCAAGAACTATGTATGGATTGATTCTCATTTTTATGTGATATATAGTGAATCACAAATGTTATGTCCATATCCAGAAACAATTTAAAAAAATCCCACTCCCTATGTATGGGTTAAACCTGTGTAGGTAAAATTTTCCCTATTCTTATTTCATTTTGACATAAAATACTTCTTCCATACTCAGGATCCTTCTTTAAAAAAACAAAACTCTATATCTAGGGAAATCCATATATCTATTAGCTTTCCCTAGACATTAGTAATAGACTTTCTAATACTAGAGGACACTTTTGTTTGATTATCCATGATACACCCTAGTCTGGCTTTGCATAAGTTCCCCTCAATAAGGAATTTCAACCATAGGAACCTTTTTCCTCAAGAGAAACCTCTTATATATCTGTGTGCCCCAACATCATGTGGGAAACCACTTTTCAAAAATGATCCATGGTCATTCTCTATGTACTTTTCCCATATCACTTTTTAGATCTAAAATACCATATATTTCAGCTTATAAATTTTCCATCTTTATTCCAAAAGAAAGTATGGAATATTCTTGGTCATATCACCATGAAATAGAATAACTAATCATTCATTAAAATTAAAAGGAACATAAATTTAATCCATTAACATCCTTTCTATAATATATTAAAGTATATAGTCCACATCCAAGTCAGATGACATTAAATTGTATTATTATTTAACACTTTTTTAGAAGGATCCCTTCCTTATGGTGTTAATCATCCATTGCATCACCTCGAAGAAATTCATATGACATGATTGTCATTTCATCAAGACACCTAGTCATACTTGGATCCATCATCCTAGGACCATATATATATCAAGAAAAATTCCCCTATAAAAATTCAAGTTAGATCAATATGGAGACTTGGTCACCAAGACCCAAATATTGTTTGATTATCAAGTAAGGAGATATGTTGTGAGGCCTAGTTCCTCAATTTTATGCCCAACCTCTATAGAAACCAAAATTTTCATGTTACACCATTCATTGATACAGCCCCTACTTGGGAAGGATGTTCTTAATTTGTTCCTAGACCCCTCCTTTGTGAGTTAATGGTTGAAATAGTCTGCCACCATCTTTAGATACAAATCAAATTTGTGTAGGGTTGGGTGTGTCATCCATGTACAGTTCTATCCCAGATTCTTCCTTCATTCATAGATGTATTCCTTTTATAGACCACCCTCTATGGTCTTTTGAAATCTAGATACTCTAGAACCCCCACTGTCCATCATTGATAGAGACATCCAAATCCAAAGGACACCTTTGATTTGACTATGCATAATAAACCCCATTCTAGTTTTACAAAAGTCACCTCATAGCATGAACTATTAACTAGAGGCAAATTATTCCATATGAATTTATCCTCTATACACCCCAATAACATCATGTTATAAACCACTTTTCAAACATTCTCTATAGTCATTCCCTATATACTTTCCCCGTATCATTTATTTAGATAAAATTACAAGGCCATAACTTGAAAACCCCCTTTTTATGCCTAAAGGATGTTAGACCATTATAAAACAACAAACCACATGGGATTCCTTAGTCACATAACACATGGTCAATGTTTTTTGACCTATGACACCAGTTACATTATTCTGGCTTGCAAGACTCTAAACTTCCAATGAAAAGAGACATAGTACTTTCCAGGATGAAAATCAACAAAGGATACCCTAGGTAAAAGTCATGTATTAGCTCTCTAGACACACACTCCATATGATTTAGGTAAATTTGAGTAATAGAAACTAAATAAAATAAATATTCATAAAAAATTTTAGGTTGGAAACCCATAAAGTGTGACCCAAGAAAAAGATGATTCTCGCTCGCTAAGTCTTCTTCATATCTAGAATAGGAAAAAATTAAGGTGGTGATGAAAAAGACTCAAAATTTTTGAGGATCCAATATATTATTCTAGAAATAGTCGAACTACGCTTACTAGGTCCAAAGGAAAAGGAAAAAATTATAGTTCCCTCCCATTCCTATCATTTTAATTACAACACACTGACACAATGGAATTCAATTAGATGTGTTAGCTTCCATGATATGTTATAATTTAAATTAAGACAGGAACATAGAAATGGATGTTTGAGTTTAAATTTTTTTTCTTCTATGGATCAAATTTTAGAATAGTAACCAATTGTTGAATTCTTTATTTTGGGTATTACAGATGTTCCTCAACATAACCCTTGATCTGTCAGAGTGTCACCTGAGCCTTATCTACTATTTTTCAAAGCCTAGTAAACTACAGGGAGATGGAGTTATTAATGTGACTAAGGTTATCATTTTTCCAAGGAACAAATTATTTTCCCTAAACCTGCACCCTCTTTAATTTTTGGTTGAGTTGGACAAGATCTCCCTTGAGAGTGTCCAACTCTTCCTAAAGGCGTGTCATATGAAGATATTTATATTTGATTTCTAGTTGAAACTACTCTACTTCCTTGTAATGATTAAGATTTTAATGAGGTAAGACTGGTCTATGGTTTTCAAATATTCTAATAATTTTCAACTCAACTTTTTGTGACCTATACCCTTACTCCTGGTGCCAGACAGTCTCCTTCGCGACATAATGTATTGATCAATAATAAAATATTCCTTACCCTAAACTGGTGAACATGTTATGTGTAAGAGTTGGTGTACTAGAACCATTGTTTTTTACTTTGATTACATAAATATTTAATATATTTAAACATTAAAACATCTTATTACGTATTTTTCATTTTTCTGCATGACTATAATGTAATAATGTCCTGGATTATTTGTCGCTTTGACAAGGTCATAGCAGTTCCCTGCTATGATGAGAACCTTGAAGTGTTATGAAAATATTCTTAAATATTGTTCTATGGTTGTATGGCATGCTACTATGTGACACATAGTATACATACTGTTAGGTGAGAGTACTCATAAGCATATGAGTCTTCTTCTCATGAAGCACGCACTAGGTAATCTCCAAGAAAAGTGATTATGAAAAAATACCCGCCAACAGGAATTCAACATGTTTTGGTGTAATATTATATTCTTATCTATGAGTGTTTTTAATGGTCCTTAGACTTTAGTATTATCATTAATACGTGTCATGACTTGTGGACTTTTATTTACTGACAAAAACCATCATGCAGACAGTTGGAGGGAAGTATGGTACAATGGGTGTATCATGAATGACATGTTATTAATGGATAATTCAAGGATGGATTTCTCTCTTCCCTTTGTGGATGTTGATATCTTGACCCTTGGATTGAAATAGAACTGTCACATGAAATTACATGGACATGGTGTAATGATAAGTTTATTTTAGGTAGTCAAAGAATTACATATCATGCATAAAGATTTATGACACTATCATGAAACTAGCTTGATGAGATCTTGAGGCAAAGGGATTATATTACATAGTGAGCCTTCGTACATAGAGGTCATTGTTCTAAATTTAAGTTCTTTCTCTTGGGTTCCTTGACCAGTTTCTAGATAGTACTCTTGGAATTTAGGACATCACACCTAATAAAAATGACAATGAATCCTTGAGGGTCACACACTAAGTGTTTCTGGTGGTCTCGGTTAAATTATATTTCAATTTAATTAATGGAATAAATATTATTCTCAAGAAAGTTGAATAATTTTATTCAAGCTAAAATGATTTCCTAAATTAAACAAATATTTATTAAAGTGATTGTGAATAAAAATATATTCATTTATTTTATTGAATATATAATAAATATTTATTTTCTAGTTTGTAAATAAAATATTTATCTAAGAGAATAAATTATTCATTTATTTATTTGGGTGTACAATAAATGGAAGTAGAGTTTGAGAAGACCAATGATGGTTAGGTAGTAAAATATTTATTTTCAAGATGTTAAATAATTATTTAACTAGCTAGAACAAAACAAAATAATAATTACACGATTATAATTTTGGGGCACAAGATTTCAATTATGATTTTGTTTTGAACAAGTTTTCATGCCATAAATAATGATTTGATTATTGTTATTATGTAACATATGTTTTCTCTATGGTTATGAATGTATTTAATTGATGTTATACAATTAAATAGTATAATCAAATCCCCTTGTCGATAAATAGACAGGTATGCCTATTGTGCCATGGATGGGAAACTGGTGACGCGAGAGTAATTCCAAGTCAGGATTTTCTCTTTCATCTCATCTCCTCTCTCTCACTCTCAAGAGCAAGAGATGTTACTCAAGATTGAAGAACATGTGATCAAGATTCATCAACACAAGATATTTGATTTACTATGGTAGCACCTCAAAAGTGAGTGGCGCCAATAGGAGATGATTGGAGCATGTTTAGATCACCGCTAGAGGAATTATCATTTGGACCCTCACAAGCACAATAATACAATCTAAAAGGGTCTTTCCAAATGATCAACATCAACAATGAAGAAAGTAATTAAGAACAAAGTATTTTATTTCTTTAGAAATTAAATTTAAATTAATTATAAAAATGATGTTCAAGATCCTCTCTAAAGGTTTTGGGCCCCTTTTTACTTTATCTAAATCTTTTATTTTATTCCAAGGAGACTGGAGTTCATCATCATATTGATCATAGAATAATCATTGATCATGGTAAAAATTAAAAGTATGCATCATCCCAACCGCACTACTATTATGCCTAGAACCTTCAAGTGGTATCAAAGAGCAGTCATCATAGTTTATAATTATTTAAATAATTCATTGATGATTTACGGTGTAATTATTTAGTTTTACAATTCATAGTTAATCGTTCATGTAATATAGATTTTGAGATCTCTTCTCCCTCTTTTCGTTTCTCGCTGATTTCACATAATTGAATGAGTTTTTTATTAAATTTTAAAAGAACTCATCAGGAGGTGCCGATGATTCTACAAAGGTGACATGAAAGTATGTACTGTGTGTTTGGACTTACAAATTTTGTTCTCTATTATACATACCATGTAATCCAGACTACATGCCATTTATTTGTGTTTAGTGGATCAAGAGTAATTCGGAAATTACTCAAGTTGTGTGCATTTATAACACGTGGTGTTGTGAATTCTAAACTGTGTTTTGACCGGGATATATAGGCACACAGTTGCTGAATTACACATTTTTTGGCCCACTGCACACATCACGTAGTCCCTTTTTATAAGGGGCCAAACCATGTATACCATACATATCTAAGTCTATGGTAACCATGTAATGCAGAGAAAATAGGGCATGTAGCTCACTATACACACCATGTACTCCAAAGTTTCTGAATTATGCTTCACACGTCAAATCCCAAAGAATGTACTTTAGAAAAAATGGTGAAGGTAGTAAACACTGTGTAGTTAGAACTATAGGCTATGTAATTTGCCAAATTACACAAAGTTAAATCATTAATGTTTTTGTAATGTTCAGAACCACATATCATGTATAATTCATAATATAGGTTGTTACTCTATACATTGAAACATCTTGTATTCCATATGCCAAGAGATTAAAATATTATGTGAATATAATACATGTTGGGTAGATTTGAATGATAAATTCACCAAGATTCCTCCAATGTGAATTTATGTACTAGGATGAGAATCTAAAGGAAATTAAGAAAAGGATTAAGATAAAAGGATTGATTAATTAAATATAATAATTAATCGATTCAAAACACAATTTATCTTAATAATAATTATTAAAGAATTTAATACTAGTTTTATTAAATGTGTAACTCATTTCATGTATTTGGGTAATCATGAGCAAGACCAAGACCTTTGTATGTGATTGGTTTCCTTTTAATTTATTTATTAAATTAATTGATGGCATGCAAGCCATATCTTCTTATGAATATGTAGGGAATGTGTTCCCATGGTTTCTTTTTATGTAAACCCCCATTTTACCATTCACTTATGTTGAGTTAAAATTTATATGTAATGAATGGATCTCCCAATCTTGTAGAGGCAGCCCATGAGGAAAAACCAATCGAATGAGATACAAAGGTGGACAGGTGGAAAGCTATAAACAGAAAGGTGTTTCTCCCCTAGGTCAGGGGTAGTTTATAAACTACTAGATAAGCTAACCATTAGAAAAAATATCATGATCATTCCCTTTATTTTATTTTATTTCTATTAGTTTCATGGTTTTTCATTATGGATGTGTTTTCACGGTCACGTAATTAATGAGCTAACAAGCATGTACGATGGAAATAATGTAAACCATGTTTTCATGTAAATATTATAAAGACATGGTTATTCATATAAGTAAGTTTCAATTAATATTATCAATAATTTGATAAATATAATAAGGCAATTTTTTTCATAATAGATAAAAATACCTCAACAAAATATTAGGTCAGCCTAATCTGTACGTTACGTGATTAAGGGAAAGACTCAATAAAACTTTGTGTTTTACCAACCTTTTTTGGGACACATACTTTTATACAATATTCCCTTATGAATGTATTTGGGTTGACATCAACATATTACATCAAGAAGAGTAGACCTTGATAGACTTGGTGTAATATTGGAGGCATGTGATGAGGAAATACAAGTCGGGACATCAGGATTTGGGAGTCCACTCAACGGATCAAGGAGCTTCAAGCATGCAGTTGGAAAATTCCTTCCTACCTAAATACCTTCAAATAGCATGACCAACCCTTGTTAGGGTTATGTGAAGTGGAATATGGATCCTTTCCACTATAATTTCATGACAACTGGACATTCCAAGTTCAACGGTGAGGTCCATTGGGATTTGATAAAATAATAGGAGACTTAATGAAATTAATTTATTATTTCTAATTAAATGAAATCAATAAAGTACTAATAATATGATCTTTTAATTGTATAATAAAATGAAAATATCTTCAACCACACTATCCATGCAATAAATTCTGGATAAAGACACCATCCTAACCGGCAGTAACTTCCAGGAATTTTTTAGATGCCTTCAGGTTATTCTACACCAAGAACGGAATTCTAACATGATGAAGTTAGCATTACTTAATTGGTCTTCCCAAGAGGCAAGTGACAAACAGTTCTTGGCCTTTGAGAAACATATGAACGATGCAGTTTATGTTCAATATTTGATGTTATCATCAATGTCTAGTGAGATCATGATGTCTTATAAAAACATGGATTCATATATCATGCTCTAGCACCTCCATGGTATTTACCAGGACTGAGGAAGATAAGAATGGTTTGAGATATCCTATCCACTCTTTAAGAGTAAGGTTGGAGAGGGTTCCCTTGTTGGGCATCACATAGTCATGTTCATTGGCTATATTGGGTGCCTAGAGGTTATAGGGTTTAAACTACCTGATAAAATGAGTACAGATCTCATTCTAGAATTACTCCCTTATAGCATCTCCATCATTATTGTTAATTTCAATATGAACTACATTGAGAAGTATATATATGATCATCTTATCCTCATTATCCAAGTAGATAAATATATGAAGAGTGAAAATCCTTCTATCATAATGGAGTATAAGAGGAAAGGGATGGTGAAGAGATTTAAGCCTAAAGCTTCTTCATGCCCTTCCAAGAAAAGTAAGATCAAAGGGGAGGCAAGGGAAAAAGAAGCTATTTATGTCACATGTGGAAAGAAGGGCCACTAGAAGAATAACTACACCCAGCCTATGAAGCAAGGGGAATCTTCAGGTACATTTTTTATCGAATGTAATCTATCTATTTCTACAAATTGGGTTTTATATAATGCTTGTGGTGCTCACATATGTATCCAAATATAGGATCCAAGTATATTTAGGAATATTGACTGAGGGGAGGTAGATCTATGAGTAGCCAATGGATCCAGACATCTTGTTGTAGCTGTTGGTGACTACCACCTCACATTTCCAACAGGGATGATCTTGGAATTAAAAGGATTTTATTATGTGTCATCTGTTACTATAAAAATTATTTCTATTTCTATATTACATACAGATGGATTATTTTTCATGTTCATAAATGAATGTTTCTTGTTTTACATATACATCATTTTTTGGTAGGGAACATTTATACAACAGTCTTTATGTGTTGTATTACACAACCCAAATAATGGAAATCGATAAAAAAGATACTTCTCAGGACTCATACCCCACCCAACTCTAACATCACTGGTTAGGTCATGTCAATGAGAAACTCTTGAAAATGTTACATCAAGATGGATATTTAGATTATTTCAAACTAAAAACACTTGGTGTATGTCATGCATGTTTACAAGTAAAATTGACCGAAGCCCTATTAAGTGGGAATGGTGAAAGGGGTAAATATATTCTCAAATTGGTTCATATTGATGTGTGTGGACCATTTCTAGTTGAAGCAACGAGAGGTTACTCATACTTCATAACTTTTACTGATGATTTTAGTAGATATGGATATATCCACTAAATGAGGTATAAGTCGGATTCTCTTGATAATTTCAAAGAACACAAGAATGAAGTTGAGAACCATCTTGGTAAGAAGATTAAGAAACTATGATCAGACTGAGGTGGATGAATTTATATTATCCTTTTAGGTCCTTATAGGTTCTAACTTGTCCTACATACATGCCATAGTCGAATAGTGTGAGCAAATGGAGGAACTATAAGGATAAGTTAGAACCTATAAGGGGTAAAGAGCTTCTCGAATTGGTTCATACTAATGTGTGCTGACCATTTCCAGTTGAAGCAATAGGAGGTTACTTGTACTTCAGAAATTTTACTGGTTATTTTAGTATATATGGATATATCCCCTTAATGAGTTATAAGTCATGTTCTTTAGATAATTTCAAAGAACACAAGAATGACGTTGACAACCAGCTTGGTAAGAAGATTAAGAAACTATGCTCAGACCGAGGTGGATGAATTCCTATTATCCTTATAGGTTTTGGTTCTAACATGTCCTTATAGGTTCTAACTTATCCTCCTTACATGCCCTAGTGGAATGGTGTGACCGAAAGGGGGAACTGTACCTTATTGGACATGGTGAGATTAATGATGAGTCATGAAAGTCTTACATTATCCTTTTGGGGATATTCATTACAAACATCAATGAACATACTAAACCATGTACCAAATAAATAGATAACTAGTATTGTATATAATTTCTAGAGTGGAAAGAAAGCTATGTTATCGAATTTACATGTGTGTGGAAGTGAATAATTTGTTGACTCCTCTTCATGTAACAAACATGTACCCTGAGGCACAAAGTGTACCTTTATAGGATACTCTAAGGAAATAAGGGGATATTACCTATAAAAACCCTCAGAAAAAATGGTTATAGTGGAAATACATGCCATATTCTTTGAGAGGGAGCACATATCAAAAATATATAGTGGGATTGAGATAGACTTCGATGAATTTGAGGCTCAAAGTACACATGAGTTGGTACTAAAATTGATTCCACAAAGCCCTGTGGAAGAAAGAATTATTCTAAAGACACAAGAACTGCTTAGGAGTACAAGAGAGGTTAGAGAACTGGAAAGTTATGGATTTCTAGTTAGTGAGGATGGGGACTCATTATAAATATATAATAATGATCCTCTAACCTATAAGGAAGCAGTATGTGGCACAAACATTTCCAAGTGGAAAGAAGGCATGAATTTTGAAATGGATTCCATGTACCAAAACCAAGTCTATATTTTGGTAGATCCTATAGTTGATGTAAATCCTATTGGTTTCAAATTGATATTCAAGAATGGAAGGACAAGTTAGAACCTATAAGTAACAACTGGTTACAAAAGGGTTCAAGCAGCATCAAGGCATCGACTATGATGAAACCTTTTCATCAGTTGAAATGATGAAATCCATCATAATTATATTGGCCATTTCTGATTACCATGACTATGAGATATGGAAAATGGATGTCAAAACATCCTTCTTTAATGGGAACCTTCATGAAGTTGTCAACATGACACAACCTGAAGGCTTTATGACTCTAAAGGGTGAAAATAAGGTATGCATGTTGCAGAAATAAATTTATGGATTTAATAAAGAAACCATTTCATGGAACATTCATTTTGATGAAGTCATAACAAAATTTGGTTTTATCCAGAATGAATGTGAGTTGTGTTCCTACAAATAGTTTAGTGGTAGTGTAGTTATTTTATTAATAGTATATGTTGATGACATATTACTTATTGGAAATGAGATACCTATCTTAGAGTCTATTAAGGCATGGTTGAATCACTGCTTCTCCATGAAGGACTTGGGCACAACAACATATATTCATGGGATCAAGATCCATCATGATAGATCCAAGAGAATGTTGAGCCTAAGTCAAAGTACATTCATTAACAAGATACTGAAGAGATTTAGTAAAGAACAATCTAAGAGGGGATTGTTTCCAGTGTCCCATGGAATTCATCTTTCCAAGAAAATGTGTCCTTAGACACATGAGGAAATAAATATAATGGAATCGAATCTATATGAATCAGCGATTGGGTTAGTAATTTATGGCATGTTATATACTAGGATGGATGTCTCCTATGCATTGAGTGCGGTAGGAAGATATTAAGATGACCTAGGTGACCACCATTGGATGGAAATCAAGACTGTCCTAAAGTATCTAAGGTGTAAAAAATATATGTTCCTAGTTTATGGAGAAGATGAGGAACTAGTCATTAGAGGATATGCATATGCTAGTTTCCAGACTGATCAAGATGACATGAATTCGCAAATGAGATACATCTTCACATTGAATGGAGGTGCAGTGAGTTGGAAGAGCTCAAAGTAGAGTGTGTTCGTAGATTCTATAGTAGAATCCAAGAATATCATAGCTTAGGAGGTGACTAAAGAATTAGTTTGGATGCAGAGATTCATCCAAGAGCTAGATGTGTTACCTAGAAGTAAATATCACATCCCATAGTATTATGATATTATTGCAGCGGTGGCTCTCACAAAAGAGACAAGGTCACATTAGTGGAAGAAGAACATACTTAGAAAGTATCATCTCTTGAAATATTTTTCTCAGAGAGGTGAACTAGTAGTGACCAGTATTTTCGTGGAAAACAATGTGGAAGACCCCTTGACCAAAGCCATGACTCAGTAGAATCATGGTCATCATGTGAGGTCAAGCGGACTAAAAGTCGTAGGCAGATGGGTCTAGTCCAAGTGGAATTTTTTAAGAGTTGGTTCCGTAGAACCAACAATTTGAACTTTTATTACATGAATAATTAATATAATTAAAATATTAAAACATTTTATTACATATTTTTCATTGTTCTTCGTGACTATAGAGTAATAATTTCCTCTAGTATTTGTTGTATTAACAAGGTCATAGCAGTTCCCAGCTATGATAAGAACCTTGAAGTTCTATGGAAATATTCTTAAATATAGTTCTATAGTTGGATGACAAAATATGATGGGACACATAGTATACATACCGTCAGGTGTGAGTAATTGTAAGGATATGAGACTTCTTCTCGTGAAGTTCGCACTTAGTAATATCTAAGACGATATATTATGAGAGCATACCCGCCAGTAGGAATTACGCAAGTTTTGGTTTCATAGGATATTCCTATCTACGAGCATGTGTAATGGTCCTTAGATTTTATGATTATCATTAATATGTGTCATGACACACATACTTTGATTTACTGACCAAAACAGTCATGCAGACAGTTGGCAGTAAGTAGGGTACATTGGGTGTATCACGAATGACATTTTATTAATGGATAAGTCAAGGAATGATTTGTCCCTTACATTTATGGAAGTTGATATATCATCTCTTTGATTGAAATAGAACTGTTTCACAAAATTCCATGGCCATGGTGTTAAGAAAATTTTATTTCAAGTAGTCAAAGAATGATATATCGGGCATAAATTTTGATGACACCATCATGAAACCTGCTTGATGAGGTATTGAGACAAAGGGATTATATTACATAATGAGAATTCATATGTGGATGTCATTTTTGTGTCATTAAGCTCTTTCTATTGGGTGCATTAACCCATTTCTATACATTACTCTTAGACTTTACTCAATCCCACCTAATGCCAACAAGAAAGAATCCTAGAGGGTCACACACTAAGTGTTTCTGGTGGTCCCGGTTAAATTCTATTTTAATATAATTAATGGAATAAATATTATTCTCAACACAATGGAATAATTTTATTCAAGGTAAATTGATTGCATAAATTAAATAAGTATTTATTTGTGGGATTGTGAATAAAAATATATTTATTTATTTTATTGAACATTTAATAACAATTTATTTACTAATTTGTAAATAAAATATTTATTTAAGAAAATAAATTATTTATTTATTTATTTCGGTTTTCAATAAATGGAAGTGGAGTTTGAGCAGGCCAAGGACATTCTAGTAGTAAAATAATTATTTGCAAGATGGTGAATAATTATTTATCAATTTGGAAAAAAAAATAACTTCGTTATAATTATGTGGCATGGGATTTCATTTGTGATTTCATTTTTTTCATGTTGGGGCACCATAAATAATGATGTGGTTGTTATTATTATGTATCATGGGATTTATTTCATGTTATGAATGTATTTAATTTCTTTTATGCAATTTAATATTATAATGGAATCCCCATGTCGATAGGTTGACATATACATCTATTGTTCCATGGACGAGAAACTGGATAGGCAAGAGAAATTCCAAGTTAGGAATTCTTCTCTCGTCTCATCTCCTCTCTCCCTATCAAGAACGAGATATGTTCTTTAAGATTGAATAATAGTTCATGATGATCAATCAATGCAAGACATTATATTTTCCATGCTAGAACCAGGAAAGCAAGTGCTGTCAATCGGCGATGATTGAAGCATGTGTGGATCAATAATAGAGGAATTCTATTTTGGATCCTCATAAGCACAACGAGACAATCCAAAAATTTTATCCCGGATTATCAACATCATCAACAAAGAAAGTACCAAAGAACTAGGTATTTTATTTCTTTAGAAATTAAATTTAAATTAATTATAAACATGATGTGAATGAGCCTCTATAAAGGTTTCAGGACTCTTCCTCCTTTACCAAAATCATTTATTCTATTCCATGGAGACAAGAATTTATCGTCGTATTGATCCTGGGATAATCATTGACCATGGTAGAAATTAATGTTCGGCACCATCCCAACCGTGCTTCTGTTTCACCACGAACCTTTAGTATGAAGTTGGTGAAATCTCAAGGGAAGGTCTTAAAGAGTAAAATATTAAACCAACCTCCATGTGTCTCCATATACAAAACAACAAGATATGAAAAAATAATATTAGGCCTCTAGGCCCATCTAAGATCCACTGTTATAAGAGAAGACATACCCTAGAATCAATTTCATTAGGGATTTGAATTTAATATTCCCTTCAGGAGTAATGAATCCCTTTCCTTTCACCATCATAAAATCTAGGAGGGAGGTCCCCCTGTTATGTTTGATTTTTAGAGCTGATGGAACTGAAAGTTAAATGAATTAATCTTCATTATTGGAAGATAATAAATAGAGAAGAAAAAAGGTGATCAAATTAGTTGATGTCTCACCCATTGATGAATTATCTACTTGAATTGATTCCTACTTGGAATCCCCAACCACAATAGTGTGGAAAAAGATATTCTTATGGGGATAAGCATCTAGATTTTTACTAGGACCCACTAGAGAAGGATCATGGGAACCTCCTTCTTTAGGAACTTTTTCTAATACTCCTTCAACAACATGAGTAGGATGGGCCTCAATGCACTGGCCCGGAATCACCTTATTGATGTTTTCTAAAAAAAATTACACACATCATGACCTTTGGTTTAAGACATCAAATTTAAGGAGGTCATCCGTGTTTGAAAACATAAAATAGGAAAACTATCATCCATCCAATACCTTATAGAATTCATAAAACTTTTTTATGGTGGCATGAAATTCAAAATCATGAAAAATTTCATCCATTTTAATAGTTTCAAAATAACATAATCCAAGTTTAATAGTATCCCCACTAGTAGGGATATTTAATATATTTGGTTTAGAACCCAAACTAGATTCTCCATTGGCTCTATCTGCTACCTTCTTGGTAGGTATAACCCTTTCAGGCCCTGCAAAATCAATATTAGCTTCAGTACCTTCATTGAATGATCTAGGTTCCCTATAATACTCTTCTAGGATAGTAATTGGACCAGGAACAGTGGTCATAGGGTCCTCTAATGTATGTGAAACATATGAAATATTATAAAGAATAGAAATTAGAGATCGGTACGTAACACCCTATGATGTCCATTTTACATTACTAGGATCATACTCCCTCTCTATATTAATAGAAACAAATTTGGAACCATCCCTTGACACATCTCTTATAAAAGGGATTGAATAAATCATAGGAATATACACCACATGTAGAATATCATCCTCAGTTCTTGAAGGGTCATCTCTAATCCCATTGAGAGAGGATAGGGGAGTGGATCTTGTAACCCAGAAGCATGGTTAGACACATATTTCAAGAACATAATGAATAAATGATTTCATGAAATCTCACCATGATTGAAGATGTTCCTAGACAAGAAATTAACACCATGTTTCTCCTTCATATTTGACAGTAGAAGGCTAGTAATTTCCTCCACAAATAAAGGTATTATAGGAGGAATTCTAGATAAACCTCCCACCATTTCCTCCTACATCATCCTTTGGACCAAGGAATGCTATGAAGAATCTTGAGTATTACCCCCCCCCCTCCCATGATTTTGGTGCCCATAGACCAATATATTTTTGACCCAAGCACCACCCTTAGTCCCCCTTCATATCCTCCTAACTGCAAAATAAATCCCATAAATATTGATGATGAATGAGGAGTGAAAGGAAAAGATAAGAGAGAGGGATGGCCCACTATTTTCGATTTATTAATCCCATTCATCAGTTTATTGGTCATCCACCCCTTTAGTTGAACCTAAGTTTATCAAATAATCTACCCACTTTGTGGCTATAATTTGTTCATTAGTGGTATATATGAGAATATCCAATTCTTTAAGGTACTTATTCAATTCATTTGGGTCGGTGTCATAATGAAATATTGAAGGTGGTCAAATGTCTCTATTCTATTTGACACATATGATAGCGTGGAGAAATAACCGTATGTTCTCATTGTCTGAGGTCATATCCTACCAAAATTCAACTACCTTGGTCCATACATACTCTAAAGCTTCCATGGTTGTTTGTGAATAATACATTGATTCCCTTGATTTTATTGATTTTATAGGCCACTCAATCCCAATAGGAGGTCGGGTAGTCGGGGCCAAATTTTCCCCCGAGAAATAATTACTATACCATCATGGCTCAGTAGGAATAATCTCTTTAGCTATTCCCACTATGAGGCCTACGTTTGAGATTGTTTATGGGATTTCGAATCCCTATCATCATCACCCATAGGTTAAGACATTGTACCATTATTTCCCATTCTAGTGGTCATTATAACTTTAACATTTTTCATTATCATTATCAACATCCCTTTGGGGTATGACATGATCCATGATTAAACATACCAAGATTTTGACCCAATGGACACACTCGGAAGAGGATGCTTAATTACAACACTATATAACTCTTAAAAAATGAGTACCTATAGTTTTCAGTTCACCGTTGGGTGATTCTATAATTGGAAATTCATAGGAGGGGATAAATTTAGAAATTATATACACTTAAATTGGAGTGTAAATCTGTAATGAGCATAGTCTTCACAAGTAACCTTAGCATCAATCCACTCTTCTAGCATGCTATATCTGAAACCAATCATGTATTATATCAGTTAATCATTATATTTTCCATCATTGGTGAATTTTCTAATGGGAGTATCCCCAAGATTTTGAATTCTCTCAATATATTCATATTCCTTAATACTTCACATTACTTCAAATATAGGGGTTGGATGCTAGAAATAGCTAGAATGAATGGTAGAAATGGCCTCAAAGAACTCTTATTTCACTTAGTATGGAATGAGAACTAAAATTTTCTACAAACCATCCCCACAAAACATGAAATGGACCTACAATTCATGAAGTGGCCCTCCCCGTATACACAGTCAATAGGCACCAATGGATCTTCACCATGATGAGAGCTTCAAACATAGTTTGATTCCCCTCGTATAACATGGAAATAAAAAAATGTACCCATTCTAATGCCTCAATTTGATTTGAAAACTATGATCATGTAGATGGTTAGCCATATTGGTAAGAATCTAGTGAGATGTGTCCTGGTGGGTATGTCAGACTTGACTATGTACCCCCATTGGTTATACTGGACTTGTTTCAATGTGTGCCATAATATACCAGGAATGCCATGAATTTTAATCACAGGATATCCTATGGGATGTAATCATGTGGATTCGTCTCAAATGGGCTCCAAAAAATGTTCATCTAATACCTATAGTGGACATACATCCTTAGGATAGGGTACTCATTCCAAATGTCCTAAACTATCTCTAAAAGATCATGAGAAAAAACATGCATTCATTCATTCATCACCCCACATCACATTCAATGGGATAAAATTGTTACACATCTCTCAAAGAATGGGCACTTATGAGATCTTGTAAACTTACCATAAACTAATGCAGACCTCTATATGTGTTAGATGGAATGTATTAATCTATGGGATCAACCAGCTTAGTAGCTTGGGAATTATATCTTGATTCTTGTAAACAATTGTTTGGGATCCCAGATGTCCTTATAGATACCAACTGCTTTCATCATGACCTCAAATTCAGAAAAATTTAGAACACCTAGTGCCCCCACATCTACTCTAGTTTGATTCCCCCTCTAGAGAAGAGGTCCCAGTCTTCCTTTTAGTCTTTTGATTGGTATGTCTTAGAAGCATGAAAGACAGAAGTGTAGCAGTATGACCTTGAATTAGGATTGTGAGGTTTTAAATTTGGGGGACAACTTCAATAATTTATGGCACATGAGTTGGTTACCAATAACTCATTGATATATACACCTATGGTTGAGATGTTTGTTGTGGTAAAATTCATGCACTCATTGAACTAGGAAAGAAGCATGAGATTATTTATCTTTGGTATGAGTATTTCATTTATAATCCCATGGATGTAAAGAAAAATATAATCACTCTTGAGGTATTCATAGTGATATGTATAAAAATGATTTTCCAAATCTAATCGACTGGATTCACATTGTTCATAATAATCTAGCCCAATGACATCCAACATCTCCTTCATGAGTTTATTGGATGGTTCATTAAAGACTCTAAACATCTGAGAAGTCATTAAAATATGAAATGAAATTCCATGATTTTCATTAATGTTAAAAATCATGGTTTCATAAATTATAAAATTTGGAAAGGGGTGACCTCACACAGGTCACTCGCCCAGGTGACCTCAAGTAAGTCACTCTCCCAAGTGAACTCATGCATGTTTCTCACCCAGGTGACCTAGTGTATGTCACTCTCCTATGAATTTGTTTCATTCAGATAATATAATTCCATAGGTGTGTGATTAGATATTTAACAGAAGTCCTAATAAGAATAATAGTTCTTGAATGAGCAATGTGAATGGGTAGTCTGAATGACCATCATGGTGAGAGAAAGGGAATAGTGGGAGTTGGAGGAAGGGCAGCTGGGAAGTCGATGCTATTTATAGATGCATGGATTCCTATACACTCTACCTTGATAGAACATCTACATGATCCACCTGAATTAGATACACGCTTGTCCTGTCCCTTTTGCATCCCTCTAGTGAAACATAAAAGTAGTATTAACCATTGATCATAGCCATGAATGAACACAAACTTGTTTCTATCGACCATAAGATCACACCCACTTCTTTCTATTGGATCAAATCTTTAGGGGGGTTCATTTGATGCTTCATTTTTTCACATAATAATGATAAGAGTAAAAATGAAATACATAAATTAATAGAGAGTTGAATGTAATTAGATATTACATGTGTTTTCCCAATTGATCTCTTATAAATCATAAACCAGTGTCATCACGTAGGTCCATACTTCACACCTAAATGATTCACATGGGCCCATACTAGAATCGTCATGCAAGTCTAGGATTCATGCCTAGAAGAGTCACATAGGCCCAACCTATGTGGCCTTATGTGAATAATAAATCTATCATATATGACACATCTATGCCAAAAAAAATTCAAGCGACCTGCACAAACTGCCTCATTCACCTAGGGATCTTATTTTTTAAATAAATAGGTACATTATGATCCTCATTTTAGAAAAATTGAAGATCAAAAGAATCCAAAAATACCTAAAATAATTGGGGGTTAAGGAGGTTTGTGGTATTAGTGTTCCTCTAGTGAGTAAAAAATAAAAGAACCATGTGAGGAGCCATTTCACCCTTATTTTAGAAGTGTGAGGGAAAATGCCCCTTATCAAGCCCAAGACATTCATGATACCCTTTCAAAGAAACCTGGTGAGACCCTTGGAGCCTATAGAAAATCCTATCCCATGATTTATTTCCCAGGTTGTGCATTTCCAAAAGGGAATCTCCAATATGTGCAATTCCACCCTACGTCAAGTACATATGGATCACCCAGGTCTACTCTACATGAGAGCTATTAGCTCACCCAGGTCAAACTTTTGTGAGACACATTCTTTTTTCCTAGTATTCACCTATGTGAGACACCACTAAGACACTTTTGTATCATAAATGGTTGGGAATCTCTTTCAGTGGTGCCTTCGTCTGATGTGGTCCAAACCATAACCCCTTAAAGCCTCCTGATATATATGATTAGAGCATAGAAAAAATAGTTATTCTGATCAATTATACATTCTCAGGGTAATGGTAGGCCCTTATTTATCTTACCTAATATGTAGGGTCCATAGAGTGTTATCAATTATAAATATCCATTGTAATGAAGATCCCAACCTTAGAGATGAGGAAATATGTATTCTCAAGCCGAGTAGGTATATCTATAGCTCAAAACATGAAGATAATTGGGTTGTATATATATGGATATATAATCCCTCCTCCTCAGGGTTTGAAAAAAAAGAGGATACATGCACACCTAAGCCCCCCCTCCCCCCTCTCTGACTCCCCCACCATGACTTCACCCTCATCTGCTAGTGGATGAGGAATGAATGAATATTTAATGGATCTCTCCAAGAGTAAACCCTTATCCTATCTTCTGGGGAATTCCCACACCTTCGATATCCCCACCATCATCAACCATTGGATGAAAGAGATTAGGAAAAATGACATATCTTCTTATTTCTCTTATTTCTCACACTAAATATGAATAAAGTGGGATTAGAGGTTATTAATGATCATTTCATCATCACGATCAAATACCTATCTAGTTAAAGAGTTCATTTTCTGATCATCCTCTTAACTTGGCATGGGCCTCTTACTAGGTGTAAGACCCAAACCCATTTTACCATCCACTCAAAGGGTCATATTTCCTGTGAAAAAAAACCTTTAAAGTTTCATATTTTAAATGTAGCAACCATGGGTCTCCTCCACAGGTGTGAGCCCCAACTTTATGAACAATGTGGGATTTGATTCCTCTATTGACCAGATATATTGGAATCCCCTTCATGATCCAAACCCAACACTTCCAAACCACTGTCATCTTAGAAGGGACACATCTCCAATAAGATCATACCCTCACCTTACAAGATCAAATCACTTCAAGGAACCTTTCATCTGATCCTCATCAGTATATATTACTAGTGAGGGCCATAATCATTGGGAAATATTCCCTAATAGACAAACAACATCATGGCTTCTTTGGTGTATGTCCAACAACATCCTTTTCTAGGATTCTTCCACATAAAAATCATTTTAGTATGATCATAAATAACACGGTTTGGTAATTTTTCACATGTACATAAAAGATATGATGTGTCCCATTAAGTGGAACCAAACCATGTGGGTTCTGATTCCTTTCACTAGGTTACATAGGAAGCCCATCTGATGGGCCCAATCCAAACATCACAATAACTCTCGTCTTCCTGGATGATGATAAATTCCAAAGTTCCCACTATGCGGATAAAAACCATCATCAAGATAATAAGAAACATAAGAATATTTAATCTGTATAGATGGTTCCATATATAAAGACCATCAAATACATGTAGATGATTCTAAGTAAAACAGATGCTAAGAATTGATTATTAATGGAAGTATGAATAGGTATAAATTTTGGATTTAAAAAAGGATTCATTAATATTCCTTAAATCTATAATAGAGTCCAAGAGTAGGAAATAATTCTCCCCAAAAGGGTATGATGAGCCAAAACACCCATCCTATCAACCAATGTGAGTCTCTAAGGGTCATTGGAGTAAATTTTTAATCACCAACAACCTTTGGAATGAGTTTTTTCAGAACATTGTCAATAAACAAACCATAGGGTACTTTCGGTTCCATGAATAAAACCCATTATAAATCCCTCATAAAGGACATGAAAACAAAAAGGTGTGTTCAAAATGAACGTTCATTCCACCACCACCCAAAAATTCTATTCAAACCCTAATTGATTTTCTAAATGAAAGAATGAATTTTTTAAACAAAATAGATGCCTCACTCAAAAACCATGAAAAAGATTTCCTACTAAATGTTTCTACCACCATTTCCACTTTCAAGGAGTATAGACTATCTCAAAGTCATAATCCTTGATAAAAAAAATATGTATACTCTATATCATGTTAAAATATTTCTATTAAAATATTTACGTGAGACTCTTTTAGTCTGAATATATGATAAATTTCCCACCCATAAGGTAGCATCACCACACCTTTTGGGTAAAGAGAACTATTGCTAGCTGTAGATAATGGGTCATGTATTTTTTTCACATAGGTTATTAGCTTCTGAGACCCATAAAAAATCACTACCTACCTCTATATCTATAACACATTAAATCACAATTATAGATTCATTGAAGAACACCACACACTCAACACACTCTTCTAGTAGTCTAAAGAATGGGCCGCTCATAAACCTCAATCGCAACTTCTAAAATCCTATTGGAACATCACTATATACATAAAAGGCTTCCCCATTCATGTAAAAGTGGTTTAGGGTACTGAAATCCTTGATTAATTGGTCATGAAGCTTTTCTAGTAACCGACCAACCTAAGGAAGATCAGTACCTCTTTTGCACTACTCGGTGGATCCTAAGCTTGTACTACCTCAACCACGATTGGGTCTATTGATACTCCCTCCTCTTATATGACAATGTAACGTCATAGAATGAACCACTATTCCTGATCTGAATGGTTACATAACTTCATGCATGCCTCACTGTATGTAATAGGCTATCAACTATCAATGAGTGTCCGAGTTTGTTAGTGAGGAGACTATACCCTCAGTATCACATCATAGGAACAATAATAATAGATAAATAATATAATAAATAATAATATTAAACCTGGAAAAAATGTAAAATTATTCATATAAATAACGAAACTTCCTATGTGGAAAGCCTTTCCAGAATAATGAATGTTCAAAAATAAAAAAAAGAAGTGTGGTTTCTTCCAAAGTCTGTCCTGGTCCACCACTAGCTCCATTATCTAATTCCTAGTTGTCCACCATAGGGTTACTTCCCCTCACCATATCCCTCATGAAATATACAAGAAAACATAAATCTTTGAGAATTGTGTGAGTACAATACATGGTAGGACACTTCTAGTATGCAATTAATAATTATGCCCAAGTATAAAAAGTTCATGCCATAGTAATTATAAATGCACAAAGAGAATAAAAATGAAATTTAAAACCAATTGGTAGAGAATGGAATAAGACACCATAAACCCCTAGATATACCTTAATTAGCTTCATTCCATAATACTAATGGAAAATGTTAGTTTTAACAAAACAGGCCCCTATACGGTATTCACAAGGTGTTGTGTGTACAATATACATGATGACATCCATCCCTCAATATGAAAATGTCTTCCAATGACCTCTAGTATTGAATATCTAGTACTCACATTGTACAAGCTACCACATGGTTCATAGAAATTGGAATATAAAGGATACCTTGAGTGCATCAACAACACGCCACCATGGATACATCATACCTCTACCTTGTGTTCAGGTCCCTCGTCCCCATCTTTGTAGGTTATCATGAAACCCCTCCAAAGGATAAATATTTCATAATGGTCCACCTTTCCCAAGTACCCCTGACAACCACCAAGGAGTGGTAACACACATAAAGGGTGATCTCACAAGCATTTATAACTCGTCATCATGAGTATATAGTATCATACATAATAGCATATGATCAAAATAAAACATGGTAATACCATCACTAGTATCACTCATCGAATAAAATATCAATAATGGGTCTCATTGGCTACACACGCCCACATTCAATCATAATCGATCATGTTAATATAAATGAAAAAAAAATAAAATCATCATGGAAACAAGTAAAATCACAATCACATAAAGGTTTGAAACATTGTTTTCACCTATTTTCATGGTGGGTCAATTTCCAATGGTGTTTTTTCATGGAACCAGAAACAAAAAAAAGTATCTTATATCCATGATGTATCATTGGAATGATTTCCAATGGTAGGAACTCATTTTGTAATTTATCCAACAATGCTTAAAAAATAAAATTGTTCTAGAGGATGGGAGGCTGGGATCATCACACCCTTTTGGGGGGAATTATTTCCCACTCCAGGACTCTGTTACAAAATTTAGACTTATTGTTTAATTCCTTTTAAATTAAAAATATGTAACCAGTAACCACTATGTATTAATAATTAATTATAGACATGTGTTGATGAGAAACCATATGTATGTAACAAAGGTTCTCGAACTTTGTTACATTTTTTGTTTTGTGATACTAGTTTTACGTCAACCAATTGGGTGTCGTAGAATTTATTATCATCTATGGATATAAGAGTTGTTTATATGTTGGGATTGGGCCCATGATTTGGGGTTTCAACATATCATCATGAGAGGTATAAGAACCCAGTTTTTTGGTGCCACTTAATGGGACACATTATACCTTTTACGGTCATGTTTTTAGGATAAAACCAAGTTGTTTAACATCATAAAACCTTAATTTATAGGTGAAAGAGGCCTAGAAAAAGTTTGTGTCGTACTTAAATCGAAATATTCTAGGGAATCTGGAAGGGATATAGCATCTCCGGTTGGGGACCTGATATTACTAGTAATATGGAAAGATGAGAATGGCGATTGAGGGACTCAGAAGGAATATGGCCCTCTGAGTTGGATACAACCATACTCGAAATATATCCTAGATATGATTAGGGTGAGTTTAGGGTTTTGGTTTTAAACTCGAGGGAGTCATCCTTTGTATCCATTTTGAATAGGAATAAAATCCCATGTATTTTTGAAGTTTTGGGGATTACACAAATAGAGGAGGAACATTTGAGGATATTTGATTATATCGATGACATGATCCCAAATAAACTATAAGACCACTTAAATTATTCTTGATGTGAGAAATAAGAGGAAGTGGAAGATCTAGTATTTTTTACAATCTCCTTCATCTGTTGATGGATGAGGAAAAAGGTGTGCTAGGTGGGAAATATATTGAAAGAAAAACTAGGGTCTTACTCTAGGAGTGATTCCCTATGAATTCAACCACTTCTAATAGGTGGAATAGTGGAAATGGTGGGGGCTAAATATGGTAAGGTATGGTTTTCATACAATAGTTGTCACGTCCTGGCCCAATAAACCATTATCCACCACCCCTAAGGCTATGATCCTTGTTTCCACATGAAAATATGATTAATAACATTTTTAGGATCCTACTAATCAGTTAGGTTAATAGTATACCTCATTTACCACATGAATGTATGATCGAGGGGGAACAAAGGTATAACCTAGGTCTAGATCATGCATGTTTGGAGGCTTTTGAGGAGTTCTTGGCTTGGATCCCCTCAAACGAGGGCCAAGATTGAGGAGTGAACCATCATTAGTAATATGAAAAGGGGGATTATATAGTGATTCTATAGGGTGATTCTTGGAAAAACTGGAGGGTGCCTCACCTAGGGGATACTCAAGTGAGTTGGATTCAATATCACCCAAGTGACACCTATGTGTTCTAGAAGGTACCTCGCCCAGGTGTTACTCGGAAAAATTTGGGCGTACCTCACAAAATTATTACTTTAATTAACTTAGATTTAGAACAACCTAGGAAACATAAAATTATTAAGACCATTCTCGAACCTCCAAGGGTTTCCTTGGGCACTCTTATAAGGGCCACCCATAAGTCCTGAGATTGGGAAGGGTCCTTGAGCATAATACATTTGGACTAGGGTGAAGTGGATCCTCACATAGATCTTTACTGTTTTAGCAATTGTAATAACTCTAATCAAAATAATATAATTAAATTACTCTTCTTGTGAGGATTATAAAGACACATGGAGGGTTTTGAGGACTTGAGGAAAGTACTATGGTGAGTAGAGCATCTTGGAGTTTCCTATGGCTTCGAATCAGGTCAAATGTGGAGCGCAAGGGTCCTATATATAGAAAATATTGGGACCCCGAGTGAAGGAGGAAGTTCTCATAGGTCACTCATGTAGGTAATTTTCTATGTGTGATATGCACAAGGGGTTTTCAACATATTTTTAACCTTGTGTGTTAGACCCATGAAAGTGTTAGTGTGCACATGTGGGGATTTTTGCGAGATCCCCTAGGGAGAACCTATAGGGAAAGTGTTTTTTCACCTTTAATGCCTTTTCCTCCTTATTTATAGGACATGTTTATTTTAATCTTTTAATAATCATCTAAAAAATTTATTTTCAAATCCCCCCTTAGTATTGGATCTAATCATAAAAATATGATATTATCATAAGTTATATAGAAACGATGACATGACGGATCCTTCGTTCATTATCCTCTAACTATTTATGCATGTTCTTTATTGGGTTTGGTGGAAATTACAACTTGTTCATTTCATAAGGTAGAAGTGATAATATCTACCACATAGGTAGTCTGGGTAGGTTGGTCATACTAGAATATCACATAGGTGGGCCATGCAGGTTGGTCGCATTGGGTAACCACAGAAGTACTCATTCATCAAAAAATAGTGTCAACTACCCAGTGGTTCCCCAACCCTTCACTCACACCATTTTGCCACCTATACTCTCTTTTCATGATATCTATTTACAACACATGTCTCCTACAAGGATTCTCTCTATCATCTTCCTCTGTCTTCTCACACGCCCTTCTTCCCTGATAACAACCAAGATCTACCGGAAGGGGTTTCAAATGGTTCATGTACAGCTCAGGATATTCCACTCATAGCCTTCTCTGAAGCCATCGATTTCTTCAAATGGATACAGGTATCTCACTTCAGCATTAAAAAACCTCCACTACCTACCTTTCATAGCTTCCTGTATTCGTGGGGGTTGGAGGACTCGGATCATGTCTCATCTCTCAATTGTAGATCCTTCTGTGTGCTTCTAGTTTTGGAGGCAGACTTTCTAGGTTCATTTGAGGGATCTCGGGTCTATGGGAAGGTAGTGGTTTGTTCTCTCCCTTTGGTCTATTTAGTTTCATCATGGGAGTGACTAATCTAATGCATCTGTTTGGTTTCACCTTCCAGGGATTACGCTTCCTTTTATGAATCAGTATTTCTTACAAGCCATTGGAAACACCTTGGGGAGGTTTCTCTGTGCAGATGATTAACCCATTTTTCTAGTTCAGTCCTCTATGTCATAGATCTATACAGATATGGATTTCTTGATACCTCTTCTAGAAAATATATCCCTGAGACTGCATGATTCTTTCATTTGGTCCTAGTTTCTTCTCTTTCCTTTGGCCCCCAGGTTCTTCTCCTTTTTTCATCTTCAATGACACTCCCTTTCTATTTGGAGGAAGATCACGCTATTCAAGAGGATCAACATTCTATGCCTCTTAGTCATCACCCATCCTCATTGTAGTATGAGTTGCCTACCCACCCCCCTTCTTTGACCACTCCCTGGGATCCTTCAGAGCTTCATCTTCCCCTTTTATCCCCCGGTCGTGTGCCTCCTTCTAAACCTGGACTTCTTGGATCCCCTCCTCAGTTTGGCCCTACCTCTCCCTCCTTGGACTTGGTCCCCTTCACAGATCCCACTTTTGAAAATATTTTGATTTCCTTTAATGAATTTTATAATAGGTGATGAAAAGAAAAGGATAAATTTCTATCAACATTCATTGTTTCCCCTAGGCTTCCAATAAATTCTAGCTAGATAGAGTTCATCCCCAGAGATCATGTCATGATTATTCCTCCTGTTGAGTATGCATTATGAGTGCTGGTTTCTTGCTCCTTTTCCACTCAAGCCCCGGTGCACCGGTCAAGGAGTCCCTCTCTAAAGTTGATGGTTTATTAAACAAGTTCAAGTATCTTAGAACTCCATGGTCCTTTTGTGGCTAGGGCCCCTCCTCAGAGAGCGGTGAAGTACCCTGGCAAGGATCCCCCTCCAGCACCTTCAATGAAGCTATTGGACTCCCCTATCAGTCTCAGTACCATGAATCCCTCTACTCCTCCTATAGTTAAATTCTTTCATCAACACGTATAGAACCATAAAAGGTTACATTAAAAGAAAAATGGTCCTCTTCCTTCTTATCATAACACTAGATCCATGTATCCTGGGTTCCAATCCCGGTTTTATCATTCTTAATGATACTTATAATCATCTAGAATGCTCGTGGCCTAGGTTCTAGGGAAAAAATAGATTTCCTAGCTATTGAATCTCATTCCTATAGATACTCTGTTGTATTAGTATTGAAAAAGAAGCAGTCCCCCTATAAAATTTATGATTTAATGAGGATAATCAAGATTAATTCATTCATGCATGCTGCCCCTACCAACTAGAATATTTGGATCTTATGGAACTCTTCTACCTAAGTGAACATGATTCAATCCTAAAACCAAATTATAACCACTGAAATTCTCTCTTTACCATTTCATATTCTTATCTCTTTTTTGAATGGTAGCTATGATGCTAAGAAAATAGAGTTATTCTGGAAATACCTCAAAGACTTTGACCTAGGGGATAATCCATGGATAGTCAGAGGTGATTTTAATATTATTGTTTATCCTAATGAAAATAAATGGTGTCACACTTTTCCTCACAATTACAATGAGGATTATTTTCAGTTCATGTCACGCAATGGTCTCATGGACAGAGGCTTCACCGAATATAAGTACACATGGTGAAACAATTAAAGAGGAGGCTGGTGCACATGGTGCCACCTTGACCTTTGTTTTCCCAATGTTTAGGCAGTCTCAGCATTTCCCAATGAAATTGTTTTTCATCTCACCTGTAGATTATCAAATCACTCCCCCATTCTGGTCTCCCTCTCCCCATGATAGGATTGGACACATCAATGTGTTTTCTCTCATAATTGGCCCAGCCTATGGGGTTTCCACTAGGCGTTTATGGACTCCCAGTGTAAGTATATAAAAGTATCTAGTTGTCTATCCTTCCATAACAAATTAACAAGACTAAAATCTTACCTCTATGTGTGGAAGATTAGACCCCCCCCCATCATAGTGATATTAATTCTCTTATAAATGAGATCGAATCCATGGAAATTTTCCTCGAATCTGATTGGCTTGATGACTAGTTTAAGGAAATCTCTAGGAATAAGATGAGCATGAAGGAAATGGTTTTAATAGAGGAACAGGTGGCTCATGAATAAGAACAAATTTAGTGGATTCATGAGTGAGATCACAATTCTTCTTATTTCCATGAATGAATCATGAAAAAATGCAGGTTGGTCAGGCCAAACATATGTCTCATGGATTGTAGCTTCATGGACGATCAAGACATTTTTGGGAGAATGGTTGAGGTGCACTTCAAAGATCTGTTATCAGGGCCAAATCCTCGCATGATGGATGGATATCCTAGCGGTCATGTGGTGTTTTTGGAGGTGGTTCCTACCACCCTCTACTACCAAGATAATGAACTTATAAAAAAAATTCTAAATGAGAAGGATATTCATGAGGCAATAGAGACCATTAATCAAGAGTGTTCCCCGTGACTTGATGAATTCTTTGGTGTTTTCTATAGGGCTTCTTGGGACTTTGTGAAGGGTGACGTGATCATGGTGGTGTAGTAATTATTCATGGAAGGGAGGTGACCCCACATTGCCTACACCACCACTCTGGTTTTGATTCCTAAGATCATATATCCCTTATCCATCCACCATTACAAACCTGTGAGTATGTGAAATTTCCCATAAAAAATTCTTTCAGTGGTCATAAATAGGAGACTTACAGTCTATCTTTTCCAACCTGATCTCAAATGAGGAACAAGGCTTCATTAAGGTAAGATCTATACAGGGGTGATCACCATGGACCAGGAAGATATTGGTGATCTTTACATGATTTTTCATGGTTCAAATAAGGCCGTAAAGCTTGACATGGACAAGGCCTATGACCTCATGGAGTGGAATTTTGATATCAAAGTTCTTGCTAGGATGGGATTAACTAATTGGTCTACTGAATTGATTTTTAGGGGAATCATATCTATGTGACTTACCATCCAGTTCACGGGAAATCATAATGGATTATTTATGATAGTTCACATCCTAAGACAAGGGGACCCCCTTTCACTGATCATCTTCATCATGGCCCATGACGTCATCAGCTAGCATTAAAACTAGAGGAGTAGCAGTGGTACCATTTCTCCTTATCGTTGTGGGTAGAGATAGAGTTGTATTTCGTACATAATGTTTCTTAATGAAACTCTAATATTTATCAATGAAAAAAAGTGGTCTATCAAAGTCATATAGAATAATGGAGTACTACTGTCGTGGGATTGGGCAGTGCATCAACTGTAATAAGAGAACCTTCTACATGACGAACCGATTCTTAGACTCCCTAAGTGACTACTTAAGAAACCATTTGAACATGAAGCACAGATCTTTCGCAATGAAATACCTAGTTTCCCCAGTTTCCCCTGGAAGACTAAGGGTTTGGAATTTTGATCACATTTTTTCTCACATCACCAGGTGTTCCACAAACTGGAAGAGAATGTTCTTTTCTTTTGGAGGTAGGATCATGCATGTAAATAGTTTCCTCACCTCAATCCTATTTCATGTGCTCTATACCATAAATTTCTTTAAGTACAGGCTTGAAACTATCAAAAGAATATTTTTCTCCTTTATTTGGGATGCCCAGTTGGATGGGAGGCATCATGTGGCATCATGGGAGATTATTTCCAAAATGACTGAAGAGGGAGGTATCAATATAAGAAGAATCTCGGGTACCTTTCATGTAATGCATGCTAAACATGCCTAGTAAATTATCAAGGCTTGTTATTAGTGTAGAAGGTTTATGGAAATGAATTATAAGAAGAGTGAGGGGAATCAGGCTATTCATGCGTCCTCTATTTGTCTCGTGGTTTATCCTTTGATCGTATCCCTCCAACCGTAATCTAAATAGATCATGGGGAGAGGGGAGATTTCTTTTTTGTGCCACAATTGGACCGGCTCAATTCTAGGGTTCCTATGTTGTCTTGTTACCAACATATCCTTCCACCAAGCTAGCATGTAGCCAACCTTTATTGCATCTATTCTGAATAGTATTCTACATGAATCCTTTGAACTTATTGATATCAATGATGATTGGGATAAATGTGTTTTCACTACATTGAGTTCAAGTTATTTTTCAATGTAGGATTTTTGTAGGTTCATTATGGTTACAGATCAAATTAATGTGTGGGGAGGAACTCTCTAGCATAAATAAATCCCAGAAAATATAAATTTTTGGTTTAGAGGCTCAAGAAACATGAAATATTTAATGATCACAACATCAAAACAATGGGAATTCACATAGCTTCGTGCTAATCCAATTTTAGAGAGAATAGGGAGGAGACCGTGGATCATCTACACTTTATGGGAGACTTGGCCAACACAGTTTGGTCAGCTTTCAGTGACTTAATATGATTTTCATCTATAGACCAGATGGAGACCCCCTTCATTGAGAGATGGTTTCATGGTGCAGGTAGCCAAGGGACTGAGTTAAAGGCATGTGCCTTGGTTCTTGTGGAAGGCTGCTGGTCTATTTGGATCACTCATAACAAATACATTTTGAGGGGGTTATCTGTTCTTAAAGGGTTGTTGTGTCTAGGGTCTGATGACAACTTTTGGATATTTTTTAGATATGAAAATATTGGAATGATGCCCCCAGTAAGAGTTTTATTTCATCCCATAATCAGTCACTAATCCCTACTATAAACTACAAGTGGTGGTAGTGGGTTCGATGGTTTCCGCATCCCTCGGGTCCCAAACTGAACACTGATGGTTCATGCACTGTGTGAATCGTGAGGTGGGTGGTGTGATAGATGACCTGAAGGGTATGTTTATGGATGATTTTTTTTCTCTATGGTATGGGTCATTATTTGTAGGTGGAAGCCTTGGTGATGATCTCTAGTCTGTGACTGTCTAGGAAGAGGAACATATCCCTTAGTGCAATGGAAAATTAATCCATCATAATCTAAAAATCCTTTTTAGGTAATACCTCCATCTTATGGTCCATATCATACATCATTATGAAATGAATCAATGTCATAGATACCAGAACCTCCATTAATCATATGTGGCATGTGGGTTACAAGGTCACTGAATATCTTGCTTCTTTTTCAATCCATGGGAAGAGTATAATTTGTTCTTTGGATATTATCTATATGTTTTCTGTGGGGGAGAATCTGTTCAAAGTGGATGCTCTAGGTCTCCATAATTTTATACCCCTATAGTTCCCTTCTCTTTTGGTTCTTTGGTTCTCTAATTGTTTTGGATATACATGTACATATTTTTCTATAAATAAATAAATAAATGATGATGATATAGCTGTGAGGTGACTTGGAAAAGTGACCCAGATGAGTTTACTTGGGTGATTGATCGACACGAGGTCACTTGGTAGAGTGACCATTTAAAGCTCACTTGTGTGAGTGGACCATACGAGATCCTTCCATTGACAAATTTTTTTCTTAGAATCATCCAAAATAAACCTTGGATATAATGAAAATATTGGTGTTTCCTTATAGATTTGAAATGGTATATTAAAAGTCACAAGTATCTGATGAAATAGATAGTGCATGCATCAAGAAAATGTGTGACATCATCGGGAAACATTATTATGAAGTGTGTGATGCCATTATTCCCTATCTATAGATTCATCTCATGAAGTACCAACAAGAATATCCTTAAATTGAACAACTTCTGTTTTATTACTATGGTATTTTGAAAGGTGTACTCATTCTTAAGATGGTACATTGTTTTATTCTATATTAGTTCTAGGAGTACTTGAATTTTACCCCTAAAAAATCTCATCCAGGGTAACATTTATCAATGATGAAATAGTACCCTTCAAATGTTTCATGAATTATATTAGCACAACTACAGATATAAGTCCTCACACTCCTAAATTAAAATTTCATTGTTAATCATTTTTTGTCTATGTTTCCAAGACAAATCAATAAAAATGTTGTAAGGAATACTAGTACTTACACACTATAGGACGTGTCAAACCAGATTGGTGTGGGTTTACCGGGTGTGAGAGACTTATGTTTAATTAAAAATTTAACTAAAAGTTGTCATCATCTATGATAATGTGTGGGTGGCCCAGAATTATGTGCATAAGAGACCATAAATCATTCATGATATTCTCATAAAATGGAGCATGCAAACAACTACTTTCTATCCAAAACATGGAGAATTAGACATCAATTTATGGGATATATATAAGATCTATGGAGCGCCCATCCTTGGTGATATTTATGAAGATTTCATCCCACTGAAAGAGAAGTGGGATAATGTTGAATGAATACCTGTTGTGGCTCGTGAGCTATTACAGGTAGCCCATGATATCAGGTAGGATGGCCCTCTCCCAAGATGAGATATAGATTTTGGGGAATGGATTAATGTTTTCCTAAATATATAAGGATAATTTCATATTTATTAGTTCCCAATGGGATGTCCCTCATTTGAGAAGTGTGGAATACACATTAAAAAATATCTTACACTATATTAGGTCCAATATAATCAGTGGGGGTATGCAGTCAAGTAAAAAATCCCTACCAACACTCACCTCATTAGGATTCTAGTAATGTGGTTGAGTATCTACAAGTTGTCAATCCATGAATCCAATGGTAGTGTTAGGCTGGGAATTCTCATCATGATAGATAGGATGGCTGAAGGAAATCAAATGGGGTTAATGATTATTGTACATGTATATGTATAAGTCCCCTTTTCATATTTTAGGTCCATTTCATGTGTTGTAGGGATGGATCACAACATACTTCGATTCTTATACTGGAATGAGTGAAGTTGGGGTTTCTGGAGGTCAGTTTCGACCATTTATCCAAGTTGTTTTAGAAACTCCACATTTTTTTCATGAAGTATGATGAAGCATTGATCAATGTGAAACTATTAGAGGAGTTTAATTTCTTCACATATGGGGATCCAAAAATTGGGACAATAACCAACAACAGTCTTGGTGATGATGATTTGAGGTTCTACATGATATCTTTTAGAGATAGCATACTGGAAGCTTAGATTGATAGAGACATAATTTGTAATGATTACACACCATATTGATTTTCACTCAAAATTAAGTACTTAAAACAATGAACCATATACCCCCATACATGTCGAATTAGAGAAGATCCAAATGGAGGCCCAATAGCTCTAGATCCTCATGGATTTGGAGGTTTATCAAATATTAACAAGTTACCTCCATCGGGTGTGTCTATTATATGTTTACTACAGGTTATGTTCATACATTGATTTCCCCATACCCTCAAGGGGTGTTAAAAATATGTTTCCCATGAGTTGAAGCTATGAAAACTACTATATAGGGATCATGTGGTGGAAAGAATCATCCCATGGATGATGATGATAAGGCTCTAAAATTATTTAAATAATCTCATAAGCGGGCATATATTAGGCTAGAGTTTAAGAGACTACAACTGTTGAGACCCGATGGTCTAGTCATCATCATTGTGATGAAACTCAAGATACAACTACCCAGCCTCATATTCTAATAGGGAGTACTGGAAAATAAATAAAATCAAGGGCTTTTGAGTCCTCCTCAAAACCATCCATGGAAGTTTTAGATTACATGTGATCCAAGGAAGATAAATTTTAGCAAGATATTAACCTTGACATCGAGCATTTATGGATATTTATCTAATCTAGCATCCATGTCCCATAACATAGAAATATTTGATCCCCATCAAGTTTCCACTTGCATACTGATCCTCATTAAGTGGAAAAAGTACCTTTGGGAACTTGATATTCTCATATATTCCACTAATGATTAGATTCCAATCATGAATCGAGTAAGAGATATGATAAGTATGGGTGCTACTAAGGGGGTGTATGATCAAGAAACTGATGAATGGAATGATTTAATCAACATTGATGAGGAATTACACTAGTCTCTTTCCCTTTAACATCCTCATTTATTTATTCATTTATTATCTTTTAGATAAGAAATATAAGACATTAATTTGTAGGGGGAGAATAAGAGGCACCTGGGGTGAAGTCTAAGTCACCAAAATATTGGTCGATGCGCACTCCCATTAGGGATGTGGGATCCCCCCTAGAATCAGGGGAGTTTTCCTTGCCTGAAAAACTCATGGAGTCGGTGATAGTAGGTGAACACTCTCTATTTCTTCCTCTGGTATAAGTATTTCTATCATCAAGGTCCATTATTTCATATTATGATGTAAATAGATGGGAGAGAATAAATACATTGGCAAAATTCATCACTATTCATGGTGAGTTTTCACAACAACATTTTTCTCTATTATTCTAGAATATGAAAATGATTCAACAAGTGGATTGAATAATCCTCTCCCCTCTACTCTCTCATAGATCCTAGAGCCGGCCCTATGAGAACTATGGATGATAGTCCTGATGAGGCATTGATTCATGTTGTCTAGTTTATCCCCATGATAGGAGGAGTGTGAAGGTGTGAGTCCACATATGTTCTTACTACTATAGATGTGGAGGATAATCCTAATAATTTCAAATGTACATCATAAGGTGTTATGTTTACTTCAGTGACTCTTTCTCTTTATGATACTTTAGATCCACCATATTAACTGGAGGTGACAACCACTATTGGTCTAATCACTACCTCGAAAGGGGTCAACTATGATCATAGGCCATATGATGAAGGTATTGATGTTGATCCTAATTTAGTAGGGCCCAAAAGTCTATTTCTACTAAGAATCCAGTGGATGAATGTGTTAGTAGATCCAATTTGGGTCTTATTCCTTTTTTCATGGATTACCTTACAAGTGAGGACGCTATAATTTATGAGTCATTATATAACAAATAAATGGAATTTTAATATACATTCAAGAACATTAATATTCCTACCTCTTTGGAGGAGTACTGGTAATTTGATAAGGAATTTGATGGACATGAGTTTTCCACTTTTTATATTTTTACACATGGATGACCTCTTTATGTTTGAATCATTAAATCAAAGACCTTGACTTGTTAACCTTTTTATATGGAAAACATTACAAATATAATACAATACCAAGGAGTCAAGGTCCCTCCAACACCCATTTTGTAAGGAAAAAAGATCAAGGAGCTTCTAATGTGGGGGATTCTCATGAGCCTTCCATGGAGGGTTCAGAGAAAATCAAGAAGATTCTCATCATCAGGATATCATAGTTCAAACCACTGAGTCCATGGATGTTTGGGTGGAATCAATCCATTCAGTTAATATATTAATGAGTGTGTGTCATCAACCAATTCATCACCTTTTTCCTTTAAAATTACTATCTTCTAATGTCTGTGACTAATTTCATTCATCTTTTTGTGCCATTAATTCTAAAAGTCAAACCTGAAGGGGGGCCTTCTCCCCAACTCAACTAATAGTGAAAGTCTATGGAGATATTAATCTATAAGGAACATCACAAGATTCATCTCTAAGTGAATTTAGTTTGGGGTACATCTCCCCTTTTAACAGTGGATCTAGGATGGGCTTAGAGGCCTAGAATTCCTTTTGTATTTCACATCATTTTGTTTAGAGAGACATCTGGAAGCTAGTTTTGGATACTCTTCCTGAAGACTTCCCCCATGAATTTACTGAATATAGAACAATTTCACCACTTTGGGTTATGTTATATTGGAATATTACACAATCCATCATCACTACTACAAAACTGGGTTTATCTAGCACTACGGCTTTAACAGCGCTAGCTAAAAACATTGTTAAAGCCCCCCTTTGTAACTGCTAAAAAATGTGTTGTTAAAGACCCAACTTTATTAGTGATTTTTTAAAAGTGCTAATAAAGTCCCACCCTATATTACTTCTTTTAAAAAAATTCAGATAAATGAGATCTTTTATCTACGCTTGTATAAACTTCCCTGATATAGGGTGGTTTTATCAATGCTTTTTTAAAAGCGTTGTTAAAGAAACCCATTTATTAGTGTGTTTATGTTAGCACTGATAAGGGTATACTTAAATATATATATATATATATTTCATTAAAAATAATATATTTATATATTTATAATGATATAAATTAAATATATATTTTTTAAAATGTTTTTTAGATAAAGTAAATAAGCATTTACACTTAATATATAACATATTTAGTGAAAATGGCTTATAAAAAAATAGAAAAAGAATAATTTTATTGAATAGTTTTTTTATTTCTACCAATTAATATTCATTTAATCTCAATTTGAACAAAAAATCAATAAATCAATAAATGATTTAAAATAAGTTGAAAACGTAACTTGAACTTCAAAGGGACATAACTTTTGATCTGAGTGTCCATTAGGGATCTACCACATATAAAATAGAATCCTCCAATGAGATCTATGACATTAGTTTCATAGGTAAACCTTTGTCACATTATTTAAGGAATAAAGGCCCATAAGTCCCCCAAAACTATGTTTTTATTCGGGTTACCATGATTTTTAAAAATTTGAGGGATTTTCAGCCTCATTTAAGGGGGGGTCTTTTACACTTTTTCACGGGGGAATAAATTTATTCCTAGGAATTACATTCATTATTATGTTATGTTTCTAAATTTTTTTGGTTTTCACAACGTAATTTTATTTATAATTAAATATATGCATGTTTTATTATATTTAGTTATAATAAATCCCTCATATAAATTCCTATATCAACATATTTATGTAAAAATGAATATTAAAATATATATAAATAAATATATATTCTAAAATGTATTTAAAACAATATCTAACCATTTTTTACATATTAAAAATATATTTATAATTATTATATATACATATGTGTGTGTATTGATAAACAGATATATATTTATATTATATTCTAGTATATGTAAATTAATTTGATATAAAATATATTTAAATAAATATAAATATGTATATCTCACACACACATATATTGTATAAATATATTTAAAAATAATTATATAAATATATAGAAATATATATGTATATGTATACATATAAATAAAAATTTCATTAAAGAGATAGAAAAACAACATGGTAGTGTGGTAAAGGCATTCCATCTTTGAAGGAGAGGTACAAGGTTCTAATCCAGTCAGGCGCGCATGAGGCTAGAAAATTGTAAAGCACTGATAAAAGGGGTGGTGTGGTGAAAATCATTGATTAAGGGGGTGGAGTGCTATTAAAGTGGTCCTGGAAACATTTATAAAGGGTTTGGACTCATAGATGTCTGAAAAAATATAATTTTATCTCTTTTAATAGTGCCTTTTAGTGATAAAAAATCTTTGGGCTTTTAACCAAAATACGATTATTAGTACTTTTTTAGCACTGATAAATGCCTATTATATGTTGTTAAAAGCCTTTTTTATATTAGTGCATGTTTTCAAGGAGGATATTCTGCACTAGGTGCAAGATAAAAGGTTCTGACATGCCAAGGTGAAATTTATTTTCCAACATGAAAACCATATATCCACCATATCCCAGGTAGAGCTTAACCATTCCAAGGAATTAGAGGAGAATTAGTGCCAAATTGAGGAAAAATATCTTCCGATCATACGTCTTCAGGATGAGTCGGATGTTATCAAGGGAGGTATTTTCCAACACAACAAATCCATAAATATGGTATAGGTATATGGAAAAGATTCTATTACTGTAGAAAAGGAAAAACCTCATCTCTCTGAGGATGTCATTGCCATACAATAGACAAGGAATTAAAAAATAGAAAATAAGGCTCAAGTGATGCTTCAAAAGATAAAAAATTATGTTAATGGTAGGATGTAATATTAGATATATAGAATCCATCTTATGGATACGCCTCTAATATTTTTCATTAATGAAATTAATTTTATTCTCAATCATTTATTTCTTCATTAATTATTCCCTTCAATTATAACATAACATTGAAGTTGGCCCATTTGACCTAATTCCCCTATGTTAATGTGTTATTAATATGATGATAGTATCATTAAGATGATATAATTTTATTCAAGGTCTTGGGACCCTGAGATACTAGTCTAACTATTGCTGGAGAGACATGATAAACCCTACAAACATTATATCTTTTGTTTCATCACACTAATTTTTACCTAATCATAATATAAAGACAACTTAGAAAGTATTTCTCTTTAATTATCAGTTTAAGGTCATGCGAGAGGGACCAATGAAACTGATGTTTTAGGTCTAATAACATTGACTATAAGTTTTGGGGATAAAATCCAATATAGGATTTATAGGACAAGAATTTTCCAATAATTTTCATATATAAGTCGGGAAATTTTTGAGTCATGATCTTGGAATCTTCTATTATGAAGAGATGAAACAAGAAAAGTATGCAAGGAATGATCACCGACCATGTTCAGAAAGAAACTTCCATTGGGATTTTTTTAGGTCATATAGTGATAAGAGGATTTTATCACGCGGATGAGAATTAATTTTATTTATAGGCCATATTTGGAGGCATATTATGCCAGAATGGCCCAAAGGCCTTCATTTTTATTCATTTTTTATAACCCCCCTTTCAAGGGATGAGGGGGAACCCTTACAAGGCTCGTAGTCTTAGAGATTAAATGGCCTGTAGGCTTAGGAGATTACATGACCCAAAGGTCTTAGGGAATTCAACCAGACTATACCTCCCCAGAATGTACATCATTATAGTATCTCTCTACCTTCATATGTTCATCTGGCTAGGCTTCCCGTGCAAGAATAGGCTGGTCCCAATGGCATATCCATACCCTATCATTCTGAAAAATCCATTTGGCTCTGCTCTGGTGAATGCACCTTCTCTGAATCCTCTTCTGAGGCTGCTCCTTTTTTGTAGAGTCTGTCTGGGGCAATTGCATGTGGCCCAAAGGCCATGAGGTGGCCTGAAGGCCTTAAAGGTGGCCCGAAAGCCACACTGACCTGAAGGCCTGGGTGGCCCAAAATCCTTAAGGACTCCAGGCCCAAACTGGTTTCCCAAGGTGAATAGTTCCAGCTGCTACAGCACCGAACAATGCCTACTACAGTACCCTCACATTGTACAGCTCAGCTACAGTACCCACACATTGTACAGTTCTGCTACAGTGCCTCACAGTGAAAATCCATGTTTGGGTGTATTATCCATAGTCAAAACAATGGGTTACTTTGGATTTGGATGCTCTTATTATCGATGGTCATGGGGGTTTTTGACAGTCCATGTTTCCTAAGATCATGAAGTGTTGTTTGTGAAAGAAATGTATTTGAGGATGATGGAAATAGTTAAATTGGAATTTTCCATGTATGAGTAAAGGGAATTTAATTTCTAATCATGAGTTTGTGAATGAAGGGACTTAAACTAGAATAATCACATGAATAATGAATATGTATAGGGAATAATTGATAACATTTTTTCTATGTTGTCTAGGCCTAGAAATAATGATCTAGGTGCCACTATGTATCTCATTTGAATGAGAATCAATCAATATGTATCTTTATAATTGAGACTCCATATGTATATCTAACACATATATAAGGAATGACTACAATGAGGGATCCACTCTGAACAGTTTAAAGTCGTGCTAGGTGGACCAATCCTATGTTGGAGACACCTTTCCATCAACGAAATAGTTTTTGGGACACTAGAAAAATATATCCCAGTAGAGTCTGAACATGAGGGATGTGATGGATTTCATAAATCGAGACCTTGGGGTTCTTAGATCTGATGGAGTGGTATGGGACATACACGTAAGGGATGAATATCGACCATGTTCATAAAGTGGTTTCCATTATGATGTCATCAAATATTGAATATGTCAGATGAATTTCCCTTAGGGAATTAAATTCCTTTGACTAACATGACATATTTTTAGGCACATTATGCAAATCCATGTTTGATACATATTATGAAAATATGAAACAAATGTTTCCATTGGATTTGGATACACTCATTACTGATATTTATATAAATGTTATGGGGATTTGAGTTTTAAAATACATGAAGTGTGATTTTTGAAAGGAATGTGTCTTGGATATTATGGGGGAATTTAGACCAATTCTATATGTAACTGAGTGGATAATGTTTTACATTGATCTGGATCATATATAGGATATGATGATTGGTGTTTTGTTTGCGGCTGGGCCATGGATGAAGAATTCATGTGTTAATAAATATATCATTATGATGATTTTCAAACCACATATAGTTTTAAAATATAGATGTGGTGGGAAACTGATATAATGAATGATTATCCTCTTAGGTGAGGGCCATAATAAACATTGATTTATGTTATATGTTAAGGATGTGAACTATTCAGTTAAACATCATATGTAATGGATGTTTTTTATTCCTTTTAAAGGCCTTGCTTCTCAGACCAACCATTTTAGTTGATCTAGCCAATCATGATCTATCATTCTCTAGGTGTTAAGGGGGAAAGTTGTAAACCATGGCCTTGGGGTTTCATAGATGAGAAGATAATATGGTACAAGTGTGCAAGGAATGACTGTGGAAAAAATTCAAAAAGAATAATCATCTATGATGTTGTAAGGGCTCATATAGATAAATGAACATTTCTCTAGAGGATGAAGATACCACTGTTTGACATGCCACATTTAGAGGAATATTATTCAATTACATGTTTTAAGTGTATTATGCATAGATAAATAATAGGTTCCCTTTTGAGTTGGGTTATTCTATCATTGATAGCCAAGGAATGCTTATGGAGTTCCAAATTTCCCAAGTCACTGAGTATGTTCTTTGAAATGAATATTCCTTAGTATGAAGGGCGTGTTTAGGTTGGAATTGACTCATAACGGGAAGTGTGTTCCTGGAAAATCTCTTACTTTTATATAATTAAGTAAATATTTGCAGATGGACTTGGGATTTTTGATCTAGGTGTCACTATGTATCCTGTGGTAAAAGGAATAAATCCACATGCATTGATTTAATAGAAAACTCCCTTCCCAGGTATGACCCATACATTGGGAGGGGATATTTTTATATTGTATATGGGCCTTGTATTTGAGATCTAGGCGTAACTACATATCCTTTAGAAATATAAATCAAAACATATATAATTCTTGAGAAATTCAATTTTATAGGTCTGGTCTTTATATAGAGAGGGGTATATTTTTGTTTGAATATGGCCTCATGAACAAGATGAGAAAGCACACTAGACTCTCCCATAAAGATCTCACTCATATATAAGAGAGTAGGGGCATTTTTTTAGCTGGACCTAGGTCAAAGAATCCTAGAATCACTATCTATATCATTGAGATATAAATCAATCTAGACATAGTTCTAGAGAAAAGTTATTATTAGAGAGAAACACTTGAAATTTTCATCCTTTTAGGAAAGAATCTCAAAAAATATCATTTTACATTATATGATAGGGATATGAATCATGAAATTTAACATCTTATGGTGAGGAATTACCCTAATGTTTAACAAAATGGAATAATTACATTTTCTCACTTAACTTGAAGAAAGAGTATGTTGTCTTGCATCATATAAATTCATTTTAAGTATGATGAATGAAATTCACATTTAATGTTCTTAGATAGTGAAGAAACCTAACCAGGTGAAGAGGCCCTTACCAATGTTACTAAGACCAAGTGATCTATTCTTGGTGGGAAAAACAAGAAATTTTGAGGGTTTCTGTTATTGTATTTGGGTGATTCAAAGAAAGATGGTGAAGTGAGAGAATATCACCATCATGTATGAAGTGGATTGGTCAAATGGTAATGAGGAATCTGATTTGAATGAATGGAATGGTTTTAAATAATAAAAAATAAAATTATCATTGAGTTCATAATTTTTGGTCGGGAATGAGACATAAGGGAACAGAATCACTACATATCCAATGGTATTAGAAATTATTCCATACACAGTTACAAAAAAAGATTCCCTACACTGATCTGACTCAAATACATGGACTGGAAAAACACATTTTTTTTTGTTTTGTGGATGAGCCTAAGATTAGGGATCTAGGTCTTACTATGTATCTCATTAAAAGGGTAATCAAGACACACGTAGTTCTCATCATTCCATTTAGTTTAAAATTATGTTTCATGGTAAATTGTGTAATTGAAGAAGAGGAAAAATAGCAAGTTGATATTATGCATAAAAATATGCATAAGTATTTGAGAAATATTCTCATGAGATGATTTTATAAGGTGTTTGAGAAATAATCTAATGAGAATATTTTCCCAAGAATTTGGGAAATTAACTCATAAGAAGCATCCCATGATTGTCGCATGAGGCTTCCTAGGTTTGTCGCCTAGGGAATCCTATTCTCGGTGCGTATGATATGAATACATTTTAATTTCATGTGTTGAATAAGTTTTCATATATTTTATCATCTGGTGACTACGATGGTATTGGCACTTCTTTTTTTTACATGGGATGAAATGATTATGAAGGGAACCTCAAGGATGTTAGAGAGATGAAGAGCCCCAAGAAAGGTCAAAGAAACATGCCTAAGCTAGCCTACATACACCACCCTTGTGCACCAGAAGGCTCACATAGCCCCCTATGCAGTACTAAAAGAACAACCACCCTAGCATAGGGTACCTTCACTAGGAACCTACTCCGGATACCTTTATAGAATAACTCCTTCGAGTAGGGTCCCATGTTTTCCTAGAAATAAGACCATGGGGATCCTCATTTTTATAATTACAAAAAGGGCAGAAACCCCCAATATCTAGTCACGTATCCCCTTCACCCAGAACCTCAATAATCCCTTAGGTATCCCTCTAATACTTTAGAAAAGAGTTAATTAAGGGGTGGGGGGCGATCGAAGTCCTTATAGGGTCGGAAACACAAGACACCTTCATGAGGACACCTTCCCCCATCATTGAAAATCACTAATGTGAAGGTACCTTTTCTAACTCAAGACCTATGTGAGAGTCTTCTAGGGAAACTTGAGGAGACCCTTGGTGCATAGAGTAAGGCATCACCCAAGTGGTGTTTCCTAGTTGAACAATCACCCAAGGCACCTCCAGTTCACAAGGGCCTACCCCACCCCCATGTGAATCACTTCAAGATCCTACCTGGTCCTGAGAGAAGAACCTCATAATAAACAACTCTTGACACATTTAGACATAATATAGGCCCTCTTTCAAGCCACTAATGGTATTTCTCCCCTTCCTTTAGACCCCTCATTCAAGGTGGGGCCAAATTATAGCCTTGATTGAAGCTGTCGAACTTGAAAGACAATGGAAAGAGACACACCATCATTTCTCCCACTTGGATATGAATTTAAATGGTCATGGGTGTACCATAAGTTTCCAACCTAGTGGGTAGGGTCCTCTGGGTTCATGAAGATATGCATACCATTGGTCACGAGGACCCCAATCCTAGGGGAAATGTTATGGATTTCCAAGTATTGGATATGATGGATAGGACCATATCCTTTCCTCATCATATCTAAGACCAAGGAACTCATGTTTCTTGTAGGTAGGGGGAATATCCAACTTGCATTTCCCTTTTAGGATTAGTGTATTATCTTCCTCTCTTATCCGGAACTATGGTTAGAGTATCCCTCCTTGATTAATCCCCTTATCCCTCCTATAGGACCTCCCTCACGTCATTCATTCCTCCTTCTCCATACCCATGGTTTGTATCCATATGGGTATTCAAACATGAATATCTAGGGTACAATTATGGGAGGATATTTGAACATTAGATCCCACTCACTTTACCTCTACCTTTGGGTTAATTCCTCATCAACCATCGAACAAAGAATATTGTGTGGTTTCCTGTATATACTTATCTATATTTCTCACACTGAGCATGACTCACGTGGGGTCATAGGTTGGTGGTGATTATGAAATCTACATGATCCCAAAACCTTGGTCATAATTTCATGTGTAATCCCCAATCAAATTTCAAGATTTCTACTTGGTATAATCCCTAACCATGTCAACATACAAACCAAAGGGACTTCTATTCGGTATAATCCCCAACAGAATCATCTCAATGAGATATATTCTTCTATGAGAAATACATTTAGAGGACCTACATAGACATGAGTCCTCACAACCACACTACATGGGCCTAGATTCCCATCTAAATGGGATACGTTGGAAGCCTCCATGAGGACCAAACCCAACACACCAAATCAACTCTAATTATCTATGGAAAACATTCCCAGTAGGGTCTTATCCGACCTAGAAGCCCATATATCTTCTTGGTTCCCAAATCTACATAAGAAAAACTCTTACAACAAACATTAACTAGGAAACTTTCACCTATATATCATTAATGCATGAAACTAAACTGGATGGTTTGGTCCGCAACACATGTCCTTAAAAGCACTATGTTTCCTATTAAGTGGCACCAAACTATGTGTGTTCTGATTCCTTTCATGAGGATACATAGTAAAACCATCTTATGAGTTCAATCCCGACATCACAAAAACTCGTATCTCTCTGGATGATGATACACTCTAGATCACCACACTATGTTGATTGAAACTAGAATAGTAATTGTATATGATAAAGTAATCTCTAATAAATCCTAAAAGTGTACCATTGATGGAGAACCTCAAATTCATATAGATATCTTCATTGCTCAAGAACCTCATATACATATAGATGATTCTAATTTCCATGCATGATAATAATTAACTATTAATTCAATTTTGACCCAAATCATACTTGAGAGTTAATGAAGGATTTGAGAACAAGAATTAAATATTTATAAGAGTCTCGGAGTATGAAACAATGCCCCTCAAAGGGGTATGGTGGGCCCAAAATTCCATCCTCTGAACCAAAGCTATTTATTAATTATCATTGGAAAATTTCCACAATGAGCATCTCTCTTTGTTAAGATGGTCCATGATTCATCACAAATATAAGAACCATTGGGTGTTTTTGATTCCATGAATAAACCCTATTGGAAACAACACTAAAGTTACATGTGTGTATGTGTATGATATGAAGGTTATTCCACCAACACCAAAAAATCATTCCCACCCGACATGATAGTTGGGGAGGAAACAAAAATGGTGAACCCAAAATTAATCCTTAACCAAGTGATGGTGTCACACACATGTCTATCCCCTTTATCTCTGAAAATGAAAGAGGGAAAAACAAGATAGTCAATAGTCCATGTTTTCATTTAATGAGATGTTGCTTTGACCGGGTTTTATTGTTAGTGTTTGTCACCTACATTATTGGAACTTTCGGTAATATCTCCCTTCGATCCAAATGGCATCATAAAAGTTATCATAGGTATAGGCATTGGCCACCATTCAAGTAGGATCATCATCTATGTAGTGGAAACCATCACCAACCTAGAATATTCAACACTAGATCTCAAATGCACTAGTCCATGAGTACCTCCATAAGGGTACCATCCCAACCTTGAAGGCTACTCGATAGGACCTCTAGCTTGCAAAGCCCTACCAGTCATCCACTTATCAAAAACTGATGGTCCAAAAGAAGATGACACCAATAATCATGTTTAACCATTTCAAGAGATTATCCCCAAAACAAAACAATCATCTCCTACCTTATCTTAGAGATATGTATTAGGATGCCACATATGGACTCACCCAAAAGATACATGGGTCCCTTTAAAGGGGTCCTTCTAGTATTTTCTAATGTCAATGCTATGTAGTAGTGAACCCTCAACATGATGGGGGAGCTATCCTTAGGAGTTCATCCCAGGTTATCCAGACCTAGGAATATAATACATCCCACCAAGGGTAGAGAATGGTCATAGGGAGAAGGGATACAGCTCTCTTCTCTCCAGATAAGCACACCAACAAAATTTGGTGGAATTTTTTTGGAAGGAAGAGATGCCTTCCCACACTAATCCTACTAGCCAGAAGACTCATATTGTATTATTTAGATAATCCCTCTAAAAAAATATGGTGTAAAGTATAAAGAATGATCAAACACTATCCCACACCAACCAAGCCTTCCATCAGCCTCGTATGTCAGTTTCCAAGGAAGATTGTCATTCAAATTCGATGTCAATCCATGAGTAGGCACAAAAACCTTCCCACATCAATCAACAATGCCACTCATTTTTGGAAAAAAAACTGTGAGAAAATTCACACACCCACCCCCATTTATAATGCCTTCCAACAGCCTCAATTAGCAGCATCGGAAGAAGTTAGCCAACAAGACTTGACAACAAACAAGAGTCACACCTAAAACTATTCTCTCACACTTGAGTACTATCAGTATCAAATTGTAGGAAATATATTATAATAGCAAGAAAATATCCATTTTATAGCCACGAAATGGGAATATATCCTCATTCTAACAACTAAATTTAGCATGAAAATCTTAAAAATGGTGAGGAGGTAAGGTAAAATACCTTCCCAAATCCTACATACCTTACAGGATATCATAATAAAACAATAGTGGAACAGGGGCATATATGCAACTCTGTTCCTATAGATGGGGTGACTCATCAACATGTCACTACGGAGCAGACACACACCTATACTCCTATCCAGGGGGGTCATGGAAAAAACTCCTCCTATTATAATGACAACTTGATCAGGTCCATTACCTTATTCCAAATTGAGGTAATTTGCCGCTTCCAATTTCCACTCTAGTTCAAGAAAACCCCCTTCCAAATTTTTTGAAACTTATCAAAAAATTCAGACAGTGACACAAGAGATAGCCAAGAAAGAATCCATGCCTAAAAAACACTTACCCAGAAAGTGGACCCAGTCTCTCATAATAATTCATTAAACAAGATGCTTTATCAATGATGGCTTGAAAATTAAGACCCAATATATGATCTCTCTCTACATAGTGTTGGAGTTCTTGAAGACCTCATACATTTATATATGGTATCTCTGGATCATATTCTCCCATTACCAAATTATAGTAAGAGAAAAAATATTTCTGAAGGTCCACCCCAAAAACTTCGCCATGAATGATTTTTTCATTTCCATAATCTGATCGATCTTGAGAGCCCATATCTTATTGAGAGTCACCGAATACCTCTAAGTGGCTAAAGATCAAGAAGGTATAATAAATTTCACTTTCTATCATCCAGTGTGTTGGTCCTCCCTAGGGTAGATGTTACATGTATTCTCCTCATAGTTGGACATCAATAAATAATGGTATTACTCCCCATAATGGAATTCACTGTGAATGTTATCTCTATAGTAGTGCTTCACTTCGTCATAAGGGTCCTCCCTTTGGATATTTAATGATACAAAATTTCCCATACCATGAGGAACTTGTGAAAACAAGGATAGTCATGTCTGATGCCTTTTCATCGACAAGTAAAATCCACTCTCATCTAGAAGACAGCCCAAGGTGATGGTCATTTTCCAAGCCACCCTTGGCTAATCTACCTTCCAATATGAAAAATGGATACCCTACCAATCTTTTGGTTAATAATAAAGCAACAGGGAAGCATACTCTTTGGTCATAATAGGTCAAGAAACCTATAAAAAGATTTAAATAATGCATGCTGAACAAGAGTACGTAGTTGGATAAAGACGGCATACCTATCATCTTTTTGACTTTAACTACTTCTTGATACAACATTCCAAAACATCCACTCAATGTGCGGTAATAAAAAGTCATATAATTGGACCCTACAGTTGCAGATCAAGAATTTCCTCTATTGGGTGCACAACCAGAATAGGTCTAAGTGAATCCTTACAGGCCTTCCCCTTCATGTTACCCATGGTAGATACCAGGATGGCCACCGTAGTTGTCCCTACCTGTAATGCCCCAAACCTAGTTACCTAGATTCAGTTCATTATTACATATCATTGGGATGATCACAATAGATCAAGTCTCAAAAGGCTAATTAGTTTATTAGCCTTGTAAGTACTAGATACATACATAAGTTTTACATTAAATCATGAAATAGAGAAAAACAACATTGTGTCCCCTTTTAACACACTCATATCCCATAGCCTATTCCTATAGGTTAATCATGATATACTTCTTCACATCCTAGGGAAAATAAAACATAGAAATCGGTGAACTCAGATACTCGGTAAGGATAACAATGTATAAAAACATTCATAAATAAGCGTAAACATTTAAGGCAGTGTATAAGACTAAAACACAAGCCTTGTAAACTTAAATTTTAGCATAATATTGCAAATATAAATCAATAAATTCCATTTAATTATTCACATGGATATTCTACTAGTTGAATAATCACATTTAATATCAATAGCTAATTTCATAATGATGTAATTCATAATTCTGGACATCATAACCACATAGTCAAGGCCTCATGCCAAGACTACAATTATGATTTTGTCAAGGCCTTGTTCCAGGACACTATTTTTTTTAATGAGACATTCCGATGCATTAAGAAGCTATAAAAGGATCCACATGTCAATTACTAAGTCCAATGCATTCCTCATACGAAACGTTTTAAACATAATCTAAAAATTTGTATTAGAACTAGCATATGAAATGTTAATATTTTAACCACAACCCATGAATTGTATAAAAATATCACATCCACAGTCAAACCTAACTCATTCAATAAAATATGGAAGATTTTATTATAATAAAACAACATCAATCAAGAATAATGAAGGATATTGACATTGATGAAAATAATTTCTAAAACTATTTGATAGAAATATCCCTTTTTATTTAAAACAATAAAAAGTCTCACTATTTATCCAGAAGCCATTTAAAAAAATATTTTTGAATCAAAGTGTCCCATACCACCTTGAAACATTTTAAAAGGAATTTTAAATATAAAACATTAATTTCCATATAAATAAATCCTTAAAACCATTTTTAAAATATGGACATTAAGGATAAGGATTTAGAAGAATAAATCTTTAAAACATTTAAAATGATATTTTAGTTATAGTTACTAACCAAATGAGTGACGCTTCAATAAAAATAATTGAGATAATAAAAACCTTATAATTTCATGAGAATAATGGGATTTATGATACACTATGTCAAAGTATAGTATATACACCATATAAAAGTGAATTGGTGCATAAAAACAAAGAAGTCTTAATGGAATGTAAATTCAGATGATATCCCTTATAAACATCGTATCCTTAGGTTAAGGATAAATAAATGACATAATTATGTGTGAAAAATATAAATACACTCAATATGATTGGATATTCAGTGTAAATTAATCATAGTATATTCACATATATTCTTGTAAAAACAACACCAGTGACTTGGATGTTTAACTCAATGAAAGGAAATTGAGTTAAGATTACTCTTATCAAGTTCATATCGATGACTTGAGAATTTATCAATGGAGTTATTATGTGTTTGAAAAGTATATTCACACAAATGGGAGTGTAAATTTCTACATAAATAAATAAATAGTTATTTCACACATAATCTTGGAGTAAAATAATCAATGAAGTTTGCTTAAAACCCAATGAATGGAAATTGAAATTAGAAATTCCATTACCGATTTTCTAACTTACGAAAAATAATCACCATTAAAGAAGGGTCATACAATGAAGTTGTAAATACCAATAAATTAATTTATATAACAAAAATATTACAATCATGGACAGTACATACACCACACAAAAGGAAATAGTGGAAAATATAGCATGAATCTCACGGGAATAAAAAGTGATATGAAAACCCCTTAATTGTAATTTTACTTAGTTGATGGTATGTTAACCTCCTGTATATTGGTGAAATAATTTTTATTAAATTATAAAATAACCATATACATAACTATGATATCATAGATTATCTTTTAATATTTCTCTTTTAATAATATTTCAGTAGTATCATTATTTCAGGTGTTAACTGATTCATTTTTTATTATATGTCTTGATACATAAGTCATGTTTGTTATGGATATGATGTATTTGATTTATATCCTGAATGATATTATATTCTCAAACATTATTTTTTAATCCTAAAATTTTATTTATTCTTGAATTGTTATCATGGGGAATGAATCTCAATGTGTTTGTGGAGACAGTAATCCGTACGTATGCACGAGCGACAATACCATTATATAGATGGTGAAATCGTATGTAACTGGATGGTAAATCATATATAAAGAATCATTAACATGTTATATTTATTATTTACAATAATTATAGACATTATTATACCCATCAAAATAATTAATTGTTGAATAACAAACTACACCACAATGTGGAGACGGTAAGTCGTACGTACGCACGCATGGTGACATTTTCATTCATAGGATAGATAGAATAATGAATATGGTTGTAAAATATTTAAAATAACATCACAGTATGTAGAAGGTATTTAATTTATTATTTTGTTATGGAAAACACAAATAAATAGGGAGTGGAAGAAGAAAAGAACATTGAACGAGGTGATGAAATAATTACCTCTTCTTCAGGTGCTTCCTTTTGATTTGATCAAAAGGGATCCTTAGGTTGGATCTCTGATAATAAATGTGATAATCTAAAAAAATTGGAACAAAAGGATCATATTTTATTACTAATGTTTATTTTGGTTGAAATACACTTATCCAATAGAATTTTGGAATGTGTTAGGGTAATTACAATTTCATTTTTTACCTTTAATTACCCTATTTTCCTTTAAGTGTGGTAAATAAAATTAAAAAGTTAATATTCACCAAAAAAAAATTCACCTTATTGAACCACATTTTACTTAATGATGTAAACCTTGTTTCTATGATTTTTTAATTTCAATTCATAGAAGCATAAAAATTATGTTTTATGCAATTTTGCTAACGTTCCTAGAAGGTGGGTAAAAGACGTTAAAAAATTCAATAAAATTTTATACATCTAATTTTATTATAACATGACTCCAATGAATTAAATTTAACTTATATAGGTATTATGAATCTATTTCTACAAAAAATAAATTTAAATAAAATAAATAATTATATAAATAAAAATTCTATTTTAAAATAACGCAATGTTTTCACTATTTATCAAAAATTGAATGTTTTCAAAAAAACCAAAAATTCACCATAAGATAATTTTGATATTTTGAATCCAAAAATGATATCTATTTTACCAAATTTAAAACATTTAAGTTTTATTAATTAATTTAAAATTAATTTCTGTTTTCAAAACCAAAAAGCGGGTTTTTGAGAAGTAAAAACTGACAAAAGATTGATATGTGTTTATGTCCGGTTTAAAAGTGAAATTACTTCCAATGAACAAAATTGGATTAAATAATAAAAATATAATATAATTATACTTCAAAATCATTCAAATTTATAATTTAACACTATAAAATATTTTTATTAAAAAAGTTGTTTTCAATTAAATTTCAGTATCTTTCATTATTCATCTAAATATGAATGTTACCAGAAAAACACCAAATATTTATTCAAACTAAATTTTTATCTCCATATTCTAAAGAATAATTTAATTTCATAAAATTTTATATATATAAGTGTCAAGTATTGGATTTATAAAGGGTTATCCATTAAAAGGTCGAAAAAAAGAATTTTTTGAAAAATACTTCTTTTATCTGAAAAATTGAATTTGTCCTTATATCATGTCTAAGAAATGAAAAATATGAATGTTAAAATTATATGGAATATATTTATATATATATAATTTAAAATGTGGTTATTATCTATTCATAATCACTTTCTAAATGGCTAGTTTGATAGGTCATGGTGCGTTTGAACTCGGTGTTGCATACACTGTATGATTTGTATTATTCAAAGAGAAGCACATCGTGGACTATAAGGGTGTTACATTCTTACCTCCTTCAATAAACTGCGTCCTCACAATTTAAAATTATTCTTTCAAAATAAAAGGTTAAAAAATAGAAAATACCTTTCTAGAAAACCCACATCGAAACTAGGTTTAATAAAATTTAGTCTTAATAAGAGGGAAAGGGAAATGAAAAAGTAACCACCAAATTAGGATTTTGAATAGGTGAGCATTGGTGGAAATTATAATTGGAGGAAAAACATAAATATTTATAGGGATTTATTGAGGTCATCAATCACAAACAAGTGAATGGAAAATTGAGGGCCTCAAATCCATGAATCTATGATAAATAACTTAAGTTATTAGGATAATAAATTTTTGGGTTTAAGATCATTTTCCTAAGTTTTAAGAATTAATTTCTTCAGAGAATAAAAAATATACTTCATAAGTAGATTTCCATCATTTAACTAATTTCTACCACAAACTCATCTTTCACTCCAAATGATGAATATTAATGATGTCTTGGTAACACCTGAAGTGATAGAATCGACTTATAGAGAATCACATAATCCAAAAAGGATGAACTATATATTTCCCTTCTCTTTGAAGATTAACCAAAACAAAAATGGTTAGTACAAGATCAGATGGTCCCCAAAAAGGATAACACTTTACAGATAGAAATACTAATCTTAATTTATAAAATTAAACCAACAATACCTAAAGTTCAATAAATACCATTCAATAAACTATTGTCCTAAAAATCCTTAAATATAATCCAAACTATGATTGAAACCCAAAACTCAGAAGAATTTGATTACATAGTCTTCCATGTTAAATTGTATCTCCAAATAACATCGACTACTCTTAAAGTCACATACTTAAAAGTAATTAACCTAATCACATATTCTCAATGATATGTTAATCATGTCTTTAAATAACCCAAATCACTATAAATCCACAATAAAAACATAGATAAAAATACATCATTACTCCTCAAATGAAATCCCATATTATTCTATAAAGATATAGTCACACTTACTAGGGATTTCATGTAGTCCAGTGGTAGGTGATAAATCCCAGTTGCACTTTGTTTGTGGGTTCAATTCCCACATCTTTTTCCAACGTGACAGGTTGTCACACAGTCTTCATGTTGTCCTTTTTCAAAAACTATATTTTATAACATTCCCAAAATGAGATAAATTCCTCAAAATAACCATAACATAATTTAACCACAAATGTTATCTCAAACCTCACATTTTCATTCCAAAAATTCAAACATGTAATTGCCTCAAATTCAAGGATCATATAAACCCAAATGGTTATTTATAACTATATCCAAAAAATAAAAGATAATTCTTCCTCTAATAGAATTTTCACATAAAAAACTGCAGGGTTATACATACAAGAGAAAATTCATCAAAAGTAATCCCATTAACAAAGAGCACTAATACTTTTAAAAATTTCTTCATACATTTATTTCAACATAGGTTCTTCCTTGACCAAGAGGTTATTTTATAGGATAATAAATTGACTCATGTAATACCCATGTCCCCTACATTTATGACAAATCACTATAAATGGATTATTGGGATGATTTTTATTTTCTTCCATATAACTCTTCATTTTTCCTCGGAAATTATTTACTTTATATAATTCTTTCCCTCACATAAAGTATTTCTTTGTTCCATTAAGTCACTTTCATAGGTGTCTCCTTCCACATTTCCTACATGATGGAAATTGAGCTTTCTTTTCTTCTTGGTATCCACTGCTGGAGATATTATCATTCACCAACCTTTCTCTTCTTTGTTGAGTCCGGGAGTTGGTTAATATATATGTTGTTGATCAAATTTTTGGAAAAATGATTTGGCACGAACATGATATCTTTTACGCCTATCAAAATTCTATTTCGTTTCTCATTTCCACCACTATGACCACCTTGTACATCATGTTTAATGTTATTATGACTTCCTTGGAATCCATCCATTGATTAAAACCAGAAAGCATTGTGTGAGTAACAATAGTCATAAAATCATTTAGAGAATATCATGAAACTTTATTTTCAATATAAAACACATTAGGATTAACCAAGGTTATTTAATTTCATATGATGTTAAAATACTTTAAATCAGTTTGTAAAAAAATGTGAATTATCCTAAGAATATCCCTTGTGAGTGTTGTAACCAAGAGTGCAACAATTCCAGTTGTTTGCACAAGTTCCTGTTTGAGTATATCTCAAAGCGTTGTTTTCAGGTTTTACCCCTAGGTACATCTGTGTCAGATCCTCCTCTACCTGCTCGTATCCAAATAAGGATGTATTATTTGGAAAACCCACATAATATTTACATTACCAAAATTTTTGGATGTTCTTCTATACTAATTCCCAAAGTCTATCATAGGGTAATGTTCTCTAATAATAGTTTTTCTAAATCTAGTTTCCAAGGTTTGTGCTAAACTTCCTCTGATACAAACTGTAACACCCCAACCCTAGTTACCTATAGTCGATGCATTATCACATATCATTGGCATGATCACAAGAGATCATGTCCCGAAATATCAATTAGTTTAGTAGCCTTGGAAGTACTAGATACATACATAAGTTTTACATTACATCATGAAATAAAGAAAAACAACATTGTGTCCCCTTGGAACACACTCGTATCCCTTAGCCTATTCCAATAGGTTAATCATGATATACTTCTTCACATCCTGGGAAAAATAAAACATAGAAAGGGGTGAGCTTAGATGATCAGTAAGGATAACAATATACTGGAAACTTTAATAAATAAGCATAAACATTTATGGAAATGTATAAGACAAAAACACAAGCCTTTTAAACTTAAATTTCAACATAATATGAAAAATATAAATCAAATAATACCATTTACTTATTCACATGGGTATTATACTAGTTTAATAATATCATGTAATATTAATAGATAATTTCATAATTACAGAATTCATAATGTCATACATCATAACCACATAGTCAAGTCCTCTTGCTAAGACTACAAATAAGATTTTCTAAAATCCTTGTGACAAGACACTAGGTTGTCAAATGGGACCTACCGATGAATCGAGGAGATATAGAAGGCATTACCCATCACCTACTATGTCCAATTCATTCCTCATATGAAAATGTTGAAACATAATCTAAACATTCGAATTAGAACTAGCATACGAAGTGTCAATATTTTTACCACAAACCATGAATTGTATAAAAATAGCACATCCACGGTCAAACATAACTCATTCGATAAAATATGGAAGATTTTATTATAGTAAATCAACCTCAATAAATAATAATGAAGGATATTGAAATAGATTAAAATAATCACTAAAACTATTTGAGAGAAATATCCCTTTTTTATTTAAAACATTTAAAAGTATCACTATTTATCAAGAGGCCGTTTAAAAGAGATTTGGAATCAAAGTGTCCCATACCACTTTGAAACATTTAAAAGGAATTTTAATTTTAAAAAATTCATGTCTATATAAATAAACCAATAAAACCATTTTTAAAACAGGGACATTAATGAGAAAGATTTAGAAGAATGAATTTTCAAAACATTAAATATGATATTTTAGTTATAGTTCCTAACCAAATGATAGAAACTTCAATAAAAATAATTGAGGTAATAAAAACCTTATAATATCAGGATAATAGAGGGATTCATGATATATTATGTCAAATTACTGTATATACACCATATAAAAGTGAATTGGTGTATAACAACGATGAAGTCTCAATGGAATGTAAATTGAGATGAAATCCCTTATAAAGACTGTATCCTCGGGTTAAGGATAAATTAATGACATAATTATGTGTGAAAAATATAAAAACACTCAATATTATTGGATATTTAGGGTAAATCAATCAGAGTACATTCACACTTATTCTTCTAAAAACAACACCGATGACTTGAAGGTTTAACTCAATGAATGGAAACTGAGTTAAGATTACTCTTATCATGTTTAAATCAATGACAAGATAATTTATCAATGGAGTTATTATGTGTGTCAAAATTATATCCACACAAAGGGGAGTGGAAATTACTACATAAATAAATAAATAGTTATTTCACACATAATCTTAGAGTAAAATGATCAATGGTGTTTGCGTAAAACCCAATGAGTGGAAATTGAAATAAGAAATTCCATTACCAATTTGGTAACTTAAGAAACATAATCCCCATTAAATAAGGATAATAAAATTAAGTTTTAAATATCAATAAATTAAATTATATTACACAAATAATATAATCATATGTAGTACATACACCACACAAAAGGAAATAGTGGAAAATATAGAATGAATCTCACGGGAATAAAAAGTGAGATGAAAACCCCTTACTTGTACTTTTCCTAAGTTGAGGGTAAGTTAACCTCATGTATAATGGTGAAATAATTGTTATTAAATTATATAATAACCATATACATAAATATGATATCATATATGATCTTTTAATATTACTTTGTTAATAATATTTCTGTAGTACCATTGTTTCCATTGTAAACTGATTCATTTTTCTTTATATTTTTTGTTACATAAGTCATGTTTCTTATGTATAGGATGTATTTTATTTTTATCCAGAATGATATTATGCTATTAAAAAATATTTTTTAATCATTAAATGATATTCATTCTTGAAGTTTTATGATGGGGAATGAATCTTATCGCATTCGTGGAGACGGTAATTCGTACGTAAGCACGAGCAACAATACCATTCTATTGATGGTGAAATTGTATGTAATTGGATGTTATATCATATATAAATAATCATTAACATGATATATTTATTATTTACCTTAATTATGCTCATTATTATACCCATCCAAATAATTAATTGTTGAATAACAAACTACACCACGATGTGGAGACAGTAAGCCATGTGTACACATGTATGGTGACTATGTCATTCATAGGATGGATATAATAATGAATATGGTTGTACCATATTTATAATAAAATCAAAGTATGTATAAGGTACTGTATTTATTATTTTGGTATTAAAACAAAAAAGATAGAGGAAGTAGAAGAAGAAAAGAACATTGAAAGAGATTATGAAATAATTACATCTTCTTCGGGTCCTTCCTTTTGATTTTATTAAAAGAGCTCCTTAGATTGGAATTATGATAACATTAATGCCTCTATGTTTAATTGAGGGTATTTTTGAGGTTATTTAAGAATTTTTTTACTGATCTAAATGGGTTTGGAGGTGTGATTTTGATAGAAGGAGAAGCACCCTTTTATAAGAGAGGTGAGGGTCACTTTAGGAAATCCTTGAAATATTATTTTATTATACAATCATATTTGGTTTATAAGGGATTCAAAGGATTTATTTTGAGGATAAGGTGAGTTTGGGTCTAAAAACTCTCAAACAATTTGTTTTAGATAGGTTTAGGTCACCATATTACCCTTATCTTTTAGATTTAACTCTTGGTTAAATAGTTTATCATTTACCATGTCTCCTTGTATTTTTATAATATATGGTTAATAAACATACTATAAAATGTCAAAAGAACCCCAAGTGGTTCATTAATGACATATATATTATTATATAAGTCCTTTGGCCTAACCATAGATTTTTAGGACTATTATATCATTTAATAATATAGAATTTTTTTAAAAAACTAATTTTTTTCAATTTGCATTATTTAGTATTTGGTTTTTGTGAAATTCATAAAAATATTATTTCTTTGAAAAAAATACATTAAATCAACCCTATAATTTAATATTAAACTAGAAAAAAAATTAATGCATCAAAAGTCTCAATTTACATTTATTTTAATATTTATAATATCAATTAGTTTAGACTTTCATTAATAAGGTAATTACTGCACCATCATTGTGCTATAAATAAATTTACTTATTTAATGTCTAAAAATTATAAATAAAATACCATGAAGTGGGAAATAATCTTATCTTTATAATGAATATTATAGTTTAAATTATCTAATTTATAACCCTGTATTAAAAATGTTTTATTTATTAAAATTGGAATTTAACACTTTTAACTCTTCTTTAAATAAAATAATAATAAACTTCTTAATTTAAACCAAGTGGACCAAAAGTATCATATTATATTCCTAAGGTTTATTTTGGTCTATATAAACTTATCCAATGGAATTATGACCTGTGTTAGGGTAATAATAATATCATTTTTTACCTTTAATTACCCTATTTACTTTTAACCATGGTAAATAAAATTCAAAAGTTACTATTCACCAAAAAACTGTTTCATCATATTGAACAACATTTTACATAATTATGTAAACCGTGTCTCTCGAATTTTTTAAATTTAATTCACATAAGAGGTAAAATTATGTTTTATGCAAATTTTCTAACGTGCCTAGAAGGTGGGTAAAAGACCTTAAAAATTCAATAAAATTATATATATCTAATTTTATTAAAAAATTACTCCAATGAATTACATAAAACTAATATAGGTATTATGTATCAATTTTGACTTAAAATAAATTTAAATAAAATAAATTATTATTTAAATAAAAAGTCATTTTTTAAACAATAACGCAGTGTTTTTCACTATTCATCAAAATTTCAATGTTTTCAAAAAAATTCAAAAAAACATCCTAATATAATTTTGATATTCCGAATCCAAAAATGATATCTATTTTGTAAAATTAAAAACATATAATTTTTATTAATTAATTAAAAATTAATTCCCGTTGTTAAAACCAGAAAGCGAGTTTTGAGAAGAAAAAACTATCAAAAGATTGATATGTGTTTAGATCCGGTTTAAAAGTAAAATTACTTATAATGTCCAAAATTGGATTAAATGATAAAAATATAATATAATTATACTTAAAAATCATTCAAATGTATAATTTAACACTATAAATTGTTTTGATTGAAAAAGTTGTTTTCAATTAAAATTTAGTATCTTTCTCTATTCATCAAAATATAAAATTTATCATAAAAACACCAAAAATTTATCCAAACTAAATATTTATGTCCCTATTCTAAAGAAGAATTTAATTTCATAAAATTTAATATATAAAAGTTTCAAATATATTATTTGGAAAGGGTTCTCCATTAAAAGGAAAAAAACTACATTTTTTGAAAAATACTTATTTTATCTAAAAATTTGAATTTATCTTTATGTTATGTCTAAGAAATAAAAAATATGAATGTTAATAATATATGGAATATATATAAAATTAAAATTTTTGTTATTACTATTCACAACTACTTTCTAAACAGATAGTTTGATATGTTTTGGTGCATTTGAACTCGGTGTTGCGTACATCTCACACTATTGTATTATTCAAAGAGAAGCGTATCGTGGATTCTTGGGGTGTTACACTACCCACTGCTACCCCAGTTCAATATCCTTTCCAGATATACATTCCTCAAGGTATCATCAATAATATTTAGTTTCTAATTAATTTATTAGAATCTATGGAGAAGTGGTGTATAACAGTACTGTCAGAGAAGAAGTCTTTCCCTGAATGGGTTGATCTGACTCTTCCATCTTCAAAATTTTAGAACCCCAGCTTTCAGATTTTCAATGGATTGAGGGAAACAAAGTAGCATTGGACACATTTTGTGTCCCTCTATGATCATATGATGGGGACCTCTTCACAACAATAAGCAGTGAAACTAAAGCACCTTGGGAAAACACTATAGTAGTCAGCCTTTTTATGGTAAACCAACTTGCTTGCTTGGTTAATTACAGGATGAGAAGATATTTGTCATAAGTTTCTCATTAAATTAAGCTTGATTTATTAAAAAGATAGTCCTTGACCTCTCAAACATAAAACGGTGGTATAATGAGAGGGTCTCATATATCATTACTTAATGGAAGGGGTTGACGTACTCTTTAAGCCAATAGCTTCCTTAAGAAGACTTTTTTTCATGTGTATAGAGAATCTTAATGATTATTTTCACACACCAATCATCTATATAAAATATATAGAGATTTTTTGGATATTTCCACAATTATTCATTGAATGGAAGACTCCATCACATGAACTAAGTCTACATCCTGAGTAACTCCATCAGCTCAAGAAAGGATAATGGAAAAAGTAGTGGCTATAGCTATTACACTTAATCCAACCAATTCACCCACTCTAGCTCTAAATCCCACACCATATAATTTCTAGTCAATCCTCCACCACTATAGAATTATTTCTTTCTAGAATGGATAATGAATGATGGTGGAGAAATTATAAATCCTAATCCTTATTTGTTTTGAGGTGAAAACCTACCTCATTAGCCTGATCTTGGATGAATCACACTCCTTGATCTGTGTATTATGTTGATCTCACTACTGACTTGATCAAATTATAATCCATATGATAATTATCCTAAGGAAAATTATCAACATATCACTCCAAAACATTAATTGGGGTTCTTCATTGGGTAATGGTACTACATAAAATCAAATAAAAAATAATAAAAGACCATTAATATTGATATATAAAATAAACTAAATCAAAAAACATTCGTTGAGTATAAATTTGGGAATTAAATACATTTGGAAATAAATAATAAAACAAAATGACCTATATTCCATGTTTCATTGCATAGCTGAGAAATTTATAACCCATGAACCTCACCCATGTAAACTACTACCTAATGTTATGACTTCCATTTTTCAACTTGAATATATCATGTGGTAACTCATGGATTTTATGAAAAAATCCCACATACTTGGAAACATTTGAAAATTTATGGTTTATTAATAAAATTGTTAGTCATACACTCATACTTACTTACATTCTAAGTTATTATATCCCAATATATAATCCATATTAACTTCCTTAAATAACATAAATAAAAATATATATTCTATCCATTTTTTTTTGAACAACCAACCTGGGATATCCCTAACCTAGATACCTAGTCAATCTTATGATATAGCTCAAAGATAAATCTTGGACCCCATATGTGGGAATCTAGTTCTTGGGAATTTGGAATCCACCTTTGTGAATAGTTTTTTTCCAATAAATACACCAAGAATACCTAACAATGAACCCAAAATGAAATTTCCATATCTTGGAGATTCATTCAGTTGGGTGAATGAAATAATAATAATGACTAAGACAAAAATAATCATCATAAATAACTTTAAATATAAATACGATCCCAAGAAACCATGAAAAACCATCCAAAATGTAACAAAAAATGGGAAAATAAGATAGGAAGTCGATAAAATGATACAAATGATATTATTCTACAACTTGAAGAAAAGGATAAAAACTATTACCTATCTCTATATGTAACAAGGGCTCACTCATATGTTACCAAGTCCCCTAACATAGACCCAGTTAACATGGAATTCCACAACCTCCAAGTGGTGTCATTCCTTTACCTATACCAGTCAAAACAAGATCTACATACACCCAAATGGTGCTTATTGGGTGTGGGTATAACAATACCAATAGGATATCTTCTTATGTTCAATTATAAACCTTTTTTATATAATCCAATAATACTAGTTTAAAATTATTAATATAAGGATAAATTTTAAATTTTAAAGAGAAAGTATGAAAAAAAAATTTTATTTAATCATAAATTTAAAGTGCCAAATAAGAAATATTTCTGATAAAGAATCATGGGATATACCATAGGGATACTAAGGTTAAGGACTTTCCATAACCTTATAGTAAATCATATCAAACATCTCCTTATATCTAGAGTGTAATGATAAACAAGTGGTGTATCCACTAGCGAGAATGGAATACTAAACTAGGGATCTTATGCTAGGTAGAAATGTGTTATTTCCTATAAGGTACATATCCTAGAATCCCTGCCCAAGAACATGGAGTTTCCATGAGTCATTAAAATTTTATCATTATTATAATGATATTTCTTTTGAAATAGTAATTTGATTGATTATGTAATGGAAAAAATTAATTTAAAAACATAAAACATTCTTTATAAATCACATTAATTACTCATATCAACATGGAAATCCAAGAAATAATTATAACATTTATATCTATACTAAAATATTACATATAATAATTCGAAACAATTTAAATCATCTTAAAATTAAATTAAATCACATATGTTTCCACAAACATAGGAAGTACACAAAACCACCTTCTATAAACTAATGAAATCATAAGTCCATGTTAATAATCCTATAATAAACAAGGGAGAAAACCTGAATATAAAGAGTCACTCATTATATGTTTTATTACCAAAACCTTAGGCCACTATGGCCTTTAGGAAGAAATTAATCCAATGTGTATAGAATATTAACACAAAAAGAGGGGGGAATAACATAATAGATGATCCCTTGGTTATTATTAATGAAGAATCCACTTAAATCATAAAAAAATAGGAGAGAGAGAAAAGGGATGACATCCATGACCTAGAAAGTTTAGATGATGGATTTTTCATGACCCAACTAGTAGAAATATAAAACACTTATTTTAGATCACATTTAATAAATTATAAAATATTTTAAATAATCTATGAATACTCGGTCTTAGTGTGACACTCTTTCCCCTAAGCTAGGATGAAATTACGACTCCTCTACTTAGGATCATGTCGTAGTGTGGTCAAAGATCATTGTGTGACCACTTCCCTTAACAAAGTCAAATTTCAAAAAGTAAAAATCATTATGTATCATAATAATTTTGCCTCTATGTCTCACTATGTGACTCCCTCAAAACCTTACATTCCACCCAAATCCCTATGAATGGTCACTGCATGACCTCCCCTCATTATGACATGACCGACCCCTTCACTTGATTTTTTAAAAAGTCAAAATCCTTACGAATACACCAATAACATTATGTATGGTTATGGTATGACCTATACTCATAATGGTGTAATTTTTCATCACACAATGGAATTAACTATTTTTATCTTCCTTAGGCAACCATAACAACAAGATTCCCCCATGTCAATGACATAACTATATATATACATGAAAAGGTAAGGGAAAACATTATCTATAAAATAAAAACCCAACACATTTTTGTCACAACCCGACCCTACCCAGGCTTGAGTCGCAAATACCCCAAGCCCGCCTCCATAGGCCAGGGGCTGGAGACAAGCACCGAAGGCTAAAAAACTCATGGAGGCCTTTTCCTGAGTACCTGTATTCACACACGCAGCCCACTCAATGCAGAAGTGCAGAGTAAAAGTAAAATTAAAGTACCAACTGCTATAAATAAACCACAAAGTTCATCGACCTCTAAACAGTACAAAGCAAGTGCTGAAGGTAAACTCAAAGTAAAAGGGGAAAAACATGTGCCCAACCATTAAAGTGCCACAACCCAGCCACAGGTAAACAAAAGTAAAATAGTTGGGAGATTCCCACACCTGGAACACGACTAAAACCACCGCACGTGGTCTAAGTTCCCGAACACCTAAGCTCCTCTGACGTCACGACCAATATGTTTGTCGTCTGCAAGGTCACACCAAGTGTGGGAAAATCCCAAGAATGGGTGAGTATAAAAAATACTCAGTAGGATGCCCCGAAGGCTCGAGGGAGCAAAAAAGGAGGTACCGATGAGTGAGCAGTAGATTGAACAGGGAATAGTAAATGAGTACAATAGAGAGTGCAGTAAAGAGTACAGCTCAACTCAACAAGAGGAAGGAAGTAGACTCATCCTAACACAAGGAGCTAGAAATGGTGAGAAGATGAACCTCTCATTGAGTCTTTACTACCTATAGCAGGAGAGTAGACTCGTCCAACCATGAGAAGCTAGACACGGAAAGCACGTGGCATACCTCCCGCATCTTCGCCTCTCCTGGGAGAGTAGCCAAAACCCAAGGAGTGGGTACTGGAACGAGGTATACATATATATATGCTATGTCAAGAAAACTGAACAAGATCGTAAGGATATCTCTGTCTCGTAGCTCAGCCCAAGAAAGTGAGTCGCCAATGGTCCCAGAAGTAAACACCATCGATGCCCAGCATCCTACCTGTCTGCCCCGAACTGCAAGTAAAGGGGCTCAAATCACCGCACCTTGACACTATCCGGTTTGGGGGGCACTGACTCGCCCACACAGTTCTAGGTTGCGTCTCAAGGGTGCGTCTTGCTGGGGAAAGCATCCCTCGTACATGAGAGTTCTGGGGAAAGTAAAACCCCACCTCTCCCATAGTATAACACATCTCTATCTCAAAGGCTATCGTGCACACGGCACCCAACGTCAATGCGAAGGGAGAAAATGTAGTTTCTCCAACATGCTTCCTCCACAGCCCTTGCACGGCCAACCACATCTCTTTAAACATCTACTTCACTCATGCGGGAGTGAACACGATTACACGCCAAGGGTTCCCTACAGACATCATAGGGATAACCACCACCGGTACACCTTTCATGTTTTCACAATTAATAAGATCTCAAATGAGGTTCTGAACATCCAAATGGATCGCACCGTTGTAATCCTCACAGAAAAACATGATAGATAGACTATTTACTCACCTCCAATGGAAATCTGACGGAAAAGTCATTCAACACTGCTTTACGCTCGAACGACGTCCCGTGGTCCCGAGCCTCGGTCCTAAAAACAGTCGGGCGCATCACACCATTGTGATTCCCTCGCGAAAACATGTCAAAATAAATGCTTACTCGCGTAGAATGGATATCCAGAGAAAAATATGCACTTCACCATACCGCACACAAAAGGTGCTACATGGGACCCACATCCCGATATCGAAGTGCTGCCAAAGGATCACACTATTGCGAACCTCCTGAAAAAGTACACGAGATTGACTAAACACTTGTCTGAAACAGACACTCAGTGAAGAAGATAGAAATTCACCGTCAATGCCCAAACTGACCCTCATGGGGCCCACAACACTGTACAGAATTAGAGCGGTCAGATTGTGCCATTGAAATTCCCTCAAAAAAACACTCAGAATCGACTGCTCGCACACCCCGAATGGACGTCTGATGAAAAATTTGTTGAACGCTGCTCAAAGCTTAAAAGATGGGTCACGGGGCCCATTCCTCATCTCCAGCTTCAACGTCCGAAACCATACTAGAAATATCCTCCCTGAAACCAGGGTCGCATCGCCGCTGACGGCACTCAAATTGGACTTGGATGTGTCTGTGCCGCCCAAAACAAGAACCTCGGGAAAATCGCAAATTCACTTAACAGGTGTGTAGTGTAGTCGAGGCCCTCGTCTCGGGAATTAAAAATCTCTGAGACCATCTCAAAACTTCTATCTCGATCAAAGGATCGCATTGTCGTAGATGGCATGCAAATCTAATTTATGATTTGTAAAATAGGAGTGGTTTAGTACTGAAAGACCGAAACGGGGTGGGTCGGGCCGGTTCGGTCGGCCCACCCTGTGCCTGAACTGGCGGTCCGCGGTTCACTGCGCGGACCGCCCTACTTCGCCCGGACTGGCAGAGCCGGCCCGGCTCTATTTCGACGGGACCCGCGAGACGCGAGTCCCTATCCACCGGACGGGGTCACGAGGACCCCGGTATTCCACGTCACGCCGACCGGCAAGCCGGTCGGCCCGCGTGCCTCGCCTCCAGCAGGTGCCTGTCGATGCCCCCATCCAATCCTGGCTGCCTCTGCAGCCGATCGCCTGGCCGCCTCCACTCGTGCCGAGCCCCCGACGTCACTCTGCCTCAGCCAACCGCCGACACCCGCAGCCACCGCCTGCCATCCCAGATTTCCCGCAGGACTGCGCTACCACCTGAGCTGAGGTCGTCGCCGCCTGGGAGACCTGTGCCGCCGCTGTCTGCTCGCCAGACCGGCCAGGACCATCAGAAACTCCCCAAAAGACCCTCAGAACTTCCCTGGAACGTTTCTGTCACCTCGGGACTCAAAAATCCAATCCAAAAAAAGTGTCGGAAAGCTCAGAAAAATTACTACGTGACTATGGGATTCACTCGGAAAAAAAATGCAATTTGACGCTATAATTTAGGTTCAAATGGGAGGTTTGAAATTAAAACACGAAATTATGAACTCCTACTTCTTTGGGTGTAGCCCAAAGCTTCACGAGGGATCCGTTGGATTTTCAACTACCTTCTTGAGGAGGGGAGAGGAACTTGAACTTGAGGGAGAGCTCTCCTTGATAGATTTTCATCAGAGGAAGAACTAAGGGGAGGAGGGGTGGGTTTGGCTTAAGTAAAGAATTTTTTTTAAAAAAATTCTTAACTAACTTTTAATCACCCACGAAAAGACTCACATCTGAAACTCCCAACGGGATCGAGATTAAACTGCTCCTAGGATAAACACCACCTCCCGAGCACAATAGAGGTCTCAGGATTCTAATCTGAAGCCTTGTTCAAAAGTTATAAAACTTAACGCCTGAGGCTGTTAAATTATGAACATGCCCTTGGTGGAATTTTCCACAGAGGGCATGCGCCCGTGAATGTTACACCCCTCCTAGGGTAAATAGTATGCTCCGGACTCAACAGTGCCCACGGTTTTCCCATCCGAGCAACTGTTTAGGATTTAATCTATTTATTTGGCGTGCCCAGTGTGAATGCACTGAAATATTAATTCTGCCACACCGGGGCTCGGAATCGCACGCTGTCAGAAGGCACTGCTCTTGAATAACATCAAGAAATATTCCAAAGTCTTTTATAGAAAAAACAGGTTTCTTACATCATTCCCTATTTCATGTTTTTCATCCTCTAAAAGCAAAACTAGGGGAAAAACTCAGGGTACTATGCCCACACCTGGCTCTCCCGTGCCCAGAAGAACTCTTGCACAGTTCTACGTCACCGCGCATGGACCAAAGGATTTGGTCCATTCCCGTGGGGCCTTCCCTCACCGATGATGTGCATAGGTGCACGCACACTTCTTCTCAGTTGAGTCACATGGGAGACGTTATGCACCCAAACTAGCCTTTGGGTTTAGGTCAAGGTGGTGGGGACCTCGCCATCCCTTCACATGGTCTCAAATGGCCCAAAGGATCTCAGGGGTAGCTCACCTCCCCGGTCGCACCTCTACATCACTCGCTGCGACTAGAATCACTGTTGTGACCTAGGACAAAGCCTGGTGATTCCCTCCTTCAGAATATTCATATGGTGAAACACCCAAGGGTATCTGATCATACAAGATTTCATAGTCGATGTCCCACGACCAAGACTCTCTTACACGCTTGAAAGGCGAAGGAGTTTCCACCATCGACTAAAGAGAAAGGTTTCATGCCTTCTATTCCACTAACACAGGGTTACACCGACGCCCCGCGTCACCCTGGTAACAACTCAAGAATGGAGCAAGGAGAAAATAGCACTTCACACACAAAGTTTGAAAATTCTACTGCAAAAAGTAAAAGAGTTTTAGACTGTACCTCTTATCACTTCATGCTCTGCAGGATCGTAGACATCCAAATCTCGCAGTTTTCTGCGGTCCCAACTGTCAGCTCCTGGAGCCTGAAGTAGACCTCCCAGTGGTGATGGGAAGACCTCGTAAAGTCATCCCCCACTACTATCTCCCCCCACTCCTCTGCTAGCACCACCTCTCTGGGTGCTACTCCGATCACGACGCTGCCTCTGCCGCGGTGGTGCACCTGTTGCCTGCCCGATATTATCAGTGTGGCTGGTCGGGCAGTCTTGTTCCATGTGACCACACTCATCTTAACCATAACACCAACTCTGTTTAGGCTGCACTTGTTCCCTCTGGTGACATTGTGGTGTACAACCATGCCCCTGAGTCCGGTTATTAAAAATCCACATGCGTTGAGGTTCTGTCAGCTGACGCTCGCTAGCTGTGGCAGACGTCTCAGCTCTGTCGAGCATGCTGCCACTACCAACTATAGAAAGCAACAGGGAGCTCTCTGTCACCATTCCCTGCTCTAGCACCCTAGCATAAGTGGAAATGCACAAGGGTACTATGACAGCACGAATCCCTCTATAGAGACCATGCTCAAACTTCCACGCTCTGAAGTTACCGTCTTGGTCCAAGTATGGGTAAAAGTGCACACGGTCTGTGAAAATAGTCACATACTCAGTCACCGTCATCCCTCCTTGCCAAAACTGTAGGAGCTCCTGGATCTGAATGGAGCGTAAGTAGGAGGGGTAAAACTCCTCACAAAACATCAGTTGAAATCCATCCAATGAAAGTGACGACTCATCAAGTAACTGAGTCACTAGACTCCACCAACGCCTACATGCTTCGTGGATAAGGCTAGATTCCAATGCCACCATAAGATCTGTTGGTGTCTGCACAAGCCTAAAGAGGTGAACCACTATCTATATCCAAACCTCTGCTACCTGAGGGTCTGGCTCACCACTGAACCTCAGCAGTCTTTGTTGCTGGAACTCACGGAGTGTGCTCAACCTGCGCTCAAGCTCCGTCTGCTACTCACCAGGTGGGGGTGCTGCTACCAGCCCACCCAGAGAAAGGGAATCACATGATGGTCCTAGACTGAGGCCTCATCGCTCACAGGGTCATATTCATGATCCAAATCTTGTATCCTAACTGGCAGTCTTCGTGGAGGCATCCTGAATGTTATAGGGGAGTACCGCGATCAAATGATCATATATGTATACAACTGTAACAACAATGGGGAGCTGACTCAATAAGGATAGTCAAAGACTCAATCCTTGGTGATGCACAAACCAATTTCCCTAAAATGAGTGTCTCAACATGCTGAGTAAACAAGCGGATTATTAGGGTCCTGGTGAATGGATACGTCCGTCACCGCACCATCACTAGACTCCCTGGCCTGAGAGCCGCTCTCAAGACACGTGACACCATTCCCCTAGAACCCAACCAATTCCTTTTTAGGGAAGTCTGAACAACATCCCAAGGAACAAACCACCTCTGATACCACTTTGTCACGACCCGAACCTACCCGGGCTCGAGCCACAACTATCTCAAGCTTGCCTCCATAGGCCAGGGGCTGGAGACAAGCACCGAAGGCTAAAAAACTCGGGGAGGCCTTTCCCTGAGTAACTGTACACACACATACATCCCACTCAATGAAAAAGTTTAGTGTAAAAGGAAAAGTAAAGTACCAACTGCTATAAATAAACCACAAAGTGCGTCGACCTATAAACAGTATAAATCTAGTGCTGAAGGTAAACTGAAAAGAAAAGGGGAAAAACACGCACCCAACTAGTAAAGTGCCACAACTTGGCAACAGGTAAACAAAAGTAAAACAGCTGGGAGATTCCCACACCTAGAACATGACTAAAACCACCACACGCAGTCCAAGCTCCCGAAATCCTAAGATCCTCTGACTTCACGATCATCCTGTCCGTCGTCGGCAAGGGCACACCAAGTGTGGGAAAATCTCAAGCAGGGGTGAGTATAAAAAATACTAATTAGGATACCCTGAAGGCTCAAGGGAGCAATAAAGGAAGTACCGAAGAGTGAGCAGTAGATCGAATAGGGAATAGTAAAGGAGTACAACAGAGATTGCAGTAAAGAGTACAACTCAACTCAATAAGAGGAAGGAAGTAGACTCATCCTAACACAAGGATCTAGAAATGGTGAGAAGATGAACTTCTCATAGATTCTTAACTACCTATAGCATGAGAGTAGACTCGTCCAACCATGAGAATCTAGACATGGAAATCACGTGGATACCCTGTGCGTCTTCGCCTCTCCTGGAAGGTGAGTAGCCAAAACCCAAGGAGTGGGTACTGGAACGAGGTATACATATATATATTCTATTTCAAGAAAACTGAACAAGATCGTAATGGGGTCTCTGTCCCGTAGCTCATCCAAAGAAAGTGAGTCACCAATGGTCCCAGAAGTAAACACCATTGATGCCCAGCATCCTACCCGTCTGCCCCAAACTGCTAGTCCAGGGTCTCAAATCACTTCACCTTGACACTATCCTCTTTAGGCGTCACTGACTTGCCCACACGGTTTTAGGTCGCGTCTCAAGGATGCGTCTTGGTGGGGAAATCACTCCTCGTACTTGAGAGTTCTGGGGAAAGTCAAACCACACTTCGTCATTGTCACACAATTAAGAGGTATTCTCAAAGTCAAAGTTGTCACATAACTGACCTGTACAACCAAGGGTCATACTCCGGTAGTCACGGAGAAAAGACACATACTAGCCTAGTATAAAGGACTAATTCTGAAAGGAGTCATCAGGTAACCCATTTCCCAGCCCCCACTGGAGGGTAAACCCTAACAAGTTGTCGGGTAACCCACTGCCAAGTCTTTACTAGAGGGTAAACCTTAAGAGGTCATCGGGTAACCCACTACCCAGTCTCTGCTAGAGGGTAAACCCTAAGAGTTCGTCGGGTAACCCACTTCCCAGTCTCTGCTAGATGGTACACCCTAAGAGGTCGTCGGGTAACCCACTGCCCAGTCTTTTCTAGAGGGTAAACCCTAAGAGATCGTCGGGTAACCCACTGCCCATTCTCTGCTGAGGGTAAACCCTAAGAGGTTGTCGGGTAACCCACTACCCAGTTTCTGCTGGAGGTTAAACCCTAAGAGGTCATCAGGTAACCCATTGTCCAGTCTCTACTAAAGGTTAAACCCTAAGAGGTCGTCGGGTAACCCACTGCCCATTCTCTACTAGAGGGTAAACCCTAAGAGGTCGTCGGGGAACCCACTGCCCAGTCTTTTCTGGAGGGTAAACTATAAGAAGTCAATGAGAAACCCACTACCCAGCCCCGCAGAAGGGTAAACCCGAAGAAGTCGATGAGAAACCCACTACCCAGCCCCGTTGGAGGGTAAACCTGGAACTGCTCTGGCCATCCCTACTGGATGGTAAAACACAGTCCAACATAACACGGAGTGTGTATCACGCAAACACCCAACTCCATAAAAAATCCCCTAGTGGAGGTTCAGCACCCGTGTAAATTGGGTCAAGCCGATACCTAGAGCTATGCCTAGGGAAACATGTCACGGTAGATCGCGGAATGAAGATATGATCTCGATACCCAGCTAGGTAATCTACACCCGGGCTCACTGCAGCTCTGTACCCTAATGGAAACAACCTCCTGGGAAGAGGATTGGTGCCCGTGTAAAGTATTGGTCACACCGAATCCACAAAAACTCTACCAGGGAACACGAAGGGACGTGATACTGGGATCCCACATAGCTAAATGAAAAAATGGGAACCCAAATAACTCCGTCAATCAAACCATTGAGAACAGAACCAGGGGAAACCACTCAACCCTGCTGGTCTAAACCATCGTGAATAGAGGGACCCTCTACGTCGCGAGAGATCAAAGGTACATAAAATAGAACACGACACGCACAAGGGTCCCACACGATGTTTGGGCATATCTCATATCCAAACCAAGTACACAAACATTATTGGGTACAAACTTAAAACATGTACCTCCATAAATCCCCATATACTCCCAGAGTATACCACATCTCTAGCCCAAAGGCTATCATGCACATGGCACCCAACGTCAACGCGAAGGGAAAAAACAATGTTTCGCCAACCTGCTTCCTCCATGGCCTTAGCACGACCAACTATATCTCTTTAAACATCTACTTCACTCACGTGGGAGTGAATACGATTAAACTCCTGAGGTTCCCTACAAAAATCGTAGTAATAACCACCACCGGTACACCTTTCATGTTTTCACATTTAATGAGATCTCAGATAAGGCTCTGAACATCCAAACAGATCACACCGTTGTAATCCTCACGGAAAAACATGCTAGATATAATTTTTATTCACCTCCAATAGATATCTGACAAAAAATTCGTTCAACATTGCTTTACACCCGAACGGCATCCCGTGGTCCCAATCCTCAGTCCCAAAAATAGTCGGTTGCATCGCACCATTGCAATCCCCTCGGGAAAACAGGTCAAATTGACTGCTTACTCGCGTGGAATGGATATCCGGAGAAAAATATGAACTTCACCATACCGAACACGAGCGGTGCTATGTGGGACCCACATCTCGGTCCCAAAACACTACCAACGGATCACACCGTTGCGAACCTCCTGAAAAAGTACACGAGATTGACCAATCACTTGTCTGAAACGGACACCCGGTGAAAGAGATATAAATTCACCGTCAATGCCCAAACCGACCCTCGTGGGGCCCGCACCACCATGTGGAATTAGAGATGGTGGATTGAACCATTGCAATGGCCTCAGAAAAACACTCAGAATCAACTGCTCGCATGCCCCGAACGGAAGTCCAATGAAAAAGTTGTAGAACGCTGCTCAAATCTTAAAAGATGGGCCATGGGGCCCATGCCTTGTCTCTATCTTCAACGCCCGAAACCATACTGGAAATCTCTGCCTCGACGCCAGGGTCGCATCACCATGGACAGCGCTCAAATTGAACTCCAGATGTGTCTGTTCCGCCTAAAACAAGAACCTCGGGAAAAGCACTAATTCACTTGACGGGCGTGTCGCACCGCCGAGCCCATCGTCTCGAGAATTAAAAATCCCTGAGACCATCTCAAAACGTCTGTCTCGATCCAAGGATCGTGTTTCTGTAGACAGAATGCGAATCTGATTTACGATTTGTAAAATAGAATTGGTTTAGTACTAAAGGACCAAAACGGGGTGGGTCAGGCCGGTTTGGCCAGCCCACCCTGTGCCTGAACCGGCGGTCTGCGGTTCACCACGCGGACTGCCCCACTTCGCCCGGACCAGCAGAGCTAGTCCCGCTCTCTTTCCATAGTACCCACGAGATACGGGTCCCTATCCACCGGCCGGGGTCACGAGGACCACGGTCTTCCGCGTCACGCCAACCAGAAGGTCGGTCGGCCTGCGTGCCTCGCCTCCCGCAAGTGCCTGCCGACGCCCCCATCCACTCCTGGCTGCCTCCACAGCCGATCACTCAGTTGCCTCCGCTCGCGCTGAGCCTCTGGCCTCACTCTGCCTTAGCCAACCGCCAATGCCCATTGCCACCGCCCGCCGTCCCAGCTCGCCCGCAGCGCCACGTCACCGCCTGTACCGAGGTCGTCGCTGCCTGGGAGACCTGCGTTGCCACCATCCGCTCATCGGACAGGCTAGAACCATTGGAACTCCCCCAAAAAACCCCCAGAACTAATCTGGAACACTACGGTTGCCTCAGGACTCAAAAATTCAATCCGAAACAAGTGCTGGATAGCTCAGAACAAGTAGTATGCGACTATGGGTTTCGCTCGACAAAATAACGGAGATTCGATGCTATAATTTAGGTTCAAAGGGGTTGTTCGAAATTAAAACACGAAACAAAGAACTCCTAACTCTTTGGGTGTATCCCGAAGCTTCGCGAGGGATCCACCATATTTTCAACCACCTTCTTGAGGAGGGGAGAGGAACTTGATATTGAAGGAGAGATCTCCTTGAGAGGGTTTCGCCAGAGGAAGAACCAAGGGGAGGAGGGGTGGGTTTGGCTTAAGTAAGGAATTTTTTTTTTATTATTTAAATTTTAATCACACACGAAAAGACTCACGTCCAAAACTCTCGACGGGGTCGAGATTAAACAACCCCTAGGGTAAACACCACCTCCCAAGCACAACGGCAGTCTAATAATTTTAATTCGAGGCCTCATTCAAAAGTTATAAAACTTAACTCCTGAGGCTGTTAAATTACAAAAACACCCCTGGTGGCATTTTCCACAGAGGGCCCGCGCCCTTGAAAGTTACACCTCTCCTAGGGTAAACGACACACTCTGGACTCAACGATGCCCTAGGTTTTCCCATATGAGCAACTGTTTAGTATTTACCTAATTTATTTGGCGTGTCTAGTGTGAACGTATTGAAAATTTAATTTCAGCCACACCGGGGCTCAGAATCGCATGCCGTCAGAAGTCATTGCTCTGTAATAACATCGAGAAATATTCCAAAGTCTTTTATAGAAAAAACCAGGTTCTTACAATTGTAATGGACCTTAACCATTTAAGGACCCTAAAATATCTACAACAAAAAGTTTCACATCCATTATATCATGATTTAATGATACTCACATAGTACATTACCAAACCATATTCACCATGAGTCACAAAATAGTGTTATGAAATAATATATAAAGAAATAGAAATAGAAATCAATAAATAAAAAATCAATGAATTTTGTTCCTAGAAATGCAACCACGGGTGTTATAGATGAATACCTAAAAACACAATATCTAGATATAGAATTATATATAATGGGGGGATGGGATTTTCAATATCCTTAATTTGTTGAAATTTTTTAAAATATGAGGTTCAGTTGATGCTTCATGAATACAATTACAACTAATATTATTTTTTAAATATCCACCACTTAATGTTGAGTTCCAAAAAACTATAATATCATTATGTTTTAATACACCATATTCTCTAAAGGGTGATAATAATCCTTAATATGTTTCATGTGAGATTTATAAATTATGTTATTTTTTTACTCATTAGCACTGTTTCTTCATGGTAAATATACAGAATTTTTCTCACCACTCAACTAAGAACATATAATTACTTATTCCTCAATGTCAACTATGTATAGTCCTTAATAAATAAAATATATTATTACACTATTGTTCTCAAAGATACTCTTTCTTTATTCTTACTTATCCATCTAACCTAATTTCTTCTAATAATGAAATATTTTCCACTTATGTATTTTTTATTCCAAACATCTTTTAGATCTGGATTTTTTCTATCATTGGAAACCAGTCCATGGTTTTAGGTTCCTTGAATATGCATTATTATCTTCTTTACCTCCTTCATATTTTATTCCTTCTAACAAATCTAAAATCATTATATCTAGAACATTACATAAAATATATCCATACTTTCTACTATGAGATGCAATTGACCCTCGATAATTCTTTGATATAATATTGAGTCTATACCATTTTTCCCTTATACTCTCCAAAATTCATTCCAAACTCAATCAAAGATGAAAACAATTTTCAAAACATTCATTCAGATTTTTTTAACAACAATCTTGCACATTTCACTCATGATATGAAAATGTTTCCTTCATTTTGATATAATTGTATCCCAAGGAAGTATGTCATATATATGACCATGTAGATATCAAATTTTAAATTTATAAATATTAAAAACCTAAAAAAATATATTCCAATCTAAGTTGAAATCATCCATATAAACCGCCACTATAAAATACTATTCATCAGAAACTTTCACTTATAGGTAGTGATCAAACACACATATTTTGAACTCCAACATTTTCATATATGTTTAAATCCATAAATACCATGAATGAGGTTCTTTATTTAGGCTGTAAAATCCCTTTTCAAGATGAAATTTTTTAAATCATCATCTCCAACAAAAAATTCAACTAATTTTTCAATGCATACATCTTCTTTTAAGGCTCCATTCAGAAATATAATCTTCACATATATTTGATAGAGACTAAACATTCTTAGAATAATCACTACCTAAAAAAGTTATTGACTCTATTATTTCCATTGGGGAAGTTTTTTCCTAATTATGAAATCCATTAATTTGATAATATCCTTTATATTCTACACTTACTATATTCCAGACCACCCTTCCATGTTCATTGTACTTATTTTTTAAAGGAACATTTTTTACAAATCACAATTTTATGTATAGGTATATCCACAAGCTTCCATGTTTTATTCATATCATTTTGGTCAAACTCTACATTCATGGTTTTCAATCATGGTTCATCCTTTTCATCATCTATAAATTTTATTGGCTTCACCTCCCTTAATAAAGAAATGTGCTCTATTTTTTCATAATATAAGTATAAATTGGAGAAAATATATCTCCAATAATATCACATAGATCAACTTTAACTCTTATTATTATTTGAGCTACATATTAACTTTATTTAACTCTATGATCATCCCCTAATTCAACTTCAGAATCATTATTATTTTGAAAGGTTTTTAATTCTCTAGATTCTACACTAACACCTTCTTAATCTTCACATAATTTTTCTAGAATATAGCCCCTATAAATTTATTTAGATTCATTTATATCTACTTTAACATCACCACTTTCAATGATCTTGTGGATCCTTTTGTTGAGGAATTTTTAGGATTTACACTTTGATGATTTTCCCAAAAAAACACCATCATCCATAGAATCACCAATTTTTCCCTCATTTACCCCTTTATTTTAAATAATATATTATTTTTGAATACTCTTGGATATTTAAAATATTTGTTCTAACCATAACATATTTTATATGGTGTTTTATCTTCCCTAAGACCGATTAATACTCTATTTTGACTGTACATGGCCACTTGAAAAAAATATGTCCAAGAGTGGTGACAGTTTCAACATTCAATTAAAAAAAATCTTGTCCATGTTGTTTACCCTGATATTATTCATTTACATAACACTATTATATTGAAGATTCATTTCCACTAAAACTACATAATTTATTCCATTTTTCTCTAAATAATTTTTAACATTAATAAAAGTCTATTTGATTCCATTATTTGACTATATAATCTTCATTGTTATTCTAGTTTCATTCTATAATCTTCTTTAATATCTTTTAATGTAATATAACACTTCTCTATAAGACCTCATAAACATAACATATTTTATCCTACTATGATAATCAATAAATAAGATGAAATATTTCTCACCATGAGTACTAAATTGATTGATTGGACCACACACATATATATATGCTAAATCCAATAGATTTTATTCCCACTATTTCTTTTGATGATGGGGGTTTCTCACCATTTTACTCCATAAGTATTCATTACAAGTCTTTTCCTTGTTCCTTTTTATAAAATAAATATCAACATCAAATATCAATATTGATAAATTATCCATATATTACAAATTAATGTGACCTTCAATATAATTCCATAATATGTTCACCACTTTTGTTGTAAGATAAAATGTATTCTATTTAGAGTCCAGTTGGTATAAGTTTCCATTCATTCTCCATCCCTATATAATAATGTGTCTAATTGTTTTCCTTAATATAATAACCTTTTAATATGATTGTGACCTCCAATTCAAAGTCAAATAACTAATTCGAACATAATAAATTTTTTTAGATACCATCAACATATAGAACATCAATATTTTTCAATTCTTATATGGACAAATGGGTTTTACCACTTCCTTTGATCTTTATAGCTCCATTATTTAAAATAGGACGCTTCCAACAACTCTTCCTGAGATGAAAACACCATAATATACAAATATATTACTTTATTTTAGATGAATATTAAATAAATCTCACAAAAAATCACACCCCAGGTATAATAGGCTTATTGTATTTGGAGATTATATACATAAGAAACTTATTTTACAGTATTTCCAACATCTCCCACAAATGGTATTCTCGTCTGATACCCTTTTAGACACATCATAAATAACACCTACTTCATACAAAAAGAAATTGTAAAAAAAGAAAATGTGATATCATATTCTAATAAAGGGTAAACATAATAGATATCAATTGAATATCACAAGTAATCATAAGATTATCTTGTGGTTATGAGAACATAGTCAAGGTTTGAGGTCATAAAGATACCTATAATACATGATCATTATCTATCCATATAAACATGGTGGATAGTATCATTATAGAATATCCCTAGTGAAGAATAAGATATGTTTAAGGATATTTACATAAATTAAAAACACTTATAAGAGAATTATACAACTATTTTGAATAAGAAGAATAAATACCTTTTATATTTTAACAACATTTATTTTGAATTAAAATAATTTATAAAAAAATGGGAATATATTTGAATTTAGAAAACCATGATATATTGTAATGTAATCTTCATAAATTATACTAAAGTTGATAAAGGGTAAATGTGATCATATAGTATGTGTTAAAATATATATTTGTTTCACATTTTTAAAGAGAAATTAAAAAATGATCTACACAAAAAATAATAAAAAGATTCCTTCCTAAATTATATAAATATAGTAAAATACAGTAAATAATATATTGGATTAATAAATTAAGTATATATATCGACATATACGGGACAATATAAATAATATGGACATGAATTAGAAATTTTATTATTATAAAGAATTAATAAGTTCAGTTTCACATACAAGTATAAATTTGGCTAAATTATGAACCAAAATTAAGTTAATTGGTAACATAAAATATAAACTCTAGAAATAACTTACGGATAAAAAAATATTGGTTTTCATAGGTAAATACATACAATTTTCCAATATATAAACTTATTCATAAATAATCTCAATTTAAGAAGGATATTGGAAAAGAAACCCTTACCATTACTCCCAACATCCATGAATGCAATTTAACCTCTTATATAATAAAAATAACCATAAAAAATAACTTATTTATCAACATTATTTGTATATATTACCTTTTATACTCTTTAATTATAATCATTCATTACACATATATTATTTAGTCAGTGTTTATTTTCATCATCAAATATCAGTAATTTTTATTGTGTAAAGACCGGTAAATTTCAAGGAAATTTTTTTCTTAATTTTCTTTGGAATTTTACAAGAACGCAGTTTCTGACGGCACTTGATTCTGAGGCCCGGTGTGCCCGGAATCATTTTCCGAATTTTGGCTCGGGTACGTTCAGTGAACGGGCGAGCGGGTTTTTCTAACTTTTGAACCGGTGCCCGGAATCAAATTCTGAGGGCACCAATGAAATCACAGCGCCGGTATTTTCTTGGAAACGCCTCTTCCGGAGTTGCATTTTCTCGGGTGTGGTTTTTAATTTTCGGGCTTAAAGTTAAGAAATAAAATAAATTTTTTCGACAACTCTATTTTATTTCACTTAAGCCACTTGGAAGCCACTTAAAGCCACTTAAAAGAGGATTAAACTGAGTTGAACCGGATAGGATGCTATCCAGAAATATCCTACCCCCTTGGTAGGATATTTGTGAGGTGGGGCCCGTACGAGCCCCGCCGTTTCTTTCCGCTAAGTAACGCACCCGCGAAAACCCGTCATTATAAAAGTCAACTGACGTGTTTTCTTAAAATCTTAACAGACCATTTAATTGGGCGGTTTATTTCGTAAATTAAATGAGCTGTTTCTTTCATTGAATTAATTCAACGAATTGATGGGTCGTTACTTACCCGTTTTCGTTTGTTGGCATAATAATAAAATAAGACCAACCTATCTTTTGGAGGATTACTCGTTGAGAGAGGATCCTTGAACCTCCATCCCCCTTCGCGAAGAACACGAAGAACGCGAAGAACGCTGGCCTCCGACGAAGAACGCCGAACCTGGAAATCGACGCGACGCGACGCCGTGTTCCGCGACGCCGACGTTCCCTTCCTGCAACGTTCTTCTGCGACGTCTCTTCCTCCGCGACGGATCTTCGATCGGCTGCTTGAGGTAAGAGTCTCGGACTTTCTTTTTAATCTCCTTTGTGGTTTTTACCAAAACATGGATTTAATTATTTAAATTAAATCTGTTGTTTCATGGTCCGTTGAGTTCGCCGACTCAACGCCGTGTTCCGCGACGACGCGACGCCCTTCCGCGACGACGCGATGATCTACACCTTCCGCGACGAGCAATTCCGCGAAGAACGCTCACGCGCGACGACTTCGAGGTAGGGATTTTATTTCTTGGAAATGCCCTTACTTCCCATGTTGTTTCCGTTCAAATGAGGAACCTGATTTATGAAACAATTTTATTCCATTAAAAAAAATTGTTTCGGATATGCGTTCATGTGTTGAACTTTATTCCTCCCATTGTTTATCTCTAACGCGGAGGGTGTGGGCCAAACGAACACGGCCCGACGACCCTCTGTCGTTCTTCGTTTTTGTGCGGATTTGACGGGCGACGACGTAACGTGCCGCAACGGATGTTTGACGATCCCGCAGTGAAGAACGGAATCCGGGATGAGCAACGGCGCAGACGGGAAGAAAATCGGGCCACCGGAATGACTCCGGCGGCCCGCGGAAGCCGGCGGCGGCGCCCGGCGCGCCGCCGGATGAGACCGCCGCGGCACCGGCCGCCGCGGCGGCGCTCGCGGTACGCGGCTGAAGCCGCGTCCGGCGCCAGGGAGACACCCCGCGGGTGTCACGCGGGGGCGGCGGCTCCCCCCCGCGTCACCCGGGACGCGGCTTCAGCCGCGTCCGGTTGTCTGGCCGACAACCTGCGGGTGTCGCGGGGGTGTCATGCGGGGCGGCGGCTCCCCCCACGTCGGCCGCTCGGCCGCTCGGCCGAGCCGAGCTGGACCGGCCCTGGCCAGGTCAGACCGGTCCGACCGGGTCGGACCGGGTTCGGCCGACCCAGGGGGGGTCGGGCCCGGGCCCGGACCTCCCGTCCACGAACCCTTTTCGTTCAAACGCCCGTAACTTGAGCTACGGGCCTCCAAACGACTCACCGTCAGTGGAAACACGATCCTTGGATCAACACGGTCGTTTCGGTATATCGTACGCAAGGTTTCGGAATACTTTGAGTTCACCCGGGTTGGTTCGTACACGAAACCAACCGGGCCTTCGGAGCGGAAACGCTCATATCTTGAGCCAGGGATGTCCGATTAGCGTGCTGTCAGCTTTGTTGTTTTCCTCTTTGTGAGACGGATCTTTTGGCACACTCCGCCCGAGGTTTGGACGCAGGTGGAGTACGGTCGGGTTGGTTTTGCCTTAAAAACCAACCGGGCCCCTGGGACGAAAAAGCAGATAACTCTCAGACCGGGCGTCCGATTGACGCGTCGTCTACGACGTTGAGTTCCTGTTGTCGATACGGAACTTTTGGATACATCAACTTCGTACTTTGTGTCAGTTGATGTGTCAACCTCTCGACTCGTGGAGCGGAACCTCCCGAACGAGCTTGCTGTGTGCGGGAACCCTAGTGCTGGCTGCGACTGCTTCCTCGACAGCGACGACTGTGCAGAGATCCTCTGTGGACTCCGACGATGACCGTGCAGAGATCCTCAGTGGACTGCGGCGACGATTGTGCAGAGATCCTCAGTGGACTACGACGACTACTACACTCATCGATCCTACATGGATCAGTGCTACAGGTCCTATGTGGGCCCGGTCCTGTGTGGGCCCGATCCTGTGTGGGTCCGATCCTGTGTGGGTCAGCGCTCAACGGTTCTGTGTGAGCCAGCGCCTACCTGTTCTGTGTGGGCCCGATCCTGTGTGGGTCATTGCGGGGGTTAGTTACCTATCGATCCTTCGTGGGTCCGACGACTTAGATGGATCAGTGATCATCTTTATCGTCATCTGAAGAAGTATACATGTGTGAGCTGAATCTTCTGTTTACTCTCCTTTGTGGATTGTGTTGAGCTATCCTGTGTGGATTTACTGTTTACTCTCCTTTGTGGATTGTGTTGAGCTATCCTGTGTGGATTACTGTTTACTCTCCTTTGTGGGTTGTGTTGTGCTATCCTGTGTGGGTATACGTTTGCTTTCCTGTGTGGACTGGGTTGTGCTTGGGCTCGGACGTTGGAGCCGAACGGGAATTGATGACTTAGGTATATGTATGGGCATATACCTAAGCCGTGTCAGATGTTACTTCGTGATTGTATCTTTCCTTTGTGGATTATTCTTTGTGGATTTCGGGAGACCTTCGGGGGTCTCGGGGTCCCTACTGAGTAGCTTATACTCACCCCTGCACGGGCTATGCCCACACTTCGTGGTGTTGGTTGCAGACGACGGACAACACTGACCGTGGTGGAGACGTGCGGAGCAGGACGGTACCTGGAGGTGGACCACTGGGCGGGACGTACTCGGAGCGGTCAGGTGGACCCGAGGAGCAGTGGAGGCTATCTGTACCCACCCTTCAGGTGGGACTTCCAGAGGACGGCTCGACGCTGCGGATTTTCCTTTCAGTTGCTGTTTTTCCTTTCAGTTTTACTTTACAGTTGGGCTTGTATTTCTGGCCCCTTTTACTTTTAGCACAGCTTGTTACAGCTTTTGCTTAGTGTTTACTTTTCCGCTTTCTTACTCTGTGGTTCTTGTTTACTTTTCAAAGGCAATTCCTTCCCTTTTTTTGGGATTTACGCCTTGGTGCTAGTCTCCAGCCCCTGGCCTATGGAAGGCGGGCTTGGGGTAGTCACGGCACGGGCCCCGAGGACGGGTCGTGACAAATTGGTTTCAGAGCTGGTCAGTTCTACCGCAGACTCTGAACTTTCTTCTATGTGAATCAATAGTGTTTAGCGTATTGAGTGTGGTTATCAGTCCATGGAGTCCAGTGTTGGTGCGGCGGCCGACGTATCCGTACACCAGGACCCTGACTTCTGATTTCTGACTTAATGCACAAAAACAATGATTGCGTGTGTGTTTCAAGTTTTCTTTGTGATTACTTGTGTCAGCTCACCAGGTATACTGTTCTGACCGTGGCGCACTTGTTTCCTTTTCAGGATGGCCCGACGACAGCAGCCAGCTAGGGTTCCGAGAGTAGAGCGCGACGATAGCCCGCTGAGCGACGAGGCCTCGGTACAGGGCCCGTTGACAGCAGAGGCACCGGCGGTACCTTTACCCGTCGAGCCCCCGATGCTTCCAGCGCCGACCGCTGAGGATGCACGACGCCTCGAAGCTCTACACGAGTTCCAGCGCCAGCGACCACCCATGTTTCGTGGGGAGACGGACCCCCAGGAAACCGAGGACTGGCTGGAGGCAGTCGTCCGAGTTTTCAGGATAGTGAGGACACCAGCAGACCTCATGGTGATCCTCGCGGTGAGCCTTCTGCACGCAGTAGCAGGACGATGGTGGAGCTTGATGCTCCAGGTACACGATGAGGCCTCCCTCATCTGGACGGACTTCGAGAGCCTCTTCTGCTCAGAGTTCGTCCTGGAAACCCTCCGTGCGGTGCGCATTCAAGAGCTTCTTCAGCTGCGGCAGGGCAGCTTGACGGTCACCCAGTACACTGCGAGGTTCACCGACCTTTGTCGCTACTCGACAGACATGGTACGGGACCCCTTCTTCCGGGCCTGGACCTTCGCGCAGGGTTCGAGACACGAGATCAGGGCATCGCTGATCTCCCTCAGCATCCCGACCTAGGCAGGAGTGCTAGAGCGAGCCCTTCTGATCGAGAGCTTTCTAGCTGAGTCTACAGCGAGACCTACCGCAGGGCGGCATGTGGCGGAGTCTTCGGCAGCGGGTAGCCGACGGATGACTCAGGGTTCCAGGCAGAGCAGGCCATCCGGAAGATGACCTCGGGACACTGGCTCAGCAGTGCGGGGAACACAGCGTGGAGCCAATCTTCCGAGAGGCAGGCAGTGCTATGAGTGCGGCGGGCAGGGCCACATGGCTCGTGACTGCCCGACCCGCCGTACCGAGGGGCAGCAGACGGTGGAGGGGCCACCCAGGCAGAGGCAGAGGGTCGACCGTGGCGGTCCGCAGGGAGGAGGAGGACGAGGCAGAGGAGCTGGCCGAGCAGCAGGTGGTGGGCGACGCTTTGAGGCTCTGCCAACACCACCACTCGGAGGCCCGCCCCGACCACAGGGAGCTGGCGGGCAGAGACAGGCACAGCTCCAGGCAGCGGAGGCCTACGACCACGGCGCTCCAGAGATGATTCGAGGTACGATCTGTGTCTATTCCACCCTTGATGCAGTTCTTATAGACACAGGAGCGAGTCACTCTTTCATAGCCACTGCCCTTGTTCGGAGCTCGGAGATTCCGCCAGAGCCGTTGGCTCGATCCTTACGGCTAGAGACTCCTACGGGAGAAGACTCGACAATTACGCACTGGTGCCGGCAGTGTGAGCTTACTCTAGGAGGCGAGAGCTTCGGCTGGGATCTTCTTGTAGCAGCGTCGAGGCCTTACGACGTCATCTTGGGCATGGATTGGTTATCAACAGTCCATGCTCAGATTGACTGCATTAGGCGCAAGGTGCGATGTGTGTGCACCGACGGGAGCAGGATCACCTTCACCGGCAAGAAGGGAGCCTTAGCAGCACAGGATGGACTCACGCAGAGGAGAGGACAGCCCATCACTCATCAGTTGGCTAGCCTCATCCTTGGAGCAGTTGACGTGCGGAGTTCCAGTTTTCCTGCAGTGGTGGATCAGTACGCGGACGTCTTTCCCGATGACGTTCCAGGGCTACCTCCTCGCAGAGAGGTAGACTTTTATATTGACCTGTACCCCAGGACAGCCCCGATATCCACTCCAGCATATCGGATGGCCCCCGCAGAGCTTCAAGAGCTACGGGTACAGTTGGAGGACTTGCAGGGCAAGGGGTTCATCTGACCCAGTGTTTCACCCTAGGCTTCCCTGATATTGTTCGCCAAGAAGGCGGACGGGAGCTTGCGACTGTGTGTCGACTATCGTCGCCTGAACCAGGTGACAGTGAGGAACAAGTATCCGCTACCGAGGATTGATGACCTCTTTGATCAGCTCAAGGGAGCACGGTGGTTCTCGAAGATAGACTTCAGATCGGGCTATCATCAGCTCAGAGTTCGAGACGACGATGTGCAGAAGACGGCCTTCAGGTGTCGGTATGGCCACTATGAGTTCTTGGTTATGCCTTTCGGTGTAACCAATGCTCCAGCAGTGTTCATGAGCCTCATGAACAGGATCTTCCAGCCATACTTCGATCGATTTGTCGTGGTCTTTATCGACGACATTTTGGTGTACTCGACGACGGAGGAGGAGCACGCCTACCACTTGCGGGTTGTACTAGACACACTCTGAGAGCACCAGATTTATGGCAAGCTCTCGAAGTGCCAGTGCTGGTTACGTGAGGTCCACTTCTTGGGGCACGTCATTTCTGAGGCGGGAGTTGCAGTGGATCCCGCGAAGATCGAGGCAGTGCTAGCTTGGGAGCCACCTAGGAGCGTGACGGAGGTGCGGAGTTTCTTGGGTCTAGCTGGATACTACCGGAGGTTCGTGCCAGACTTCTCTAGATTTGAGGAACCACTCTCAGTGTTGACGAAGAAGGGGAAACCCTTTGTGTTGTCAGACAGATGTCAGCAGAGCTTTCAGGAGCTGAGACAGAGATTGACCAGCGTACCTATCTTGAGGTTGCCTGAGGAGGGAGTTGGATACGTAGTCTACTGCGATACATCAGGGACCGGACTCGGGTGTGTCCTAATGCAGGAGCGAGCCGTGATTGCCTACGGATCACATCAGTTGAGGCCGCATAAGAAGAACTATGCTACCCATGACCTGGAGTTAGCAGCAGTGGTCTTCGCTCTGAAGACATGGCGGCACTATCTGATGGGCGAGCACTTTACAGTCTTTTCTGACCACCAGAGCCTCAGGTACATCTTCTCTCAGAAGGACCTGAACCTGAGACAGTGGTGATGGATCGAGTTCCTCCAGGACTATGACTTTTAGATAGTCTATACTCCTGGGAAGGGGAACGTGGTAGCCGATGCCCTCAGCAGGAGGATGGGCATCCAGCTACTTGAGGAGGCGACAGAGCAGCTAGTCGCTTTGCAGATATCCTTCGTGGATAGGGATGGAGCAGCCTTTCTTCAGTCTCTCACAGTCACCCCTCCACTACTGCAGCGGGTCAGAGAGGCTCAGTGTGGGGACGCTGACTGCGAGACGCGGCGTGCACAGATATCCTCGGGACAGGCACCTAATGGTTTCTCCCTTGGAGCAGAGCACGACATCCTTTTCAGAGGACATACCTTGGTACCAGTCTCTTTATAAGAGGAGTTGTTGAGAGAGTTTCACACTTCTCCTTTGGCGGTACATCCAGGAGTGGAGAAGATTTACCAGGATCTCCGACGTCAGCACTGGTGGCCGGGCATGAAGAAGGCTGTGGCAGAGTTCGTTTCACGGTGCCTCACCTACCAGCAAGTGAAGGCAGAGCATCAGGTACCAGCAGGCTTGGTACATCCCTTGGAGGTCCTGGAGTGGAAGTGGGACGGGATATATATGGACTTCGTGACTGGACTTCCACGCACTTCCAGAGGTCACGACTCTATTTGGGTGATTGTTGACCGACTCACCAAGTCGGCACACTTCTTACCCATCCGAGAGCAGGGCTCAGTAGAGAGTTTGGGGCGTCTCTACATTCAGGAGATTGTACGGCTTCACGGTGTGCCATCGACTATCATCTCCGATCGGGACGCTCGTTTTACTTCCCGGCTTTGGAAGGGGTTGCAGGAGGCGTTCGGGACGCGGCTACGTTTGAGCACCGCCTTTCACCCTCAGACGGATGGTCAGATGGAGAGGACCATTCAGACTCTCGAGGACATGCTCCATGCATGTGTCCTCGACTTTGGTCGCAGCTGGGAGGACCACATACCCTTGGTGGAGTTCGCGTACAACAACAGCTACCACTCCACCATCGGGATGGCACCCTACGAGGCGTTGTACGGAAGGCCTTGCAGATCTCCTTTGTGCTGGACAGACCCTGGAGAGTCAGCACTTGTGGGACCAGAGATGGTCCGGGCCACGACAGAGAAGGTCCAGGTCATCCAGGAGCGGATGAGGACAGCTCAGATCCGGCCGAAGTCATATGCTGACAGGAGGCGGAGGCCACTAGAGTTCGAGGATGGCGACCACGTCTTCCTGCGGGTCTCACCTCGACGTGGTTTGCGGAGATTTGGCCGAGGCGGAAAGTTGTCTCCACACTTCATCGGACCCTTCCAGGTCCTCATCAGGGTTGGTGAGGTGGCTTATCGCCTGGCTCTACCACCTCAGTTGCACCGGGTGCACGACGTCTTCCACGTATCTCAGCTGAGGAGATACGTGCACGACCCGACGCACATCATCGACTATGGGGAGCAAGACGTGGATGATGGAGCGACTTTTGCGGAGGTCCCGGTGGATATAGAGGATCGACAGGAGCGGGTCCTACGTGGGCGATCGATTCCTCTTGTGCGCATCAGATGGCAGCACGGGAACCTCCAGGAGAGCACATGGGAGCGGGAGGCTCAGATGCGTGCTCAGTACCCACATTTGTTTCCCTAGTTTATGATGTATCATTACGGGGACGTAAAGCCCTGAGGTGGGAGTAATGTAAAGACCTGTAAATTTCAAGGAAATTTTTTTCTTAATTTTCTTTGGAATTTTACAAGAACGCAGTTTCTGACGGAACCTGATTCCGAGGCCCGGTGTTCCCGGAATCATTTTCCGAAGTTTGGCTCGGGTACGTTCAGTGAACGGGCGAGCGGGTTTTTCTAACTTTTGAACCGGTGCCCGGAATCGAATTCTGAGGGCACCAATGAAATCACAGCGCCGGTATTTGCTTGGAAACGCCTCTTTCAGAGTTGTGTTTGCTTGGGTGTGGTTTTTAATTTTCGGGCTTAAAGTTAAGAAATAAAATAATTTTTTTCGACAACTCTATTTTATTTCACTTAAGCCACTTGGAAGCCACTTGAAGCCACTTAAAAGTGTCTTAAACTGAGTTGAACCAGATAGGATGCTATCCAGAAATATCATACCCCCTTGGTAGAATATTTGTGAGGTGGGGCCCGCACGATCCACGCCGTTTCTTTCCGCTAAGTAACGCACCCGCGAAAACCCGTCATTATGAAAGTCAACTGACGCGTTTTCTTAAAATCTTAACAACCCATTTAATTGGGCAGTTTATTTCGTAAATTAAATGATATGTTTCTTTCTTTGAATTAATTCAACGAATTGATGGGTCTTTACTTACCCATTTTCATTTGTTGGCATAATAATAAAATAAGACCAACCTATCTTTTGGTGGATTACTCGTTGAGAGAGGATCCTTGAACCTCCATCCCCCTTCGCGAAGAACACAAAGAACGCGAAGAACGCCGGCCTCCGACAAAGAATGCCGAACCCGGAAATCGACGCGATGGGACGCCGTGTTCCGCGACGCCAATGTTCCCTTCCTGCAACGTTCTTTTGCAATGTCTCTTCCTCCGTGACGGATCTTCGATCGGCTGCTTGAGGTAAGAGTCTCGGACTCTCTTTTTAATCTCCTTTGTGGTTTTTACCAAAACACGGATTTAATTATTTAAATTAAATCTGTTGTTTCATGGTCCGTTGAGTTTGCCGACTCAACGCCGTGTTCCGCGATGACGCGACACCCTTCCACGACGACGCGACGATCTACACCTTCTGCGACGAGCAATTCCGCGAAGAATGCTCATGTGCGACGACTTCGAGGTAGGGATTTTATTTATTTGAAATGCCCTTACTTCCCATGTTGTTTCCATTCAAATGAGGGACCCAATTTATGAAACAATTTTATTCCATTAAAAAAAATTGTTTCGGATATGCGTTCATGTGTTGAACTTTATTCCTCCCATTGTTTATCTCTAAAGCGGAGGGTGCGGGCCAAACGAACACGGCCCGACGACCCTCCGCCGTTCTTCGTTTTTGTGCGGATTTGACGGGCGATGACGGAACGTGCCGCAACGGATGTTTGATGATCCCGCAGTGAAGAACGGAACCCGGGAGGAGAAACGGCGTAGACGGGAAGAAAATCGGGCCACCGGAGCGACTCCGGCGGCCCGCGGAAGCCGGCGGCGGCGCCTGACGCGCTGCCAGACGAGACCGCCGCGGCACCGGCCGCGGCGGCGGCGCTCGCGGGACGTGGTTGAAGCCGCGTCCGGCGCCAGGGAGACACCCCGCGGGTGTCCCATGGGTGTCCCGCGGGTGTCACGCGGGGGCGGCGGCTCCACCCCCCCCCCCCCCCCCCCGCGTCACCCGGGAGGCGGCTTCAGCCGCGTCCGGTTGTCTGGCCGACACCCCGCGGGTGCCGCGGGGGTGTCACGCGGGGCGGCGGCTCCCCCCGCGTCGGCCGCTCGGCCGAGCCGAGCTGGACCGGCCCTGGCCGGGTCAGACCGGTCCGACCGGGTTGGACCGGGTCGGACCGGGTTCGGCCGACCCTGGGGGGGTCGGGCCGGGTCGGCCCGGGCCCGGACCCCCGTCCACGGACCCTTTTCGTTCAAACGCCCGTAACTTGAGCTACGGGCCTCCAAACGACTCGCTGTCAATGGCAACACGATCCTTGGATCGATACGGTTGTTTCGGTATATTGCACTCAAGGTTTTGGAATACTTTGAGTTCGTCCGGGTTGGTTCGTACACGAAACTAACCGGGCCTTCAGAGCGGAAACGCTCATATCTTGAGCCACAGACGTCTGATTGGCGTGCCATCAGCTTTGTTGTTTTCCTCTTTGTGAGACGGATCTTTTGGCACACTCCGCCCGAGGTTTGGACGTAGGTGGAGTATGGTCGGGTTGGTTTTTCCTTAAAAACCAACCGAGCCCCTGGGACGAAAAAGCCGATAACTCTCAGACCGGGCGTCCGATTGACGCGCCGTCTGCGACGTTGAGTTCCTGTTGTCGATACGGAACTTTTGGATACATCAACTTCGGACTTTGTGTCAGTTGATGTATCAACCTCTCGGCTCGTGGAGCGGAACCTCCCGAACGAGCTTGCTGTGTGCGGGAACCCTAGTGTTGGCTGCGACTGCTTCCTCGACAGCGACGACTGTGCAGAGATCCTCCGTGGACTCTGACGACGACCGTGCAGAGATCCTCAGTGGACTGCGGCAACGACTGTGCAGAGATCCTCAGTGGACTGCGACGACTACTGCACTCAGCGATCCTACGTGGATCAGTGCAACAGGTCCTATGTGGGCCCGGTCCTGTGTGGGCCCAATCCTGTGTGGGTCCGATCCTGTGTGGTTCAGCGCTCAGCGGTTCTGTGTGAGCCAGCGCCTACAGGTTCTGTGTGGGCCCGATCCTGTGTGGGTCATTGCGGGGGTTAGTTACCTATCGATCCTTCGTGGGTCCGACGACTTAGATGGATCAGTGATCATCTTTATCGTCATCCGAAGAAGTATACCTGTGTGAGCTGAATCTTCTGTTTACTCTCCTTTTTGGATTGTGTTGAGCTATCCTGTGTGGATTTACTGTTTACTCTTCTTTGTGGATTGTGTTGAGCTATCCTGTGTGGATTACTGTTTACTCTCCTTTGTGGGTTGTGTTGTGCTATCCTGTGTGGGTATACATTTGCTTTCCTGTGTGGACTGGGTTGTGCTTGGGCTCGGACGTTGGAGCCGAACAGGAATTGATGACTTAGGTATATGTATGGGAATATACCTAAGCCGTGTCAGATGTTACTTCGTGATTGTATCTTTCCTTTGTGGATTATCCTTTGTGGATGTCGGGAGACCTTCGGGGGTCTCGGGGTCCCTACTGAGTAGCTTATACTCACCCCTGCACGGGCTATGCCCGCACTTCGTGGTGTTGGTTGCAGACGACGGACAGCACTGACCGTGGTGGAGGTGTGTGGAGCAGGACGGTACCTGGAGGTGGACCACTGGGCGGGACGTACTCGGAGCGGTCGGGTGGACCCGGGGAGCAGTGGAGGCTATCTGTACCCACCCTTCAGCTGGGACTTCCAGAGGACGGCTCGACGCTGCGGCTTTTCCTTTCAGTTGCTGTTTTTCCTTTCAGTTGTACTTTATAGTTAGGCTTGTATTTCCGGCCCCTTTTACTTTCAGCACAGCTTGTTACAGTTTTTTCTTAGTGTTTACTTTTCTGCTTGCTTACTCCGTGGTTCTTGTTTACTTTTCAAAGGCAATGCCTTCCCTTTTGTTGGTATTTACGCCTTGGTGCTAGTCGCCAGCCCCTGGCCTATGGAAGGCGGGCTTGGGGTAGTCACGGCACGGGCCCCGAGGACGGGTCGTGACAGATTTTTCCATACAACTTTCATAATAAAAACGTCTTTGATACAAATTTCATTATTGATATATTATTCAATATAGTGTAACAAAATTTAAATGATTTATTTTGTCCCATTTTCATTTTATGAAATGTATGGGTATGATTCTTGATAATGGAATATAGTATGAACATGTTTTTGGTAATTTCTCAATATTAACAACTTACGTTATAAGAAACATTCTTTTTTTTTGTTTCACCGTTCCAAAAATATATCAATAACATAAATTACTCTTTAAAATATTATATTTCTATATTAATGTCATTATTATCATTCATATTGGATATAATGAAGATAGTATTTATAGATTTATAGGTTTTACCATATAGAATCCTTTTCTTGTTTTTTAGTTTTGAAGGCCTGATCCCTTGTGGAGAGATGGTACTTTTCTCTTATAGAATGACCTTGGAATAAAATTTATGGTTTTATTATTTCTTAAATGTGTTTTTACCATTGTGATGGAATTTTTAAGGATTTTGAGTGGATAAAATTATTATATATATTTTATATTTATTAAATAAATTTTACTTATTCCCATAGGTTGAACCATTAATATCCTATAAGAATTCTCTTATATAAATTTTTAATCCATGTTTGAGTCCAAAATTTATGGTTTTACCAAGGTGGGGAATAATTTCTTAGTGGGTTATGGGTCTCAAGTAAATCCAATTAAATTTGAATTCTAATTTAATTGATCAAGGTTATCAAAATAACCTATTTACCTCTCCTTTATCCCTATTCCCATACAAACCAACCCTCCCCTATTTCTATAGATGATGTAGAGCTAATAGGATGTGATCTAAATGGGAATCTTTACTTTGGGATAATTGGATTGAAAATCTAGATGCAATGATAACAAATCATAGATCATAAGAATGTGATTATAAAGCTCAAACAATATTCCATGAGGTAGGAATTTTTATCTTTTATTCCTCCTCATTTTAATTTAAATTTTTATTCTGGATATTGTTTTGTAAGTACCACTACCTTCTTCTTTTATTTTATTCGACCAAGTTTGATTTCATGGATTTTTTGTGGAATCAGGATGTTCTCAATAGGTTTTTGTTTGAAATTTTCAACTACATGGAATATAGTATTAATAATACATGTAATGTAGTATATTTTTGTATCTAAGGTTTGGGAAAATGTCTACATGAAATGTTGTCCATATGGACACGTCGTGGGGGACTCTTGGGCACACAACTCGGTTTTTGGAACTATACACAGGTAGACACTCTGAGTAGGGTATATGATGTACAATAGTACACACCATGTTAGGGTTACACATCATGGGATATGGCCATGTATATAGCAAGGTGACCCATGTGAAGTGCATGGAATGTACAAGTACATTACATATCAGGTAACATAACATGAATAGTGTTGGGGTATACAAACAGGTACTTGTGTATTGCACACACCCTGTATATTCAGAACATGTCATGTACTCAGTAAGTACATGTAAGGTTTTGTTAATATGCACACCTTGAGTGTAGATTTTGGTGTACATGATGTGAACATCTATTTCACACCATATATTGTCCCCTTATGGTGTTTTGTATGTTTTCTCTCCCTAGATATGGATTTGGAAAAATAATTAATAAACGTTGAGTATTTTTATTTAGTGGATGAAATGGTGGGGTTATTAGTATTGGTGGTTGTTGGTGAGATAATTTTAGTGTTTTATGTAGATATTAATAACATGGTGAAGATGTAAGGACCCAAATGTTGGAGTAGAGTGGTTAATATGACAATAGATTTCCTAGAGTGTAATTTGGATGTTGTTTGTGGGACACTAACATGTTTCCTGAGGACAATCACCTTAAGGAGTTTTTTGATAATTAATCCATTCTGGATTGACAGTTTTGGTTCAGTTAAATGTGATCAATTCCCTCTTCATAGTAGATTGTTTCATAGAGATTCATATTGATGTGGGACTCATGGAGATTTCCCTATTTCCCATGCACCAAAAAGAGGGTCGGTGCACATGGTGTGGAATAAAAGAGGAAGAAGTAATTTTCCCACTAACTTTTTCAATATTGTCCCTCATGGAAAGGTTTTGTTTTAATTATAAATATCATCTCCCCCTATTTAATTACAACTTATAACCATGGGAGATATAGAAGCAGTTGTAGATATTTTTCGATGATTTCCTTTCACCTAACTAATAGTTCAAGTCACATTATGGAGGTATAAATATTAGAAATGATTTTCATATTCTCACTAGAGAATGAGAGTTTAGACTTAGTTTATTCCATCCCTAGTGAAAATGGAGTTTCTATTCCTCTATTGGGTTGGGTGTAGATCCACCACACTATATTGGAGACTCTTGATTCTCCCTCATTAAAGGTAAAAAATATGTACTCCATGGATGGTTCTTTCTCTCTTCATAGATACTCTTAGCCTTTTCAATGGTTCTATACCCCTGATGTGGTTGTAGTGGTTTAATGGTATTAGTGGTGGTTGTCCAAAAGAGATGGATCAGGATCTAGGGAGTGTATCTCTATGGTCGGTTGATTCCTATAATGAGTCATGAATCCCAAAATATGGTATATTTTATATCTTGGTAATGAAAATATTCGATCTTTGTGGATGGTTTGTGATCTTAAAGGCTTATGGACTAGGGTGTACTCTAAGTAATTCCTAAAGAGGACTGAGTTTAGGTGTTGTTTTTACTTTATATAATTTATTTTATTCACCTTTGAGTGTGTCTAGGATGTTGGGAATTGATCTAGGGTGTTATTTATGAGAAGGAGTCTATTTTCCCCTATGGTTACCAGGTAAATAGATATTCTCTCATAGTCTGGGGTGAAGGATTTTCGTGTGGTATGAATGTGTGTGCTAGGTGTCATGTGTTGAGTTCTCTAGGGATCATGGGGTGTCAGGTGTCCCCATTTATATCATGATGGAATATAAATGTATTATTATAAGACCTATGTTTTTGGATGATTATTGTCATATATCATTTGAAGGGGTTCAAGGTTTCATTCATTTCCTTTAATGTGGTATCTTCCTTTTTGGATCCATGATGTATGGAGTTTCTTATGGAGTTTCGATACCCCATCATAAAGATAGATGGAGATAAAACTTAAATTTTAGGGAAGGATGGTTTGTGTATTCCTTTGAGTCTTCGGGTTGATTGGAGTCTCTAATAGTGTATCCCCCTAAGGTTTTTTTATGGGAAAGTGTATTCCCATAATTAAGATACTTGATTATGGGACCCTTATCCCATGGTATGAGTGAATTTATGAGTTATCTTGGGAAGACTCCAAAGAGTTTGGTTAGAGATCTTTATTAGTGATGGAGTGGTAGTTCCTCCCTTGAGATTCCCTTCTTCCTTTTTTTGAGTGAGTTGGTCATGTGGTTAGGCCTCACTTGTGTGTAGACTTATAGTTATATTACCAATTTTCTTTTGAGGCATTCTACTAGGTATTTTTATCCTCACCACTATACGGGCCTTGGGATCCCACATTCTGTGTCTGTGAATATTACTTATAGTTTGGGGACCTTCCATACTTTGGGTTGTGTAGCAATATATCCAAAGAATTAGTGAAGTTGGTCAGGTTTTTCTCAAGTGTTTCTTGGTTTGATGTTTTCCATGGTGTGAGGATTCTACCTATCATATTTATGATGTTTGTTTACTTGTATTAATATTTTACATTTATTCTAGTATATATAACCTTTGTGTTTTTTTCTACTATTATATTGATGGTATATCTTTATTGTATTATTTTCAAACTAGGGAATCTCATTTTTTATATGCCTTATGAGTGCTAGTTACCACCCATTCACCTATTGTAGGTGGTCTTGGGGTGGTACACTTAGAATATCACCACCTAAGAGGCGTATCAATGAGTTGGGTCATGTTAGAGTGGTATCAGATAATGTTTTTCCTTGGGATAGAGTTTAGATATATATGTCTTGTGAGTTTTGGTTTGGGACATGCAAGGCAATAATTATTGAAGATTCTTGGGTCTAGTTATCATACTAGGTAATTCATATAGAGTGTGGTGGATGATGAATTCCCATAAAAGGACTTTAATAATCTCATTTACTAGCTTAAGACCTCATTGATTTGGTCATAGGGTATAGTTATGTTGGATTATGCATTATGTAACAGTCTATGCATTATTATTTCCATAGTCTGACATACTACTAGTGATGTTTACGCTATTCAATGAGGATGTTGAACTCCTATCACAGAAATGATAATATTAGGTTTTAGTAATATACATTATATGGATGATGAGAGCCCTGGGATTACTCATAGACACATGAGATTTCCAATGGATCTATCTCAATATTCTGATTGTTGAGACCATTTTCAAATAGGGTCCGGTATCCCACCCTATTACATAGGCTACATGATCCCATATCTAATGATCAATCATGGATGGGTTTAGGTATCCCCCTATGGGCTTGGGATCAGGTTACATGATCACCTCACTAGGTAGGGTCAGGTATCCCATTTCCCTAATATGAGAATATGATCCTCTATCTACAATATAGTATAGATAGGGTTAGGTATCCCTACGTTATCCAAGACATGATACTCTATTTTTGAATTGAATCCCCATATCTGAGGTGTTATCAAATGATATGTGTCTTTCTCAACTTATGTGAAGGGTAAGGTATCCCACCTCAATATGTGGGTGTGTGGTCCCTTATCTACAGGTAAGTTATGTATAGACATGGGTATCCCCTGAGGTCCTAGGGTGAGATCCTCTATCACATCCATTAAGTAGGGTAAGGTATCTCACACCAATATCTAGATGAGTGATCCCTGCATATGGATTAGTAAAGATATGGTCAGGTCCCCCCCCCCCAATGGCCCTGGTGAGTGATCCTCTATTTTTCAGTGAAAATCTTCTATCTAAGGTGTCTTCTAATGAGGCATAAAATTATTATTTAGATTATTTTGAGGATATGTAGGGTTTTACCCTTATCAATAGTGAGTTAGGTACTCCCTCAATTGGTCTATTTATACTTTTATAAGTTAAATTCATTCACCTTAGATCAATGATTTATCATAGTTGTATGAAAAGTAATGTTTAGTTCTTATTCCTTGCCTTGGAGACTAGTCCAGGGTGATCCATGCTCATGCTTGATAATGCTTGATATGATCTTTATAGTAGAGATCATTGAATACGATGATATAGATGGTAGGCTTGTAAGCCTTGGATGGAAGGGATAATCCTACTCATGTATGTGGGACTACCAAGCATAGGATCCCCATCATGAGATGATGTACATATTATGGATAATTATCAAAGTGATAAATTCCCATTTAGTCAGGAACAGGGATGGGTTGATCAAAGAGTAGCTGGCTTGATCGATTATGATTCACAACTATTTATTGGGGTAGTTATGTTCATTATCACTAGTGAGTGACAACCTCTTGATCTTTTATAGTCAGATGATGCATTAGATATTCAAGTAGATCCACCTGGATATTGCAGCATGGTAGGATCCCTATTCTATAGCTAACAATTTATCCTTGTTTCTTTTAATGGTGAGAGATTATTTAGGTAGATAATTACCTGGAGATTCCTCTTTGGAAGAGTGACCTGAGATGGTTTCATGGGTACTGGGTGATTTCCCTCTGACCCAGTTTATAGGATGTAGCAATATGAGTTTTCCCTAGTATAATATTTAGCAATTTTTAGAATTTTGGAGGTTTGAGCATGTGTAAAGGGTAAAATCTTCATTTTCCATTAGATAATGAACCTAAATAATCAGTATGGTTCTATTGTTTCAGAAACATGGATTTTACCATTAGGTTGTAATTTGGTGACATTATGAGCTGGGAAAATTATATAGTATATTCACTACTACAAAACTGAATTTATCCAGCGCTATGGACTTAATAGCACTAGCTAAACCCGCTATTAAATACCCCCTTTATTAGTGCTAGAAAAATTGCTATTAAAGGGGGCCATTTTTCAATGCTTATAAAAAAACACTAATAAATCACCCTTATTAACGCTAGAAAAAAAAGTGATAATAATGGGTGGTCCTTTATCAGCACTATTAGAAAAAACATTGATGAAGTGGGGCCATTATCAACGCTATAAAAAATCACTCTTAAAGTCCACCATTTAAAAGTGCTTTTTTCTAGCACTGATAATGAGTATATTTCATAAAATAAATATTTCATTAATGAAAATATTTTAATATATGACTATATTTATATTTATATAAATAAAATATATATATTTTTAAATATGTTTTAGATAATACTAAATAGGCATTTACCCTTAATATATAAGATATTTAGTAAAAATGGATTTTAAAATAACTAAAATGAAATATTAATTAATTATTTTCAAATTATTATTGATTAATAGTAATTTAATAACAGTTGGTTGTCATGAAACATAAATGAATTAATAAATGGTATAAGATAAGTTGAAAACATGACTTGAACTTCAAACATTCATAACTTCTAATTCGGGTGTCCATTTAGGATCTACCACAAATCAAATCAAAACCTTCAATGAACCCTACACCCTAATGACTAGAGAGAAACCCCAATCAGGTTTTTTCAGGAAAAAAAAGTCCCAAAAGGCCTCCAAAACTGATTTTTTTAGTTAGCGCATCCCAATTTTTTAATATTCAATGGGTTTTGTGCCGCATTAAGGTGGTCTTATTGTCTTTTTTTCATGGGAACTGATTTTATTCTTAGTAATTACACTCATATTTATATTATGGATTTTATTTTTTTTTATCATTTTTCATAACTTAGTTTTATTTTTATTTAAATAAAATCATATTTCCTTATATTTAATTATAATAATTCACTTGTATAAATACATATATCAACATATTTATGTTGAAATGTATTTTTAAATATATAAACAAAATATTGTTTATTATTTTTATTTATAATAAAAAATAGTCCAATTTATTTACCGTATACAAATGCACTAATATTTATATATATTCCAATACAAGTAGTGGTTTTATATAAACAAGTATTTTTCAATAAACAAATATATGTGTATTTTTATATACTAATATATTTACATAAATATATATTATAAAATGTATTTAAAAAAATATCTAACCATTTCTTAAATTATAAAAATATATAAATAATTTTTATATATACATATATATGTGTATTAATAAACGGATATATAATTATATTATATTCTAGAATATGTAAATGAATATAATATATAATATATTTAAATAAAAATAAGTACATATATATATCACACACATGCACATATTTTATAAATGTATTTAAAAATATTTATATAAATATATGAATAAAATTTATATATGTAAATATATATATATAATTAGATATATCATTAAAAATAAAAGAAAAAAGCATCGTGTAGTGGTAAGGGTGTTCCATCTTCAAAGGACAGGTCTAGGGCTTGAATCTAGGCATGCGCAGGAGGCTGGAAATTCACATAACGCTGTTAAAGGGGTGGTGGGGTGAAAATCACTAATAAAGTTGGGGTAAAGCACTATTAAATGGGTTTCAGGAGCTCTTATAAAGGGGTCAGACTCATAGAGGTCCGAAAAAAATATAATTTTACCCCCTTTAACATGCTTTTTGTGAGAGTAGTTAAAGATTTCCCTTTAACATTTCTTGTGTAGAGATCACTTTATAAGTGTTGATAAAGGTCCTTTACTAGAATTGTTAAAACCTAGTTTTGTAGTGGTTATTTAATATTTATTAAATAAACATTATTTATTCTCATGGTTTTGAATTTTAATATCTTATAAATGATGTTCCAAATGGAAATTATGACATCAAGGTTGAGTCCAAAATATGGGAGAATTTTTTAAAATTGAGGTAAATTTTCTTATGGTTTTTGGTCTATGGGACATCCAATTAAATGGGTATTACCATTTAATTAATTATGGTTATTAAAATAACCTATTTTCCTCCCCTATCTCCCCATACTTGAACAACCCTACCCCCACCCCCACCCACCCAACCTTTCCTATAGATGACATAGAGCTGAGAGGAGGTAGATAATGAGGTAATTTTTGTTGAGGAGTGATCAGAGTGTGTATCATGATTCAACTATCATAGATCGCATATTAGAATATTATGATTATGAATCTCAAGTGATCACCCTTAAGGTAGGACTCATTATATTTGAATTTTCTTTATTTTGAGTCGACTATTGATTTTTTATGTTATTTTTGAGTATCTCTGCCTATTAGTGGTCTTTTAATTGACCTAGTCCAATTATAGGGATTTCTGGGGGGAATAAGGGTGTTCATAGTGGGTCTGCATCTTGAATTTCTTACCACATGGCATCTAAACTCAAGAAAACACATCAATCTGCGTAGTTTTTCATCTCATTTTTGGGATGATTTCTACATAGTATATTGGTTATATTGACATACCATATAGGAATATTAGGATCATGAATCTAGTTATGGCCTTGTACACAACCCTACTCTTTGAGTATCCAAAATGATGTTTACAAGTATACTCTATGTTAGGGTTAAAAAAATACAAACTCTATCCATGTACATTTCAATGTTCCCTATGTGAGGTTATTAGAATGTGAAAGTACATTCCATGTTGTGTTGCACAACATTACTAAAATTGGGGTACACTACCAAGTATCTATGTGTTAAAAACACCATATATATTTAAAACACTCTGTATACTTAGGAAGCACATTCCAAGTCCAGCCGAGATATATGCTTACAGTAGGGATTTGGATATACATGTTGTGTATTCCTAGTTCATATCATGTACTTCCCCTTTAGTTGGGTTTTTCACATTTTCTAACCCTGTATCAATAAATGGACAAAAAAATAGTAAATTATGAGTATCATTCTACATGGAATGTGATGATGAGATTATTTTTTGTATTGGAGGTCATTGGTGTGGTTATTTTAGTGATAGATATTGATATTAAGGTCATGGTAATGATGTAATTACCTAGATTATGGAGAAAAGTGCTTTAGAAGATAATAAGCTTCTCATAATGTAATTTGGATGTCGTGAATGGGACACTCATGTGTTTCCCACGTCCTACAACCTCATAGTGGTTGGTGATTATAAATCCTCAGAGGATAATGTGTTGTAGACACTGATATTTGGTAAGATTTGGGAAATGTTATCTTTACAACATATTGGTTCATAAAGACTCAAACTAAAGTTGGAATCATGGAGATTTTCATCTTTACCATGCACCCTAGATAGGGTTGGTTGATATGTTTTGGAATAGAAGGGGTAAAAGTTGTTTTCTCTCTTCCTTTTTCTATATCACCCCCCCCCACATGTCTAGGTTTTAATTTGATGATATAAATCATCTCTCTCCTTGGTCACATTGTGAGTTATGACTAATGGAGATAGAAAAATTGTTTAAAAGATTCTCAATGATTTCATTTCATAAGACTGATGGTTTCGGTGTCATGATGGTAGTAACAGTATGAGTCTTGAGATTCATTTTCCCCATTGATCATGAGAGTTGGGACTTTTTGTAGATTATACTTAAGGATGATGGATTTGGAATCCCCCTATTGAGTGGGGTTTAAATTTTTCACACCAGGTTGTGACCTATCATAGCTCCCTCATTAAAGTTGTAGGATATATCATTATTTGATTGTGTTAATTCTCTTCATAGTTGGTATTGGACTTTAGCATAGCATAAGACCCATGACATGGTTATAGTGGTGGTATAATATCGAGTGTAGTTTTTTAGTAAATACGGATTAGGATCTGGTGATAATATCCCATCAATCGGTTGAGTTCTTCAAAAAGTCATAGATCCCTAGATGATGGTAGATTGTATTGCTTATTAAGAGAAGTGGATGTTTTTATTGGATAGTTTTCTTTCTTTAAGTCTTGTATATTAAGAAGTACACCAAGTAATTATTAGAGAAGAGTTGGTTCAGGTGGTGGTTTCTCTTTAGATAATCGATTTTATTCCCCTTTGAGTGCATCAAGGATGTTTGGATTTGGTATTGGGTGTTAGTTAGGAAAAGGAGTGTTTTTCCCCTTCAGTTTCCATGGAGGAATAGATTCTCACATCATCCAGGGTATGATATTTTGGTGAGGTATTAATGAGGGCATTGGGTTCTAGATGTTGAGTTCTCTAGTGATCTTGGGGTTCCTTGGGGCCTCGTTTGTAGAGTGATGGAAAATAAGTTGCATCATTTATTCCCAACATATTGGGATAATGGTGACCCTATAGCATTTAGAATAGTTTATGGTTTAGTTCATTTCCATCAATGTGGGATCTTCCCTATTAGATCCCTAAGGTATTTCTTTGTGTGTGTAGTGTCGGTCAACTCACTTGAAGGTCAAGGGAGTTTGAACATCTATGTTGAGGCGTGATTGGGGGTGTTTACCCTAATTGTTTTGGAAGAGTGGTATCTCTACCTGTGGATAGAATGATCAAGTATTGTTTATCACTCTGATGTTGCGATATTTGTAGGTGTCTTACTCTAGGTGAGAAACTATATTATGAGACCCTTGTCCCAAGGGATGATTGATTGTGTGAGTTTTCATTGATAGACTCCATAGATTTTGGTCAGTGGACTTTATGAGTGGTGGGGTGGAAGTTCTTCCCCTTAGTGTTCCCTCTTTCATTATTGATCTGTGTGATTAGGTGGTTCTGCATAACTTGTGTATTGACCCACAATCTTGTTGCCCATTTTTTTGGGTCATACTACTGGGTTTGTTTATACTCACCTACATACAGGCCGTATACCCACACTAGCTCTTTCCAATGTCTTATATGTTTGATACCTTTCATACTTTCAGTTATAAATCATTATAGACAAATTATCGATAATCTCAATGGGGTTTGAGGTAGGAAATATTTGGTGTGATTGTTGGTGTGGCGTAGAGATTTCCCAAATAGATATATGAGGTTAGTTTACTGGTATTCATATTTTAAATTTTTTATAGTGTGTATATCTTGTGTGGTTGTGTTTTCTATTACTATATTAGTGGTATATATTTCTTGCATGATATTTAGGATAAGTCCTCCCATTATTATATTTCCCTACTTGGTTATAATCACTAGCCTTTTTCCTATTAGAGGTAGGCTTGAGGTGGAACTCTCGAACTATCGTCACCGGGGAGGGATCTCGGTGTGTCAGTTCATATCAGTAGAATATTGTTCATTAAATGGTTGAACCTTCCCAAACATGAACATATTATACTAATGATTGAGTAAGGTTATAGAATTATATAATCTTAATATAATTTTCTCAAAATCATAATGATGTTAAAATAAAATCCTTAACATACAGAATTGTGTTTAGAAAGAGTTAATATGAGAAGTTAATTGAAAAAGATGGTAAATTACTAGGTACTTACTTTAATTTATCATCTCTTTCTTGAAATGGGTTCTTTATGAATAAATAATTTTTTATTTATTCTTGAAACCAATTTCTACACAAATTCTAAAATGTTTTTAGGAGATGAAAAAAATTTATTGATTCAAGAGATAACAAATTTAAAAAAGTGGTTGGAGAGGTGTCCTTTTATAGGTGGGTTTTGAGTGGTATTTCTAAAAATATTTAATCCATCAGAATGCTTTATGATAGTTCTTGATGGATTATTAGAAATAGAGACATTATTTTCTAAAAAGATAATTGGGTGGGTTTCCCCCTCTACTTTCTCAAGGTTCCATGTCCGAGATCATAATCCCCAATAGTATTTTTGGCTATCCCGTATTCATTGAGGTGGCCTTTAATGATTCCTATAAAAAAATTTACAATACCATCCAACTTGTGGATAAAGCTGAAAACTATTTATTTATTCCCTTCCCACGGTCCACTTTAGTATCTTTGAATTTTTAAGAGTCATCCATACAAATCTTACCTATGATTAATCGTCCAAATATATATGGAAAAATTTGTACCAGTGAATAAAAAAAATTTAGTGAGTCACAACTTAAATAAATCCATGTCCAATAATGATGATATTGAAAAGAAAGGTATTCATCTTACTTCTAGATATTTGTGTTGTGTTGATGTTAAATTTGAATTGTTGTTTCATTTGTTTGCTGAAAGTTATTTTGTTTCCCTCGTCTATAAATATCTTGTAGGCCTATCTTGAACCAATGGTCGGTACATCTCCCTATACCTTTTTTATGATAATTTTAATGGACTCATAGGAGTTCCACTAGATTCCTTAGACTTAGCATTCTTATTATTTCTCACTTTTGGGTCTTATGGAAGGCTCAAAATTCAGCACATCAATAGTCCATGAAACTGATTATAGGGTAAATCAAATGAAATTTCCTCACATTGGTCAGCAGTCACAGCTCTCTCTTTAATAAGATTCTACCATGGAACCTTCCCATCAAGATTCTCATGTATTTAACTGGGAATTTGAACACCAGTGGGGGTGATGTGGACTAGGTGAAGTGTAACCCTCCATCTCAAGGGTCCAAGATAAACACAGATGTGTCTTTCATTCAAGGTTGCATGCATAGAGGTGGAATCATCGGAAACTATTGTAGCTCTACCTTTATGGATTTATTATCCTTCTATATTTAGGGGAGTTATATCCAAGCATAAGATTTTGTAATGTATTTTTGAATCACTTTTTTCTCTTCCTATAACATTAATATTTTTCAAGATGAATAAGATTCATCTATGGTAGTGAAAAATATGTTTGGATCCACTTCCAGTCAATGGAGCATTAATTACACAATTAAAACTTGAAAATCTATATTAAATCAACCAGTTAGGATCCAATACACATGGAATGAGGGGAAAAGAGGCTTACCATCTTACTTCCAAATGAAACTAGGTGTAAGTGATGATTATCTATTCATTCATTTGAACTTTTCCACATAAATTTATTAATATTGTTTGAGGCGATGCCCTCAGACTCCACCACTTCTATCCCCCATGAATCTTCCCTTCCTTCACCCTTTATTTCCATTATCTTTTCTTTTATTCCTTATAAAAAATTTCAAATTTTAGTCCATTTCATTGAAATAACGATTTATATGAAACAAAATATAGGATAATATGTTTGAAGGAAATTAAGAAATGAAAAAATGAAAAAAAAAAATTGAGTTTATTAAATTCTCATCGAGTTTTTTTCAGCCATAATTTTTTTTATAAGCTTTATTGATATAAGCTATTGGTTAATGAATTTTCCCAAAGTCAAAGAGTTCAAACCCATGATAATGTTAGGTTTTGGGGAACCTCCATCATTAAAATCTTGTAATAGGTTTTTCTACAAATAAAATCATATATTAAGGAAATAAATAGTAATACTATATACTAAGAAGTTACATGTAATTCATAATGAGAGGTATATATAGAGTATTAATTCATTGAATATTTTCTTAAAGTGAATGTTGTGTTGTGGGTACATAAATTATAATAATGAAAAATTTACATAAGTATGAATATTGAGAGTACATAATAATACCACAAAGTATAGTTTATAAATGCTAATGAATAACTATTCCAGTAGCATTTATCACTGCAAGTTATACAAAAGAAAAAAGATTGAATGCGTATTAAAATTTCATTTATTATCACAATGTACATGCATAGTTATATATAGATTCATTGAAATTTCATAGTGAATAAAAATATTACAGTGTGAATGGTCACTAGTTAATTAGTGGAATTGCATAATTATATGAAAAAAGTAGTGAAAATATGAAAAAAAATGAAATATGAAAATTAAAAGAATAATTATTGATCATTTATGTTTGCCAGGATGTTATAGTAGATAGTAAGGAAAAAATAAAACTATTTCATTGAAAACATGTAAAGAAAAAACAAACATTTTTATAGACTATTTATTTATGGTTAATAATTAGTGGAAATGATTATAGGCTGCTAAATAAAAAATTAAATATTAACCAAGACATTATTAGAGTTTGTATCTTACTATATGATTTTTTTTATTAAATTGGATTTCATAAAGCCTGTTATATACAGTTTTCATTTTGAATGTAAAAATAAAGTTACATTGCCATAGTTCTTTCATATTTTTAAGTTTATTCCTCTTATATTTGTTAGTTCATGTTATGATAAAGTAAGTAGATTAAATTCATGTTGAAATCACATTTATATTCACTATGAAATTGAATAGTTATATGAAATTTCATTGAAAATTCATAGTAAATATGCATCTTAAAGTGTAAATGGATACTAATTAAGTGAAATTGGATAATTATATGAAAGAGGATTTAAATTTTGAGAAAAAATTAAAATGTTGAAAATTAAAATAATAATGATTAATTAGTTATGTTAACCAATACATTATAATAGGTAGAAAGATTAACTAAAGAACTCATTGAAAACATGAAAAGAATAACTAATCATTTTTATAGATTATTAATTGAAGGATACTAATTATAGACAATGATCGTAGGCAATTGAATAACTAATTAACTATTAACTAACTCATTATTAGTGGTTGCAAAATAATATATATTGTTTTTTATTAAATTATATATACTATAACCTAAAATATTTAGTTTCATATTGGAATGGAAAATTAAGATTACAACATCATTGGCCTTCCATATGTTCAGATCTATTATACTCCTATTTTTTAATTCATATTACACAGAAGCAAGTATATTTAATTCTTGTAGAAATTGTATTTATAGGTATTATGAAGATGCTTAGTTATTTGATGTTTCATTAAATTTCATAGTGAATATTCATGTTATATTGTAAAGGATAGTGATTAATTAGTGAAACTACATTATTATATATAGGTAGATTGAGATTGTGAAAAGAAAATTTAAAAGATAAAACTTATAAGGGTAATGACTGATCAAGTATGTCGACCAAATCATTATTATAGATAGATAGATTAGCATAAAAACATTTCATTGAAAACATGTAAATAATAGCCAATAATTTTTAAAGATAATTGAATGAAGGATACCGATTACTGGAATAGACTGTTGAATAAAAAGGAACCATTAACCAAGTCATTGTAGGTGGTTGCTAATTAACCATGTAAATTGTATGAATTTTTGAAATATGAATAATCCTATGGAATTTTAGGGGATGAAATTTGAAAATGTTGATTAACTGTGTAAATGGTATGGGTTTAATGCACGGGAATCTAATATTTATTCAATTATCATGCCAAAGAATCACATAATATCAAAAATTAGTATTAGTAAATACATATAAAACATAATAAAAAAATTTAAAGCAATGTAGTGAAGATATATAGAACCGAAAACAATGAACATAAGAGAAATAAAAGAATCATAGAATAAAAAATTAAAGTAAAATAAGGGTTAGAAAATTATGGTTTCAAATTATTTTTTTTTCATATGATTTGTAAGGGAAGATAATCATAGTCATTAGTATATATAAAGTATTAATTTATTTCATGCATAGATAGAAAACATAATATTTAATTTTGGATACATGTTGTTGAATGATAATATCTTCCATTTTAGAGTATATTTTTTGTAACTTAGTTTTTATGGTCTACATGATTGAATTTATTAATTTATATTATGTACTACTACATCATGAAGATCTATAGGTTTCATGATCTTAGAAATTAAGAATATGACACCCACAAAATATTATTTTGGGTAATATTTTGTTTTATTTTCTACACAATAAAAAATGTGTGCAATCATAGTACCTGACTACGGTTGATTTTTTTCATAATATCTTTTTTTAATTTAATTTTATAACATAAATATTATTTAATACATATTTTCTTCAAATGAATGATAAAGGTTCTAAATATCATAATATGATATTTCAATAAATAGAAGAACCGTATTTGACTAGAAAATAATTGATTTTGGAGGAAATCCAAACTTTTCATTGTCCACCCTAGAAAGTAAACAATGTTTTTTATTTGAAGTAAAAATTTAGTGACATTGTATTAAATTATATATTTTTACCTCAATTAAACCATCTCTGGACATTGTTGAAGTTTTTGTTGTAAATTTTATCACTTTTTTATCAGGGAGAAAGATTGAAATTGAGGCACCATAAGTTGTACCTCAGATCAATTGGTTTATACCCTATTGAATGATGGTGAGCGATATGATTTGGAAAAACTCACAAAGGTATTTCTTGTGTATTATATTGATGAATAATTTAGAGAAAATTGTGATGAATTATCTAGAGAGAATAATAACTCTCATCTTATGATATTCCTAAATGAGGAAAAAATATGTTCTTAATTTATGGATGATGATATTTCTTAATTAAAATAAATAACCTCTAACTTGAATATTTTATATCAAAATAGCGATCAATTGATGAAGTCCATTTGGGACTAAAATGTTTAAATGATTCAAGAAGCATAAATTGAAATTCAATATTTAGAGAAACAAGAAGTTAAAATTGTTCATGAAATGAAATTTCAAGAGGTTCAATTAGGATTTCATGTGATGGAAGAAGAAACTTCATCTCTGAAGTATGAGAAGGAAGTATAAAACCAACTTCTTGTGGAAAGATTTATAATGGATGTTAAAATAAATATCTTAGAATATTTTTCAAACATAAACACTTCTTTGTATGTTAAAATTGAAATAGGGGTTTCTAAATCAGACATTGAAGCTATGAAAAATGACAAAGGGGGTTTAGAAGTGGCAATGACTCCAAAAAATTAAAACTTGAATTGAAGAACATTCTTTAAAAACTGATTTTCAAAACTCAACTGATTCCACCATTGTTTCTGATAAAAATGATATATTTTTTATGAGGAAATATTGAAGATTTTTTACACAACTTTTGTCAAACCCTATACCCTATATTTATTTCAAAGTATCTTCAATTGGGTTAATTCTATTTTGAAATTCAATGTTCATAGTGAGTATATTTTTATTAAAAAAAGACAGCTTACTATTCTTCTTTGACATGGGGATCAATCAGGGTGTGTATGATTGCTTCTAGGGAAATTGGTTGCCTACCTAGAAGGTTAGAGTCTTTCTTTCTGAATTTTAACACGAAAATAATTGTACATATAATATGTGGTGATTTGTGCATAAGAAACCACATCCACCTAATTATTTTTGGATAAATTCTCTAGATAATTCTAACTGGAGACTTACTATCTATTTATTACAATGGGATTCAACACATGTATTCAATAAAGAAGCTTTTGGTTTTTTATTAATTCATTTCCTTTATAGATTTATAGTTCAAATAAATTTTTCACCCCTTTTTGTCTCAGCAGGATCCCTAGAATGCATTGAGAGTTTCATTATCATTCCAACACCAAAAATGTTTCTTAATTCTCTATCTTTTTTATGGAATTCAATTATTTTGTTTATTTTCCTATAGGAATCAAATTAGAACAATCTTAGATTATTGATAATGATAGTGGGGCTACCACTACTACCTCCTACCACCTATTGTAGTGGGATATCCACGTGGGGTTACTCAAAAGTTTTGGATATTTTAAGGCCTTTTCAGACACCACATAGAAACCACATATTGAAGCCTCAACTAAAGGGTGGGTCTCTTCTACTTGTTATTTTTTATTTTTTATTTTTACTTGTGAATTAATGGTTAAATCTTCCTTACTATTGTCTACTTTTACTTGTGTTGGTTGATAATTCTCGCATGCTGAGATTTTGATATTCATGTCTCATTTTTTATCAAGTTCTAGTTATACTAAATTGGTTTTGTATAAAATGGAGAGTGTTGGATATGTTACTGTGGAAAGAGGGATCCCTATTCTAGCTTCACTAATACAAAAATGGGCAAGCACAGCGCCACCTTATATCAGCGCTTAGAAAAATCACTGATAAAGAAACCATGTATCAGTACTAAAATTTTAGCGCTGATACAGGGAATCTTTATCATCACTTTTTTAGCACTGATAAAGGTATTATTTATTAGCACTGATAAAGATTCCCTTTATTACCGCTAAACTTTTAGCGCTGAAACAGGGGTTCTTTATCAGCGCTTTTCTAGCGCTGATAAAGAATTCCTTTATCACCGCTAAAAAAGTGCTGATAAAGAAACCCTGTATCAGTGCTAAAATTTTAGTGCTGATACAGGGTAACCTTTATCAGCGATTTTTTAGCACTGATAAAGAGGACTATTATCAGCGCTAAAAAAGTGCTGATAAAGGATACCTTTATCAATGCTAAAATTTTAGCACTGATAAAGGTAGTCTTTATCAGCGCTTTGTTAGCGCTCATAAAACCGTAGTCCATTTTTTTATAAAGTCGGTCACACAGTGACCTCGTTTTATCAAAACATAAAGCTCTCGTTGAACTGGAACCCCGTGACTCCCCTTCGTTGCCCGCTGAGCTTCGCATTGTCGGACCTACTCTACCCTCAAGCTTCTCGTTGCCGGACCTCTACCGCCTGCTGAGCTTCGTGTTACCGGACCTCTACCGCCCTCGATCTTCGCTTTGCCGGACCTCCACCGCCCGTTGAGCTTCTTGTTTTCGGACCTCCACCGTCCTTGAGATTTGCGTTTCCGGTCCTCTGCCGCCCACTGAGATGCGCTTGCCGAACCTCCTCCGCCCTTCGAGCTTCGCTTTGCACAGTCTGAAAAATCTATGAACCCCATTTTGATTTTGGGATTTTTACTATTGATGATTGTGATGAATACTTTGCTTTATGTTTGGTAGTTGGTACATTTTGTTTAATGACATGTGTTAAGGAAATTTTTGGTGTATTTAATCATCATTTGGTGAAGAAGTTCATGTGTTATAGTTTTATTCTCATGTGATTAGGATGTTTCCATTTTTTTCATGTCATATTACAAGGCCTTGGGAACTGATGTAAAGAATTTATGTATGATATATTTCATGAAAAAACAATATGTATTTAGATCTTGAACGTATGTTGAAAAATGATCATGTGTGAGTTTTTCCTTGTGCATTTGGGATGCATGTTTTATGGATTTTTGTATCTAGGCATTCAATTGGAGACCTAGGTGTAACTATGTATCCTATTATGAAAGTAATGAATAGAAATAAAGTTCTTGAATGAGAAACACTCTATGATAGTCTAACCTATATGCACAGGTGTGAATTGTTTCTAGTAATTATTGTAGCTAGGCAATGGATTTTAAGATCCATGTCTCCCTACATATCCTGTGTTGATATAAATCAAGACACATATAGTTATTATGAAACTCTACAGTTTCACATCATATAGAAAGGAAATTGGCTTCTTGACTAGATAATCGGAATTGTGTATAACTAGGATGTTGGATTTTTAGTTCAAATCCTTATATCTCAGACTAAAGGGATGGTTTATTCATGTAAAATATCTCTTGAGAAACCTAGTATTAGTGGAAAGATTAATATTCTCATCATCAATGGAAATCAATGAGTTTACACTATCAGAGTGAAGTTTATGAAAAATTTAAGGTCATTCCCACTTGGATTACAGTTTCACTAGATTCCTCCTAGGTATCATTGATTACCTTAGATCCAACACCATGTCACCATAAAGTAAGAAATAAAGGATAACCTTTTTCTTTAAAGACAACACGACCTGGTTCTGATGCATTTCTAGGTCATCCAATGCTTGAACCCTATTTTCTTCGAGGGGTTCCCCCCCTTATTTCCTTCATACTATCTAAGTGACTTTGTCTAGTAGTGCACTTGTATGGCATGATGCCTAGACCACCAAGCTTTCTAGCCTTTCCATCCCTACCTCTATCTCTGTCCTTCTCCCTCGTTGAGGTTACTGACTGCTTCTCTGTAGTGGTCAGGCCCCTTCCTAGCAGAGTTTGTTCTATCTCCGTTGTCTCTGAGCCTGTCATCTAGCTCCAAATACTTTTTGATCCAGAGAGAACTCCCTCACCAGCCCCCAAGTTTCATTACCCATCATTCCCCATCCCCTTTGGATCCCCATCTCCCACTCATATGAAGCTTACCAACCAGAAGGGATTATGAACATGTTCAAAATCAAGGGACCTCAATGAGAGATCATCCTCCCACATCAATAAGGCTACTAGCTCTAGATCCAATGCCAGAGCCCTATTCTACCCATCATTATTATCTTCATATGTAATGCTCATGGTCTTAGTGCCCATGTTATATCGGACTTCCTCACCATATAAATCAAAAAGCATAATTTCATTGTTATTGTTGTCAAATAACACAAAAAATCCTATAATAATCATATAATTCTCCTAGAAGATTAAGTTGCATGGATTTCTACACTATGACCCCTCCAACAGACAAAAATGGGTATTTTGGAACAATAAATATGTTGTTGAGAATGTTAAATATTGCAATCAATTCATCACTACCAAGGTGTCTAACGGTGACACCTCCATCCTTATTACTTTTGTTTTCAGAATCTATGACCCTCTTCAAAGGGAATCTCTATGGAGTGAAAAAAATACCTTCGATCCCAGCCACCATCCATTGTTTTTTGGGGTGAATTTAATGTCATTTCCAACCCAAAGTAAAGGAAAGGTAGAAGCCCATTCTAGAGGAAGGCCATCATGGAGTTTGTTCAGTTCATGGTTGGGAAGGGCCTCATTGATCTCAGCTTCTTAGGTGACAGTTTCACCTGGTGCAACGACTGCAGGGACCATCACCACTTGTGGATTCTATTGGATAGGTTTCTAGCCAACATAAAATCCACAAACCTATTCTCAAATACCATGTTTTTCCATCTTTCTTGAGCTATTTTGAACCACTCCCCCATCTTGGTTTTCATTTCTTCATGGCATGATAATCAGGAACCCTTGTACCAGGACATGGTTTGTGAAATATGGAATGAACCCTTTTAGGAGTATCGGGCCACCTTCAACCTCAGGGACCTGACCTCAAACCCTGATAGGTGCGTGTTCACCCCTTCCTCCTTAGGAACCTTCACCACCTAGGACTACTGTCACGTATGGGCTCCTAGAGAGTATTCTGATAGATAGAATGATACCTTGGGTTTATTGGATTATTAACACCAGTTTGAGATTTATGTGTGACTATATACTTATAATATTTTCTTATTATTTCTTACACACCACCACTTGAGTCGAGTAACCTGATTGAAATAAATATTGGTACTTCGGTTCTGATGTGGATATGGTTTTTTATGTGTTTGTGACATGTGTATGTGTGGATATATGGGTATTTAGGCATGATGATATTAAATGTAGGATAGAGACCTAGGAGTGGTAGATGTATCATTATTGATTATTCTTGTGTTTGGTCTGGGGTGATTTGAGGAAACTACAATGAGTCTAAAGTAATTATCTTTAATGAAGGTGAATAAATACTAATGGTTACACACTATTAATCAATATTTTTATAAGGAAGTGGTTCTCTTATATTGTATTTTGAGGTCTTGTTTTTTGTACTTGAACCAAAAATGCTAATATTTGAGATTCAAATAGGATGAAGATGAGTAATGATTGGATGTATGCTAATCGTTTGACAATAGAGTACGAGAACAGAGTGAAAGAGTTCCTCAAATTTTCAAAGGATCATGCAAAGGATCCTTATCAAATCCCTTTTCTATTTTTACGTTGTTGTTATTATAGACTACTTACACCAGAGGAGTTGGAAGAACATTTGATATGTCATGGAATAGATCAAAGTTATAAATGTTGGAATAAACACGGAGAAAAATCAAATGTAGATACTGGCTGGGATAAAACTGCGTTTTATGGATCATCATATATGAATACAAATATGGATAATGAAGAAGACCATATGGAGGATGTGATTACAGATGTCAATGATGATTAAGATTGTATTGAGGAAATGACAAAGGCAATTGAAGATGAACTCTGTGATTGCCCAAAATTGTTTGAGAAGTTAAAGGGTTGTGCAAAGACGCCATTGTATGCTGGTTGCACCAAGTATACAACATTTTTAGTTGTACTAAAGTTGTATAAATTGAAAGCAGGCAACGGATGGAGTCATGTCAGTTTTACGAAACTACTTTCACTCTTTAATGACATGCTCCATAAAGATAATGATCTCCCAAGCTGGACATATGAAGCTAAATGAATGTTACGCTCAATGGGTATGATTTCTGAAAGAATACATGCCTGACTAAAAGAGTGTATATTGTTTCTCAAAGAGAACAAATCACTTACAGAATGGCCAAAGTGTGGTGCTTCTCGATACAAGAAAGATGAATTCAATCCTAAAAAATTTGTATGGTACTTTCCAATCATTCCAAGGTTTAGGCATCTATATGGAAGTGAAGAAACTGCAAGACAATTGTCGTGGCATGAAGATAAAAGAAATAAATATGGGAAATTACGTAATCTGATTGACTCTCCTCACTGGAAGAAAATTGATCATGAGTATCCTAAATTTGGAAAAGATCCGAGAAACTTTCGTCTTGCGTTATCTATAGATGGAGTAAATCCTTTTGGTTTTCAAACCAGCACTCATAGTACATGGCCTGTTAAGTTGGTAAATTATAACTTGCCACCCAGTTTATGCATGAAGCAGAAATTCATCATGTTGTCTATGCTTATATCAGGATCAAAACAAATAGGTAATGATATTGATGTTTATCTGGATCCTTTGATCAATGATTTGAAGTTATTGTGGGATTCAGGTGTTATGTTGTATGATTCTTATAAAAGTGAATACTTCACGTTGAGAACGATGTTGTATGGGACAATAAATTATTTCCCTGGTTATGGAAATTTTTTAGGCTACAGCATTAAAGGAACTCAAGGGTGTCCCATGTGTGAAGAAGATATAGAATCAATTAGGTTGAAAAATTCATTGAAATCCGTGTTTCTAGGATATCGTAGATTTCTACCTCATCGGTATAAGTACCGATCTTGGATGACATCATTCAATGGAAGTTTAGAACAATGTGTAGCAACGTCTCCACTAACAGGTGATCAGCTATTTGAGAAAGTAAAAGATGTGAACACTTTTTTTGGTAAACCATTTTCGAAAAACCTTACGAAAATCAGTTGGAAAAAAAGATCAGTTTTTTTTTTGAATTACTATACTGGAATTGTTTGTACATCAAAAAATTTCTTGTTGTGATGCATGTGGAAAAAATGTATGTGACAGTGTTATCGGAGTGTTGCTAAATTCCCCTGTAAAAACAAAGGATGGAATTAAGGAAAGGTTGGACACGGTTGACATGGGAATACGAGAAGATTTGGCTCCCGTGAAGGGTGAAAATCGAATGTTTCTTCCTCCAGCTACTTATACTCTTTCTAGGGAGGATAGATATCAGTTTTTCAACTTCTTTAATGATGTAAAGGTTCCAGAAGGGTATTCATCAAATATCAAGAACATTGTGTCAATGAAGTATTTGAAGTTAAAAGGGTTGAAATCACATGACTGCCATGTTTTGATGTAAGATCTAATTCCTATAGCTTTACATTGAATTTTTCCCAAGAATGTTCATCATACGTTAACCAAACTTCGTTTCTTTTTCAAAGCTATATGTTGCAAATTTTTAGACCTGGTGAAATTTCCAACTATGGAAAATGAAATTGTCATCATATTATGTGAATTAGAAATGTTCTTCCCGCCAACATTCTTTGATATGATGGTGCATTTGATGATTCACTTGGTGACAGAGATTTGACTTTGTGCTCCTATGCACTATAGATGGATGTATCCTGTTGAACGGTAATTGAATATTTTGAAAGGGTATGTCAAAAATCGAAGTCGGATAGAGGGTTGTATAGTGGAGCGATATATTGTTGAGGAAGCCATTGAATTTTATACTGAAAACCTATCTGATGTGGAAAGCATTGGTCTCCCAAAATCTCCTCACACTGGATGCATTGAAGGTGAGGGAATTTCTGGAAGAGAAGTTGTGACAATCAGTATTACAGATTGGGAGCAGGCCCACCTTTATGTTTTGCATAATAGTTGGGAGGTTGCTCTATATATTGAAACTCACAAAGAAATTCTTAGGAAGTTGAATCCATCAAGGGAAGAAAAATGGTTATCAAATACACATAATCACCAGTTTATAGGATGGTTTCAGGACTATATTTTTAAGTAGTTGGATGAAAATCTGAATTCAATTTCAGAACGACTTTGATGGCTAGCCGCTGGACCAAGTGTGTATGTATTATCTTACAGTGGTTATGTAATTAATTGTTATACATTCTATACAGATGAACATGATGAATATAATACCATGCAAAATTGTGTAGTTACACTAGTGGCTGAAGCGATGAATGTTTTTGGTAGTAAGGATAGAAATCCAATTTATGCAAATATGTCATAATTTGGCATTATCAAACTAATATGGGAGTTGGATTATACGACATTCCAATTACCTATTTTTCAATGCAAATGGGTTGATAACAACAGTGGTGTTAAAATAGTTGAATGGGGATTTGTGAAAGTTGATTTTAGTAAAGAGAGGTACAAAGACAAATATTTTATAATGGTATCACAAGCGGTACAAGTTTTTTATGTTATAGATCCCGCAAACCGAAGGTGGTCGATTGTTCTTTTATCATCCAAAACTACTGAAGGTTCCAATGAAAATTTAGTTGAGGATGATCCTTTCAGTGGTAAGTCGCAATCATTTCGGAGCGGTCCCAATATAGATGATATTTTGTATGTTAGATGAGAACACAATGAAGGGATTTGGATAATCGATAGAGGTGTAAAATCTCTTCAACCTTTGAAGAAAAGAATGAGAGTTCAATAAACATGTTATATTTTTTTTGTAATATAGATCTTGTTGTCTCGTGTTATTATCTTATCATTACTGAATTTATGTAATCTAAATCAATTGTTCAACCACTTTTGTAGATAATGACTTTTGCACATTCTGGTGCTCCTAACCTTGAGGCTAAACAAGTCTCTCAAGCTGCTACTATTGTGGCTACTCCTGCTCCTGCTGCTCCTACTGTAGCTGTTGTTGCTCCTGCTGCTTCTCCTGCTGCGGCTCCTGCTGCTCCTCCTACTGTTGCTCCTGCTGTGGCTCCTGATGCTACTAGTGTTGAGTTCCAACAACCATCATCACATGCCTTTTCTACCATTTTATATGAACATATAGATGATGTTGATATCAATGTAATGGTCGGGAATGAATGACCAACGTCGCTAAAAACATAGGTGCATTGTAGTTTGATGGTGTTAGCCAAAGTTCTTAAGGCTAAAAGAAAAGGCATAAAATTTGATGTCTGATGGAATTCATGATGCCAACATGTGAATCCCAACAAGACTATGTTTAGTAGTTACATTGGAGTTTTCACTCAGCAACGCATGCCGATTGACAGAGATTCATGGCACCATGTTGTGTTCGGGCTGAAGGCTGTGATCTGGGAAGAAATTGCGGTAACAATATGAATTTATTTCTTTGATTTACTAGCAAATAAAATAATGAAACAATGTCTTAATCTTCTCAATCTCTTGCAGAGTACATTTATAGTAGACGATTCACACAAGGATTATGTACTAAGGCTTTCAGGAAGGATTCATTGAGATTTTCACACTATTTTAACAAGATGTCACCTGAAAGATTCCAAAGGTAAAATAAACTCACACCCACCCATTGTCTACGCTCACTTGATATCCCAAGAATCATGGGATGAATTTATTAGCTGTCGTGGGGATGTGAAGTTTCAAGTACATTGTGGGTGATAATACGTTGTTTGAGGATACTTGTATTCATCACTTTGATTGTCAATATTTTATTTATGAAACAGAAACTCTATACTGAAAATAAAGAACGTGCATCAAAACCAGCATACCCCTATCGTAAAGCAAGGATGGGGTACACTTCATTAGAAAAGAAAATGGTACGTATTTTAAATATACAGTAATATTGTTAGGTTCCAATAAACAACATCATGATTATCTTTCTATGTTTATATGTAGATTTGATGAGTCTAAAACCAAATACATTTCCATCCCACGTCATGTGTTATGGAAGGAGGCACGTGTGAATAAAGAAGGGAATCTAGTAGATGAGAACACACCAAAAGTGTAGAAAATATGTGTAAGTATGACACAATGATAAAAATATTTGTTTTAAATTGTTGTTACATAAAAATAATTAGTTATTTTCCTATATCTGACAGTGATAGGAATAAGCTACTCCTGTAGTGGATGCAGACCTATTATCGACGGATTTAAAGCAGCTAGAAAAATACGGTCGTTTCAGAGGTGTGGGGTTTGGGGTGAAACCTCGAGTATATTTTGATAAGAAGAAAAAACGGATGATACAGATGAAAAATTGGAACAAATGAGTGAAAAAATATCAACCCTTTGAAGAATGATTGCAATGGAAGGGAGAGTTTCTAGCAACTTTTATGGGTGGAAAGAAAAGAGAAGACACAACTCAGGAACAACCATAGCGTGAACATCCCTCCCCACCCCCCACTACCTTTGAGGCGAGCCATTCCCCTCAAAGAACTGTCTTAGTCATGGTAATCAATATTCTAATAATTGTTCCCATGAAATTTGAATGAGACAAACAGTGATACTTTTTTAGTACTGATCTTCTACAGGGTGATAATGATTGTGATTTATATCTGTCAACACCCACATATCACCTTTTAGAAAGGGATATAGTGTTCAATATCCCAGATTCCACACTTCATAATAGACCACTTCTGAAAGATCATCTGAAAGTGACGATTACTGTAACCCATGATCCAAATGAAAAGCTGCCTATTCCACTTGATGATGATGATATTCATACGGTCGAAAAGGCTATTGGGAAATTCATTGCATGGCCATCAAAACTTGTAAGAGTACATGCAGACAAAGAGGTATTTATTTAAATTTTTTTCAAGCTAAACCTTTAACAATTAATGAAAAAAGGGTCTGAACCAATGATTGTTATTATAGACAGAGAAAGGGAAGGGGGTGACAAATGTCGGCTCAAAACCATCTAAAGGATCGACCAACCAATCCCAAGGAGCTATTGAAATCACAATAACACCACCTGTTCTCTATCCACATTTACTAGCATTGAAGACTCATGTGGATACGAATCTAAAATATGGTATTAGTCATAGAGTGGTTTTCGAAAAGAATATATACGGAGAGGAAAGTCAAGATTCCATTGCTGCTGAAAATGTAAATGAGATCCTTGAAAACGGTTGGCTAGGATTCATAGTTTTAAATATATATATGAGGTATATTTTCATGAATTGATTTTCTAAAAGATTATATAATGTGAAAATTACAACTAAATGCATTTTATATTATTAACAGATGCATTTATGAAAAACAGTTGAAGGAATTTTCCCATGATCTAAGATTTGGACTCGTTAGTCCTCATACCACATCAACACACCTAATAAAATTAGAGCCATCAAAAAAGAATGAAATAGTGAACCACTTGATGAAAACATTTGAAAGTAATATTAAAAATGATAGACTGTTCCTAATACCAACCATGCAGGGGTAAAACTCTACGATTAAATCATATCAATTATATTTTCACTTCTTTTATTACTTATTCCTTTTTGTGTTTTTAGGAAACATTGGTTGCTAATTGCGGTGAACTTGGATACTCCAAATATTTATTTTATGGATTCAAATCAAGGATATCCATCAAACCGACCACACATGATGGAGTTTGTGAATCTTTAAGAAACTATATCCTATGTTTTAGGGATAAACATCAAGTAATATAATTTATATTATCTTTTACTGAGGATTCTATTATGATAGGGTGGTGTATCATTATTGTCTAAAAAAGGAATGAGGACAAGGGCTAAACATAAAGAGGCGATAAAGTACTATTTCTGGACAAATATCAGGGTATATATAATAAAATTTCACTATCCAAACACATCTCAACACAAGTTACTTATTATCCTAATGATCAATTTTTTTTCAGTGTCCAAAACAAACAAACGATAATGATTGCGGTTATTATGTTTGTAAATTTTTGAAAGAGATCATTTTTCATCAATAGACTAGTATCCCTAAAGAGGTATTTTAAAAACAACTACTATTTCGTTTAATTTTTTTATTAATTATTTATTTTTATATTTTTTTGTACTACTCTGACTGCCAAAAATCCTCATACTCACAAGACAATATAGATGTGTTCAGAAATTAGTGGGCCACATAACTGATGGTAGATTGTACACATTCAGATTGTGTTGATCCTATAGGAGAATGATCCACGAGTCCTTTGTGATGTGTACGAGTCAACCCCGCCTCAATCCGAGACACGGTGTGGCTGGTACCACTCAAAGGGTCTCTCTTTTGTTTAAAATGGACACAAATTTGAGTGAAAACAACAACTGACCTATGAAAATACATCAAAATGCATTTGGATTGTCTTGATATTTTAGGATAATGATTCATGGGTCCTTTGTGATGTTTATGAGTCATCCTTGCCTCAATCCAAGGCACGGTGTGGCTGGTACCACTCAAAAGGTCTCTCTTTTGTTTAAAATGGACACAATTTTAATTGAAAACAACCACTTACCTATGAAAATCCAACCAAAAACATTAGGATTGTCCTGATATTTCATAAGAACGATCCATGGGTCTTTTGTGACATGTAAGAGTCATCCCCGCCTCAATTCGAGGAATGGTGTGGCCGGTACCACTCAAATGGTCTCTCTTTTGTTTAAAATGGACACAATTTTAATTGAAAACAACAACTGACCTATGAAAATCCAACCAAACGAATTCATATTGTCTTGATATTTTAGAATAATGATACATGGGTCCTTTGTGATGTGTAAGAGTCATCCCTGCCTCAATCCGAGGCACGGTGTGGCCGGTACCACTCAAAGGGTCTCTCTTTTGTTTAAAATGGACACAATTTTAATTGAAAACAACAACTGACCTACGGAAATCTGACCAAAGGCATTCTGATTTTGTTGATCCATTAGGAGAATGATCCATGAGTATTTTTTGATGTGTATGAGTCAAACTTGCCTCAATCCGAGGCACGGTTTGGCCGGTACCTCTCAAAAGGTCTCTCTTTTGTTTAAAATGGACACAATTTTAAGTGAAAACAACAACTGACCTATGAAAATCCAACCAAACGCATTCTTATTTTCTTGATCTTTTAGAAGAACGATCCATGGGTCCTTTGTGACGTGTATGAGTCATCCCTGCCTCAATCTGAGGCACAGTGTAGCCGGTCCCACTCAAAGGGTCTCTCTTTTGTTTAAAATGGACACAATTTTAAGTGAAAACAACAACTGACCTACGAAAATCAGATCAAACCCATTCGTATTATGTTGATCCTTTAGTAGAATGATCCAAGAGTCCTTTTTGACATTTAAGATTCATCCCCGCCTCAATCCGAGGCATGGTGTGGCCGGTACCACTCAAAGGGTCTCTTTTTTGTTTAAAATGGACACAATTTTGAGTGAAAACAACAACTTCCCTACGGAAATCCAACCAAACACATTTATATTGTGTTTATAAATTAGGATAATGATCCAAGAGTCCTTTTTGACGTGTACGAGTCAACTCATCCTCAATTTGAGGCACGGTGTGGCCGGTACCACTCAAAGGGTCTCTCTTTTGTTTAAAATGAACACAATTTTGAGTGAAAACAACAACTGACCTACGGAAATCTAACCAAACACATTTGGATTGTGTTGATATTTTATAATAACAATACATGGGTCATTTTTGACATTTAAAAGTTATCCTCACCTCGATCCGAGCCACGATGTGGCCGGTACCACTCAAAGGGTCTCTCTTTTGTTTAAAATGGACACAATTTTAATTGAAAACAACAACTGACCTATGGAATCCAACCAAAAACATTTGGATTGTGTTTATCCTTTATTATAATGATATAATAGTCCTTTGTGACATGTATGAGTCAACACTACCTCAATCCGAGGCACGGTGTGGCCGGTACCACTCAAAGGGTCTCTCTTTTGTTTAAAATGGACACAATTTTGAGTGAAAACAACAACTGACCTAGGAAAATCCAACCAAAAGCATTCTTATTGTCTTGATATTTTAGGAGAACTATTCATGGGTCCTTTTGGACATGTATGAGTCATCCCTTCCTCAATACAAGGTACGGTGTGGCTGGTACCACTCAAAGGGTCTCTCTTTTGTTTAAAATGGACACAATTTTAATTGAAAACAACAACTGACCTATGAAAATCCAAACAAACACATTCAGATTGTCTTGATCTTTAATAATAACGATCCATGGGTCTTTTTTGATGTGTACAAGTCATCTCTTATTTAATACAAGTCACGGTGTGGCCAGTACAACTCAAAGGTTCTCTCTTTTGTTTAAAATGGACACAATTTTAATTGAAAACAACAACTGACCTACGAAAATCCAACCAAACGCATTCGGATTGTCTTGATATTTTAGGAGAATGATCCATGGGTCATTTTTGATGTGTAAGAGTCATCCTAGCCATAATCTGAGGCACATTGTGGCCAATACCACTCAAAGGGTCTCTCTTTTGTTTAAAATGGACACGATTTTAATTGAAAACAACAACTGACCTATGGAAATCTGACAAAATGCATTAGGATTGTGTTGATACTTTATGAGAAAAATAAAAGAATAATTTTTGATGTGTAAGATTCAACCCTGCCTCAATTTGAGGCATGGTGTGGCTGGTACCACTCAAAGGGTCTCTCTTTTGTATAAAATGGACACAATTTTAAGTGAAAACAACAACTGACCTATGAAAATCAAACAAAAAGCATTCGTATTGTCTTGATATTTTATAAGAACGATACATGGGTCATTTTTGACATTTATGAGTCATCCCTGTCTCAATCCGAGGCACGGTGTAGCCGGTACCACTCAAAGGGTCTCTCTTTTGTTTAAAATGGACACAATTTTAAGTGAAAACAAAAACTGACCAAAACCATTAAGATTGTGTTTATCCTTTATTATAACTATACAAGAGTCATTTCTGATGTGTATGAGTCAATACCACCTCAATATGAGGCACATTGTGGCCGGTACCACTCAAAGGGTTTCTCTTTTGTTTAAAATGGACACAATTTTGAGTGAAAACAACAACTGACCTACGGAAATATGACCAAACACATTCGGATTGTGTTTAACCTTTAGGATAATGATACAAGAGTCCTTTGTGACGTGTACGAGTCATCCCTACCTCAATATAAAGCATGGTGTGTCCGGTACCACTCAAAGGGTCTCTCTTTTGTTTAAAATGGACACAATTTTAATTGAAAACAACAAGTGACCTATGAAAATCCAACTAAACGCATTCAGATTGTCTTGATATTTTATAAGAACGATCCATGGGTCCTTTGTGATGTGTACGAGTCATCTCCGCCTCAATCCGAGACACGGTGTGGCCGGTACCACTCAAAGGGTCTCTCTTTTGTTTAAAATGGACACAATTTTAAGCGAAAACGACAACTGACCTACGGAAATCCGACCAAACACATTCGGATTGTATTGATCCTTTAGGATAACGATCCATGGGTCCTTAGTGATGTGTATGAGTCATCCCCACCAACCCCCTGGACCGCCCCCACCCCCCCTGGACACCAATCCACCCCCTTCCACCCCCACCCCTCTGGACCCCCCCCTGACACCCTGGACACCAGCCCACCCCCCTAGACACCCCATAGACAGACCCCCCCCCCCCACCTAGACACCCCCCCTCCTTGGACACCACCCCACCCCCCTTGGACAACCCCCAACCTCCTGGACCACACCCCCCTCCCCCTAGACACCCCCCACCCCCCTAGACACCCCTATCCCCCCGGACACCCCCATCCCACCCTCCTGGACACCACCCCACCCCCCTTGGATAGCCCCACCAACCCATCGGACCGCCCCACCCCCCGGACACCCCCCCCACCCCCGGAAACCCCCCACCCCCCTAGACACCCCTTTCCCCCCGGACACCCCCTACCCCACTTGGACAGCCACCCCAAACCCCTGAACAGCCCCCCAACCCCCTAAATTCTGAATTGAATTCTTTATGTACTTAATTAACTTATGAATTATGTGTTAATGGTGTACGGGTATAGTTTTTGTATGGGTATACATGGTCTAAATAGCTTATGATTTATGTGTTAATTTTATATGTTTATACTTGGTCTAATTAGCTTATTGAGATTCTGAATTTTTTGCAGGTGTTTGGGTGTGCTGTTACAGATTATTTTTAGCAACAGACATGGCATTTGTCAGCGATTTTTTAGTGCTGATAAAAAGAGATTTTATCAACGCTAATGGAGCGCTGATAAAATATACATTTATCAGCTCTCTTTTAGCACTGATAAAGGGTCATTTTATTAACACCTTTTTAGCGCTGATAAAGTCTTCCTTTATCAGTGACTTTTTAGCGCTGATAAAGGTTTACATTATCAGCGCTTTTTTAGCACTGATAAAATGCCCCTTTATTAGCTTTAAAAAACGCCCTGATAAAGGGGACCCCCTTTATCCACGCCGAGCTTTACAGCGCTTTTTTAGCGCTGATGTCACGACCCCCTTCCATCAAAGATGCCCCTCCTGAGCTGGCAATGGTGAAAGGGAGATAATGACCCCCGAGTCCCGCCTCCAGTAGGCCCCGGGGTGGCGACTAGCACCAAGGGTATGAGTGTTCACAAATATAGGAGGCATTTCCCTTTTTATTATTTAAGATAGGGAAATAGGACAAGTCAACCACCAAAAAGGAAAAGAACAAGTGTGTAGAAATAAACCCAAACCAATCCCACATGCAATTTTAAACAATTCTGAAACAAAGTACAAGTACAAGAAAGCTCAAAAGTACAATACCAAAAGAAACAAGAGTACAACAACTGCAACAACTCCAACTGTCCTGACTAGTAGGGTCCCGCACGGCCCTGGTAGTCCTCCTGGAAACCTGAAAGTAAATGTAGGGTGAGCATACAAGTATACTCAGTAGGGAAACCGAAAGCTCTCGTGCACAAGTGGGGAGACATCCTAATGTCCCGGGAGAACAATAGAAGAAGTGAAACCTAACAATGAGATCTATCCACCCAACCTCACCAGCCACACTCACCAAAAAAACATAACAACAGGTAGTAGTATATAAGAACAAGATTATTGGGTACCCCGCACCATTTCCCACTAGTTAGATTCTCTTCCTAACGGCGAACATCCTAACGCTACCACACTCTTCCCGCCCGCACACACCTGGGCCTCACAACCACGTATCCTGCCCACACACACCTGGGCCTCACAACCACACATCCAGCCCGCACACACCTAGGCCTCACAACCACGTATCCCGCCCGCGCACACCTAGGCCTCACAACCACACATCCCGCCTGCCCACACTTGGGCCTCACAAACCACAATCACATCCCCGCCCGAACACACCTAGGCCTCATCCTAAAGATTCTTGGGAACAGTAAGCCTGTCCGAAGAGTCTTGGGCTAAAACCACCCCAAACGAAACCTACCCGAAGAGTCTTGGGTGTAAGGTCGCCTCAAGCCATCACAACGTATGGAATAAGGAGCTGTAAGGAGATACTATCTAAGGGGAAAACACTCTCTCCCATGAAATTGGAGTGTTTGGCACTAGGTTATCAACATGGGTGAGGTGTGACAAAACAAAAAGATATATATATATATATATATATGTATGTATACCAAACACACAGCCCAACCTATGGCTTCTAAACAGAGAGACTGAGCACATGCCTCAGCACTAGTATCAGGAAGCATGCATACAAAGAACAACCCCAACCCCATTTAGGTTTTCAGGTTTCAACCGAATTAGTTTATTAGTTCCTTAACTACTGGGCAATTAGTCACAACCAACCATATCAAACATTCGTAAAACACATCCCTTCCAACCAAAAATCAAGTTAGATAAGTCACAAGCAACACAAAACCAACCTTTTTATCATCAATCAAACCCCATTGATTGTTCCCGTGTTTAGTTCATTATCATTCCCCCGCAGTTCATTTATCAACATTCCACTTCCTTTTAACAACACAACCTATTACTGCAGCCCTGCTGCCATTATAACCATATCTCTACACCATAACACAAACAAGGCTCGTGCCACATTATCTCCCTTTAAACCTATCATTTACCATAGCCATGCTACCCATTCTATCCATAACAACCCAGGATTTACCCCCCTTTCAACACCACGTAACTAAGCCAACACCCACATGTTTATTATTCCATTTTGTTCAACCGGGGTGATCACACAAGGATTCCAGATTTTTAATCAGCCAACTTTACGTGATTAACCAATTCCAGATTCAATAAAATTTTCATCCATAAGAAAATACATAAGGAGAGGGAAACATTTAATTGCATAAGAAAAGGCCCCCAATGACCTTGATTTTCTATAGGCAGAAGCTCATTCAATTCACAACATAATATCACAGGATATAAATAATGTAACTGCATTCACAAACTTCCCATCCCTGTTATATAAGCCAGTTATTATCTTTATTAAACCAGTTCAAATGTGTTTCACATAAACAAGAGGACACCCACCCCGCATGATGCACAATTTAGAGAGACGAAGGTAAGATCCCTACCTTAACAGCTTCTGATCACAATGCTCCCCCAGATCAACTTTAGAAGACGTTCATCGGTGTCCGTCGCTTCTGTCAAAACTCGTCAAAACCTCCTCGGGTGGAAGATGGGAAGTAAAGACCAAATGGAACACAACAGATCCAAGCTCAGAAGTTCCGCCTCGTCGTTATGATCCTGTGGCCACTGACGGATCGTAAATCAGATCTGGGATGAAGAAGTTATGAAAGAAAATAGCCTTTGAGTCTCTTGGGAGAGCTCTGCTCGAGGGAATGAGGAGGGGAGGATTGCTTTGAAAAGGAGGATAAGACCCCTCCTTTTATAGGCGATAAAAACAAAAGTACACGGCGTGTACTTTCTAGTACACGGCGTGTACTCGGCCATTTCACATGGTCACCACGCGGCTTCCAACACGGCCTTCAATGCAGAACGCGGCCGTTGAGTGGTCAACACATGATTTAACGGTAACGCGTACGCGGGGAGGGACTACACGGCGTGTACTCATTTATTTCACGCGGCAAGGACACGACATCAACACGGCACATAGCCATTGACTGGTCAACACATGGTTTGAGGGTAACGCGTGTGCGGGGATGGACTATATGGCGTGTAGTATGGGATACACGACGTGTACTCATTTATCTCACACGGCAAGGACACGGCCTTCAACACGGGGTATACCCAGCGAGGGGGTACATGGCGCGTACTCACACTACATGGCATGTACTTACAAAATTCTAGAAAGTGTGGGAAAAGTCCATTTTACCCTCCAGAACACTTCATGACATTATTTTCGATAAAGGAATGGGCCGGAGAGGTCCGGGCCATTACATCAGATACCTCTTAAAACATTCTCGTCCCTGAGAATTCAAAACCAACCCCGAGAAAACCAACAAGATACCTCTTAGGGCTCTCATTATAACAGGAACCCATCCAACAACCCTAATCATATGTGTTAGGAATTCATTCTCCTATGTCGAGATATTATCCGCTTTAGGCGGCATTGACTCGCCAGCGTGGGTTTAATCGCATCCTCATTAATGTGTCTCAATCAAGAATTGGGTCTTCCCACTTCCATATATTAGGATTCTTCAACTTGCACCGCCCCCAACACCATACAACCAATACACTACCCAAACACATGGTTTTGGGAAATTCCTTCTCCTATGTCGAGATATTATCCACTTTAGGCGGCACTGACTCACCCGCACGGGTTCAATCACATCCGCATTAATGAATCTTGATTAAGGATCAGGTTTCTTCCTTTCCCACACATCCGGACATGTTACACACTTCCAGAGAACAAGGAAACAAAAGTTCTCACAACTGACATGCCAAGCATTCCATAAAACAAAGGTACAAAGTTTAACATCAAACAAAGCTCATAAGAATAGAGCAAAACACAAGTCAAAACAACTCTGGGTACTGAGTGTGCATCTGAGCCTCCCTCTCCCAAGTGCTCTCCTCGAGGCCTCCATGCCTCCACAACACACGAACCAAGGCGATGGTTCGTCCACAGAGCACCTTCTCTTTACGATCCTCGATTCTGATTGGTCGATCCTTGAAGGTCGCGTCATCTACCATATCTAACTCTCCCCAGTCAATAATGTGAGAGTCGTTGTGTAAGTACCAACAAAGCTGGGAGATGTGGAAGATGTCATGAACTTTCTCCAACTGAGGTGGCAAGTCTAGCTGATATGCCACCTCGCCGACTCTCCTCAGCACCTCGAAAGGTCCAATGAACCTAGGGGAGAGCTTAATCCCTTTCCCAAACCTCTGTTTCCCCCGTTGAGGGGAAACCATCAAGAACACATGATCTCCCACCTCAAACTCCAACGGCCTCCTCCGACGATCAGCATAAGACTTCTGTCGGTCCTGAGCCACTTTCATCCTCTCACGCACAAGCTGGAAATTCTCTATGGTGCCCTATACTACCTCTAGCCCAAGAGCACCTGTCTCACCAACCTCTACCCAGCAAATGGGTGAACGACATGGTCTTCCATACAAAGCCTCAAACGGTGCCATGCCAATAGTAGAGTGGAAGCTGTTGTTGTAGGAAAATTCTACTAAAGGCAAGTGTTGCACCCATGATCCTCTGAAATCCAGAACACATGCTCGCAGCATGTCCTCCAATGTCTGGATAGTCCGCTCTGTCTTCCCATCGGTCTGGGGGTGGAAAGCAGTGCTAAGGCTTAGCTGGGTGCCAAAGGCATGCTGTAACCCCTTCTAGACTCGTGAGTTTAACCGAGTATCCTGATCTGAGATAATAGTCTTCAAAACTCCATGAAACCGCACCACCTCGTCTACGTACCTCTGTGCTAAGGTACTCACCGGGACCGACTCCTTAATTGCTAAGAAGTGAGCTGATTTCGTCAGTCGATCCACCACTACCCAGATAGTATCATAACCACCCTGATCTCTGGGTAATCCTGTGACGAAGTCCATTGAGATGTCATCCCACTTCCACTCAGGGACATCTAAAGGATGCAAAAAACCACTGGGAACACGGTGTTCAGCCTTCACTTGCTAACACACTAGGAATTTAGCCACAAACTCTGCCACTGCCCGTTTCACCCCGGGCCACAAAAACTGTTCCCTCGGGCCTTGGTACATTTTTGAAACCCCTGGATGTACCTCCAAGGATGAGCTATGGAACTCACAGATAAATCCCTCATGCATCGCCTCTGGAACAAAAAAACCTTCCATGAAAGAGCATCTGATGTCGGATTTCCTCTGACCATCCTTCTGGAGTGTTCCCCTGATCGATAAGAACCTGTATTACTTCTGCCTCGGATTCTCCCCACTGAGACTCTTCCACTTGTTGTAACAAGGAGGATTTCACCGTCATCTGAAACAAACAACCTCTAACACCCTCTACCCTTACATCCAAGTGCAAGGCAGCCAACTCTCCCATCGCTTTCCAAGCATCAGTGGATTCTCGAACCACTTCCTAATGTGACTTCCTGCTCAAGGAATCATCCAAAATGTTTCCCTTACCTTCAGTGTAAGAGATATCGAAGTCATAGTCTTGGAGAAACTCGACCCTTCTCCACTGTCGTAAGTTCATGTCACGCTGGGAGAAGATATAATGTAAGCTCTTGTGATCTGAGAAGACCATAAAGAGCTCCCCAAAGAGGTAATGTCGCCACAAATTTAGTTCGAACACTATTGCTGCAAACTCTAGGTCATGGGTGGAATAGTTACGCTCGTGAGGGCGCAACTACCTAGACCCATAACAAATCACACCCTTATTCTGCATCAGTACACAGCCCAAAACAAGGCCAGAAGCATCCCAAAACACCTCATACAAGAACCCTTCCTCTAGAAACCTGAGTACAGGAGCACTGACCAACTTCTCATTTAGGTAGTCGAAAGCTTCCTGGCACTGCTCGCTCCATAGGAAGACCTGGTTCTTCCTAGTCAAAGTCGTCAATGGAGCAGCAACTCGAGAGAAGTCTGAAACGAACCTCTGATAATATCCATCCAACCCCAGGAAACTACGAACTTCTGCCACGCTCTTGGGTTCCTCCCAAGAAACCATTACCTCTACCTTCGATGGGTCCACTGACACTCCATTCTGGGACACTACGTGCCCAAGGAAGTGTACTTCTTGCATCAAGAACTTACACTTTGACAATTTCCCATAAAGCTGGTGGTGTCGAAGGACTTCCAAGACTGCCCTGAGATGCTCAATGTTCTCTTCCTCTGATCTTGAGTAGATCAGGATGTCATCGATAAACACAATGACAAACCGGTCGAGAAACTCTCGGAAGACAAAGTTCATAAGCCCCATGAACACAGCTAGTGCATTCGTAACTCCAAACGACATCACTATAAACTCAAAGTGCCCATATCTTCACCTGAAAGCTGTCTTCGAGATATCACTATCCTTTACCCTCAGTTGATGATATCCAGATCGTATATCAATCTTAGAAAACCAACCTGCTCCCCTCATTTGGTCGAAGAGATCATCTATCCTTGGAAGTGGGTAACGGTTCTTGACCATTACCTGATTCAACCTTCGGTAGTCTATGCATAGCCTGAGACCACCATATGCCTTCTTCACGAACAAAAATGGAGCACCCCACGACATCACGTTGGGTCGAACAAAACCCTTATCCATCAGATCGTCACTCTGAATCCACAACTCCCGCAACTTTGAAGGTGCCATCGGATAAGGGGCCATCGAAATCAGACGGGCACCAGGCTGTAAGTCTATCCCAAACTCAACATCACATCAGGGGGTAGAGTCACAACCTCCTCGAGAAAGACATCAAGGAACTCCCAAACAACCTCTGGAACATCCATCATCTCTGTATCATATGGAACCACTGATAAACCGCCTAACAAGGAAAGGAGAGGCTTTGCATGCTAGCTTACCACCTAATAGCTCCTCTCGCCAACAAAAGCTACACGCTGCCCATCCATGTCAGAGAACACAACTCTTCTTCGGAAGCAGTCAATAATAACACTAAACAGAAAACAGCCATCCGATGCCTAGGATGACATCGTATGGCTGCATCTACAGCAGAAGAAGATCCCCACTAGATCGATGTGGGCCCAACGTCAGCCCACATCCCCGGAAAACACAAGATATACTGGTCTGACCTCCAACTGGTGTACTCAGCACCAGGGGTATGGAAAGTCTCTCTACGTCTAGACCCAAAACATGAGCTAGACCTGGTGCAACAAAGTATTGCAAAGCTCCCAAATCGAACAAAGGAGAAACAAGAGTGTTGAACAAACAAATCGTACCTCGCACCACCACTGGTCCTACCGGAGCTACCAACTCTGCTGCGTGAAACTATCTACGCCCTGCTCCTCTGCCACTCTGATGTCGACCACCTCCCCGACCATGCCCTGGTCGAGGTCCCTGAGCAGCACCCTGAGGTCGGCCTCCTCCTACAAAGTCTACCCTCGGAGGAGCAGGGTCCTGCTGCTGCTGGAAGGGCCTCGCTGGCAACTGGTGCGGCTGAGGCGGGCGCTGAACCTGCCCACCTCCACCGTACTGAGCTCGGGTCGGGCATCGACTCTGAATGTGATCGGAACCTCCACAATAGAAGCACTTCGGTCCTGGGCTCGTGAAAAAGGGATGAGGACCCAATGATATAAATTGGAACTTCTGGGGCCTTCTCCCCACTAGCCTGAATCTGGAAGGTCCCGTCGCAGGAGACCTGCTGCTGACTATAACAACCCAAAGTTTCATTAATGGAAATCCCTCTTGATCCAATTAAATGTATCTTTATGTTTATATAAAATTTCAAATTCATTGGTTTTATGATAAGAATTTTGACCGTTGCTAATATAGCTGTTGAACAGTGATCACATGATTATTATAAATATAGGGCTTTAACAAATCCAAATTTACTCAGACAAAGGAAGCGATGGCCTCATCTAGTAGAGTTTCCCCATACGAAGCCCATTTGTCAGATCTCGGAAAAGAGGTGGCATCTTTGGGCTTATCTCTTGACCAATCCCAAGCCGAGCTTCATCATTTCAACCTCGAACGTTACTGTCTACAGGAAAATTGGAAGTTGATAGAAATTACCACTCGAGCGATGTTATCTGAGCCACCCCAAGAGTCTGTCACCATCACACACCTTACCCATAGGTCTTATGCGGCTGTTTTAAGGGGTTATGTAACAAATAAATAGTTCTATGTTCATGTACAATATTTTTTTATATAATAATGAATATACTTTCTTGTCATTATTGATACATTGTAAATAGTTTTTATAAAGTACAAATAATGTTTTTAGTTATTATTTAATTAAGAATTATATTTTATTAAATTAAAAGATTTTTTAATTAAATATTATTTTAATAAAATATTATTATTAATATTAAATTAATTTTTATTAAATATAAATGATCTTATAATTTTATGAATGCAATTGTAATTTTTATTAAGGTTTGAAAGCCATTTCTGTCAAAACCCGTGAATTTTAGATAAATATCAGTTTTTATTTTAAAAGTGAAAATTAACATATTTAGAAAATTATTTAGATAAAATAAATCTTATTTCTGGAATCAGGACATCGAAATTATCCAACGGTGAATTTTTCATAATTTTCTGAGACAGTCAAATTTTTGGGTAAAAATTAAATACTGTTTAAATATATAATGTATTTTATGACATCATAATGACCCAATAGTGATGTAATAAAATACTATAACCTTTATCCTCGTCCAATATATGTTTTACCATTAAAATAATGTGATTTTGGGTTTGTTTGACTTATTTTTCAAAGAATTAATGGATCCCTCAAGACTTATTAAACACCTTGTCTTTTTAAATTGTTTTCCATGGGAGTGTGACTCACCTCCACATAAGCAACCCCATTATTTTATAAAGTTCGGACCTTGGACTTATAAAATATTGTTTTCCTCTTCCCTTTTCCAAAAACCATGGGCAAAAACCATGGTATGGTTTGTGGTTTGGATTAATTTAATGTAAGGGGTCCCAAACCTAAATAATAAAGAATTCCCTCGCCTTTCCTATATAAACCCACCCAAGATCCCACTTCCTCCTCACTCAAAGCCTTTGGAGTTCATCCAACATCTACCCTACTCTCTCTAAAATCCTCCCAAGGTGTCCCAAGCTCCCAAGAAGCCTCTCTCAAGCCTCTCTCAATCCTTTGGAAGCACACTTCCAAGTAAGGGTTTCTCTTACTTTCTCATTTTTGTCCAATGTTCTTTAAGTTGTTTTGCTCTTTTAATTTCAATTATGAATGTTGGGGTATGGTTTCCCACATACCTAATAATTTCTCTTTATGTTTTAATGATGGTATACCCCTTTCACTTTCATTAAATACCTCCCATTTACACCCGTTACTATGCCGAAATCCCGAAAGGAACTTCTCTCTCCTCTTTTACATTCAAGCAATACTTTTGTATCATGAATCTAAATTCCATTACAATTGTTGGGACATGTATCTATATGACCTCATTACTTTCCATTACATGTAAATATGATGAGTAACCCCTTCCTCTCTCATCAACTATTTTTATGAATTCTTATGTCACGTCGTTACGCTGCCGAAATCGCACCGATTTTCTAAGCCAATGTCATTGTGTAGTGAATACCATGCCCATTTCTCCATCAAGGGTATTTACCTTTATGCACATTTAATTATTGATTATAAAGTTTCATGTATGAATTCCACATTTCTTTATCATTGAATAAATGATTATTTTTTATGAATCCATGTTTTATGATCCATGTGGCACACTTATGCATGAAATGAAATATTTAAGAAGGTTGTGCCCTTATAGCGCTCCAATGCATTGGGTAAAGTATATTATCATGATACTTCATGTGCAATGATTGTTGACTCATTCTAATTCAAGTGAAATGAGGGTTTACTTGTGCTTTATGTGCAATGAGGATTTAATCATGCTTCATGTGTAATGAGCCTTGGCTCATGCTAATTCCATGTTAAGTGTTGTTGCCACATTTCCATGTTATGATTATCATGATTTATCATGCCTTTATGTTCATGTTTCTCTTGTTCTCTATTGATGTGCCTAATTTCTAACATGTATTGTACTTCTCATGTTATTCCATGTGTATTACCTTACTAGGCTTTATATCTCACCCTTTTCTTATGAATGTCCTCAGGTTATCCCATGCAATGCTAAGTACGAGGGAATGTAGTGGTCATGTAAAGGAAGTTTTCAGTAAAGATGTTGTATTTCATATTTTAAGATTTTATGTAATGATCCTAATCCCCAGATACACTAAACCTCTTGATATTATTTGTTGTATCAAGTGATGTTTTTTGTAATAAATCATGTTTAATTTTGTAATAAAAGCAGGGTTGTCATAGTTGGTATCAGAGGATAGGTTTAGTTATTTTTGGGATTAGGATTAGAAAACCCTATTAAAGCCTTATAGACAAGACTAAGTATTATTAAAATATCCATAAGTTTTGGTAAGTACTGAGTAAGTGGTTTATCAAACAAATACATCCTTGTTTGGATATGAGCAGGTAGAGGCGGCTCTGGCACAGATGTATCCTAGGGGTAAAATCTGAAAACACCGCTTTGAGCTAGACTCGAACGGGAACTGGTGCACGACAACAGGCCTTGAAGCACTCTTGGTTACGACACTCCCGAGGGATATGTTTTGATAAATTCACAATCTTGGTATGAACCATTATTAATGGAATTAAAAAAAATGCCCCTAAGAATATATGTTAGAAATTATATCATGAAAATCATAGATTGAAGCCTATAGAATCATGAGTTAAAGAAATAAAAGTTTATTTATAAGTCATCAACTTTTGTCTTTGTATTACCCTTTATGTGTTACCCCTAACTTTCCTTTTATTTCAGCCAATGTCCGGTAATAGGAGGACTCGGGCTAACAACCATTGTGAAGATCAGTGTGATGACTGTACTAATGAGATGCCCAATCCAATGGGAGCGGGAATCGCGAACTTTGTCACACTTCTCTCTCAGCTAACTAGAGTTTTGAATAGAATCATGGTTCAAGAGGATTTTTCAACCCCCCCCCCCTAAGAAAGAACAAGTCTCTATCGAGAGCTTCATGAGACAAAGGCCTCCTACTTTTAGTTGATCATCTGATCCCACGATCGCTGAACAATGGATCAACTCCATTGAAAAGATCTTCTCCATCCCTCAATATTCTGAAAAAGAGAAGGTTCTCCTGGTGGATTATCGTATGGATGGTGAAGCTGATCAATGGTGGACGTTGATCAAAAATACGAAGCCTGAGGAGGAGATCGAGGCGTTGGAATGAAAGGATTTCTGGAAGATGTTTTTTGATAAATATTTTCCGCACACCCTAGGCTTAAGATGGAAAGGGACTTCCTTTACCTCAAGAAAAAATAAAAAGAATATGTTGGATCGTATGAGGCAAACTTCACAAGGCTTGCAAGATATGATTTCGGCTTTGTCGTTACCCCAGAATGCAAAGTTGACCAGTTATTTGGTGGGTTGAAGTCTAGCCTACGGAAAGCATTAGCAATCCGTGACTTTGACAGCTATGAGGAAATTGTCCGATGTGCCCTCAAGGTCGAAATGGAGATCGAAGAATCACAGGGGTATCATGGGGATAAGAAGCTTAAGGTGGACTTCAATGCTGGTGGTCCGATGGATAAATCCAATGGTGCTAAGAATATCCAGCACCCCACTTTCCAAAAGTGCGGAAAGAATCACCCTGGAAATTGCCTTAAGGGGACGATGAAATGCTTCAGGTGTGGAAGAGAAGGGCACATAGCTGTTAAGTGTTGGAAAGAAAGACTCGTGGCTATGAAAGAGGAGAGTAACTCTCTGTTATAACCTCAACACATTGTTCAATGCTACAAATGCAACAAGCCGGGTCATTTTGCAAATCAGTGCCCTAATCCAAGGGTTTTCGAAGGCAACCAACAACCTCCAAGGCTGCAAGGCAGAGCTTCTTCCATCACTTCTACCGAAGTGAACCCCGACAATGAAGTGGTGACCGGTACGCTAGTTATTCATTCAAGAATAGTGAATTTACTTTTTTATTCAGGTTCTACGCATTATTTTATATCTAGAAAGTTTAGTAGAACAATCCCAGCACAACCACAAATCATGGAAGTGAAGATGTCGGTGAGTACGGCAAATGGTGCAATCACTACATCCCATGAATATAAGTCCTCCCCTGTTATAATATGTGGATTGAATTTCCCAGTGAACCTCATCATACTCCCTCTGGTGGAATTTGATGCAATTTTTGGCATGGATTGGCTTTCCTTATATAGAGCCAACATAAATTTTCGGGAGAGGGAAATCACACTCCATATGGAGAATCGACCCCTGATTCTTTACAAGTCTAAGGAGGAAGATGAATCTCCTTTAGATTCATCATCTCAAGCATTGATATTACTACCTTATGAGCATGCGTATCTGGATCAAATGATTGAGTCCAAGGAAGAAACTATCCTTTAAGAAATGCCTATTATGAATGAATTCGCTGAAGTGTTTCCCGAGGAACTGTCTGGTCTTCCTCCTAGAAGAGATGTTGAATTCTCAATTGAACTTATACATAGGGCTTTAACAATATCCAAGACTCCATATAGAATGGCTGTTGTAGAACTTGAAGAGCTGAAGAAACAACTACAGGAGAATCTGGATAAAGGTTTTATATTCCCAAGTGCTTCACCATGGGGTGCACCAGTCCTCTTCATCAAGAAGAAGGATGGGTCAATGCGGCTTTGCATCGATTATCATGAACATAAAAAAATCACAATAAAGAACAAGTATCCTATCCCAATAATTGATGACTTGTTTGATCAGCTGTGTGGAGCACAATACTTCTCCAAGGTGGACTTGCGGTCAGGATATTATCAAGTAAGGGTGAAGAAGGAAGATATCCTCAAGACTTCTTTTCACACAAGATATGGGCACTATGAATTCATAGTAATGCCTTTCAGACTCACTAATGCTCCAGAAATATTCATGGACTTAATGAATAGAGTCTTTAGAGATTACTAGAAAAATTTGTGGTAGTCTTTATAGATGATATTCTAATATACTCCAAAACCAAGGAGGATCATGAGGAGTATTTAAGAACTATACTGAAGACTTTGCGTAATGAGAATCCCTATGAAAAGTACAGAAAGTGTGAGTTCTGGTTGAAGGAAGTCTCATTCTTGGTCCATATCATCACAAGAAATGAGATATCTATGGATCCCTCCAAAACAGATGCAATTGAGGGATGGCCAAGGCCAACATCGGTAACGGATATCCGTAGCTTCTTGGGGTTAGCTGGATATTATCGACGATTTGTGAGAAATTTCTCACGATTGTCTAACCCTCTTACCAAGATAACTCAAAAGGGAGTAAAGTTTTATTGGAGTGATGAATGCAAAGAAATCTTCAAGGAGTTGAAAAGGAGGCTTATCACTGCGACCGTGCTCACTTTACCCTCAAGTGGGGAACTTTTTGTTGTTTTCAGTGATTCTTCAAAGAAGGGATTAGGCTATGTACTGATGCATAATGATAAAGTTATATCCTATGCCTCAAGGCAGTTGAAAATCCATGAGTGAAACTATCCAACGCATGATCTGGAGTTGGCAGCGGTGATCTTTGCCTTGAAAATCTGGCGGCATTATCCCTATGGAGAGAAATGTGAGATATATACCGACCACAAGAGTCTTAAATATATATCCACATAGAAAGAGATTAATATATTCCAGAGAATATGGATAGATATCATCAAGGATTATGACTATTCAATCCATTACCACCCTGGGAAAGCGAACAAGGTAGAAGATTCCCTAAGTAGAAAGGATCCAGCTATTCTATCAATGATGAGAATTTAGTAGGATCCAATCTTCTTAGACTTGATGAAGATGGACATGGGAATCATAGAGAAGGGAACATCATCAATCCTTTAACAAATGATTGCTCAACTGTATCTTTTGGAAAGGTTAAAGGATGCTCAAAAGGATGATGTGGGAATTCAAGAAAAAGTGGAAGCTATCGAAAAAGGGAAATCCTTGTAGTTTAATGTTAATGAAGAAGGAATTGTGCGGTTTGTGAAAAGACTATGTGTTCCATCAAGTTCGGAGCTGAAGAAGGACCTTTTGGATGATGCACATAGTTCAAATTTCTTTATTCACCTAGGGAGCACAAAGATGTATCAAGATCTCCGAGAAAACTTTTGGTGGGATATTATGAAGAAGGAGATCACTGAATATACATAAAAGTGTCTGGTGTGCCAGCAAGTGAAGGAAAAGAGGCAGAAGTCTAAGGGGATGATGCAACCATTGCCCATACAAGAATGGAAATGGGAGAACATCACAATGGACTTTGTCATCGGACTTCCGAGGACATCTAAAGGTAACAATGCAATCTATGTTGTTGTGGATCGTCTTATAAAGACTGCACACTTCATTGCTATTCGGGAAGATTTCTCATTAGATCAACTGGCACGGATATATATCAGGGAAGTGGTAAGGTTGCATCGAGTACCACTATCTATTGTGTCTAACCGAGATCCAAGATTCACCTCTATGTTTTGGAAGAGTCTTAAACTTTGTCTGAATACTGAACTGAACTTCAGTACGGCCTATCATCCTCAAACTGATGGACAATCCGAGCGGACTATCCAAACACTTGAGGATATGTTGAGTGCGTGCTCAATAAACTTTAAAGGAGGATGGGATCAACATCTTCTTCTGGTTGAGTTCTCTTATAATAACATTTTCCCCTCGATCATCCATATGGCATCATATGAAGCCTTGTATGGGAAAAGTTTTAGAACACCAGCATGTTGGGATGAGGTTGGTGAACATAAGCTGCTTGGACCAGAAATTGTCGAGGAAATGGTGGAGAAGGTGAAAACCATTCAGTAGCATATCAAGACAGCCCAGAGTCGAAAAAAGAGTTATGCAGATAATAGTCTATGAGACCTTGAGTTTAAAGTTGGAGACATGGTTTTTCTACGCATATCTTCGTGGAAGAAGGTCATGAGGTTTGGAAAGAAAGGGATTTAAGCCCAAGGTACATCAGCCCCTTCGAGATTCTTGATCATGTCGGGGTTGTGGCCTATCGACTAGCACTTCCACCTACTATGGCCAAAGTACATGATGTCTTTCATGTATCCCTCTTAAAGAAGTACATACCGGACCCATCACATGTACTCTCTTCTGAGGTGGTACAATTGGAAGATGATCTTTCTTATGAGGAGAAACCAGTGACGATCTTAGATCGTAGAGAAAAATTTCTACGAAATAAGACAATGCCCCTCATCAAGGTGTTGTCGAGAAACCACAAGTTTGAAGAAACGACTTGGGAATCAGAGGAAATGATGAAGCTGAGTTACTCACATTTGTTTTAGTGTGGGAAAAGGAAAATTTCAAGGGTAAAATTTCTTAAGGGAGGAATATTGTAACGACCCAAAGTTTTATTAATGGAAATCCCTCTTGATATAATTAAATGTCTCTTTATGTTTATATAAAATGTAAACTTCTTTATTTTTATGTTAAGAATTTTGATCGTTGCTAATATAATTGTTGAACAGTGATCACATGATTAGTATAAATATAGGGCTTTAACAAATCCAAATTTACTCAGACAAAGGAAGTGATGGCCTCATCCAGTAGAATTTCCCCATACGAAGCCCATTTTCAAAGATCGAAAAAGAGGTGGTGTATTTGGACTTCGCTCTTGGTCAATCCCAATCTAAGCTTCATCGTGTCAAGCTCAAACGTGACTTTCTACGGGAAAAGTGGAAGTTGATAGAAATTACCACTCGAGCGATATTATCCGAGTCACCCCAAGAGTCTGTCACCATCGCACACCTTACCCTTAGGTCTTATGCGGTTGTTTTAAGGGGTTATATAACAAATAAATAGTACTATGTTCATGTACATTATTTTTTTTATATAATAATGAATATACTTTCTTGTCATTATTGATACATTGTAAATAGTTTTTAAAGTACAAATAATGTTTTTAGTTATTATTTAATTAAAAATTATATTTTATTAAATTAAGGTATTTTTGAATTAAATAATATTTTAATAAAATATTATTATTATTATTAAATTAATTTTTATTAAATATAAATGATCTTATAATTTTATGAATGCAATTGTAATTTTTATTAAGGTTTGAAAGTCATTTCTGTCAAAACCCGTGAATTTTCAACAAATGTCGGTTTTTATTTTAAAAGTGAAAATTAAAATATTTAGAAAATTATTTTGATAAAATAAATGTTATTTCTGGAATCAGGATGTCAAAATTATCCAATGGTGAATTTTTCATAATTTTATGAGACAGTCAAATTTTTGGGTAAAATTTAAATACCGTTTAAATATATAATGTGTTTTATGACATCATAATGACCCAATAGTGATGTAATAAAATACTATAAGCTTTATGTTCGGCCAATATATGTTTTACCATTAAAATAATGTGATTTTTGGTTTTTTTTGACTTACTTTTCAAAGCATTAATGAACCCCTCAAGACTTATTAAACACCTTGTCTTTTTTAATTGTTTTTCATGGGAGTGTGACTCACCTCCACATAATCAAACCTATTATTTTATGAAGTTCGAACTTTGGCCTTATAAAATATTTTTTTCCTCTTCCCTTTTCCAAAAACCATGGGAAAAAACCATGGGATGGTTTGTGGTTTGGATTAATTTAATGTAAGGGGTCCCAAACCTAAATAATAAAGAATTCTCTCACCTTTCCTATATAAACCCACCCAAGCTCCCACTTCCTCCTCACTAAAATCCTTTTGAGTTCATCCAACCTCTTCCCTACTCTCTCTATAATCCTCCCAAGGTTCCCCAATCTACCACAAACCCTCTCTCAAGCCTCTCTCAGGCCTTTAGAAGCACACTTCCAAGTAAGGGTTTTTCTTCCTTTCTCATTTTTGTCCAATTTTATTTAAGTTGTTTTGACCTTTTAATTTCAATTATGAATATTGGGGTATGGTTTCTCACCTACCACATACTTCCCTCTTTATGTTTTAATGATGGTATACCCCTTTATATCTCATTAAATTCCTCCCATGTACACCCGTTACTATGCAGAAATTCTGAAAAGAACTTCTCTCTCCTCTTTTACATTCAAGAAATACTTTTGTATCATGAATCTAAATTCCATTAAAATTGTTGGGACATGTATCTATATGACCTACTTACTTTCCATTACATGTAAATATTATGAGGAACCCCTTCCTCTCTCATCAACCGTTTTTATGAATTCTTATGTCATGTCGTTACACTGCCGAAATCGCACTGATTTTCTAAGCCAATGCCATTGTGTAGTGAATACCATGCCCATTTCTCCATTAATGATATTCACCTTTATGCACATTTACTTATTGATTATAATGTTTCATGTATTAATTCCACATTCCTTTATCGTGGAATAAATGATTATGTTTTATGAATCCATGTTTTATGATCCATGTGGCACACTTATGCATGAAATGAATTGTTTAAGAAGGTTGTGCCCTTATAGAGTTCCAATGCATTGGGTAAAGTATAGTATCATGATACGTCATGTGCAATGAGTTTTCACTCATTCTAATTCAATTTCAATGAGGGTTTACTCGTGCTTTATGTACAATGAGGATTTACTCATGCTTCATGTGCAATGAGCCTTGGCTCATGCTAATTCCATGTTAAGTGTTATTGCCAAATTTCCATGTTATGATTATCATGCTTATCCTGACTTTATGTTCACGTTTATCTTGTTATCTATTGATATGACTAATGTATAACATGTATTGTACTCTTCATGTTATTCCATGTGTATTCCCTTACTGGGCTTTATATCTCACCCTTTTCTTATGCATGTCCTCAGGCTATCCCATGCAATGCTAAGTACGAGGGAATGTAGTGGTCATGTAAAGGAAGTTTTCAATAAAGATTTTGTATTTCATGTTTTAAGTTTTTATTTAATGATCCTAAACCCCAAAGACACTAAACCTCTCGATCTTCTTTGTTGTATCAACTGATGTTTTATGTAATAAATCATGTTTAAGTTTGTAATAAAAGCAGGGTTGTTATACTGACTGCCTTCCCCTTCGACGATCCCGGCTGGATCCCCTCTTGTGGTGCACCTCCCTATGAGTGCATCCTCTCTACAACCTCTGCCTTCTTCTGTACTGCCAAGTACGTCAGAAGGGTGAAGGGGGTGACAACATACTGACGTCTCGCCCGAGACTCCTCATCCGGAAAGAGATCTAGAGAAAAGCGTAAGAGATCCTTGAACTTGATCCCAACTCTCATATTGACATACTCCCCTGCTGGAGGGAGAGTAACTTTTTCCGATTCTCCACTTTGATCATGGAAGAAAGGAATTTCTCTCGGAATTCCTTCTCAAAGTCAGCCCACGGAACCTCTGACTCTGTCCTCTCTCCGAGGTAGAGCGTCCACCACTGACATGCCGCACCTCTCAGCTGACTGACTGCTAGGGGAACCCAGTACTCCCTCAGAGCACGGATCAAAGTAAAAGTGATCCCAAGCTCCTCAAGCCACCCCTCTGTCTCCATATCCAAAGTATTACCCTCGTACTTCTTGAGGGTTTGTCGCTGGAAGGAACAGAGAGTCTTCTGCCACTGGATATCTTCCTCCTCTTGGTCAATCCTCAACTGATCGACTGCCTGAATCTGATGGGCCTTGGCTATCTGAGCCACCCAGGGATGACGCCCAAGTGCCATAGTTGTACGGTAAACAAAGTTCGCCTAATCCCATGTAGTAAGGAAACTTCTCAAGGTTTCATTTTATCATTTTATTCAATTTCTTTCCCAGAACACCCAAATCAAGTAAAACACAATCATTATGATGCATGTACCTTCCCTAGGGTTTCTACCCTGCAATTAATGTAGTCTCACTTGGTCGTTAGGTAGTCTCAGAGTCCTTGCATCGGATCACGGGGGCCCCTAAAATCTTGTGACCTAGCCGGTCTTCCCTGGCCTATGTCACGCACCATGTTTAACCAACACTGTTTCCCTACCATCCCATGCAATCCTCACTGTGCCTAACTTCAGACTCCATCCTATCTCTCAATATCCCTCTGATACTATTCTTTCACGACCCCCTTCCATCAAATATGCCCCTCCTGAGCTGGCAATGGTGAAAGGGAGATAATGACCCCCGAGTCATGCCTCCAGTAGGCCCCGGGGTGGCAACTAGCACCAAGGGTATGAGTTTTCACAAATATGGGAGGCATTACCCTTTTTATTATTTAAGATCAGGAAATAGGACTAGTCAACAACCAAAAAGGAAAAGAACAAGTGTATAGAAATAAAACCAAACCAATCCCACATGCATATTTAAACAATTCTGAAACAAATTACAAGTACAATACCAAAAGAAACAAGAGTACAAAAACTGAAAAAACTCCAACTTTCCTGACTAGTAGGGTCTTGCACATCCCTGGTAGTCCTCCTGGAAACTTGAAAGTAAACGTAGGGTGAGCATACAAGTATAATCAGTAGGGAAACCTAAAGCTCTCGTGCACAAGTGGGGAGACATCCTAATGTCCCGTGAGAACAACAGAAGAATCCAAACCTAACAAGGATATCTATCCACCCAACCTCACCAGCCACGCTCACCAAAAACACATAACAACAGGTATTATTATATAAGAACAAGAGTATTGGGTACCCCGCACCATTTCCCACTAGTTAGCTGCTATTCCTAACGGCGAACGTCCTGACGCTGCCACACTCTTCCCGCCCGCACACACCTGGGCCTCACAACCACGTATCCCGCCCGCACACACCTGGTCCTCACAACCACCCATCCTGCCCGCACACACCTCGGCCTCACAACCACGCATCCCGCCCGCACACACCTGGGCCTCACAACCACGCATCCCACCCGCACACACCTGGGCCTCACAAACCACAATCACATCCCCGCTCGAACACACCTGGGCCTCATCTCGAAGATTCTTGGGAACAATAAGCCTGCCTGAAGAGTCTTGGGCTAAAACCACCCCAAACAAAACCTACCCAAAGAGTATTGGGTGTAAGGTCACCTCAAGCCATCACAGCCTATGGAAGAAGGAGCAGGAAGGAGCTAGTAACTAAGGGGAAAACACCATCTCCCAAGAAATGGGAGTGTTCGGCACTAAGTGCTCAACATGGGTGAGGTGCGACAAAACACAAAGATATAGATATAGATATATATATGTATACCAAACACACATCCCAACCTATGGCTTCTAAACAGAGAGACTGAGCACGTGCCTCGGCACTGCTATCACGAAGCATGCATACAATGAACAACCCCAACCCCATTTAGGTTTTCATGTTTCAATAGAATTAGTTTATTAGTTCCTTAACTACTGGGCAATTAGCCACAACCAACCATATCAAACGTTCGTAAAACACATCCCTGCCAACCACAAATCAAGTTAGATAAGTCACAAGCAAGACAAAACCAACCTTTTTATCATCAATCAAACCCCATTGATTATTCCCGTGTTTAGTTCATTATCGTTCCCCCACAGTTCATTTATTAACTTTACACTTCCTTTTAACAACACAACCTATTACTGCAGCCCTGCTACCATTATAACCATATCTCTACACCGTAACACAAACAAGGCTTGTGCCACATAATCGCCCCTTTAATACCATCATTTACCACAGCCCCACTGCCCATTCTATCTGTAACAACCCAGGATTCTCCCCCCTTTCACACACCACATTAATAAGCCAACACCCACATGTTCATTATTCCATTTTGTTCAACCGGGGTGATCACACAAGGATTCCAGATTTTTAATCAGCCAACTTTACGTGATTAACCAATTCCACATTCAATAAAATTTTCATCCAAAAGAAAATACAGAAGGAGAGGGAAACATTTAATTGCGTAAGAAAAGTCCCCCAATGACCATGATTTTCAGTAGGTAGAAGCTCATTCAATTCACAACATAATATCACAGGATATAAATAATGTAACTGCATTCACAAACTTCTCATCCCCGTTATATAAGCCAGTTATTATCTTTATTAAACCGATTCAAATGTGTTTCACGTAAACAAGAGGACACCCACCCCGCATGATGCACAATTTAGAGAGATGAATGTAAGATCCCTACCTCAATAGGTTCTGATCACAACGCTCCCCCGGATCAACTTTAGAAGACATTCGTCGGCGTCTGTCGCTTATGTAAAAACTCGTCAAAACCTCCTCGACTGGAAGCTAGGAAGGGAAGGCCAAAGGGAAGACAACAGATCCAAGCTCAGAAGTTCCACCTCATCGTTACGATCTCGTGGCCGCTGACGGATTGTAAATCGGAGCTCGGACGAAGAAGTTATGGAAGAAAAGAGCATTCGAGTCTCTTGGGAGAGCTCTGATCGAGGGAATGGGGAGGAGAGGAATGCTTTGAAATGTAGGAAAGGACCCCTCCTTTTATAGGCGATAAAAACAAAAGTACACGGCGTGTACTTTCTAGTACACAACATGTACTTTCTAGTACACGACGTGTTCTCGTCCATTTCACACGGCCACCACGCAGCTTCCAACACGGCCTTCAATGCGGAACGCAGACATTGACTGGTCAACACACGGTTGAGGGTAACACGTATGCGAGGAGGGACTACACGGTGTGTAGTATGGAATACACGGTGTGTACTCATTTATTTCACGCGGAAAGGATACGACATCAACACGGCACACGGCCGTTGACTGCTCAACACACGATTTGAGGGTAATGCGTACGTGGGGAGGGACTACACGGTGTGTAGTATGGGATACATGGCGTGTACTCATTTATCTCACACGTCAAGGAAACGGCCTTTAACACGGGGTATACCCGGCGAGGGGGTACACGGCGTGTACTCACACTACATAGCGTGTACTTACAAAATTCTAGAAAGTGTGGGAAAAGTCTATTTTACCCTCCAGAACACTTCATGACCTTCTTTTTGACAAAGGAATGGGCTGAAGAGGTCCGGGCCATTACAGCTGATAAAACCCGTTTTGAGCGCTGATAAAGACTATTTTTGTAGTAGTGCTTAAAGTGTGCATAGTAGAGAACTGCAGCTTCATTGCGTTATGATTGGAAAAATTCAAAACCATATATTTAGTCATTGACACCATAAATCATAGATATACTATCTAAAACCGTGAACCATAAATTATTAACTTCAAATTTTTTAAACTCAAAATATTGAACTTTTACTCATGAAGCATCAACCCTTTATTTATAATCATAAATAATGATCGATAAACCTAAAATACTACAATTAAACGTATTCAGCTCGTTAAAAATGAATCTAAAATCCAAACCGGAGAAATTAAGCTCTCTCAAAGACAAAAAAAAATCCTCAAATGCTCATTGTCTAGCCCTATATATACCTCTTCCCCTTCAAAATTGGACCTAAGATGATGAATGTCTCTCAATACACAAGTCTCAGGATCAAATGAAAAATACACATTAGAATTCCTCATTAATATCTTCCTCCCTCCCCACAATCCCAAAACCCTAATTAAATTAGAGATTACCCCCAAAAATTGAATGGAATAGTGTCGCGCCCATCTCATCCCCTCTTTGCACACCCATATCCCTATCTCGTCCCAGGATGACCAATCAACCCTAGCCAAACACCCCATCAATTAAACTATGTGATGCGACTTCGTGTCCACTAGAAGCCTGATTTTCCCAAACAGCTCCCGCCACACATAGAAAAACATGATGTCCTTCCTCGGCGTGCCAAACGACCCATCCCCCAATAGAACTTATAGAGGGGTCATCATCTTTGAGTGTCACCAAAGTTATATAATTTAAGGCTTCTCAGTGGAGGACTTTCATCACTCTCTCTAGGGGTGGCTGCTTCCAGGTTTGAGACCTATCCATACTGCTGCGCTCTTTGAGTGCTCTTGTTCATGAGACATGATGAACATCGAGGAGGGAAAAGAGGTCTTTTTCGATGCAGTGGACTACTTGCAGTGTGAGGGAGACGAAGACTCAGTGGAATGCATCGACACTCTCCCTACTGCTGGATTGAAAAGGATTGCAGAATGCACCGACACTCTCCCACCTCCTTCGTCTTCTTCACCAAATTGGGAAGTGAGAGAGTTTTTCAGTGCAATGGATGGGGGCAGGGTTGTATGCATAGATTCTAATGAACCGTAGCATGACCAGATGACCACACCCCACCCTCTTGGGAGGGAACGATTCAAATGTCCCTCCTCTTACGCTCAGAACCCTAATTTGAGTTGTAGTAAAACAAAGAGCTAGTGTAAACGGTTGATGGACCAGAGTTTCTATTCATCAACCATTTCCACCAGCTTCTTGTTTTACTGCAACTAGAATTTGGGTTCTGAGCTTCAAATGTGGGACAAACGAATCTTTCCCTCTGAAGAGGTCGGGGCATGGTCGTCTGGTCATGCTCCGGTTCGTTGGCATCAATGCGTACAACCCTACCCCCATACATTGCACTTACATAATCTCCCACCACCAAATTCAGTGAAGAAGATGAAGGAGGAGGGAGAGTACCGGTGCATTGCCCAACCCTTCTCAATCCAGCAGTAGGGAGAGTTCAGATGCATTCCACTGAGTCCTCGTCTCCTTCGCACTCCAAGTAGTTCACTCCATCCAAAAATCCTTCTTACCCCTCCTCGATGTTCACCATGTCTCGTGAACATGAACACCCGAAGAGCTCAGCGGTATGGATAGGTCACACACCTGGAAGCATCCACACCTAGTGAAAGCGATGTGAGTCCTCCACCGAGAAGACTTAAATTAGAGAACTTTGGCCACACGGAAAGATGACACCTCTAGAGAAGACCCTTGCACCTTCCCTCTGGGTGAATCTCACCATGTAGTCCACCAGCGTCGCCTGGGCTTCCGGCAGTGCTGCTTCTGCCCCGAACGTCGCTCCGGCCGCCGTCTCCCCATCCCGGCAGGTCCCCCAGGCGAGCACCCGGAAAAGCTTGTAGATAACGGATTACTCGTCGAAGCCCAGCCCGTAGGCATCGGTGGACGGCAGGTTCTACGTGAACAGTGCTGGCGGCATTGGACCGACCCCGGAGCCCCTCCGTTGGGTGAAGGTGTTGAGGATCCAGGCCCTACACTCTGACACGGTGGAGCTGACGAGGTAGAGAAGACCCCTGCAGCTTCCCTCCGGGGAAAATCTCCCCTGCTAGTCAACAAGTGTCGCCAGGGGCTCCCGGTTGTGCTGCTGGGCGTGTCCGCAATCCACCGCCATGCGCACTCTGGCAAAGCGCTCATGGGGGGCGAAGAAGATCGTGAGGGCGCTATGAGCTTGGACGCCTGCGTAGTGCATCTCCGTCAAGAGCGTACTATCGATCAGTCTCCGCCATTGCCTGGATACGCACACCATCTTCACGGGGAGGAACGAGAGGATCTCCAAAACTATGTCCGCCGGCAGATTGTCGCCGCGGCCGAGGTCCCTGCGGCAGCCTTCCATGAAATCGGTATCTGATTCGGGAAGCCAGTAGAGGACGATGGTCATATATATAAGGATTTCAGCGAATTCCCAATAATTAGGAATATCTTATATTATGATAAAGTAATATTTGAATAAAAATATATTTAGTTAAAAAAAAGTTTACTTAATATTTTTAAAAATTCAATATCTTCTAAAAAATCTCACTTTCCAAAATTTCGTTGGTTTTTAATAAATTTGTATAGCCGTGTTTCATTCACACGTTTAGTATTTATCACCATATGGGAAATTAAATTAATGATACAAAAAATCTAAAAAATAAAAATAAAAATAACAGTATTGAAAACTCATTAATTCTTATTTTTGAATACTTTTTTGACCCAATTTTATTTTGGCATCTCACATGAACACATATATTTAATGTAGCATCCCCCGGATAATAAATGCACCTCAACCCTTCATATCTATAACCATACTGCAAGAATCCTCAACAATCAAATTGCAACATGCGGAAAAAATTAAATTCACACCATTGGAAACAAGGAAATTAAAAAATCATGCTTGTCAGATTCATCTCAAATACCCGGTTATACCCTTATTGGCATACAACTGCACACAAAAATATAGGAAGAAAATAATTTGAAAAATATAACAAATTATAAAATGTGGAAAAATAGATAAAAAAATATTTATTTATTTCTAGAAATATTTTAAAATGTTCAAATATCCATTATCTATACTCTAGCTTGTCTCCTTCCCCTCCACGTGTCTCGCTCTCCTTCATTCTCAGCCTAATTTGATATTGTGTCCACCTCTCTGTCAAAATCGATAACCATACCGCCCGACTCCTCTATTCTCTAATTGAATCTCCCAAAAATTTCTCTCCCTCTTCAATGTCAGGGCTCCGCGGAATCTCGTCTCCCTCTAGTTGACTCACCATGGTCGCGCTTCCCGTCTCCTCTCATTCATTATCTCTTCCCCTTCCAATCAGGATCCCTCTTCTCCCACCGTTCTCGTCTATCACTCCCACTCTTCATCTCATCCTATCGAGGTCTCTTTGGTGTCCCTCCACTCCCTTAGTCCCCATTCCTCCACGGTTCCCATCCCTGCCTTCTTCTTTCTAGGCCGCTGTCTGAAGGTCTTGTCAGCATCCCTCTGCTCCTCCAATCCTGGATCCTCTTCAATTCCCCTCTTTGCCAAACCCTCTCTTATAACCCTATGCATTACATATCTCTATATGCATTACATTTACATAAACTTTATACGATATTGATGGATTATTTTTATCAGACAATAGTAAGGCCATTCTACTGAGTTTTTACCATTTTTAACCTCAATTGATTACATTTCACAGTTTAATATAATCTTCATATTTTTGAATTATCTCGTATATAGATGTTAATTACATCATGTTTTAAATAACAAGAAAATTTCATGTTACAAAATTTCTAATTTATTATAATTTCATTTACATTTATATATTTCAGAAAAGCACACTTAGGTTGTGGTGCATTAAGATTCTATTGAGGACTAAATGATTGGATTCAAATTGTCAAAACCGATATATGAAGAGGAGGATGAATGTGAAGCCATTTGATTGAGGATGAGGGAACTCAAATTCACTATGGATAAAATGAAGAGAATGGATTACCATGATTAGCTTCAATGTATAGGGAGATATGAATTACTGAGAATTTATGAAGTTGATTTGCAATAAGACATCCCATTCAAAAATTGAAATTGGTGATTTATTGATTGATATAAGGATGAAGTAATGAATAATTGAATTATATATATTTTCCAAGACATTGGTTTAGGGATTCAGCTTGATTAATGAGAATTCTAGGAATTTCTATTTTGGTTCCAACGTTCAAAAAAAATTATCAAGGCTAAAGTTGTTCCAATCCAGTTGGACATGAAGAGCATTGAATATGACTTTTGTTAAATGCATCATGTTAAGAACATGTTATTAATCTCGAGTTTCATATCATTGAAACAATATGGTTTTTTCAGAATATTTCTTATAATTGTTCTAGAAATTTCAAGTTAAGCAAATGAGGATTTAATTGGGACAACATATGTGTCCAGGATTACAGGTTATTGAAGTGCATGATAGACTGTTAAAATTGGTTTATGAATTATTTTAGGAGTTTTTGTAGTTACCGAGGTAGTTAGAGAATTTCAAATTAGAAGCCAACATGTGTTAAGTTTGAGGTAGATATGGGTTTCATATCAATTATTTGTTTTTTATTAATGGGGATAACAATAGAGCACTCATGAAATTGTAGAATCTCTCCCACTCAGAGACTGCTGATTAACATCTATAAGGAACTAACTCAGCTAAGGAAACAAACTCACCAAATTAGAATCCAACATTTATTCTCTTTGATCATGCATCTTAATAAAGTGACACATGGGAGTATTTGTAATTACTAAGGTAGATTGTAACACTTATAAGTAGCCAATTACATTTTGAGATGAATTTATTTTTCTGATCCTTCACATTCCCTATGCAGCCTTAGTAGTTTTCCCCTAAAAACATGAATTAATGTCTCTTCACCTTGATATACAAAGTAATAACCTTAATAACACAAAAATTTTCAATTATTATTTCACACAATACACACCAAATCTTCCTTAATTTCCATTTAATTTTTTCAAAGGTTAGGATGTTGAAAAATATCTTCAAAAACTTAGCCACCTTAAATTAGATTTTTCACTTCACTATTATACCAGTGTATGAGTTATAAAATTATATTTTTATTTTTTTAGGACCTTTATACGATTAGAAATATGGAACCATTTTTTGGGAACATTTGATGTTAAGAGTCTTAGGGTCTAAGAAAAGAAAAATTATAAAAAAATAAAAAAATGATAATATTTCTTAGACATGAATCTATCAAATCTATTGGATAGGTATAAATAGATTATCTGTAGATGGTAGTGATACTAACATATTAAAAATAAAAATGTGTTATGTTTGAGGTAGATAAGTCTAAGGGTCTTATTATTTGGAACGTTTAGTTTGAACATTCACTATCATGTTACATAACATATTATTTGTAGTTTTTTTAATATATGAAGATAATTTTGTTGAAGTTGGATGTCATTTTAATGTGTCACAAGCAGCCCACATTTTTATGGATTGTGGTCATAGGTTAGTGCCGCTATAAGTAATATATTTTCAACGAATCCTAAATTGAGTATTACAGTTGCTTCTTTTTTCAAGATATCATCTGAATCAATGTATTCTGTATAATTCTTTCAATCTTATTCTAGATCATCCCCATATTGACGTCACATAGGAATAAATCAATATTGTATAGAATGGTGATATTGATTCTTATGCTACAGAAATATTCAATCTATATTTATTTGTTTTTTTGATTCCATCTCATGTTGTCAGGTCTTCTGTAGTGGTTGACGACTCTCTTTTGAAGATGTATATAATGGGTGAGTGTATCCAATTAGGAAAAGAAAATATGGCTTCCCCTCTACTTTCCTAGAATTGTTATGTTCAGTCGATCATTATAACCCACAACCCATCACTCTTGGCAATGAGAAAAGAAGGTAGACATTCGAATGATAGTGAAATTTCACCGTTGTCTAATTGTATGGAGTAGGATTATGGTGGTGTAGATTTTGAAGCAATTGTCATTCCATAATTGATGAAACTCCTGTTTCCATTTTAATTTTCTCAAGATTTTTTTTCAGATGTAACCTTGAAATCTCATGTGTAACTGCTTTAATGAGGTCACTTAGAGGTGATTGGAAAGACACTAAAATAGATCTATGGTCTGAATGAACAAATAAAGATGAAAATCCATGGTATCTTTATTCACATAGCTCGGTGGTCCTTTAATATTTGGATTGTGGTATTTTAGACTCCTATGTGCCCATCAACATGATTTTCGTGATCAATACCCCAGACTACATCAAGGAAGAGTGAAATAACTTCCAGATTAGTGAATCCTTCGGTGTGGATTTTTCGAAGCTGGCACTTGGAAGTAATATTCATCACCATTGATAAGTACCTTTCATATGTAATCATGAAAATGTCTATTTAGAGTGACTTTTTACCATAACAATGCAGTGATATTCCATAAATATAATCACTGGTGTCATCTGCGTGTTGTTTCATCATCTATTCCATCTAGTACATTGTTTTTAGTTAATTAACTCATTTATTTCATTTTTATATTATACCTTTGCACTTTGTATGTCGTCTTTTTCATTAAATTTCTTATTTTTAGGTTAAATCCATGTATATTACGATCAGTCTTCAATCTATTTAAATGTGTCACAAGCATCCCCCTCACTTTATTTCTTCTTCCAATTTCCTCCCACTCTCCCAAAGAGTGACACGTATTTCATATATCATCATCATAGTTTTTTTAGGTGTGAAATTTTTTATTTAAATAATTATTCCATGAAAATTCATGGGTTGGGTACTAGTTTTTATATATTTATAGATAACTATTCATTCTTGGAAAAAATTAAATAATTCATAATTATATTTTAAAACTGAATTCAAGAGACCTTGGAAAAAATATTTTTAAAAATATTATCAAATTTCAAATCATTTAAAAAATTATTAAATATGTTATTATTATAAAAATGGGGAAAAATATTTTCAAAAAATTTTAAAAAAATAAATAGTTTAAAAAACAATTTATTTTTTTTATTACGATAAGAATTTTTTTTACTAACTAGCATTGCACAATAATTTTGTAAAACATTATAAAAATAGTAATTTGTATTTTTATGTTGAAAATAATAATTTTAAATGCAATTTAAAAATATGTAAAAAATTATTCTTAAAAATAACACTTGAAAATATTATATAAAAAAATTTCTAGTTAAAAAATATTATTTTTGGATATTTAAAAATAATTAATAATTTCCTATTCCTATTAAGAAAATCACGTATGTATATTTTTTAAATAAAATTTGATTCTTAAAAATACTTTAAATTAATGATATGTAAAACCTAAAAATTAAAATTAAAATTGATAGTCTTGAAAAGTCATTAATTTCTATTTTTGAATACATTTTGACCGAGTTTTATTTTGACATCTCATATGGATGTTTATATTTAATGTTGTATCCAACCAATAATAAATGGATCTCAACCATTCATATCTATAACAATACTATTTAGTTAAAAGGTCTCATGTTGATGGGTGAACATTACCATCAAGTTAGAAGTTCATTGGCTGCCACAAGACACTTGCTTAAAGTGGCGGTAGAGGCAAAAAATACTGTCTTAGGTCAGCAAAATCAACCGGAGGGTCAGGTCCACCTGGGGATAGCTTCCGCATGTAAACAATTTAATGTGAAAAAAGATCTCAATTTTAAATCAGATTGATTTTTAAAAAACAATTAATTTATTTAAATGTGTTAGACTTAAATACACTTCAATCCTACTGAAATGCAATTACAAAAAAACTCAAACTTATAAACAATAAATCAAAACAAAATATATAATAATAATTCATTAATAATAAATATAAGTGGAAATATAAACATTAATAAAAATATAATAATAGTAAATAAAACTAAAAGTATAACAATAATTAATAATCTGTTATATGTTTATAAATATGTAATAACTAATAATAATTTTTTTAATTATATACTTTTTATATATTTATTAACTCTAAATTTGTTGGTGGAATTTTGTGTTGAATTTTTTACATTGTTTTTTATATATTAATATATTATGTATTCATACACTAAAAATATGTATTAAAAATTCCCAATAAAAAAAGTTGTGGTATATTTATAATAGGAAATATATTATTTATAGGAAACAAACATTTGAAATATAAATAAATAGTAGAAATTTGAATAATAATTTTGTATTTTTTATTTGTGTGTTGATATACTCTCACTTATAATTTAATTGGAAATCCAAACTGAAATTTAATATGAAAATTTTCTTTTCAAATTTCCACTCTAATTTTACAGTGAAAATTTGCATTGTTTATTTATGTATTAATCTATTCTCACTTGTAATTTAAGTGGAAATTCAAATTGAAAATTTGTGATGAAAAATTTTCATCCCATGATCCTAGGTAGTGAAATCAAACTCAAATACATGTAAAATCTATGATCAATAGAATCAAAATACATGGAATAACTTGCACCGAAATCAGATCATACCAAGAATGCTCTTACCGCAACAAATGTAGATTCCACAGATAGATTTAATCATTCACTATGAGTTTTCATTGAATATTTTCAATGAGATTGTGTGAATTTTCACTATAAATTCGTTCCTAAAATTAAATTGTATATTTATATTATATATATATATATATGACAAATGCATTTAAATTTTGTACTGTAAATATTCACTATTTTTTTAGTGTAGATTTATATTAGTGTGGATTTACAATGTAAATGTAAAACATTAAATTCAAATGAAAAATTACATTGATGCTTGTATATACGTACTGAAAATTTCTACTATAAATTTGTGCTTGAAGTTTAGAATTTAATATGACCATGTTTATATGTATTTGTATGTTTATCTTTGTGTTTTTTTAGTTTTCATTGTAAATTTACATCATATATTGAAATTTTATTGGAAATTTTCAGTGAAAATATTCACTATGAATTTTAATATAAATTTTTCATTGGAAATTTTCTATTGAAAATTTCCACTAGAAATTTCAATGGAAATTGGCAAAAAAAAGTTTCTAGTGTAAATTTACACTTGAGGTTTCCAATGAAATTTGCACAAAAGGTCTTTAGTGTAAATTTCCAATGAAAATTTATATTATTTATTTATGTATCAATATATTTTCATTGTAATTTAATATATAAATTTGAACTACGAGTTGATGTTTTCACTAGAAATTTTGAGGGAAAGTTTGCATTGGAAATTTCTTTAAGAAATGTCCTGTTCAAAGTTTCTAGGAAAGAATAAAATTTTTTATGTGTTAATATATTTGAATTGAAAATTTAAATATTCATTTATTTTTTAATTTTTATTTTCAAATTTTTAGTTTAACTATAATAAAATTTAAGTTGAAATTTGCACTTAGAATCAAATCTCTTATATAAATTTACACTAATGACTGAAAATTTTCAATTTGATAAGGTGACTTTATAGTGTAAAATTTCACTTAAAATTAAATTATATATTTATATTTTTATACATATATTAATATATTTAAGTATATATATACATGCATTCGAATTTTGTACTGTAAATTTAAATTAAAAATTTTTAGTACATATTTATTTCAATAAGGATTTACAGTGTAAATGTAAAACAAAAAATTCCAATGCAAATTTATATGGATATTTGTATATACATATTATAAATCTTAACTATAAATTTTCACTTGAAATTTATAATTTAATATTAATATTTATATTTATATGTCTATTTATCTGTGTTTTTTTGCATTTAAAATTGCCATCATACATAGTAATTTTATTAAAAAATTTCAGTGAAAACTTGCACTATGAATTTTATATGGAAATTTCTAGTGAGAAATATACATTGAAAAACATCCAATTGAAATTTGATTGAAAATTTACACTAAACATTTCATGTGGAAATTTTACTAAATGTTATTATAGTGATATGTACACACATTTACAAAAGTCTTTATTTCCATATTGTATACATGAGAATCTTGGGAAGAGATTCTTTTACATACACGTGATTTATAAAGTGTTTATAGACTCTTAGAAACCCCTACAATTTATACTAAAAGTTTTTAATGTAAAATTCAATGAAAATTTCCAGTAAAAAATTTCACTTTTTATTTATGTACATATTTTCATTGAAATTTGAAGTGAAATTTTGAACTATAAATTTCATGTGAAATTTTGCACCAGAAATATCCAGTATACATTTCCTGGGGAAATTTCCCTATGAAATTTGTAGTTTAGTTAATAATTTCCTTATTACAAATATAAATAATCAATATTATATATAATAAATATCAAAATAAATATAATAATAAATATTATATATACTCTCACTTATAATTTAAGTGGAAATCAAAACTAAAAATTTAATATGACAATTTTCTTTTCAAATTTCCACTATAATTTTCCAGTATAAATTTTCATTGTTTATTAATGTATTAATCTATTTTCACATGTAATTTAGGTGGAAATTGGAATTGAAAAGTGGTGATGAAAATTTTCATCCTATAATCCTAGTTAGTGAAATCAAACTCAAATACTTGTAAAATATATGATTAATAGAGTCAACATTAAAGAATAACATACACCGAAAACAGATCATACCAGGAATGCACTTGCCGCATCAAACATAGTTTCCAGTGATAGCTTTAAACTTTAATTGTGAGCTTTCATTGAAATTTTTCAATGAGATTGCGTGACTTTTCTGTGTAAATTTTTACATAAAATTATATTGTATATTTATATTCATATATATACATACATACATATGTATGTATATATACATGCATTCAAATTTTGTACTGTAAATATTGACTAATTTTTTTAGTATAGATTTATATTAGTGGAGATTTATAATGTAAATGCAAAACACAAAATTTAAATGCAAATTAAAATGGAGAGTGACAAATATGTTATTGTGGAAAGAGAGCTTCCTATTCTATCCTAAAGTGTGCATTGTAGAGAACTGCAACTTCATTACGTTATGATTAGAAAAATTTGAAACCATATATTGAGTTATTGAAACCATAAATCATAGATATACTATCTAAAACCCTGACCCACAAATTATTAACTTCAAATTTATTAAACTCTAGATATTGAACTTTTACTCATGAAGCGTCAACCCTTTATTCATAATCATAAATAATGATCGATAAGCTTAAAATACTACAATTAAACATATTCAACTCTTTAAAAATGAATCTAAAATCAAAACTGGTGAAATTAAGTTCTCTAAAAGACTAAAGAATCCTCAAATGTTCATCGTCTTGCCCTATATATACCTCTTCCCCTTCAAAATTGGACCTAAGATGATGAATGTCTCTCAATCCACTTGTCTCATGATCAAATGAAAAATACACATTAGAATTCCTCATTAATATCTTCCTCCCTCCCCACAATCCCAAAACCCTAAATAAATTAGAGATTACCCCCCAAAAATTGAATGGAATAGTGTTGCGCCCATCTCATCCCCTCTTTGCGCACCCATATCCCTATCTCGTCCTAGGATGACCAATCAACCCTAGCCAAACACCCCTTCAATTAAACCAAGTGATGCAACTCTATATCCACTAGAAGCCTGATTTGCCCAAACGCCTCCCACCACACGTAGAAAAACACGATCTCCTGCCTCGACACGCCAAACGGCCCATCCACCCAATAGACCTTATATAGGGGTCATCATCTTTGAGTGTCACTAATGTTCTGTAATTTAAGGCTTCTCGGTGGAGGACTGTCATCGCTTTCTCTAGGGGTGGCTACTTCCAGCTGTGAGACCTATCCATACTGCTGCGCTCTTCGGGTGCCCCTGTTCATGAGACATGATGAGCATCGAGCAGGGGGAAGAGGTCTTTTTCGATGCAGAGGACTACTTGCAGTGCGAGGGAGACGAAGACTCAGTGGAATGCATCGACACTCTCCCTATTGCTGGATTGAAAAGGATGGCGGAATGCAACATCACTCTCCCTCCCCTTTCATCTTCTTCACCAAATTGGGGAGTGGGAGAGTTTGTCAATGCAATGGATGGGGGGCAGGGTTGTACGCAATGATTCTAATGAACCGTAGCATGACCAAACGACCACACCCCACCCTCTTGGGAGGGAATCATTCAAATGTCCCTCCTCTCACGCTCAGAACCCTAATTTGAGTTGCAGTAAAACAAAGAGCTGGTGCAAACGGTTGATGGACCGGAGTTTCAGTTCATCAACCATTTCCACCAGCTCTTTGTTTTACTGCAACTCAAATTAGGGTTTTGAGCCTCAGATGTGGGACATTCGAATCTTTCCCTCCGAAGAGGTCGGGGCATGGTCATCTGGTTATACTTCAGTTCATTGGCATCAATGCGTACAACCCTACCCCCATCCATTGCACTAACATAATCTCTTTGTACCCAATTTAGTGAAGAAGATGAAGGAGGGAGAGTACCGGTGCATTCTCCAACCCTTCTCAATCCAGCAGTAGGGAGAGTTCCGATGCATTCCAATGAGTCGTCGTCTCCCTCGCACTCCAAGTAGTTCACTGCATCCGAAAAGCCTTCTTCCCCCTCCTCGATGTTCACCATGTCTCATGAACATGAACATGAACACGGGAAGAGGTCAGCGGTATGGATAGGTCTCACGGCTGGAAGCATCCACAACTAGAGAAATCGATGTCATTCCTCCACCGAGATGCCGTAAATTACAGAACTTTGGCGACAGGCAACGATGACACCTCTAGAGAGACCCTTGCACCTTCCCTCGGGGGTGAATATCACCATGTAGTCCACCAGCGTCGCCGGGGGCTTCCAGCAGTGCTGCAGGGCGTTCCCACAATCCACCCCCACGTGCATGCTGGCCAAACACGCGCACTTCTGCCCCGAACGTCCCTCCGGCCGCCGTCTCCCCATCCCGGCAGGCCCCCCAGGCGAGCACCCGGAAAAGCTTGTAGATAACGGATTACTCGTCGAAGCCCAGCCCGTAGGCATCGCTGGACGGCAGGTTCTACGCGAACAGTGTTGGCGGCATTGAACAGACCCCGGAGCCCCTCCGCAATCCACCGCCATGCGCACTCTGGCAAAGCGATCACGGGGGGCGAAGAAGATCGTGAGGGCTCTATGATCTTGGACGCCTGCGTAGTGCATCTCCGCCAAGAGCCTACTATCGATCAGTCTCGGCCATTGCCTGGATACGCACACCATCTTCACGGGGAGGAACGAGAGGATCTCCAAAACTATATCCGCAGGCAGATTGTCGCCGGGGCCGAGGTCCCTGCGGCCGCCTTCCATGAAATCGTTATCTGATTCGGGAAGCCAGTTGAGGAGGATGGTCATATATATAAGGATTTCAGCGAATTCCCAATAATTAGGAATATCTTTTATTATGATAAAGTAATATTTGAATAAAATTGTATTTAGTTAAAAAAATATTACTTAACATTTTTAAAAATTCAATGTCTTCTAAAAAACCTCACTTGAATCTAAAAAGTAAAAATAAAATTCCTATTTTTAAATACTTTTTGACCCCCCCCCCCCCCCCCCCCCGATAATAAAAGCATCTCAACCCTTCATATCTATAACCATACTCTAAGAATCGTCAACAATCAGATTGCAACATGTGAAAAAAATTAAATTCACACCATTGGATAAAAAGGAATTAAAAAACCACGATTGTTAGATTCTTCTCAAAAACTCGGTTATACCCTTATAGCCATAAAATGGCACACACAAAAAATATTGGAAGAAAATAATTTAAAAAATATAACAAATTATAAAATGTGAAAAAAATAGATAAAAATTAACTATTTATGTCTAGAAATATTGTAAAACTTTCAAATATTCAATATATATACCCTAGCTTGTCTCATTCCCCTCCACGTGTTTCGCTTTCCTTCATTCTCAGCCTAATTTGATATATTGCCCACCACTCTGTCAAAATCGATAACCATACTGCCCAACACTTCTATTCTCTAATTGAATCTCCCAAAAAATTTCTCTCCCTCTTCAATGCTAGGGCTCCGCGAAATCTCCTCACCCTCTAGTTGACTCACCATGGTCGCGCTTCCCGACTCCTCTCATTCATCATCTATTCTGCTTCCAATCAGGATCCCTCTTCTCCCACCGTTCTCGTCTCTCACTCCCACTCTTCATCTCACCCTATCCAGGCCTCTTTAGTGTCCCTCCACTCCCTTCATCCCCATTCCTCGACGGTTCCAATCCCTGCCATCTGCTCTCTGGGCCACTATTTGATGGTCTTGTCAAAGTCCCCCTGCTCCTCCGATCCAGTATCCTCTTCAATTCCCCTCTCTGCCCACTGCTCTCCCTGTCGCCATCTCAAGGACTTCTCTGTGTACCTATGTTCACCCGGCCCCCATTCATCCACTCCCTACTTCCACTTTCTATATCCCTCGCAGATCTATCTCACTAACTGTTCAAAATACTGTCACCCACATATGGCATTTTCAACGATTTTTAGGGGTTTGCACTGACATATTAAAGACTCGTCTCTCCTACTCTCAAAATATGACTTCTTCTCTACAACATTGTCGCAATTTGTTCACACGATTTTTAGGGCTTTGCACTGACGACATGAAGGCACTTCTCTCATACTCTCGACAACTTTCTCTCTACAACTGATAATCTGTGCACATGTTGGATAACTCATTTGATACGCACACCCTCAACTGCTTTATGGGTATTCTATTACAAGTAGCGATATTAATTTATTTTATGTTCTTCTTCAAGATTCTTGATTTATTTAATCCTACTAGAAACTATTCCCTCTCCATGGCTATAGGAAATTTTCCTTCCACATCACTCCAAAAATCAAATTTTCAAAAACCATTTTCTCATCATAACTGGTTGCTACACTATTTCCCCTATTTGTTTTAGTATTGAGGGTTGATCGTGATTTTATATTTATAGGCATGGAATTTCAAGTGTCACTCGACTTGCTTCATATTTTAGAATTGGTTGATTAAAAAATATTTATTCTTATTGAATCCCTTTAAGAATGATGAATTTTCCTATACATTCCTCTATCACTCGACCTCCCTCTGTACAGGGTTGAAATTCTTTGCTGCAGATGTGTGTTGACTTCCTGAAGGTAAACTATATTGAAATTAATCGAGGTTGTATGTATGAAATATTGTTTTGACATATTCCAACAAGTTTTCTTATGTTTTTCAGTGAATATGTCAATTCCCCCTCATCCCAGAAAATTATTCATCCGCTTTTCCCCATTCTGCTCTTATTTTTATCTTTTAAATCTATAATTTATTTTTAGTTCAGAGCGATGAATACCTATTGAGGTATGTATTATTGAATTTATTGAACATGACTATTATAGAATGCAATAATCTTTATGATGTAATGTTAAATCAGTGGTTGAGAGTTGACTGATTTCCCTGCATTTTACTCTATTATTTTGTTATTATTTTATGAAATAATAACATTTTTTAATGGGTAATATTTTATAAAATAAATAGTTTATTCCTATGTAATTGATTTATTTTTTCTTTATATTCACATAGTTCAATGCATAATCATGTGTGATTATAGAGTTTATTTTGGTTCTTTTAACAATTGGCCATGAAGGTGTTGTCAGGGGGGAAAATTCATCTCATAGTGGGTACATGATATGTTAGAATTGTTTTTTATTAATCCCATGATATGTTAGACATGTTTTTTTTGTAATGAATCAACTCCCTTTAAGGGGTTTCAATGAATTAACAAGTGTTATATGGAATTTTATCTTAAATTTAACACTTAATTTTCTAAATGTTTCTTATTTAATTTATGATACTGAAAATATTCATTGATTTGTTTTTTTGACATTTGAAGGCCCCTAATATAATAACCAAGGAATGTTGAGTTGTCATCTAAATACTCAAAATTATTTTTTAAATATTTACAGTAATGAAAATTTTCTGTTCTCCATATGCATCTCTTTCTTTTAAGGCACTCAATACACGGGGAATACATATTTCACCAAACCCATGCTTATAACCCTCTACATTACATCTCACTATAAGCATTACATTTACATAAACTTGATATGATATTGATGGATTATTTCTATCTGACACTTATTAAGGCTGTTCTGTTTAGTTTTTACCATTTTTTTTAACTTCAACTAATTACATTTCACAGTTTAATATAATCTTCATATTTTTGAATTATCTCAGATTTGTTTGTTAATTACGTCATGTATTAAAAGATAAGAAAAATTCCTATTACAGAATTTCTAATTCCATATAATTTCATTTAAAATTACATACTTCTACAAACCCACTCTTATAACCCTCTACATTACATCTCTCTATATGTATTACATTCACATAACCTTGATATGATAATGATAGATTATTTTTATCTAGCATCCACTAAGGCCATTATCCTTTTAGGTAGTTATTTATCTCCCATGAATCATGTTCAAATCCCTTTGAATCTTCTTAGATCAGGTGGTTGTTCCGGCCCTCTATTGTTCTCTAATTTTTAATGTTGGCTATCAAATTTTTGTACTCAACTCATCCAATAGTGCATTTCCCAGAAGTCGAAGATCTTTTGTAACATTTCATCATCTTTTTATAGTTTCCCTGTCACGACCCGACCTCGGGGCCCGTGCCGTGACTACCCCAAGCCCGCCTTCCCTAGGCCAGGGGCTGGCGACTAGCACCAAGGCGTAAAATCCCGGTAAACAGGGAAGACATTGCCTTTATAAGTAACAACCACCACAGAGTCAGCAAGCGGAAAGTAACTACAAAGTGCAGAAAAGTAAAGGGGGCCGGAATACAAGCCCAAACTGAAAGTACAACTGAAAAGGTAAAGAACAGCAACTGAAGAAAAGACGGCGGCCTCGTGTCGTCCACTGGCAATCCCACCTGAAGGGTGGGTACAGATAGCCTCCAGGCTCCTCGGGTCCCACGTCCGCTCCGAGCACGTCCCGCCCAGTGGTCCACCTCCAGGTACCGTCCTGCTCCACGCCCCAACCGTGATCAGCGCTGTCCGTCGTCTGCATCCAACATAACAAGGTGCGGGCATAGCCCGTGCAGGGGTGAGTATAAGCTACTCAGTAAGGACCCCGAGACCCCCGAAGGTCTCCCGAAATCCACAAAGGATATAGCACAAAAGGATGGTGCAATCACGAAGTAACATCTGACTCGACTTAGGTATATGCCCATACATATACCTAAGTCCCCAATTCTAGCTCTGCTCACGAGCTCAAGAACAACTCAATCCACACAGGAAAGCAAGACTCAAATCCACAAAGGAGAGTAAACAGTAAATCCACATAGGATAGTTCAACACAATCCACAAAGGAGAGTAACATAAGATTCAGCTCAACCAGGTATACTTTTTCAGATGACGTCAAAGATGATCACTGATCCATCTAAGTCGTCGGACCCACGAAGGATCGATAGGTACTAACCCCCGCAAAAGACCCACACAGGATCGGGCTCACACAGAACCTGTAGGCAGTGGCTCACACAGAACCGGTAGTAAGGACCCACACAGGATCGGGCCCACACAGGACCTGTAGCACTGATCCACGTAGGATCGCTGAGTGCAGTAGTCGACGCAGTCCACTGAGGATCTCCGCACAGTCGTCGCCGCAGTCCACGAAGGATCTCTGCTCTATCGTCGTCGCAGTCCACGAAGGATCTCTGCTCTGTCGTCGTCGCAGTCCACGGAGGATCTCTGCTCTGTCGTCGTCGCAGTCCACGGAGGATCTCTGCTCTGTCGTCGAAGTCACAGCCAGCACTAGGGTTCCCGCACACAGCGAGCTCGTTTAGGAGGGTCCGCTCCACGAGCCGAGAGGCTGATACATCAACTGACACGTAGTCCGAAGTTGATGTATCCAAAAGTTCCGTATCGACAACAGGATCTCAACGCAACAGACGGCGCGTCAATCGGACGCCCGGTCTGAGAGTTATTGGCATTTTCGTCCTAGGGGCCCGGTTGGTTTTTAGGGCAAAACCAACCCGACCGTACTCCGCCTATGTCCGATCCTCGGGCGGAGTATGCCAAAAGTTCCGTCTCACTTAGAGGAAACTACCACACCTGACGGTACGTCGATCAGACGTCCGTGGCTCAAGTTATGAGCGTTTCCGCTCCGAGGCCCCGGTTGGTTTCGTGTACGAACCAACCCGGCCGAACCCAAAGTCTTCCTAAACCTTGAGTGTAATATACCGAAATGACCGTCTCGATCCAAGGATCGCGTAGCCGCTGACGGTTCGTCAATCGGAGGTCCTAGGCCCAAGATATGGGCAAAAGACCGAAGAGGGCCCGAAAACGGGGGTTCTGGGCCCGGGGCGACCCGGCCCGAACCCCCCTGGGTCGGCCGAACCTGGTCGACCCGACCCGGCCCGACCCGGCTAGGCCGGGTCCGGTCCGGCCTGGGCGCGGCCCGGCCGACCGGACCGGCCGGCTCGGCTTCGGCCGAAGGAAACCGCCGCGGGTTTGACCCGCGGCTTGGAGGAACGCGGCCCGCGCGGGCCGCGTGCTGGGTGGCCGGACCGCGGACGCGGTCCGGCGGTTCGCCGCCGCCGCCTTCCACGGGCCGCCGGAGTTGCTCCGGTGGCCCGTTTTGCCTCCCGTCTGCGCCATAGCTCCTCCCGGGGGCCGATCTTCACTGCGGGATCAACGGATCGCCCCTGCCGCACGGTTCGTCGTCGTCCGCCAAATCCGCACAACAAAAAGATCGGCGGAGGGTTTCCGGGTCTTGTTCGTTAGATCCGCACCCTCCGCGTTAGTCATAAAAATCATCGGGAGGGATTAAGGCAGCCACAATTTTATCCAAAAATAAAATTGTTCAAGTTTGGTTTTTTAATTAAAAAGAATAAACACGGGAAATAAAATATTCCAAACAATCCCTACCTCGCAGCTGTCGTTGCCGAACGGGGGATCGTCGCGGGATTGCTCGTCGCGGAAGAAGGGGATCGTCGCGTCGTCGCGGTATCTGGCGTCGCGTCGCCAATCTCCGGATCAAGATCAAACGGATTTAATTAATTTAAATCCGTTGATATCGAATTATAAAAAGGGGAGAATTTAGAAGATTTGATTCTCACCTTTAACCGCCGATCGTAGGTCCGCCGCGGAAGAAGAGGCGCCGTAGAAGAAGAAGAAGAAGGTAGCGGAAAAGTTTGTTGACGTCGCGGATCGTGCGTCGTCGAATTCCGGTTCCGGCGTTCTTCGCGTTCTTCACGTTCTTCGCGTTCTTCGCGAGGAGGGTGGAGGCTCAGAGAATTCGCACAACGATAGCAATCCTCCAAAATAGACAAGTTTGTCTATTTTATTAATTTACCAACGAACACAAACGCGTAAGTAACGACCCATTAAATTCGTTGAATTAATTCAACGAATGAAACTGCCCATTTAATTCACGAAATAAACCGCCCAATTAAATGGTCTGTTAAGAATTTAAGAAAACGCGTCGGTTGACTTTTCAGTTACTTTGACGGGTTTTCGCGGGTGCGTTACTTAGCGGAAGAAACGGCGGGGCTCGTGCGGGCCCCACCGCACAAATATCCTACCAAGAGGGTAGGATATTTCCGGATAGCACCCTATCCGCTTTAACTCAGCTCAAGTGGCTTTCAAGTGACTTCCAAGCGGCTTAAGTGAAATAAAATAAAGTTGTCGCACAACCTTTATTTTATTTCCGACTTAATGCCCAAAATTTTTAAAAACCACGGTTGAGCAAACGCAACTCCGGAAGAGGCGTTTCTAAGCAAATATTGGCACTGGGATTCCATCGGTGCCCTCAGAATTCGATTCCGGGAACCGGTTCAAAAGATAAAAAAACCCGCTCGTCCGTTCACTGAACGTACCCGAGCCAAACTTCGGAAATTGATTCCGGGCACACCGGGCCTCGGAATCAGGTGCCGTCTGAAGCTGCGTTCTTGTAAAATTCCAAAGAAAATTAAGAAAAAAATTTCCTTGAAATTTGCGGGTCTTTACATTACTCCCACCTCAGGGATTTACGTCCCCGTAAAGATACATCAAAAACTAGGGGAACAAATGGGGGTACTGAGCACGCATCTGAGCCTCCCGCTCCCATGTGCTCTCCTGGAGGTTCCCGTGCTGCCATCTGACGCGCACAAGAGGAATCGACCGCCCACGTAGGACCCGCTCCTGTCGATCCTCGATCTCCACTGGTACCTCCGCAAAAGTCGCCCCATCGTCCACGTCCAGCTCCCCAAAGTCGATGATGTGCGTCGGGTCGTGCACGTATCTCCTCAGCTGAGACACGTGGAAGACGTCGTGCACCCGGTGCAACTGAGGTGGTAGAGCCAGGCGATAAGCCACCTCTCCTATCCTGCTGAGGACCTGGAAAGGCCCGATGAAGCGTGGAGACAACTTGCCGCCTCGGCCAAATCTCCGTAAACCACGTCGAGGTGAGACACGCAAAAAGACGTGGTCGCCATCCTCGAACTCTAGTGGCCTCCGCCTCCTGTCAGCATATGACTTCTGCCGGCTCTGAGCTGTCCTCATCCTCTCCTGGATGATCTGGACCTTCTCTGTCGTGGCTCGGACCATCTCTGGTCCCACGAGTGCTGACTCCCCAGGGTCTGTCCAGCACAACAGTGATCTGCAGGGTCTGCCGTACAACGCCTTGTATGGTGCCATCCCGATGGTGGAGTGGTAGCTGTTGTTGTACGCGAACTCCACCAAGGGTAGGTGGTCCTCCCAGCTGCGACCAAAGTCGAGAACACATGCACGGAGCATGTCCTCGAGTGTCTGTATGGTCCTCTCAGTCTGACCATCCGTCTGAGGGTGGAAGGCTGTGCTCAGATGGAGTCGCGTCCCGAACGCCTCTTGCAACCCCTTCCAAAGCCGGGAAGTGAAACGAGCATCTCGATCGGAGACGATAGACGATGGCACACCGTGAAGCTGTACGATCTCCTGGACGTAAAGACGTCCCAAGCTCTCCACTGAGCCCTGCTCTCTGATGGGTAAGAAGTGTGCCGACTTGGTGAGTCGGTCGACAATCACCCAAATGGAGTCGTGACCTCTGGAAGTGCGTGGAAGTCCAGTCACGAAGTCCATAGATATGCCGTCCCACTTCCACTCCGGGACCCCCAAGGGCTGTACCAAGCCTGCTGGTACCTGATGCTCTGCCTTCACCTGCTGGCAGGTGAGGCATCGTGAAACGAACTCTGCCACAACTTTCTTCATGCCCGGCCACCAGTGCTGTCGTCTGAGATCCTGGTACATCTTCGCCACTCCGGGATGCACCGCCAAGGGAGAAGTGTGAAACTCTCTCAGCACCTCCTCTCGTAAAGCGACTGGTACGAAGGTACGTCCTCTGAAAAGGATGTCGTGCTCTGTTCCAAGGGAGAAGCCATCAGGCGCCTGACCTGAGGATATCAGTGCACGCCGGGTCTCACAGTCAGCGTCCCCATGCTGAGCCTCTCTGACCCGCTGTAGAAGTGGAGGAGAGACTGTGAGAGACTGAAGAAAGGTTGCTCCGTCTCTATCCACAAAGGATATCTGTAAGGAGGCTAGCTGCTCTGTCGCCTCCTCAAGTAGCTGAATGCCCGTCCTCCTACTGAGGGAATCGGCTACCACGTTCCCCTTCCCAGGAGTATAGACTATCTCAAAGTCATAGTCCTGGAGGAACTCAAGCCATATCTGCTGTCTCAGGTTCAGGTCCTTCTGAGAGAAGATATACCTGAGACTCTGGTGGTCAGAAAAGACTGTGAAGCGCTCTCCCATCAGATAGTGCCGCCAAGTCTTCAGAGCGAAGACCACTGCTGCTAACTCCAGGTCATGAGTGGCGTAGTTCTACTCATGCGGCCTCAACTGACATGATCCGTAGGCGATCACGGCCCGCTCCTGCATCAGGACGCACCCGAGTCCAGTCCCTGATGCGTCGCAGTAAACTACGTATCCAACTCCCTCCTCAGGCAACCTCAAGATAGGTGCGCTGGTCAATCTCTGTCTCAGCTCTTGGAAGCTCTGCTGACATCTGTCTGACCACACAAAGGGTTTCCCCTTCTTTGTCAAGGCTGAGAGTGGTGCCGCAACTCTGGAGAAGTCTGGCACAAATCTCCGATAGTATCCGGCTAGGCCCAAGAAGCTCCGCACCTCCGTCACGCTCTTGGGTGGCTCCCAAGCTAGCACTGCCTCGATCTTCGCGGGATCCACCGCAACTCCCACCTCAGAGATGACATGCCCCATGAAGTGGACCTCATGTAACCAGAACTGGCACTTTGAGAGCTTTCCATAAAGCTGGTGCTCTCGGAGTGTGTCTAGCACAACTCGAAGGTGGTAGGCATGCTCCTCCTCAGTCGTCGAGTATACCAAAATGTCGTCAATGAAGACCACGACAAATCGGTCGAGGTATGGCTGGAAGATCCTGTTCATGAGGCTCATGAACACTGCTGGAGCATTGGTCACGCCGAACGGCATAACCAAGAACTCATAATGGCCATACCGACACCTGAAGGCCGTCTTCTGCACGTCCTCGTCTCGAACTCTGAGCTGATGATAGCCTGACCGGAGGTCTATCTTCGAGAACCACCGCGCTCCCTTGAGCTGATCGAAGAGGTCATCAATCCGTGGCAGCGGATACTTGTTCCTCACTGTCACCTGGTTCAGGCGACGATAGTCGACACACAGTCGCAAGCTCCCATCCGCCTTCTTGGCGAAGAAAATCGGGGAAGCCTAGGGTGAAACACTGGGTCGGATAAACCCCTTGCTCTGCAAGTCCTCCAACTGTACCCGCAGCTCTCGAAGCTCGGCGGGGGCCATCCGGTATGCTGGAGTAGATATCGGGGCTGTCCCGGGGTACAAGTCGATGTAAAAGTCTACCTCTCTACGAGGAGGTAGCCCTGGAACGTCGTCGGGAAAGACGTCCACGTACTGGTCCACCACTGCAGGAAAAACTGGACTCCGCACGTCCACTGCTCCTAGGATGAGGCTAGCCAACTGATGAGAGATGGGCTGCACTCTCCTCCGCGGAAGTCCATCCTGTGCTGCAAAGGTTCCCTTCTCGCCGGTGAAGGTAAACCTGCTCCCGTCGGTGCGAACACATCGCACCTTGCGCCTAAAACAGTCGATCTGGGCATGAAACGTGGATAGCCAATCCATGCCCAAGATGACGTCGTAAGGCCTCGACGCCGCTACAAGGAGATCCCAGCCGAAGCTCTCGCCTCCTAGAGTAAGCTCACACTGCCGGCACCAGTGCGTAATCGTCGAGTCTGCTCCCGTAGGAGTCTCTAGCCGTAAGGATCGAGCCAACGGCTCAGTCGGAATCTCCGAGCTCCGAACAAGGGCAGAGGCTATGAAAGAGTGACTCGCTCCTGTGTCTATAAGTACTGCAGCAAGGGTGGAATAGACACAGATCGTACCTCGAATCATCTCTGGCATGTCGGGGTCGTAGGCCTCCACTGCCTGGAGCTGGGCCTGTCCCTGCCCACCAGCTCCCTGTGGTCGAGGTGGCCCTCCTGGTGGTGGTGGGGGTAGAGCCTGGAAGCGTCGCCCACCACCCGCTGCTCGGCCAGCTTTTCTGCCTCGTCCGCCTCCTCCCTGCGGACCGCCACGGTCGACCCTCTGCCTCTGCCTGGGTGGCCCCTCCACCGTCTGCTGCTCCTCTGATCGGCGAGTCGGGCAGTCACGAGCCATGTGTCCCTGCCCGCCGCAGGAGTAGCACTGCCTGCCTCTCAGAAGGCTGGCACTCCGCTGTGTGCCCCGCACTGCTGAGCCGGTGTCCTGAGGCCGTCTGCGTGGGGGTCTGGTCTGCCTGGACCCGAGAGTCATCCGTCGGCTACCTGCTGCCGAAGACTCAGCTACCTGCCGCCCTGCGCTAGGTCTCACCGCTGAAGAAGGCTCTGCCAGGAAGCTCTCGATCAGGAGGGCTCGCTCCAGCACTCCCGCCTGGGTCGGAATGCTGAGGGAGATCAGCGACGCCCGAATCTCCTGCCGCAAGCCCTGCTCGAAGGTCCGGGCCCGGAAGAAGGGGTCCCGTACCATGTCGGTCGAGTAGCGAGATAGGTTAGTGAACCTCGTCGCGTACTGAGCGACCGTCATACTGCCCTGGCGCAGCTGGAGAAGCTCCTGGATGCGCACCGCTCGGAGGGTGGCCGGGACGAACTCAGAGCGGAAGAGGCTCTCGAAGTCCGTCCAGAGCAAGGATGCCTCATCGTGAACCTGGAGCATCAAGCTCCACCATCGTCCTGCCGCCACCTGCAGGAGGCTCGCCGCGAGAATCACCATGAGATCCGCTGGTGTCCTTACTAGCCTAAAGATCCGTACCACCGCCTCTAGCCAGTCCTTGGCGGCCTGGGGGTCCGCCTCACCGCGAAACCTGGGCGGTCGCTGGCTCTGAAACTCATGCAGTGCCCTGAGGCGACGTGCATCGTCAGCGTCTGGTACTGGTAGCATCGGTGGCTCGGCGGGTAAAGCTACCGCCGGTGCCACTGCTGGCAAAGGGCCCTGCACTGAGGCCTCGTCACTCGGTGGGCTGCCGTCGCGCCCTACACTCGGAACCCTAGCTGGCTGTCGTCGCGGGGCCATCCTGAAAAGGAGAACAAGAGCACCACAGTCAGAACAGTATACCTGGTGAGCTGGCACAAGTAATCACAAGGAAAACTTGAGACTTTCATGAAGCAGATCAGTATACCCGGTGAGCTGACACAAGTAATCACAAAGAAAACTTGAAACACACACGCAATCAATGTTTTCATGCATTAAGTCGGAAATCAGGAGTCAGGGTCCTGGTGTACGGATACGTCGGCCGCCGCACCAACACTGGGCTCCCTGAACTGATAACCACACTCAATACACTAAACACTATTGCTTCATATAGAAAGAAAAGACGATCAGAGTCTGCGGTAGAACCGACCGCCTCTGATACCAATTTGTCACGACCCGACCTCGGGGCCCGTGCCGTGACTACCCCAAGCCCGCCTTCCATAGGCCAGGGGCTGGCGACTAGCACCAAGGCGTAAAATCCCGGTAAACAGGGAAGGCATTGCCTTTATAAGTAACAACCACCACAGAGTCAGCAAGCGGAAAGTAACTACAAAGTGCAGAAAAGTAAAGGGGGCCGGAATACAAGCCCAAACTGAAAGTACAACTGAAAAGGTAAAGAACAGCAACTGAAGAAAAGACGGCGGCCTCGTGTCGTCCACTGGCAATCCCACCTGAAGGGTGGGTACAGATAGCCTCCAGGCTCCTCGGGTCCCACGTCCGCTCCGAGCACGTCCCGCCCAGTGGTCCACCTCCAGGTACCGTCCTGCTCCACGACCCAACTGTGATCAGCGCTGTCCGTCGTCTGCATCCAACACAACAAGGTGCGGGCATAGCCCGTGCAGGGGTGAGTATAAGCTACTCAGTAAGGACCCCGAGACCCCCGAAGGTCTCCCGAAATCCACAAAGGATATAGCACAAAAGGATGGTGCAATCACGAAGTAACATCTGACTCGACTTAGGTATATGCCCATACATATACCTAAGTCCCCAATTCTAGCTCTGCTCACGAGCTCAAGAACAACTCAATCCACACAGGAAAGCAAGACTCAAATCCACAAAGGAGAGTAAACAGTAAATCCACATAGGATAGTTCAACACAATCCACAAAGGAGAGTAACATAAGATTCAGCTCAACCAGGTATACTTTTTCAGATGACGTCAAAGATGATCACTGATCCATCTAAGTCGTCGGACCCACGAAGGATCGATAGGTACTAACCCCCGCAAAAGACCCACACAGGATCGGGCTCACACAGAACCTGTAGGCAGTGGCTCACACAGAACCGGTAGTAAGGACCCACACAGGATCGGGCCCACACAGGACCTGTAGCACTGATCCACGTAGGATCGCTGAGTGCAGTAGTCGACGCAGTCCACTGAGGATCTCCGCACAGTCGTTGCCGCAGTCCACGAAGGATCTCTGCTCTGTCGTCGTCGCAGTCCAAGAAGGATCTCTGCTCTGTCGTCGTCGCAGTCCACGGAGGATCTCTGCTCTGTCATCGTCGCAGTCCACGGAGGATCTCTGCTCTGTCGTCGAAGTCACAGCCAACACTAGGGTTCCCGCACACAGCGAGCTCGTTTAGGAGGGTCCGCTTCACGAGCCGAGAGGCTGATACATCAACTGACACGCAGTCCGAAGTTGATGTATCCAAAAGTTCCGTATCGACAACAGGATCTCAACGCAAGAGACGGCGCGTCAATCGGACGCCCGGTCTGAGAGTTATTGGCATTTTCGTCCCAGGGGCCCGGTTGGTTTTTAGGGAAAAACCAACCCGACCGTACTCCGCCTGTGTCCGATCCTCGGGCGGAGTATGCCAAAAGTTCTGTCTCACTTAGAGGAAACTACCACAGCTGACGGTACGTCGATCGGACGTCCGTGGCTCAAGTTATGAGCGTTTCCACTCCGAGGGCCCGGTTGGTTTCGTGTACGAACCAACCCGGCCGAACACAAAGTCTTCCGAAACCTTGAGTGTAATATACCGAAATGACCGTCTCGATCCAAGAGATCGCGTAGCCACTGACGGTTCGTCAGTCGGAGGTCCTAGGACCAAGATATGGGCAAAAGACCGAAAAGGGCCCGAAAACGGGGGTTCTGGGCCCGGGGCGACCCGGCCCGAACCCCCCCTGGGTCGGCCGAACCGGGTCGACCCGACCCGGCCTGACCCGGCTAGGCCGGGTCCGGTCCGGCCTTTGCGCGGCCCGGCCGACCAGACCGGCCGGCTCGGCTTCGGCCGAGCGGCCGAAGGAAACCGCCGCGGGTTTGACCCGCGGCTTGGAGGAACGCGGCCCGCGCGGGCCGCGTGCTGGGTGGCCGGACCGCGGACGGGGTCCGGCGGTTCGCCGCCGCCGCGGCCGAGCCGCGGCGGATTCCTTCGGCGGCGCGCCGGGCGCCGCCGCCTCCGGTCGCCGGCGCCGCCGCGCCGGCGACCCGCGCCGCCGCCGCCTTCCGCGGGCCGCCGGAGTTGCTCCGGTGGCCCGTTTTGCCTCCCGTCTGCGCCATAGCTCCTCCCGGGGGCCGATCTTCACTGCGGGATCAACGGATCGACCCTGACGCACAGTTCGTCGTCGTCCGCCAAATCCGCACAACAAAAAGATCGGCGGAGGGTTGCCGGGTCTTGTTCGTTAGATCCGCACCCTCCGCGTTAGTCATAAAAATCATCGGGAGGGATTAAGGCAGCCACAATTTTATCCAAAAATAAAATTGTTCAAGTTTGGTTCTTTAATTAAAAATAATAAACACGGGAAATAAAATATTCCAAACAATCCCTACCTCGCAGCTGTCGTTGCCGAACGGGGGATCGTCGCGGGATTGCTCGTCGCGGAAGAAGGGGATCGTCGCGTCGTCGCGGTATCCGGCGTCGCGTCGCCAATCTCCGGATCAAGATCAAACAGATTTAATTAATTTAAATCCGTTGATATCGAATTATAAAAAGGGGAGAATTTAGAAGATTTGATTCTCACCTTTAACCGCCGATCGTAGGTCCGCCGCGGAAGAAGAGGCGCCGTAGAAGAAGAAGAAGAAGGTCACGGAAAAGTTTGTTGACGTCGCGGATCGTGCGTCGTCGAATTCCGGTTCCGGCGTTCTTCGCATTCTTCACGTTCTTCGCGTTCTTCGCGAGGAGGGTGGAGGCTCAGAGAATTCGCACAACGATAGCAATCCTCCAAAATAGACAAGTTTGTCTATTTTATTAATTTGCCAACGAACACAAACGCGTAAGTAACGACCCATTAAATTCGTTGAATTAATTCAACGAATGAAACAGCCCATTTAATTCACGAAATAAACCGCCCAATTAAATGGTCTGTTAAGAATTTAAGAAAACGCGTCGGTTGACTTTTCAGTTACTTTGACGGGTTTTCGCGGGTGCGTTACTTAGCGGAAGAAACGGCGGGGCTCGTGCGGGCCCCACCGCACAAATATCCTACCAAGAGGGTAGGATATTTCCGGATAGCACCCTATCCGCTTTAACTCAGCTCAAGTGGCTTTCAAGTGACTTCCAAGCGGCTTAGGTGAAATAAAATAAAGTTGTCGCACAACCTTTATTTTATTTCCGACTTAAAGCCCAAAATTTTTAAAAACCACGGTTGAGCAAACGCAACTCCGGAAGAGGCGTTTCTAAGCAAATACCGGCGCTGGGATTTCATCGGTGCCCTCAGAATTCGATTCCGGGCACCGGTTCAAAAGATTGAAAAACCCGCTCGTCCGTTCACTGAACGTACCCGAGCCAAACTTCGGAAATTGATTCCGGGCACACCGGGCCTCGGAATCAGGTGCCGTCTGAAGCTGCGTTCTTGTAAAATTCCAAAGAAAATTAAGAAAAAAATTTCCTTGAAATTTGCGGGTCTTTACATTCCCTGTGATCTAGAATCTTTCATTTATTTTCTCTTGATTTTATTTCCTTGGTCATTTTTCATAAAATTGTATACGTGTCTCTACGTTTGTATGTTCCTTGTGATCTTTAATCTTACATCTTCCATTTTTTCATGTATTTTTTCATTTCATTTTATTTCATTTACATTCACTGTATTCGATTTAACTCGCCACATTTCTATGAAATTGGGCCTCCTATTCCAACACTGAGTCTAATAAAACCATATGTAGGTATACTTCATAGGCATACTTATTCCACCAAAATAGATTAACTATCCAAACTGTTGGTCGGAGTAGATTACTCAAGAGGGGGGCGGGGTGAATTGAGTATCTATAACAATTTCAGTTAAAATTGGTTCTTTGAAAAAAATCCCCCAATTAAAATATAATCAAAATTAGTTTGTAGTGAATTTATATGTGTAATGAATGTTCAATTAATTTGTCAGAAGATTGATTAGTTATCAACTATACTAATCTGAATATTGGTATAACTTTTGATACCAACTTACTGGTTCAAAACAGATATAAACACTTTCTAAACTAACGATCAAAGTTCAATTTAGTTTCATGAAATGGTGATAAAAAAAGTAAAACTAACGAGTAAAAACACATCAACAATAAACAAGAGGTTTAGTCTCAAATGAGACTTAGTCCTCTCCACTTGGTGATCACCTGCAACCAAGAAATTTATATTAACAAAAAGTTTGATAGACACCCTGGATCGGGGTTCCCAACAACACACAAGGTTGTCCAGATCACACCCGACCTCTATCACAGTTATTTGTGTAAAAAAAACAAACATATCACACTTGAACTCTTCTACTGCTCTACGTGGGACATAAAAGATAATAACGAGAGTGATATTGAGGATATCAGGTATCCTCCAGTTATTCACCGGAGTCAGTGTGTGTAATAGACAGATACAAACACTACTCAAAAAAATGTAAACCAAAGAACACAATATAGCTGAAGATGTATAATAGAGTTTAGAAGTCTTTGTGTGCTATGAAGTGAAGTTCTCGACTCATCTGATGTAGAGAGAATGAATTTTGATTCCTCTTCTGGAAGTTGGCTTCAAAATAGAGTATCACAGACTCCGTGGTTTGGTTTTTGAAGGAGTGTGAAGTGTTCAACACTTTGGTGGAAAGATGTTCGGTATAGTTTAACAGGTCTTGCTCATCTTATTGATTTTCCTGTATTTTATATCTTTGAGTTCTTGGGTCTTCGAAGAAAGATAGATTGTTGTAAGAGTATTTTCAGTTCTTTTGTTCCTTCTTTTTTATTTTTATCATATTCATTATCGTCTTTCAAATGATGTAGTATGTAATTCTTTTATACTTTGTGATCCAGCAGGCATGAAGATCTCCCAACGTGTATGTACCTTGTACTGTCTACTGAATTTCCTACATACAACATTAAATAATGTAATAAACATTAATTTGTCTAAATATTCCTGTTAGATATAAATTTGAATTAATAATATAAAAATAGATTTTAGGACTATCAATGAGTCACAATATTTAGTGACTCATTTGCATCATTCTGTCATCATTGCTCAGTCCGCCTCGGTGACTCCGTGTATCAGTGAGTCATTTCCATCTGTATCAGTGAATCATTTATAACTATCAGTGTTATGCCCATTGGTGACTTGATTGAACTATTGGTGCGACTGATCAATGGTGAGACAGATGAACTAATGATGACTCATATGAACGGTGAGTCCTTCCTCCTATCGGTGAGACAGTTGAGCCAAAAATGACTCATTTTAACTGACGGTGAGTCCTTCCATTGGTAGAATCATGCAATAGTTGGTCACTTGAACTAACAGTAGGTCGTTTGTGTCAGTATCATGTAAAACTGTGAGTCATCTTTTTGTCGGTGTCACATCCAACGATGAGTTCTTTGTAACAGTGTTAGCTTCACATACTTAGAAAATATGCATGTTTTGATCTGTCTGTCAGTAAGACATATGTCTGACGGTGAGTCATCATCTTGTTAGTTTCAATGACTTATACATAGAAAATTTATGATGATCTATCTTGTAATTTAACAAAATTATAAAAAGGTAATCCTCTTAATTACACGTAGATAAACAATTAAAATCTTGTTTAGACTTAAGCACGCCTCAATAGTTATATGAATGACATGATATGACATTCAAGATAATTTTTGTGTCATAATATAAGATCTAGAATGAAATAAGATATATTTTAATATATGAAATGATTTGTGATAAATAAAACTTTTAGTTAGAGATAGTATCCTATAGCATATATGGGCCAACAATCTCTCCCTTTTTGATAATCACAAATCATGGCATTATCAAATTGAATAAAGTTCTCCCCATATTGGGATTAGAAAAATGTAATAGGAGAAAATAATAGAAAAAACAGTAATGTAGGAATAATGAAATAGCATTAAAAAAATAAGTACTTCAAAAAGAAATACAATAAGGAAACCCTATCAAATTAAAAAACAATCCACACTATAGCATCAAGAGGAAGGGTCAAGGGGTGCCTTCTATTTATTAAAAGGATCAATAGAAGGTTGATCAAGAATGGTAGGATGAGGAGATGGAGGGTCTAAATATATTTTAAGAGGAGAAAAATGCACTCCTTCAGGAACTGTACAATCAAGGGTAGGTTTTTGTTGGGAAATATCCCGAGATGGAATAGTTTCTGTGATGACTGGTCTGATGTGAGATAACGCCTAAGAAACTAACATTTGAGGTTGAGAATCCACAAAACTAACATGGCAAGAGTTTCATCAGGAGGTACTACACTTGCTTCACTCTGGACATGAAGATACAGTTTCAAAAGCTTGATGAATTCTTCAATGAACTCTACACCATATTTCATAGCCTTCTCAAAATCATCCTTATTTTCTGTAAATTTATCCAACAAAGGAGTAAATTCTCTGAGTTCCTGGATTTGATCCTTAAAGTCCTTTTTTACTATAGGAAGTGTAAGATTTGTGGCTAAGTACTTAAACGTACTATTCATTTGGTGCTTTGTGATGATTTTTGAGAAAAACTCATTAATAATTTTAGTCCACTCTTCCTGAGTGTGACAAGCACTCCGAGTATAATACTTGACATGATCATTCACTTTATCTAAAGTATCATCAACATTGGCCATACATGAAATCAAATCTTGCAGCTCCTCTTTGAACATTGGACTAACAACAACAAGATATATAGATTAAGAGGACTGAGAAGGCGAAGAAGAACAAGAAGCTAGAGCTGAATAGGTCACATCCTAAAATTATTTCCTCAGATTGGAAAACTAAAGAGCTTTAAAATGAGAAACAAGGTTATCAAGTCCTTTCCTAAATATTTCCATTGTAGTCCTATACTTTGTTGTCCAAGCATTGACCCTAGTTGTCAAACATCTTAATATCATTTCTGAGCTAGGTATTTCTTTTCACAATTGTCTCTACAGTTATGATTATATTTGGATGAATCTCTTTTATCAGTAACTTTCAAATAGAAGCAACATCATCTTGAGAGAAACTAGTTGAAGTAGGAGAAGAGCTAATAGCACCAGTGTGCTTTGCACCCTCAACCACAGATCTGATTGCTTTCAAATTCTCAGTCAGGTCAGTATTCTTTCCCCTTGCTTCATCAATCTCACACCTCATTTGATATTGCATAGAGTGTCTTATAGAGCCATATATTTCTTCATTGGAATGTTAAAAACCATCTTTATTGACATAGTCACTAGAAGTGGTATCATCTACTGGTTCCTTTGCAGCAAGGGAAACAATCTCATCATCTGATTATTCATAATCAAAACTCTAGACTACATAACTAGGATTCCTTATCCATTTAGCAAGAATATCATATTCCAAAGGAGAAATAGTATCAATCTTTACTCTTCTTGTTTTATTCTCTTCATCAGCTTGAACAACTGGTACTTGAGGCTCCCTCTCAGTGTCAGCTCATAGGTCAGATGGCTCCCCCTCAGTCAAGGTTTCTTGGATTGGTTGCTTTTCTTTAAGAAGAGTTCTTTTCCTAGTGTACAAAACTTGAGAAACATGTTCATCTGGAGTAACATTTTCTTCTTGAGTAGCACCCTCAATAGAGATACTAGTATTAGCTTTAGTAACCTCCATAATCACAACATCTGGATTTTCATCAGGGTGACTGAAGTCACTATCAGATTCTATTTCACTGTTTTCCTCATCATTAAAATCTTCATTATGCTCATCTTTTTCTTTTTCTTCACCTTCTTCCCTTCTTGATTCTAAACCATTTTCACCACTGCCAGTTTCTTCCTCTTTATATTTTTCTTCATCTTCTTCATTGGATTCACTAACATACTCTATAATACCTTCAAATTTGGTTTCTTCACCACCAGAGGATTTAAGAATAGGTTCGTGAGAGGGTAAATCTAGAGGTGGACTTACAAGTCCAATATAGATTCTTTTGGATGGTCTAGTAGTGTCTGGATCACTTGGATCATCAACTAGTGATTCCACAACTCTAACAGGGGTAGCAAGTTCTTCTTCATCATCCGAAGAATAGGTTACTTGTTCATATGGACTGAGACCATGATCCACTATATACTTATGTATAATAGGATGATCTATGGGATTAATCTTCTTATACAATATTTCTTCATCACCAACCCATTTTTTTCTCCAAGGATTCTAATTTATTTTCATCCTTTTGCAGATGTTAGAGATTAAGTAGATTCTACTGCATTCACTAACTACTACACCCTCAGCTTCATTTACACAACCCTTTTTCTTTAGCATAGCTGAAATAATTCTTGAATAAAAGAGAAAATTATATTTACACCAAGGTTTTATCATTTCATTAATGTGAACCAACTGATATCTACAAAGATTCCATTTAACATTTCTCTAAAGTAAATAAATCAAGTATACATCTTGATACTTGAGAGAAGCAGATTCCCCTTTCCTGGGACACATCTAATGCTGAATAAAATTAAAATGAATTCTACATTCACCATTCAATTCTGAGGTGATGGGTATCCTATGTTCTTCATTTCCAGTTGGCTTTTTTAGAGTAGTCTCATAACAAAAAAATCACTTTTAGAAGGTGAAGTACCTTGGTAATCATCAAATATTCCTTCATGAGGTACTTTAAGAAACTCAACACATTGGCTTGATGGGAATGATATTCTCATCCCTTTCACAATCAACTTCATCCATGAAACATCACATCCTTCCAGATGAATTTCCATATTCATATAAAACTCATACACTATCTCTGGATAAAAGACTCTATCATTATTTTCAAACCATTCATAACATCCATGATATTTCAACACTTTCAACAACAAAGATTTACTCTCCAATATCCATTCAACTAAAACTTCCATCTCCGATGTTACAACATGGTTTACCATACTGGGATTCACAGGACCTGAGGATTTTCTAAACTCCCCTTTATTTCTTGGAAGGACAAGACTCACCCTCTTCCGTAGCTCGCTTTACCCATCCCATTCTGATCAGTTCCGTTCGAAGGTCAGAAGGTGAATGGCCAAGAGTAGTGAAAGAGAAAGGTAGAAGAGAGAGAGAGAGAGTATCGGTAATGAAAGTAGAGTGTATTGATTAAAATTTATATCATTTAGGAATTTTATGGTTTTATAGTTGCAAAATCGTGAACTAGGTTCACTAGAATTAATGAAACAGTGTTGTTTTGATAAAAACATACCACGTATAAAATAAATGAGTCATCGATGTCAGTATAAAAGACTTCACAAACATCAACAGTGTTGGATTGACAATGGTGTTGGCATGAAAAATGTGTCGGCATGACAACGATGTCGGCATGACAACAGTGTCAGCATGACAACAATGTCGACATGACAACTTCATAGAAAATGATTAAAGGAGTGATAAACATAGGGTCTTACTGATTGATCATTCCTAGCTCATATATGATGCGATTTATCCTTTTAGATTTTAATGTCTTAGTAAATATATCAACAAGATGATATTCAATGCCAATAAATTCTAAAGTAATATCACCCTTTTGATAATTATCTCTCAGAAAGTGACATCTTACATCGATATGTTTCGTTCTAGAGTGAGAATCTGGATTCTTAGAGATGTTAATAGAACTTATGTTGTCACATATTTTAGGTACATGTATAAATTGATATAAATAGTCTATAAGAGTGTGTTTTATCCACAAAATATGTGCACACCAACTACTAGTAGCTATGTATTCAGCTTTGATAGTAGATAGTGCAACAAAAGTTTTCTTCTTAGTACACCATGAAACCAAAGATTTCTCCTAAAAAGTGTCATGTACTAGAGGTTACCTTTATATATAACATACATCCACAAAAATAATCATCATAATAACTCACTATATAAAATGATTGTCTTTTGTGATAAAACAAGCCTAAATTGATAGTATGTTTGAGGTATTTGAAAATTCTTTTAATAAAATTTAAGTGTGATTGTTTGGGATTATCTTGAAAATGGGAAAAAATACACACACTAAAAATTATATCTGGCCTAATAGTAGTCATGTAGATCAGGATTCCAATCATTCCTTTATAAGTGGTTTGATCAACAGATTTACCAATTTCATCAAATAGTACTCATGGGAGTGTTGCTACTTTTAATGCTATCAAAGCCAAATATTTTTAAAAGATATTTTTTATAATTACTTTGATTTAAAGTGATAACTTCTATATTTTAAAAAATTTGAAATCCAAGAGAGAATTTGAGTTCACACATTAAACTCATTATTTTTCCTAATTTTAGAAAATTCAATACATAAAGAGTTTCTTGATGATCCAAAAATAATATCATCAACATAGATTTTGACTACTAAAACATCTTTACATATTAAAATTATAAAAATAGTAGGATCAAAAATTCTTTTTGTAAGACATTTTTAAATAAGAAAATTTCTCTATTTATCATACCAAGCTCTTGGATCTTGGTTTAAACCATATAAAGCTTTAGTTAATTTGAAAACATTATTTTCAAAATGAGGATTTGTAAAACTAGGGGTTGTTCAACATAAACATCATAAACTATATAACTATTTAAGAATGAACTCTTAACATCAATTTAATACTGTTTGAAATTAATATGGGCATCATAAGTAAGCATGATTATGATGGATTCAAGTCTAGCAACAGGTGAAAAGGTTTCTTCATAGTAAATTCCTTCCTTTTTACTATAGTATTGTGCAACTAATCTAGCCTTGTTTCAAACAATAATTCTAGCTTCATCTACTTTATTTATAAAAAAACCACTTAGTTCCTATGATCAATGTGTATTTGGGTCTATCCACAAGTTTTAAAACTTTATTTTTTTCAAATTTATTGAGTTCTTATTGCATATCTATCACCCAAAATTCATCACTGATTGCATAATTGATATTTTAGGTTCATGTTGTGATAAGAAGGCTTGATGTTCAACCTGATTTCTGAGACAAGGTCTAATTTTTGTTCCTTTATCTAAGTTTCCAACAACAACATCTAAGGGATGGTTTTTAGGGATTCCAGTTGGTCTATTAAAGGTAGGACTAGTTATTTTAGATTCATCATTTTGATCTGGTTCATTATAGATAGATTCTTGATAATTTCCAGAATTGTTTGATTTAACAGATTGCTTGACACAAGGATTAGATGATTTTTCATTTATGTCTAAAATTGATATATCATCTTCAAGGTTGTCTAGAAAGGACTTAGGATCATGTGGATCTACTTCATAAAATTTGATATGCCCATATTCTTCCACACACTTTCTTCTTTTATTAAAGACTCTATAGTATTTACTAGAGGTTGAGTAATCTAGAATGTTTCCTTCATCACATTTGGATGAAAATTTTTCTAGATTGTCTTTAGTGTTAAAAATATAAACATTATATCCAAAGACTTTAAAATAACTTACTTTGGGTTTCCTATTATTCCATAACTCATAAGGAGTATTCTTAAGGATAGGTCTGAGTAAGACACTATTTATTATATAAAAAGCGGTATTAACAAATTCATCCCAGAAGTAAATTGGTAGGTCATATTCATTCAGCATAGTTCATGCAATCTCTTTCAAGGTCCTATTTATTCTTTCTAAAACACCATTTTTTTCAGGTGTCCTAGGGGTAGAGAAGTTATGATTATAGCCATTGTGTGAGAAAAATGATTCAAAGTCTTGATTTCTAAAATCACGACCATGCTCACTTCTTATGATTTAATTTTAAGTCCACTAAGATTTTCTATAGTTTTAGCATACTTAGTGAAGTAAGTACAAGCTTCACTTTTGTGAGCTAAGAAATAAGTTCAAGTATACCTAGAATATTCATCCATAAGAACATAGACACAATTATTCCCATTTAAACTAGAGACATGAGATGGTGCAAAAAACTCCATGTGAACCAAATCTAAAGGTTGAAAAGTCGACACTTATTTCTTTCATTTGAAGGATATTTTATGTCGCTTTCCTTTTTGACAAGGATTGCACACTTTATTTTCTAGAAACTATAATTTGGGTAGATCCTTGAATAGGCCTTTTTTTGTAAGTTTTCTAAGCGAGTGTACATTACAATGAAATAATCAACTATGTTAGAGGCATGAATATTTTTGAATGCCACTTATACAGGATACATTCTAAGAGGCTAGTGTGTCTAAATTTATAGCATATACATTATAATTTCTAAGAGCAGTAAATACTAAGTTATTATTAGCATAAAAAACATAGCATGAATCATTTTTAAAATTTTCATTAAATCCATCCTCACACAGTTGAGATATACTAAGAAGATTATACTTTAATCCATCCAAATAAAGTACTTTGGAAATTGAAATAGAGTTAGGGTTACCAATCTATCCTAGACTGATGGTGTTTCATTTACCATTGTCACCAAATGTGACATGTCCTCCATCATTTTTATAAGACTTTTGATGTTTGATTAGTACCTTGTCACGTGTCTTAAACACCCACTGACAAATACCACAAATTTATATAGGAACTCTTTAGACAATTTACCTACAAAAAAATTTATCCAAGAAATGAATTTGGTACCCATATTTTTCTATGTCCACAAACTTTAGTAATAAAAGATTTAAGAACCCAAACTTGTCTTATGGGTTCTTTATATGCTGAATATATAGTATTTGAAAAATAAACTTTACTTGGTATAGAAAAACTGGATGCAATGAAATAATTTTTAGTACTAGATCTTTTAGTAGAATTCTGGTTTTTGAATAAAGAAGTAGATTTTCCAGATTTTTTCAAAAAATGAATTTTTGATAAGTTTCTTTTTCCTAGTTGATATCCTATTCCAGAAGTGTACTTAAACACTATCTGTTTACCAAGCATTTTTATAAGTTTTTTTCCATTGGTAAACTTTTCAAGACCCTTATTCAATTTCTCATTAGATAGATTTGATTCATTTTTTTCCTTGAGCAGTTGAGAATTCTTTTCTATTTCAGTAGTAAGCTCATATTTCCTAGTTACAGTAGAGTATGTTGTTTGTTTAAAGATTTAAACTTATCCTTTAGTTCATTACATGTATCTTCTTAAATATTTCAATATTCAAATAATTCTTCACTTTACATATTCTTAGGCTCACTTTAACTTTCAAAATAGTAAGAATGTTGAACAAGAGAGTCTAAGATTACCTCAGATGTGTTTGTCATAAAACACATATTTTCCATATCTTCTTTCTCATCATGATAAGAAGCAGATTCACTGGAGCTATCCTCAGAGTCACTTCAAGTGGCCTTCATGGCTTTATTAAATTTTCTATCCATGTTATCATACATAATTTTTTATTTGATCATTGGAAAGTCATCTTATACATTTCCTTTCTATTTACATTCGTAGTACACTATCTCTTCTGATTTATCATTTCTCCTCCAATCCTTTTTCCAATTTCCCTTGTTATCATACATTAAATTGTAATTGGATTTTCTGAAAAACTTATTATTCCAATAAAATTTCAGAAATCTCCTATCCATCTGGGCCATTTTTTCATCACAGTTTGAAGCTGATTCTTCACTACTGGAGCTTTCAACAGTAGCATGAATTTTCTCTTTGTCATTATTTTTAGAGGAAGTAGTCTTAAAAGCTACAGACTTCCTCTTAGGTTCATCATCCTCCAATTTGTTGACTTTCAGTTCTTCTTCATACATAATCAACTTTATAATGAGTTCTTTGAAAGGTAATTTGCTGGTGTCACATGATTCTCTAATTGAGACAGAGGTTCCTCTCCATCTATCAGGTAAACATCTGAGAATACTCATGATTTGTTCTTTAGCTGTGACTTCTCTTCCATGAGAAATCATTTTGTTAACAATTTCTTTAAATATGAGAAACATATTAGAAATAGATTCATCGGGCATCATTATAAAATTATCATATTTAATATTATAAGTATTTAACCACATTTATTTAACATTAGATGTTCCTTCATGAGAAACAGACAAAGAATTCCAAATTTCATGGACAGCTTTACAAGAAGAAATTACATTACACTCTTCATATCCTAAATCACAGTATAGAGAATTCATTTCTTTACAATTATTGTTTTAGTTAGTTTTGATAGGTTCATCCCAAGTGTTTCTAGTAGTTTCGGGAATTTCATATTTACATTCAATAGTAATCTAGATATCAAATCCCATAATTTCTAGGTGTATTTTCATTTTAAGCTTCCACTGAGAATAGTTGGTTATATTGAAAAAGGTGGTCTATTAGTAGCATCTTCTTCTAAACAATTTCCATAATATGAATTGAAAAATTAGTTCAAAGAGATTAAAATTTAGAAATAACATAAATTTTATGTTCTTTTCAAGACAACTACAATCAAAGTTGAAAAATATTTAACAAGCTTTAAAACTGATTTTTTTAAAAAACTGCATCTAAAACCAAATGTTAGTCATAGTAGATTACTCAATAGGGGGGGATTGAGTATATATAAAAATTTCTCTTAAAATTGGTTCTTTGAAAAATTTCCCCCAATTGAAATTTAATCAAAATCAGTTTGTAGTGAATTTATAAAAGTACTGAATGTTCAATTAATTTCTCAGAAGATTGATTATTTCTCAGAAATACTAATATGAAGATTGGTATAAATTTTTAAACCATTTTACCAGTTCAAAACATATATAAACACTTGCTATACAAACTATCAATGTTCAATTTAGTTTTATGAAATGGTGATCAAATAGAGTAAAACTAAAGAGTAAAAACAAAGAGGAAATAAACAAGAGGTTGAGTCTCAAACAGAGACTTAGTCCTCTTCACATGGTGATTGATTGCCACCAAGAAATTTATATTAATAAATAGTTTTATTTACACCCTAGATTGGGGTTCACAACAGCACAAAAGGCATTCCAGGTCACACCTGACCTCTACCACAGTTATTCATGAAAAAAAATAAAAAAGTCACACTTGACCTGTTAAACTATTCTATATAAGATACAAAAGATAATAAAGAGAGTGATATTGAGGATATCAGGTATCATCTAGTTATGCACAGAAGTAAGTGTGTGTGTAAAAGATAGATACACACACTACAAAAAAATTAAACAAAAGAACACAAAAAAGATGAAGATGTTTTATTGAGTTTAGAAGTCTATGTGTGCTATGAAATGAAGTTATAGACTCATCTGATATTGAGAGAATGAAGTTTGATTCTTCTTTTTGAAGTTGGATTAAAAAAAAGTATCAGAGAATCTATGGTTTGGTTTTTGAAGGAGTGTGAAGTGTTGAGAACTTTGGTGAAATGATGTTCGATGCTGTTCAATAGGTCTAGCTCATTTTATTTATGTTCCTATATGTTATTTCATTTAGTTCTTGTGACTTTGAAGAAAGATCGAGTGTTGAAGGAGTATTTTCAATTATTATGTTCCTTCCTTTTCTTTTCAGCATATTCCTTGTCATCTTTCAAATGATCCAGTATGAAATTCTTTTATACTTCGTGATCCAAACAACATGAAGATCTCCTTAGGTGTATGTACCTTGCACTATCTACTGAATTTCTGATAGACAACATTAAATAATGTCAGAAATATTAATTTTTCTAAATATGACTGTTAGATATAAATTTGAATTAATAATATAAAAACAGATTTTATGACTATTAGTGAGTCACAAGTATCAGTGTCTCATTTGCATCAGTCTGTCATCATTGGCTAGTCAACCTCAATGAATTCATACATCAGTGAGTCCTTTTATTCGGTATCAGTGACTCATTTATAACTATTGGTGTGACACCCATCAGTGACTCACTTGAACTATCATTATGACCGATCAATGGTGGGATAGATGAACTAACAATGACTCATATGAATTTTGATTCCTTCCCCCTATCGTTGAGAAATTTGAGCCAACAGTGAGTCATTTTAACTGATGGTGAGTCCTTGCGTCAGTAGCATCATGCAATGGTAGGTCACTTGAACTAATAATTGGTCATTTCTTTCGGTAGCATGTGTAACGATGAGTCCTCTGTTTTTTGGTGTCACGTCCAATGGTGAGTCCTTTGTAATGGTGTTCGCTTCACAAACTTATAAAATATGCCTATTTGATCTATCTGTCAGTAAGACATATTCCTGATAGTGAGTCATTAGCTTGTTAGTGTCAGTGACTTATACATAGACAATTTTAGATGATCTATCTTGTAATTTAACAAAGTTAAAAACTAGTAATCCTCTTAATTACACATAGATAATCAATTAAAATCTTTTTTAGACTTAAGCACACATAAATAGTTCTAAGAATGACATGATCTAATATTCAACATAATTTGGTGTCATAATATAAGATCTAACATAAAATAAGATATATGTTAATATATGATGTGATTTTTAATAAGAAATCCCATTCAAAAAATTAAAATTTATGATTGATTGATTGATATAAGGTCGAACTATTGAATAATTGAATTAAATATATTTTCCAAGACATTGGATGAGGGATTCAGCTTGATTAATAAGAATTCTAGGGATTTCTCTTTGGGTTCCAATGATTATTAAATTTTTCAAGGCTAAAGTTATGCCAATCCATTTGGACATGAGGAGCATTGACTATGAAATTTATTAAATGCTTCAAGTTAATAACATATTATTAATCTTTAGTTTCATATCATGGAAACAATATGGTTTTTTCAGAATATTTCTTAGAATTGTTTCAGACATTTCATGTTAATCTAATAAGGATTTAATTGGGAAAACATCTTTGTCCAGGATTAATAGTTATTGAAATGCATGTGTGATAGTTAAAATTGTTTTATGAATTATTTTAAGAGTTTGTGTAGTTACCAAGGTAGTTAGAAAATAACAAATTAGAAGCCAATATGTGTTAAGTTTTAGGTAGATATGGGTTTCATATCAATGAATTGTTTCTTATTAATGGGGATAACAAAAGATCACTTAGAAAATTATAGACTCTCTCCAACTGGGAGACTACAGATTAACATCCAGAAGGAACCAACTCAACCAAGGAAAAAAACTCACCAAATTAGAATCCAACATTTATTCTCTTTGATCACACATCTTATGAAATTTCCACATGGGAGTAGTTTTAATTATTTAGAGAGATTGTAAAACTTATAAGTAGCCAATTATATCTTGAGATGGATTTGTTTTCTTGATCCTTCACATTCCCTATGCAGCCTTAGTAGTTTCCCCTTAAAAACATGAATTAATGTCTCTTCAAATTGATATTCAATGTATTCTAATTAATAACACAACATTTCTCAGTTATGATTTCACATAGTGCACACCAAATCTTCCATAATTTCCATTTATTTTTTTCAATGGTTAGGATAATGAAAAATATCTTCAACAACTTAGCCACCTTAAATTATATTTTTCAATTCACTATTATACCAGTGTATGTATTATAAAATTATATTTTTATGGGTTTTAAGACCTTTATCCTATTAGAAATATGGAACCATTTTTGGGGAATGTTTGGTGTTAAGAGTCTTAGGGCCTAAGGAAAGAAAAATTTAAAAAAATAAAAAGAGATACTATTTATTAAACATGAAGCTATAAAATATATTTGATAAGTAGCAATATATTATTTTCATATGATAGTGATACTAACATTTTGAAAATAAAAATGTGTTAAGTTTGAGGTAGATAAGTCTTAGGGTCTTATTATTTGGAACGTTTAGTTTGAATAGTCACTAACATGTTACATAACATATTATTTGTAGATTTTTTTAAGATATGAAGCTAATTTTGTTGAAGTTGGAGATCATTTCATGTGTCACGAGAATCCCACATTTGTCTGGATTGGGGTTATATTTTAGTGCCACAATAAGTAATATGTTTTATATAAATTCTGTATTGAGTATTAGAGTTACTACTTTTGTCAAGAACATCATCCGAATAAATTTATTATGTATAAATATTTCAATCTTATTCCAGATCATCCCCATATTGATGTCACATAGGGATAACTCAACATTTTATAGAATTGTGATATTGATTCTTGTGCTACAACAATATTCATTTGGTCTTCATCTATTTTTGTGATTCAATATCATGTTGTCAGGTCTTTTGAATTGGTTGAAAACTCTCTACTGAAGCTGCATAGAATGGGTGAGTGTCTCCAATCAAGAAAAAGAAATATGGTTTCCCCTCTTGTTTCCTAGGATTGGTCTATTTAGGAGAGCATTAAAACCCACAAACCATCACTCTTGGTAATGAGATAAGAAAGTAGACATTCGAATGACAGGGAAATTTCACTGCTATTTGATTATATGGATTAGGCTTATACTAGTGTAGCTTTTTAAGAAAGTGTCATTCTATTATTAATTCAAATCTTATTCCCATTTTAATTTTATCATGATTTGTTTTCATATGTAACCTTGAAATCTCATGTGTAACTTCTTTAATGAGGTCAGTTGGAGGTGATTGTAATGACACTAAAATAGATATATTATTTGAATGAACAAATAAAGATGAAAATCCACGATAGCTTCAATAACATAGATTGATGGTATTTTAATATTTGGATTGTGGTATTGTAGACTCTTATGTGACCATCAACATGATTTTTGGGATCAATACCCTAGTCTACATCAAGGATGAGTGAAATAGCTTCAATATGGATGAATCCTTTGATGTGGATGTTTCAAAGCTGCTACATGGATGTAATATTCATCACCATTGATAAGTATCATGCACATGTAATCATGAAAATGTCTATTTAGGTTGGTTTTTTACCATAATAGTGTAGTAATATTCCATCATTATAATCACTGGTGTCAGCTACATACTGTTTCATCATATATTCCATCTAGTAAATTGTTTTTAGTTAATTATCACATTTATTTCATTTTTATATCATCTCTTTTTACTCTGTATGTCGTATTTTCTCATTAAATTTCTTATTTCTAGGTTAAATTTATGTATATTACCATCTGTCTTCACTCGATTTTAATGTGTTATGAGTATCCCCCTCACTTTATTTCTTCTTCCAATTTCCTCCCATTCTCTCAATGAGTGACACTTATTTCATAGAGCATCATCATAGTTTTTTGAGGTGTGAAATTTTTAATTAAATGATTATCCCATTCAAATTCATGGGTTGGGTACTAGTTTTTTTATATTTATAGTTAAATATTCATTCCTAAAAACATTAAAAATTAAATAAATTGTAATTATATTTGAAAACTGAATTCAAGAAACCATGAAAAAAAATATATTTTGAAAATATAATCAAATTGTAAATCATTTAAAAAATTATTAAATATGTTATTATTATAAAAATGGAAAAATATTTTCAAAAAATTTAAAAACAATAAATTGTTTAAAAAACAAATTATTTTTTATTACGATAAGGAAGACTTTTTACTAACTAGCATTTCACAATAATTATGTAAAACCATATAAAAATATTAATTTGAATTTTTATGTTGAAAATAATAATTTTAAATGAAATTAAAAAGTATGTAATTTTTTTTAAAAAATAACACTTGAAAATATTATAAAAAAATTCTCTAGTTAAAAAATATTTGTTGGATATTCAAAAATAAATAATAATTTCCTATTACTATTAAGAAAATCATATATGTATATTTTTTAAATCAAATTTGATTCTTAAAAAGAATTTAAATCAATGATATGTAAAACCTAAAAATTAAAATTAAAATTAAATCTAATAGTCTTAAAAACTCATTAATTTATATTTTTGAATACATTTTTGACCCATTTTTATTTTGACATCTCATATGGACATGTATATTTAATGTAGAACCCTCCCAATAAAATATGTATCTCAACCCTTCATATATATAACAATACTATTAAGTAAAAAGGTCTCATGTTGATGGTTGAAAATGACCATCATGTTGGCAGTTCATTGGCTACCACAAGACACCTATTTAAAGTTGCAGTAGAGGACAAAATTATCATCTTAGGTTGGTGATATTAACCTAAGGGTTAGGTCTACCATGAGATAGCTTCTATGTGTAAATAATTTGATGTGGAAAAAGATCTCAATTTTAAATAATATTTACTTTTAAAAAATAATAAATTTATTTGAATGCGTTAGACATAAATATACTTGTATCGTACTAGAATGAAATTACAAAAAAAATTCAAACATAGAATCATTAAATCAAAAAAAAAATATATAATAAGAATTATTCAATAAAAAATATTAGTGGAAATATAAACATTAATAAATATATAATAATAGTAAATAATACTAAAAGTATAAATATAATTAATAATCTGTTATATGTTTATAAATATGTAATAACTAATAATAATTTTTTAACTATATACATTTTTTATATTTATTCAATCTAAATTTGTTGGGGAATTTTGTGTTGAATTTTTTACATTATTTGTTATATATTAATACATTATGTATCCATACACTAAAAATATGTATTAAAAATTTCCAATCAAAAAATTTGAGGTATATTTATAATATGAAATATATTATGTATAGGAAATAAACCTTGGAAATTTCCATAAAAAGTGGAAATTTGTATTTTTTATTTGTGTGTTGATATACTCTCACCTATAATTTAATTGGAAATCCAAACTAAAAATTTAATGTGAAAAATTTCTCTTCAAATTTCCACTATAATTTTCTAGTGAAAATTTGTATTGTTTATTTATGTATTAATCTATTTTCACATGTAATTTAATTGGAAATTCAAATTGAAAATTTGTGATGAAAAGTTTTATCCCATAATTTTATGTAGTGAAATAAAACTCAAATACATGTAAAATCTATGATCAATAGAATCAAAATTCATGGAATAAGTTGCATCAAAAATAAATCATACCAAGACTACTCTTGCTGTAACAAATGTAGATTCCACTGATAGCCTTAATTATTCACTGTGAGTTTTCATTGAAAAGTTTCAATGAGATTGTGTGAATTTACACTATAAATTTGTACATAAAATTATATTTTATATTTATATTTGTGTGTATATATATGTATTTATATATAAATTCATTCAAATTTTGTACTATAAATTTTCCCTAAATTTTTAGTGTAGATTTATATTAGTGGGGATTTACAATGTAAATGTAAAACATGAAATTCAAATGAAAAATTACATTGATTTTTTATATACGTACTGAAAAGTTCCACTGTAAATTTGTGCTTAAAGTTTATAATTTAATATTACCAAGTTTATTTGTATTTGTATGTTTATATTTTCATTTTTTTAGTTTTCATTGAAAATTAACATCATACATTGAAATTTAATTGGAAATTTTCATTGAAAAATTTTACTATTAATTTTAATAGAAATTTTATTTTGGAAAAAATACATCAAAAATTTCCACTAGAAATTTGAATGGAAATTGGAAATAAAAGATTCCATTGGAAATTCTCAGTTTAGGATTCCAATGGAAATTTTCACTAAAGGTATTTAGTGTAAATTTACAATGAAAATTTATTTTCTTTATTTATGTATAAATATATTTTCATTTTAATTTAATATATAAATTTGAACTAAGAGTTGAAGTTTTCTCTAGAAATTTTGAGGGAAAGTTTGCACTGGAAATTTCCTAAGGAAATGTTCAGTTTAAAGTTTCTATAAAATGATACACTGTTTTTTATGTGTTAATATATTTTAACTGAATATTTAAATACTAATTTATTTTTTTATTTTTTTATTACAATTTTTAGTATAATTGTAATAAAATATAAGTTCAAATTTTCACTCAGAATTAAATCTCATATATAAATTTTTACCAATGACGGGAAATTTTCAATTTGATAAGGTAACTTTAGAGTGGAAATTTTCACTTAAAATTATATTATATATTTATATTTTTATATATACATTAAAATATATATGTATCTATATATACATGATTTTGAATTTTATACTATAAATTTACATTGAAAATTTTTAGTACTGATTTATTTCAATAGGGATTTACTGTGTAAATGTAAAACAAAAAATTCCAAAGAAACTTTACATGGATATTTTTATATACACATTATAAATTTTACCTGTAAATTTTCACATGATATTTATAATTTAATATTACCAAAAATATTTGTATATCTATTTGTCTTTATGTTTTTTTCCATTTAAAACATCCATCATACATAGTAATTTAATTGAAAATTGTCTCTGAAAACTTTCACTATGAATTTTATGTAGAATTTTCTAGCGAGAAATATAAATTTAAAATTTTCTAATAAAATTTTTTAGGGAAATTTACACTAAACATTTCATGTAGATAATTTTACAAAATATTTTTATAGTGATAGGTATACAAATTTACAATAGTCTTCATTTAAATATTGTATACATGAGAATATTGGGAATATATTCTTTTATATACACGTGATTTATAAAGTATTTTTAGACTCTTAGGAATCCCTATATTTTACACGAAAATATTTTAATGTAAATTTTCTATGAAAATTTCCAGTAAAAAATTGCACTTTTTATTTATGAACATATTTTCATTGAAATTTTAAGTGAAAATTAGAATTACAAATTTCATGTGGAAAATTTCACCAGAAACATCCAGTATAAATTTACAGAGGAAATTTCCGTATGAAATTTGTTGTTAAATTAATAATTTTACTATTAAAAATATAAATAATCAATATTATATAGAATAAATATCATAATAAATACAATAATAAATATTATATATACTCTCACTTACAATTTAAGTGGAAATAAAAAACAAAAATTTAATATAACAATTTTCTTTTCAAATTTCCACGATAATTTTCCAGTGCAAATGTTCATTGTTTATTTATGTATTAATCTATTTTCACTTGTAATTTAGGTGGAAATTAGAATTTAAAAGTTTTGATGAAAATTTCTATCCTATAATCCTAGGTAGTGAAATCAAACTCAAATGAAGGTAAAATATATGATCAATAGAGTCAACATGAAGAAATAACTTACACTGAAAACAGATCATACCAGGAATGCACTTGCTTTAACAAATGTTGTTTCCAGTGATAGATTTAATCATTAACTATGAGTAATCATTGAAATATTTCAATAAGATTGTGTGAATTTCCAGTGTAAATTTTTAGATAAAATTATATTGTATATATATATTATTATATATACATACTTATATATGTATGTATATATACATGCATTCAAATTTTGTATTGTAAATTTGCACTAATTTTTTTAGTATAGATTTATATTAGTGGGGATTTATAATTTAATTGTAAAACATGAAATTAAAATTCAAATTAACATTGATGTTTGTATAGAAATATCAAAAATTTACACTTCTAATTTGCAATTGAAGTTTATAATTTAATATTACAATATTTATGTGTATTTGTATGTTTGTCTTTGTGTTTTTTAGTTTTCATTGAAAATTTCCATCATACATTGAATTTTTTTTAAAAAAATTCAGTGAAAATTTTCACTTTTAATTTTAAAAGAAATTGTATGATGTAAAATACACATTGAAAATGTTTACTAGAAATTTGAATGGAAATTGGAAATAAAAGTTTCCATTTGAAATTTTTACTTAAGGTTTCTAGTGGAAATTTGTACTAAAGGTTTTTAATCTAAATTTAAAATGAAAATATATGATGAAAAATTAAAATTTTTATTTATGTATTAATATATTTTTATTTTAATTTAATATATAAATTTAAACCAATAGTTGAAGTTTTAATTAGAAATTTTCTGGGAATTTTTGCAATGAAAATTTACATAGGAAATGTCCAGTACAAAGTTTCTATGAATAACTACATTGTTTTTTTATTTTTTAATCTATTTGAACTAAAAATTTAAATATTCATTTATTTTATAATTTTTATATTCAAATTTTTAGTTTAACTATAATAATTTTTATGTTCAAATTTTCACTCAAAACTAAATCTAATGTATAAATTTACACCAATCACTAGAAATTTTCAAACTGATGATGTGACTTTCCGGTGTAAATTTTCATTTAAGGTAGTCTTTTTATTTATTTTTTTATATATACATAAATATAAATATAAATATATATATGATGAAAAAAGAGTAACTCATATGTTAAGAGATTAAATATAAGGTATAATAATAGAAAACAACCAACTAAGGAACAAATCCAACTGAACATGTGGGTAATTCGAGGGGCCTTGAGTAAATAAATGATGAGCTACCATATTACCCTCCATTTTGGTAAAGGTGAAGGAGCAAGTTAAAAAGTGGTGCTGATGTAACTAGATCTTCGAGATCAAAAGGCTAAAAGGGTGAAGACTGACCTACGAAGTAGAGATAGCATAACTAATATTGAGGAAATATTATTCCAAGGTGATGGATTTACACTATTTCTCTAAATTGAATTCCACACCAAGAACAATTTCTTGAGCTTTAGAGATTGTGGGTAACAGTGACGCCATGAATAAAGAGTGAAAAGACGTAATGACCAGCCCATGAGAGTTCTGGGTGATGGCCCTATAACATATGATTCCTTTTTACAAAGGTGATGCATCCATGTTAATTTTCAGGGTTTCACCTGACAGGATCGATTTCCCCTAGCCCTAGGTCTCCCTATCCCAACACATAGACCCTTCTGTGAAAAACCATGGGACCTAGTCCAGAAAGAGGGATCCACTAATAATCAAGTGTACATAGTAGTGACTCCCTATGATGAGTGGGATCTCAAAAATAATACTCAGATAAAATAGGGAATCAATGGACGAGAGTAGATACAGTCTGGAGGTAACATGAAATGAAGAACGCAACAATAAAAATAAACTCAAATATATCTGACTGTGAAAGAAGGAGATTGATGTATAAACAAAATTTTCAGATGAAAAATCACTGGGATCATATCAAAAACTACCATAGATAAAAGTTGAAAAGACCATAGTTGTTCTGATGGTTGCAGATATTAAAACCTCTTCTTGAAACCATAACTGCACTTTGCTGAATTTTGCGAGGAGAGCATCACACACACACACACACACACAGTATCCCATCACATAGTAAATCCACCATCGATGCCTCATTCTCCATTGATGATGACCCACAAGGACTATAAAAAATGCAGAGGTCCCTTTCCTCTTGATTTCAGTGGACTTCATATTGAGCAGGTCTCCCTCTATTTTACACTAGCCACTTCCCCTTTTATAGGCTCCCATATGTCACATATCATGTTTGAAATGGAAATATGGAAATATATCTAACAAATTATATCATGATATATCCTATATCTTATTATGGAAAATACACATGCATGCTAATCTGTGTGATATGATAAAAGATATTTCATATTCAAAAAACATATCTTATCTCAAATATGGAAACAACCATATGCGGGATGAACTCCAATAATCTCCCCATTCAGCTCATCAAATGAGATACCATCCAACATAATCATTTGAACTAAAAAACATGTTGGTATCGCACTAAAAATTATCCTCTATAGAAAAATGATGACACACTTTTTCTTATCGAATAGAAACCTGGCTGCTCCCCCTACACAAGAAATCCAAATGCCAAAGTCCTCGTCATACCTTTGTCTACACTGCTAATACCCAAATAAAAAATACATGACTCCCTCAAAATCATGATCTCCACATAATCTAGAGCACCGGTTGTCTACCACCAAGCTCTGAATGTCACCAACAACAGAATACACCTCATAACTGACCAATTAAATTTTGGAAATCATGTCATTTCTTAGAGCAAACATGATGTAACAAAAATCATTGCTGAAAGAACTTATTGAGGTGTTATATCAAGAGGATGTGACATTATTTCATGAAGTTTTGATGGATAAACTTCCAATTTCGATGGAATTTCCATTGTAGCTATGATGACACACAAATCCATTATTTGATTTTCTAGTCGATACCTGACCAATGAAAATTTGTATTCCTAGTCACCATCCCTAGTTACAAGATATGATACATGCCACAACCTATCTTTAAATTGTAGATGTATTTATATAGTGGACTATATCACTTTATTTTCCATCAGTTTTAACTTTGGATGAATTTTTCAATGAATTGATTCCAAAGTTGTACAAGGTCTAGGAATCACAACTCTTTCTTTTCATATACTATGACTACATCCATATCTAGTCTTAATTATTTGACCTTTACAACAAATATAGGAAATTATATTTTTTTATCTAAAATAAAACATCATTATTAATTAAATATGATCAGAGAAACAAAATATTAATATAATATAACTAGAGAAACAAAATATGAATGAAAAATATTTCAACATTTCTAAGAAATCTTACATAATCTTCACTTCATCAACATTTTAGAACATCTTCTTGTATCCTCTAATATAATACTAATGTTTCTTAGTAAATTTTTTATTATTCCTAGAGGTATGTTCAGTTGTTTATAAAGAGAATGTGAACCATCTAAAGTATATCTCATTGGAGTGTCAAACTAGGTGTGCAATAAGTTCCATTTTCGTACATTAGATCCCGACTGTGTCTAGCTCAATATAATGTTTTTGAGGTTATTATCCTGAGTTAAATCTGTTCCAGATCTATATCCACTTGTAGTATCTGACCAAGATTTCATTGCTCAGATAACCACATAATCACCACTTCACTACAATTTTTTAATGTCTTCTTATATCCTCAAAGATGAAATTAATGTTTCATAGTATAGTTTTTAATATTTCTAGAGGTATGTTCGGTAGATTCTAAAGAGAATATGAATAATCTAAATCATATCCCCTGAGACTATCAAACCTGGTGTGAATCAAGGTCTATTTTACTATTCTAGTCCCCGATCGAGTCAAGATAAATATGGTGTCTTTGGGGTTGTCATGCCTAGGTACATATGTGTTAGAGCCACATCCACTTGTAGTATCCAGATAGGGATTTCACTGCTTAAAGAACCACAAAATCATCACTTTACAGAAATTTTAGATTTTTTTCTTATATACTCAATGATGTCAGTAACATTCTGAAGTACTTGTTTTATTATTTCTAAAGGTATGAATCATCTAAATTAGATATAATGATAGTGAAAAATCAGGTGCCCAGTTAGGCCTCACTATCATGAAATTAGCCCTATTTGACCCTAAGTTAATCCAATGTTAATATAAAGTTAATTAACATCTTTTTATTTTTAATCCCCAATTCATCATAAGTTATTCCTATGTTAATCAGTATCTAATCATTACTTACTCAGTAGTTCAGAATTAATGAATCCAATGTAAGTCATTCCACAACCATTCATTAATTAGATATTTATTATTAAATAATTTTTGATTAATTGTTAAGTATGTTTTAATTAAAATTAAAAAGTAATTCATTATTAATTAATCATTTGACTAATTTGAATGAATTAATTACTAATTACTATAAAATAATTAATAATTAAAAATAATTAATTTCTAATTACGAATAATTAATTACTAATTATATTAAATTATTTACTAATTAAAATTAATTATTTTCAAGATAAACATAATTAATTAATAATTAAATTATTACTAACTAATATAATTTAATTACTAATTATAATTAATAATTAATTAATTACTAATTAAAATTATTTAATTACTTATTTCAAATACTAAATAAAAAATTACAATTATTTAATTTATAATTACAATTACATTATTACAAATTACAATTATTTAATTATAATTAATTAGTAATTATATTTAGTAATTATCATTAATTTTTAACTATCATTAATTATTAATTAATTGTTAATTTATTAATATTTATTATTTTATTTGATACATAAATAATTATAATTAATTTATTTTTATAAATTATTATTGATATTTAGTTAGTATATATATTATAAATTTATTATTAGTTCATTAGTACTTACATTTAAATAATAATTAGTTACTTATTATTTATAATGAATTATTAATTATGTGATAGGTAATTATACAAAACATAATTAATTAGTTTTTATTTTTAAACATATTATAATTTTTAATTATTATTCATATTACTTTAGAATAATATTAACTAATTAATAATTAAAAATTAGTTAATTATTAATTATTCATGTTAATTATTACTCATAGTGATCATTATAAGAAAAAATAATCATATTTAAAAAGTTAATTGCTACTTATAATTAATTGGAAAATATAAATTATTAATGGTTAATTTGTAATTACCAATAAATTATTTTAAATTAATTACTAATTATCAACTAACCACTTAATTAATTACTAATCACAATTTAACTATTAAATTAAGTATTAATTACAATTTTGTAATTTTTATCAAATTACGAACTATAAACTGAAAACTAAATTAATTACTAATAGTAATTATATAATTATTAGGTTCTAATTATAATAATTTTTTTTATTTACTAATTATAAACTAAATAATAATAAAATAAATAAATAAATAAAAATATTAAAAAATTTGAAAAATAAAAAGAATTACCTCAAAATCTGTTGGGAGTAAGGGATTAAACCCAAGGGTGAAAAATGAGAAAGATATATGGGATAGGGTGTGGTTATGGATTTTGGAAGGTGAGTATTGTTGGGGCTTCAGAAGGGGCTGTCAGACATCGTTGGGATGCATGAAGGGGTATGGAGGGGGGCTTCTACTTTTATAGTGAAACCACCAAGAGAGAACCACATGAAGTGTCACCCTTAGGGAGTACCATTAAAGGAATAATTCCACATGAATTGGTGATCTTCCTTAAATTATTTATAGATGAACACCACAAAAAATGGTGTTCTTCAAACATCGTAAAAGTGCCACATGAAGTAATGATTTAATCAATTTTCCAAAAAGTACCAGATCAACTAGCACTACAGACACCCATTTCCCATGTTATAAATAACCTAACCCCAATTAATTTAAAGAAACCCTTATAGAAAACTTTCCCCCGAGTATAGTTTCAAATCCTGTGTAATTCAGGATATCGTTTATTTTGATAAAATCGTATTTAAATAAAAATGTATTTTATAAATAAGGTTACTTAACATTTATGAAAACACAACATCTTCTAAAAAATATCAATTTCTATCATTTAATTAGTTTTTAATAAATTTTAATAGGCATGTTTCATTCACACTTTCTATATTTATCTCTAGATGGGAAATTAAATTTATGATATATAAAAATTAAAATTAAAATTAAAATTAACATACATGAAAACTCATTATTTCTTACTTTTAATACTGTTTAAACCAGTTTTATTTTCACATCTCATATGGACACATATATTTAATGTATCATTATTCCAATAATAAATGCATCTCAACACTTCATATCTATAACTATACTATTTGGTAAAAAGGTATCAAGTTGAAGGGTGAATATGACCATCAGGTTGGCAGTTCGATGGTTGTCATAGGACACCTGTTTGAAGTAGCGATATAATTATGGAAGTCATTTGTTATTTATAAAAAATGGATATAAAAGAGGGAAACCGGGAGGGACTAAAATACCCCCATGTATACCGGTTCGTTATAATAGCATTGTTCAAAAGTCATAATATTAAATATAAATATCCCCTGTATATAGGGATCCATTATATTTTAATTATAATAAAAAATAAAATCATAATATCAGATATATATATTCATATTTATATTCTTTGATAACATATTGAGATTAAATCAAATATTTACTAATAAAATTCTAAAAAAAATATTGAAGAGAAATATAAATATATTTACATTATTTATACACATTACAAATTTATATAACTTGTTTTTTAAACACTGTATGTATTATTTATAAATATATGATAATAAAAAGTGAAAGTAAATGTACATAGCTTATTTTTTAAACACTGTATATATTATTTATAAATATATGATAATAGAAAGTGAAAGTAAATGTACAATAATAAACAATAATTGGTATATATATTTATATAACCATTTTTTATGTATATATATGCTTATATATATATATATTTTAAATGCATTATTTATTTACACTGTAGGTTTACTGTGTTTATTTTTTTAAAAAATACATATATTATTAATAATACAATTATAGAAAATAATTTTCTTTATATATATAGAAACACACAGATATATATTTTTTTCACACACTTATATGTAAATTTTTAGTGAAAATTTATAATGAAAAATTATATATGTTTTGTAATTGAATTTCGAATACCAAATTCGAGTGTAAAATTCCAGTTCAAATTTTTTGTGAAAACATATTTAATGTATATATAAATACATTATGTGTGTGTATTTGTATATGTTTATACATACATAATGTTTAAACACACACATACACACACTTCCACATAATTGAATAATGATAAATAATAATAAATATAAATATTTATATATCCTTTGTATATAACAACTATAAATAATTCATAAAAAAAACTATAAAGAATGAATTATATTAAAGAGAAATTTTTAATGAAAATTTTCAATGTCAATTTACACTAAATTTTTAGAACAAAATTATATTTTTTACATGTTTTCATTATGAAATTTCAATTTCAAATTAAATTCCAATTTAAATTTTACCAAAAATGTGTATATCTGTATACTTACTTAGAATAGTATTCAACGTAAATTTTAATTTACATTTGTATATGTGCACTGAAAATTTCCTCAGTAAACTTACATAGAAAAATTACATTGTACATTTATATTATTACATATACAAATATGTTTTTATCTATATATTCATTCAAACATTAAATAGAAATTTTCTCTAGAAAAATTTAGTGTAAATTTACACTTTCAATTTCCAATGTGAATTTACATTGTATATTGTCTTTAATATTTTTGTGTATAAGTATTAAAAATATTCAATGTAAAATTTCAAAAGATATTTACAATGTAATATTATAATGTATATTGATATTAGTGTCTGGGTGTGTGTGAAATTTTAAGTGAAAACATATATTTTCTACGTTGTGTAGAAAAAATATAGTGGAAATTTTCAGTAAACATTTTCATTACAAATTTACATTAAACATTTCCACTAAAAATTTGCATATAAAATTACCAATGTCAATTTTTATTGCAAATTCTCAGTATAAATTTTCAACACAAATTTATAGTGCACTTTTTTTAGTATATTTATGTATGTATGTTTAAATTTGTGATATAAATTTCTAGTGAAAATTTACAATGATTTTTTTGTTGAAAATTTTTATTTTCTTATGTATTTATATATATAAATTGAAATTTTAAGTGACAATTTGTACTATAAATTTCCATTGATAATTTTTAGTTAAATGTTTTAATGAAAAATTACATTATATATTTATGTGTTAATATATTTAACCTAAAAATATCAAACATGCATTTATTTCAGAATTTACTAATCAAATGTTCCGTAAAATTATAATAAAAATTAAGAGTAAATTTATACAAAAAATACGAACAAATATTTTCCATTGGAAATTTGGACTAAAAGTTTATAGTACATATTTTTCAGGTCATTGGTTTCACCCCTATCATACCCATGATGGTATTTGGGAGGTCTCTATTTTGAGAATCCTCAGTTTCATTTCTTCCATTGTTTATCTCCCTCCTTGGACCAACAATAATAAACATAAATATATATGTATGTACATATGTATACACTAAAAGTTTTCAGTATAAATGTTAAGAAATAAATTGTATATTTTTATTAGGATATATTCAATCACATATATAGATGCAGACACAAACTCTCATAGAGAAAAAAAATATAAATTGAAAATTTATAATGAATATTTAAGTGTACATTTATACTAAACGTTTTCAATAAAAATTTACACTAAAAATTTCTAGTGTAATTTTTCAATAAAATTTTCTATTGTAAATTTATATTTGTTATTTTGTATTAATATATCTACATTTTAATTTTAATTATTAATTTGAACTTGAAATTTTCACTGCAAATTTCCAGTAGATGTTTGCATTAAAAAATTCCAAAGGAAATTTGCAGTTCAAATATTCCGTAGAAGATTATATTGTTTATTTATATATTAATATATTTTGATTAAAAATTTGAACAAGTATTTATTTTAGGATTATGTTAAAAAAATTACTATAAAAATTCCAGGGTAAAATTTCATTGCATTTTTGAGTAGAGATTTCCACTGGAAATTGTAATTTTTTGTGAAATATAAGAATTTCTTCTTGTATATATTCATATACTTATATTAATATATCTGTGTTTAAATATATTACTTTTTTGAATAATTTCCATTAATAATATGAAATTTTCATCTAAAATTTCAGATTGAAATTATATTGGAATTATGGGAGTTTTCAACAAAAATTAAATTTTGTGTATAAATTTTCACTAATGTCTTAAAATTTTCATCGTGAATTTTCTTTGAAAATATACATGGAAATTATGAAATTTTTTCAACCCCCAATCTATAGTGACCTTCATAGCTAGAGGAAATCCAAGTATGACACCCCAAGCCCTCCTCTAATAGGCCAGAGGCTGACAACCACTATCGAGTATGCATATCAAACGCATGGGAGGCCTTAGCCTATGGTACCTACACACAAAGATCTCCAAATAAAAATACTGAAAAAAGGAACGATAAATCTTATAAAAATATGTGTTAATAAAACTAAATATCACATATGATAATGATACATGTACATAAAGCATAAAAGGGCCAAATACAATCCCCCCAAATCTATAAAAGAGTCTAACATACTAGTAAGAAAGGGACTATAATCGAATGTAACTCCAAGAAGAAACTACTGTCCATCAAGATCACCTTTGATCCACCTTCCCGTGGTCTACTCAGGACTCCTACATAAGGTTTATTTTCTGTATATGACATAACATATATAGGAAAAGCCAATGTAGGGGTGAGTATAACATATCAAGTAGAACATATTGAAATCACCAAACATAAATCATCAAAGATATTCAACTCATAAGAAAGAACAAAATAAATCCAAATATACAAAATTCAGAAACCAAGTATCAAATTAAAGTGACAACTATAATAAGATCCTAGTATTTTGATCATGAATTCATGTAATGCTCTCTTGAGTGAACTCACTCTTCAGGTATTTCTAACACTAATGGATCCAATCTGAGAGGTCATTTATATCAGGCATCACCATGAAGAAGTACACAATGAAACTCATAAGATATCAATGTAGGACACCAGACCACCCAGAGAGGGGATGGGTGAATCAGGGATTCAATTTTTTTATTTTAATATAATGGATCTTATTACCAACTTTGTAGGAACTTGTTAAAATTGTCTGAAGGATTCATACAATAATTAAACCTTCATATGCAGAGAGACAAGACAATAGTTTTACTTTTTTCACAACTAAGGGATAATCTAAGGATCATAATCTGATAGTGTTTCAGTCATACTATAATCAAATAATTATTACTATTTGTGGAATAATAAAGCACAGACATAGTCACTCCAAGCTAGGCGCATTGCATTTACATGATTTTAGGGATAAAATAATGCCTCCCTCAAAAAACTTACACCGACTCCCATAAGTTCACTACTTTGGGTGAATCCATACATAGTTTAATGAATTTAAGGTCACATTAGTATATTTTCATTTAAGTCTTTATAACTTATTATCATGAGGCTCTACTGACATTAATATCATGAGTTGATGTTCTTGAAAGAACTAATCACATAAACCAGATGTTTAGAAAATATTGTTCACAAATCTCTCAAACATTAAAAAACATAATATATGTTTCAAATAAATACCATCCTTCTGGAACCCATACACATTCATGATGCTCCCAAATTTCTTGAATATTATAGACTTAATGAAACAAATTGCCTTCATGAAGATCACTAACATTGCAGAACAAACTATCTTCGTAAAGCTCACTACATTCAAAACACACTATGTCTTTGAAAAAATCATAGTATTAACGAAACTCCCATAACTAAAAATCATTGGCTTCAATTAAGACTTTACTAGTCTTTTTATAATGATCATGATCGCAAAGAAATACAGATTTTGGAAGCTCCTAGCCTTCATTAAAACAGATCAATTCCTCAATTCCTCATTTTCTCTAATTTATTCATTTGAAATGAAGTTGGGGAAGCTATAAATTTATAGGCTAAGCCTTTTTCAATGATCCAAAGATATTAGTGGATATTGTTTTGATAAAATCCAAAATCTTTTTCATGAATATCTTCTATTCCTGATGATTTAGTGAAATAAAACCCATTCCTAAAGCTTCTTGTAGTCGTAAAGAATCACCATCAACTCATTTTTCAATCTAAATGTTTTTTCTAGTGGTGAAGGATCAAAATCAACTTATCATGATTTTGAGATTATTTTTCATGGTCTTGAATAAAACTATCATCTCATCATGAATCTACTAATCTACATACCTTTATTAAGCTCAATGTTTTGTGAAACTGATCTTTGCAAAACTCCATCATCATGAAACTTATAAATTTACCATATTTGAGAAGAGTAAATTACCAAAAACTAATTTTCAGGAATCTTTCTCTTAAATCAAGATTTTGAGCCCAAAAAGTTGGTAAACACTACAAAATAACACATCCTTTAACTTTTTACTCATCGTGTTAAAAAGAACACTTTCCTTGCAAACTCCCTAATCAGCCTAGTGTGGATTGAAATCAAACACAAACTAGAATTTGTTTCCAGTAATGAAAAACCATGGTTTCACCAATCTCTTATTTGGGTTTATTGTTAATCTATAGATAAATTCAATAAAGCACCAATTTCTATCAAAACCTGATATGTGAGAAAAAACTCATCCAACACTCTAAGTCTACAAGAGAAAAGATCATTGTAGAAAAAATGATGGGAAGCATGAATTTGGTTCTCATGTTTTTTAATTACTAAAGACATCCAATATATTCTATTAGAAATATGAATAGTTTCCTCATAACACCTAATTTTCATCATGTCACAAAAGCATTACATGTTCTATTAAAATCCTTTAAAACATTGGATTTCTCTATTACCCCTCTTTTCCAATAAACCTAAATATTGTATATTTGTACTTTTAGAGATTAAAAAATACTCCCCATAGATATTATCTTCTTTATAAACATACATCACTTCCTAAACATATTAAAACAGTTAACACAAATGGAGAGAGTGGAACAACCATAACCTCATCATGCACTGGGAGGTGTCTAAACACTAAGGTCCAACCGTTGTTTCTCAAACACATGTGATGCTAATAAATTAGTTTAAATTTCATCTAATTGGTCATAAATTACAAAATGCTACATTTTAATCACATAATGTTCAGAATTTTCCCCTGATGAAGTGATATATGATCTCAAAATGTTTTGTACAATAACATTGAACTGAATTCTTTAGAATATTGATCATGCTCTTATTATCACAATAAATCACCATCATTTATTTAAAATCATCACCAATATTAGTCAGTTACTAATTAATTTACAATATTTTAGAAATATACTTTATAGTAGAGATATAATCTTATTTATACATAATAAGAGTGGTTCTTTCTTTTTTATTACTCAACCATCCGACACAATTTTTTCCTATGCATAAAGTTTAACCACTTGTGAAATTTCTATCCCCTGCATATCCAGACCAGTCACCATGAAAAAATTGATGATAATATTTTATCTCTTCATGCAGTAATGTATAATCCAAAACATAGAGTACCATGAATATACCTCAATATTCACTTAATAGGTACCAAATCCTCTTCCTTTGGATTTCATTAAAAGCAGGACACTAATCATGTCGAAAAGATGATATCTGGATGTGTTTTAGTCATGTACAATAAGCCCCTAATGGTTATCTAATATAGGGTGGGATCCACAAATGTATCATCCTCATGATTCCAATTGTTTTTTCCAACCACAATCTTAGTAGACCTCAGTTTTGAGCCAAGCATGTTGAATTTCATCAAAAGACCCCTTATATATATTTGAAAAGAAATAAAGGTGTAATACTTCTTTTTAACCACTAATATCTACCTCCAATTTTAATTCAATGATTATTCAGAGGATAATACCATGATTGGGGTTCCTTCACCAGACCACAGAAAGCCTTTTATGAGGTTCAGATGAAGTATCTCCACTAATGGTTTCCTCTTCTAATTCTTTATCTGAATCATGTTATTTGTGTGAGCCCAAAATATTTTTCAAGCCTTCCAATAGTTCATCATCTTAATCTATCCATTTCCTATTGATCATGTCACATCATGAGATGAGTACACATATAATTGTCTCCAACTATCATTCACATTCATTCTAGGATGAATATATTTAATGTGATAAGAAACTTTTAAGGAAAATAAACCTGAAAATCTTTATCCAATGGCATGATATTAAAGACATTTACAGAATAATCAGGTTTGATAACACCTGAAAAATGATTATGGATGTTTCTTAATCATTCTTAATTTATCTCCCCCTTAAGGTTGACACTTCTCAACATATTCATAATGGTGGATCTCATCATGAATGGATTTCATGAAATTTCAGTATGGATAATACACAAGAATGTATATTCAACTTGTGATTTTTCACATTGTCCTACTTTCACAACCTCATTGAGGATAATATTCTTGAACACTTGTTCTCAATGATACTAAAAATAAGATAAACTATGATATTACACTCTTTATACTAGCTATCCAAAATAGAACATGTTAAACTTCAAAAAAATGATCCTCCATCATGTTTATATTTGGATACCAAATTGAGGAGTCATTCAAAGATGATGATTTATTTATCTTGAATATAAAAAATGACACCTCCATTGGTTTTCAGGTTCTCCCCCTGAGAACATGCTTCAACTTTTAATTCCTTACTTTATAAACAAAAATACAATAAATAAAGATTAAGGGAATAAGGTGGATCCTACTTGCTTCATCAATATAAACATCGTGGTTGAGATGATCTTCTCAACCATGTTACTCTATATTCTCCAGTCTTCAGGCCTCAATATCTTAACATCTATTCAGATTTATGTTGTGGAAGCATGGATCTATTCACATTCTCTTCTTATTTGTGTGGATAATGTTTCTTCTTAACAGCCTTAATGGATGCTATATTCTTACAATTATTAAGGACTGCTTTTTTATGGTAGTAATGTTATTTTTTTACAATGTGACTAGATTTCATGTATCTCTCACATAGAACTTATTTAACACAATATTTTCCTTTTGTTTGTAAACTCTCATGGACTTTGTCTTCATCACATGGAATCTTTTCTTTTTTCATTTTCAACTGCCTTATCCCATGCATATTCAAAATTACTCATTATTTTCAAATATTCTAAAAAATAACTTACATTTCATGGATTCTTTTGAGTGTTATCCCTCTTATTAGTTCATTTGGATGCACTGCGCTTCATCTTCTTTTATTTAGAATATAGGGCTTTCATAGATTCCATACTTGAGATCTTCTTGGGAGAATTCTTGTTCACAATATTCTTCTAATTTATTTCCAAAGTAGCTTCTTCATACTTAAGGCACATTTTTTGGTCTTATCTTCTTATCAATATTTAATACATGTTGAGATAATAATGTACCAACCTCATGACCACTACCATTACATATATCACAAATGTTATCAAGATTCACAAATCCATTTTAAGTATAGAAGTTCTTATGAACCTATGGATGCTTCTTCTTCTTCCCTAGATTACCCCCCTTAAAATAAGATTCCTTTGGGATTTTTTTTATTTAGAGTTCTATACCAACAATCCAAAAAAAAATTCCAAATATTTTGTGCCACCAACATTGGAAATAAACCTTGATCTCTGTATATCATCTATATAAGGTTGTCAGATTTTCTTCATGACTTTTTTTTCTCTTCGTGTTAAAAAATATTCCATACTAATTTTCCTATGAACCCTAGTCATGGTGGTAGGTTTCTTATCACCTTTACTAATCCATACATGTTTAGTATTTGACTAAAAACCTACACTAATCATGATAATAGGTTTATAAGAATTAATACAAGTTGGTATGGTAGGTACCTATTTCTTCTCAACTTTTTGAGATATATCATAAAAAGATGTCTTGATATTCTTATAAAATATTTGTTGTATTTCAGCTATAGAATCTTCCAGTGAACATTGAGTAGTTTGCAAAAATATTTCCTCATTTTGTGAAGTCTAAATATATTTCTTCTCAAGATTTAATAAATGAGCTTCCAAATTTAGAAATTCCATTTTATGGATTATTTTTTGATATTAAATATTAATCAATAGTTCTTAGAAATAATTCTTCATTCAAACTGATTCAACTCTATATATCTTAAATTTATTCTAAATCAAAAGGTAAAGTTCCTTGATATTCATGGATATTTCTTCCAATTGTAATCTCTTGAAATTAGTGATATTTTTCAATTTATCTTCAACCGCATGCATATTTTCTTAAAGATGCTTTTTAAATCCCTCTATCTCTTCAACATCTTTGATGTATTTTGAGTAACTTGTTTCAAGTTCTCTCTTTTTTGATTGAAAGGTTCCAATATATCTAGAGAGAATTAAACATTCAATTTTTTTCGATGCAATCACTTTTCCAAAGAATTATCTTCTCCTTTTAGTTGGGTAACTTCTACCTGCATACATTAAAAGTCTCCACAAATAAGGGAGAATCCTTCATTGGGAATATCATATAGAAAATTTATTAATCTATTAATTGAAAATTCTTGTGATGTTGTTGATTTACCAGTATCCCCACTTATTCTCAGATAATTATTTTGAAAAAAACATTCAAATGTACTAACACATATATCCTGATCACTTGAATATTTTGATTTACATGAGGTAGAATGATTTTCTTTCTCTTTGATGTAAACCCGAGCCACCTGCTCTTTAATTTCCTTACCAGATATATCTTCATTATTAGAAAGGCATGGAGAACTAGAAACATTCTCTTCTTTAGATAAGAGGGGATTATTCAACTTTTTATTCTCTTTCTTGTTCCTCTTCATCAAGGCCTTGGTGGATTTCAACTTATGCTCAGATATAACTAAGTCTTCACCAAAACCACACTTCATTGTTGACTCAGGAAAGAAAATCAAATCATTAAAAGAGAATATATTTACTATAGATAATCCAAATTAGGTGAACCTTTTCTCAAATACCACTTGTATGACCCTAGATCACCCTGAGAGGGGATGGTGAATCAATGTATCAACATTTTATTTTAAAACAATGGATATTGTTACCATTTTGATAGGAACTTGTTAAACCTATCTGAAGGAATCATACAATATTTAAACATTCACATGTAGAGAGGCAACACAATAATTTTACATGGTTCACCACTATGGTCTAGTCCAAGGATCATATGCTGAAAGTGTGTCGGTCATGAAAAAATCTTCTAATTTTCACTAGCTAGGGAAAGTGATGTTTATATATAGTGACTCAATTCCAAGAACATTTACTTTATAAGATTTTAAGGATTACACATTGCCTCTCTCAGAACACTTCTATCTACTCCCCATATCTCACTGCTTTCAGTGATGTCCTAGTCAATTTAATGACATGAAGGTTCCCTCATTAGATTTGAAATAAATTCCATTCCTGAATATCATGAGACTCTACTTTCATCGATTTACTAAGTTGATGCACTTTGAATAATTGTTCACTTAAACCAGATGTTCAACACTACTGGTCACCAAGATCTCAACCTTCATAAAACCTGCATTGTGTTTCAAAAAAATAACAACCTTCATGAACCCAAACCCTTTCATGAAGCTTCCAATGTTTATGAAGCTTATAGACTTTACAGAATAAACTATCTTCATGAATATCACTAACTTTATAGAGAAAACATTCTTTACAATGGTCACTTCTTTTGTAGAACACTATATCTTTGTGAAACACCCAGTCTTTATGAAACTCCCAAAACTCAAAATCATTTTCATCATTTAAGACCCAATCAGTCTTTTCATAATGATCAAACTCACATTGAAATATTGATTCATGAAGCTTCGAGACTTCACGAAATCATATAGATTTATACATTTATTCAAATCTCTTAATTTCAAATAAAGTGGGGGAAGCTGCCTTTTTATAGAACCAGCCTTTTGTTATTCTCTCAAACTCTTAGTGTTTTTTGTGAAACTCTAAAAATATTTTTCTTGAATATCTTTTATTTGCGAAGCTATATTGAAATAAAACCAATTTTAATAATCTTTTAGTCATGAAGAATCTCAGTTAACTCATTTCTCACTCACAATGCTTTTTCATAGTCATGAATAATCACCAAACACTCGTCGTGAATTTGTGAAGATCTATACCTTCATAAAGATCAACCTTTTGTGAAAACTAGTCTTTGTGAAACCCAAACATCATGAAATATAGGCATTTATTATATTTCATAAGATTCAATTCCAAAAAACTACTTTTCATGAAGATTTACCCTTCCTCCAGTTTTTGAGAAAAAAAATAAAACACTCAGAAACGATGCAACCATCAACACTATAGTCAACATGTACTGTAATATCAATTTCTTTACATAATCCTTGACAAACCCAACATGGATTAATAGAAAACACAAACTAGACTCTATTTCCAGCAATGAACAACCTTGGTTCCAACAATTGATACATAAATAGGTAATCACACCTAGGGAATTTGGGGACACCTAAAACTACCAAGAGTAAACCACTTGGATGTGGATCATATGATTGGGTAGTCAATAAAATGATACCAACCCCATCATATAGATGAATGATAAAGGATAACACTTTGGTCCAAATAGAGGGATAACTGAATCTATCAATGATTAACCCATTTATTGGATGATTCATCCTATACTCAGGAAGGTATTCCATACTATAGCCTAATATGGATAGACTAAGGGAACACACCTCATAGATACTCATTAAGAATGAAGAGAACACGAGACTCAACTTTCTCTAGGAGAAGTGCCCAATGTATAAAGGGACTACATGACATGTCTTGGCTGGTCTGAGTATGCTTGTGTCCTATGGACTATGCATGTGTCCTCTAGTCTATGATCATTGACTTTGGACATTCCTGTGTACATTGGATGTGCCTATGTACTTTGACCATCCTAGGTTTCTTGGCCATGTTTGGGTACTTTGTCCATGTTTAGGTACTCTGTCTATGTCCATGCCCATGTACTTAGAGGTATAAACCATGTTTCCATCATCAAGTCACATGGTGTGTGGACATTCCACATTACATGTGATATTTAACTCTTCATGAAACCCAAGTCTCTACAAGAAGTGGTTCACATGGTGTGTGTTCATCTGAACAACATGCTGTGTAACTTAAAATTTTCTAGAATCCCACAGTCTTCACGCATATCCACCTGTTCCACCCGCTCCCTCGATCCTGCATAAAAAAACACCAAGGAACTTTGATTTATGGTTGAATTTATTCAAATCATCATTAGTGGATAGATTCCTGAATCCCAAAGTTGTTCACAGATCATATCTCATCACACCGTATCACTGAATGTGAAAAATCATGAAAAAAAGGTGTCTGATCCATGTATGATCTCCCATAACACCACACCACGCATCAACCATGCTCTCAATCCCGATTTTGAACCCAAAAAATGACCTATTTCACTAAAGATCAATTATATAATGATTAGTTTCTAGGAATTGTTAAACCACCAATCAGAAAAAAATATAGTCATTAAATGCTTTATGAAAAAGGGGAGAAAATCACAAAACACTAAAATTTAGGAATGAACATTTTCCATAGTTTGGGTTGGATTCCATTCACTGATGAAGGGATTAACAAATGAAAGGAATAATCCATAAACTCAATTTATTCATAATCCTGATAAGATAAATAGACACCCATTAATAAATGAAAAATGTATGAATCAAATTATTTGAAATATTGATTCATGTTTGATATGAGATAAACAAAATGGGGATTAAATGCAATGAAAAAAACCCTACTTCAAGGTTGGACTGATCAATGATGCAGAATGTTTCTATTCCACTTCTATTGGTGAGATTGAATAATTTCATTGGTGTGGAAAACTATTTATAAAAACTATCAATACTATATGATCAGTTTATATTTGTCAAAGGCTCTCCTCCATAGTGTTGGGGGGGAAACAGATCGGTTCTAGGATAACAACTTGGTTGGGTAAAAAAATATTATAATCTTCAATGAAAATTTATATTATAAAATAAATAGACAAAAATATTTTGATGCATGGATTAAACATGGAAAAACCTCTAATAAAGAGGATTAGAAAAACCATAAGAAAACTATGAAAAATTACAATAATAATCATAGAGTTTATAAAATCCAATTAAAATCCCTATACTTGAATTATTGTGAATTCTTAGAAAACCTATGTGAAAAACCACACCCCAATATGCTTCTAGCTTTTCATTGATAATCCTCTCATGATATGACCCCACTCTTTCAAGATCAAAACTAAACATGTGGAATCATTACAATGCCATAAATAATATATTGCACAACCTAATTTTCCATTGATCATTGTATCCTACTAACGATGCTTCCCACATCCAAAAACCTTCTCTCAATTTTTTATGGAGTTGTTACCAAGATTCTGCACACACCCGAGTCACAAATGTTTCTTACTACATGCTTCCCATAATTTCTATCTGCATCACCTTAAATAAAATGAGAAATATATAGACATAAAAAATATATCTCTGAAATTCTATGTGTACAAACAATACTTTCACAAATGAAAATATCTCACCCATCACACATGCACCAAAACTAGAATAAGTACACCTTTTGAATTAAAAAATAATCATTATCTTAAAAAATAAAAAGGTGCTGGATGAACTCTATCAATCCCCCATTCATCTTGGAAAATAAGGATATGAATTCCAATGGACTTAGTTGTGAAATAAATTGGTTGACATCTCACTAATCATAATACTCTATAGAAAGTATGGTGACACCATTTTGTAGCTCTAAAAAAACTGAAAGATCCTCTTATAAAAGTAATCCAAACAAAAACTCTTCATTATACTTGTGTCTACACTACCCTACTGAATAGGATTCAATATAATAACACTTTAATCCCCTATAACATTTATTTCCATATAACTAGGAGTACCTGTAGAATTTTTTTTACCATATTCTAAAATACCTAGGGTTATACAGATAACCTTATGATTTTTCCATAACGGGGTATAAATACAGAGATTTTTAATTTCTATTTAATAAAAAATTAATTAATATATATATATATTTATTTATATATTAATCCACTCCTGACTACACATAATCCAAACAACCAACATGTAAAAATTTTATATCACACACAAGGTAAAACATGAGATATAGATTTAATGGTGGTCTCATATTTCCAATATGAGACATTGTTTAGAAGTTATTCCCTTACTTTAGAAAAAACTGAGCATACTAGATATTATATATTAAATATTTTTATTATATCCACACCAAGGATCCATGAACCTTAGAATTCCCCACAAACTATGCACCTGGTTCTGAAAATATTCATTAAAATATACCAGATATATAAAAGGAAAAAATAGGGTCAGTACATTCTTACCACATTAGGGATTTATATCTTGAAAAGAAAAAATCCTAATAAAAAATATGATGTTACTGACCTCACATATGGTTTTCCTATTGTGATGTGCTGTCCTAAATATAATCATGACACCATTAAACATGAACTAAAGAAATCCATAACCCATGAGGATCTTCTCATATTTATCTTTGATCTCTAATAGGTACTCTATAAAGGTATCCCCATCCACAGTTTTCATCTAACCCCAGTTGATAAGATAAAACAAGTCATTCATGTACCCTCTTAGCTGTGATATGTTGAAGACACTATGTACTCAGTCTAACCACAACATAGAGATAATAGGTACACAACCTCTCCAACCCTATGCAATATCTAGAATGTGACAATGAATCTCAGAGATAACTTGTAGCCTCGACTGAATCTCCACAATCGTCACTAAGGTGATACAAACAAGAACACATGGTCACCCTAATCAAACTCCAAAGGTCTCTTTTTTTCAATCCACATAAGAATTATAATATCTATAGGTAGTTTTAATCTTCTATTGGATGATATTCACCATCTCTTTCATCTATCATACCAACTATGAGTCTATAAGTGTTGATTCCCCGTGATTATTCCAGCACGGTGGTGAACTACAAGGTATACCATACAAGGCCTTGAATGGTGACATACTGATAGTTTATTGATAGATAATGTTATACACAAAATCCACCTATGGTAGTTGATTCCCCAAACTATGGGAAATTTCCAACATGAATGATCAAAGCATGTTCGCTAAAACCAAATTGATACACTCAATTTTGTAGTTTATCTAGGGGTGAAATGTTAGGATCAATCGCAACTAAGTCCCAAAGGCCTCCTAAAACCCTATTTATAATCATGATGTGAAGAAAGAATCACAGATTAAATTATCATCAAGGTAACTCCATGAAGCTACATTATCTCTTGTATATAAAGGCATCCCAAGCTCTCCACAGAACTCTTCCCTTGGATGGATAGAAAGTGGGATGACTTGGTCAGTCAGTAAACAATAACCTAGATAGATCTGTTACCTCAAGATGATTGGGTAAGTGATATCAGGAGGAACATAGATATACTATTACACTACCACTTTGGAACATTAATGGGATGATAAAAACCTACTAGAACCTGGTGCTTGACCTTCACTGGATAATAATTGAGGCATTGATAGAAAAACTCATCTACGAACCTATTCATTCTTGGACACAAAAATATGAATCCAAGGTCCTGGTATATCTTTTCCACCCTTGGATGTGCTGCTAAGTGGGTATTTATGAAACTCTCCCAGTACGTCCTCTTTTTGTGTTACTGGAACCACAGTCCGCCTTAGGAGAAGTTGGCGTTCTCTGCAACTATAGAAAATCCATCAAGGGAATATCTTGTGGATATATTTCCACAAAAGGTCAAATAATCCATATATCCAAGCCAATCATCCCAAAAATTCTGAATAATTGGAGGGGTAACAACCATCAATTGGAGTTAAGTTTCACCTTCCCCATCTACTAAGTACAACTGAAAAGAGGCCAACTGCTCTGACACTGTCTGCACTCCTTTTTCTCATAAGGATAATAGGTTTCAAAGAAGTTACCACAAGTAATAGAGAGGTGAATGGAATTAGGGATTGTATGTATTCATCCAATTGAACCAACATATTTCTTGACCTAGCATTATCATGTGGATACAGACTATTTTCCTTAGAATACTTGTGTAGAATCAACTAGGTATCGTCGTACAGGTCTAGGCTTCACACCCTAAAGACTCATGCAGGCCGAACCTGAATGGTCCAATGTGTATGGTCAACCTCTCACATAGGTCACACCTATGAAAAAACCTACATGAGTGACCATCATAAACCTCTTTCTTCACCCAGGGTCCCTAGTTTTCCTATAAATAGGATGTAACGATGAAAACGTTTATTAATGAAAATTATTTTTGATCTAATTAAATGTATTATTAAGTTAATGGTTATATAAATTTTTCACTTACTTAGTTTTATGTTTTTGGATTTTAAAATACCCTTAATAATTTTTATTGTAGCTAATATAGTCGTTGAACAGTGATCATAAGATTAGTATAAATATAAGGCTCTAACAAATCCAATTTAATCAAAAAAGTAAATAGTGTCCTCATGTGAAATTGATCTGTACGAAGAACATTTTTTGGAGCTTAGAAAGGAGGCATCATCATTGGGATTCTCACTTAACCAAGCCCAAGCTGAGCTTTAACACATTAAGCTTGAACGGAACCACCTATGGGAGAAGTGGAAGTTAATAGAGATTACCACCCGAGGGATGCTATCTGAGCCTCCAAAAGAGTCTATCGCCATCGCACACATTACCCTTAGGTCTTATGTGGCTGTTATAAGGGGTTATTTAATAATACCCTATCACTATTTTTATGTGATTTATTTTTTTGAATAAATAATATACATCCACTTCATTATTGTTTCTTTGTAAATGGTTTTGAAAGTAGAAATTGTATTTTTTTAGTTAATATTCAATTAAGATATCTATTTTTATGAATTAATGGATATATGAAAAATATAATACTTTAATAAAATATTATTACTAAATTAATTTTTATTAAATATAAATGATTGATTATTTTTTATGAATAAAATTTTAATTTTTATTAAGGTTTGAAAGAAGTTTTTGTCAAACCATTGAATTTTAGATAACTGTTTTTATTTTAAAAGTAAAAAATCACATATTTGGAAAATTATTTAGATAAAATTAATATTATTTTTGGAATCAGGATGTCAAAATTATCCAATGGTAAATTTTTCATAATTTTTTGAGATAGTAGATTTTTTGGGTAAAAATTAAATATTGTTTAAATACATAATGTGTTTTATGACATAATAATGACAAAATAGTGATGTAATAAAATACTATAAAAAGCTTTTTAGGATAATATATGTTTTGAATTTAAAAGAATGTGATTTTAGGATTTTATTATTTATTTTAAAAAGCTTTAGTGGACCCTCAAAGACTTATAAAACATTTTAACTTTTAAAATGATTTCCTTAAGAGTGTGATTCACCACCACATAGGAGAGTGTACTATTTTAAGATGTTTCTAAATTGGCCTTATAAAATAATTTTTTTAACTCCCCTTTGGAAAAAATCATGGGCAAAAACCATGGGTTGGTTTGTGGTTTTGATTAGTTTAATGTGTAGTGTCCAAAACCTAAATAATATACAATTCTCTCTCTTTTCCTATATAAACCCACCCAAGATCCCACTTCTCTTCACTAAAAACCCCTATAGAATGTCCCTAACCTTCCCTAAATTCTATAAAATCCTCTAAAGACACCCTAAGCTCCCAAGAAGCCTCTCTTAAGCCCCTCCCAAGCCTTTGGGATCACACTTCCAAGTATGTTATTTTTTCATGTCTCATTTTTTTCCAAATTTATTTATATTGTTATACCATTTTTTTCAATTTAAAATGTTGGGGTATTATTTCTAACTTCCCACATACTTCCCTCCTCATTTTTTAATTATTACATACCTCTTCTCTCTCATTAATTCCTCTCATGCACATCTGTTACCATGTCAAAATTCCATAAGAAATTTCTCTCTTCTCATTTACATTCATGAAATTATTTTATATTATGCATGTAAATTCCATTACATATATTGTTAAATGTATATATATAAACCCATTACATTCCATTTCATGTTTATATTATTATATACCCTTTCTCTCTCATTTAAAATTTTTATGAATTTTTATGTCACACCATTATGCTGCCGAAATTGCATCGCGATTCTCTAATCCAAAGTCATTGTGTAGTGAATATCATGCTCATTTATCTATAAAGGGTGTTCATATATATGAACATTTCTTTATTGATTATAATTTTTCATGTATGAATTTCACATTCCTTTATCATAGAATAAATAATGATGTTTAATAAATCCATGTTGTATGATCTTTGGGGCACACTTATGCATGAAATGAAATGATTAAGAAGGGTGCACCCTGATAGTGCTCCAATGCATTGTGTAAAGACTAGTATCATGATACATAAAGTATAATGTGGCTTTACTCATTCAAATTTAGGTTAATGAGGTTTTACTCATGATCCATGTGCAATGATCATTGGATCTTGCTAATATCATGTTAAATGTTGTTGCCACATTTCCATGTTATGATAATCATGTTATATCATGCCTTTATGTTCATGTTTCTATTGTGCTCCATTGATATTTATATTTCCTATAATGTACTATATTCTTAATGTTATGCCTTTTTTACTCCCTTAATGGGATTTATAGCTTACCCTTTTCTTATTCATGTCCTCAGGTTATCCCATTCAATGCTAAGTATGAAGGAATGTTGTGCGTCTTGTAAAAGATGTTTTCAATAAAGATGTTGTGTCTTATGTTTTAAGTTGTTATTCAATGTTCTTAATTTCCCAATACACTAGACCTATTGATCCTCAGAGTTGTCTTAAGTTCATTTTTATGTAATAAATCATGTTTATGTGTGTAATAAAGAGCAGGGTTGTTATAGTTGGTATCAGAGAATAGGTCTAGTTATTTTTGGGATTAGGATTAGAAAAATCTAGTGAAAGAATTAGGGATAAGACTAAGTATAATAAAAACATCTATAAATTTTGGTGAGTATTAATTAAGTAGTTTATTGAGAAAATACATCCCTGTCTAGATATGAGCAGGTAGAGGTGACTCTTGAATAGATGTATCTTGGCGTAAAACCCAAAAACAATGCTTTGAGCTAGACTTGAACTACAACTAGTGGAATACAATGGGATTTTATACACTATTGGTTGCAACACTCCTGAGGGATATTATTCAGCAAATTCATAAGCTTAGTATGAACCACTATTAAGGGAGTAAAAAAAACACCTAAGAATATATGTTGGAAAGTAGATCATTGATAACAGAGATTGAAGCCTATAAATTAATAAGTTAAGGAAATAAAAGTAATTTATAAGAGATCTGTTTTTGTATTTGGATTACCCTTTATGCATTACCCCTAAAATTACTTTTATTATAGCCAATGACTAGTAATAAGAGGGCTCAGGCTAGCAACTGATTTGAAGATCAATGTGATGACTGTTCTAATGAGATGTATAATCCGATGGGAGTGGGAATTGAAAACTTTTTCATGATACTCTCTAAGTTGACTCATGTTTTGAATAGAAACATGGTTCAAGAAGAATGATTAACCCCCCTAAGAAAGAACAATCTTCAATCAAGAGCTTCATGAGACAAGGGTCTCCTATATTTAATGGATCATCCGACCCCTCAATCATCGAACGATGGAAAAACTCCATTGAGAAGATTTTCTCCATCCTTCAATGTTATGAACAAGAGAAGGTACTTCTAGCTTCTTATCATATGGATGATGAAGCTGATCAATGGTGGACATTGATCAAAAAAACAAATCTTGAGGAGGATATTGAGGCATTGGAATGGTAAGGATTTCTATAAAAAGTTTTTGATAAATATTTTCCTCTCAACCTCTGACATAATATGGAAAGGGACTTCCATGCTCTCAAAAAAAATAAGATGAACCCATTAGAGCATACAAGGAAAACTTCCCAAGGATTGCATGATATCCCTCAAGAATTGACATTACCCCCAAATGTAAGGTTGCCCACTTTTTTTGTGGGATAAAACCTAGGCTACAAAAATCCCTAGAGATCCATGACTTCGAGAGCTATATGGAAATTGTCTGATGTGTGCTCAAGGTCAAAATAGAGATCGACGAATCTCAGGGGTATCATGGGGATAAGAATAATAAGGTGGAATTTAATTCTGGATGTACTATGGATAAATCCAATGGTTTTATGAAATTCCAGAACCCCACTTGTCAAAGGTGTTGAAAGAGTCACCCTAGAAATGGCTTAAAGTGGACAAGGAAATGGTTTAGGTGTGAAAGAGAAGGGAACCTGGCCATTAACTACCGAAAAGAAAAACTTGCGGCTATGATAGAGGAGAGGAACACTATATTCTACCCTTAACATGTTATTCATTGCTTCAAATGCAAAGAACCATGGAACTTTTCAAACCAATTCCCTAAGTAAAGGTTTTTTGGAGTCAACCAACAACCTATAAGGCCAAAAGGGTGATCTTTTCCCATCACTACTACCAAAGTGAACCCTAACAACAAAGTGGTTACACATATGCTATTTATTCATTCAATAATAGAGACCATACTTTTTTATTTTGGTTCTATGTATTCTTTTATATCCCAAAAGTTTAGTAGAACAATAAAAACACCACCAAAAATCATGGAATTAAAGGTTTTGGTGAGAATTAAAAATGGGGATACCATGGAATCCCATGAATATAACTCCTCCCCTTACATAATTTAGGGATTAAACTTCCTAATGAAACTTTTCATACTCCCTCTAATGGAATATGATTCAATTCTTGGCATGGATTGGATTTCCTTATATAGATCCAACATAAATTACCGTGAGAGGGAAATCACTCTCCATAGGGAGAATCGACCCCTGATTCCATACAAGTGCAATGAGGATGATGAATCTTCTTTAGCACCATCATCTCAAACATGGATATTATTTCCCTATGAGAATTCATATCTTTCTCAGATGATTGAGACTGAGGAGGAAACCAACCTTGAAAACATATCTATTGTGAAGGAATTCGCTAAAGTGTTTCTTGAGGAATTGTCTGGTCTTCCTCCTAGAAGAGATGTTTAATTATTAATAGATCTTATACCTGAGGCGTTTCCAATATCCAAGACTCTCTATAGAATGGCTGCTATGGAGCTTGAGGAGCTGATGAAATAACTATAGGAGAATCTGGATAAAGGGTTTATATGCCCAAATATTTCACTATGGGGTTTACTAGTCATCTTCGTCAAGAATAAGGATGGGCTAATGAGCCTTTCCATTGACTATAATGAGCTCAAAAAAAAATCAAGATAAAGAGAAAGTATCCTCTACCAAGAATTTATGACTTGATTGATTAGCTATGTGGAGCGCAATAATTTTACAAGGTGGATCTGCAGTCAGAATATTATCAAGTAAGGGTGAAGAAGGAGGATATCCCCAAGACTGCTTTTCATACATGATACAGGCACTATGAATTCATATTAATGCCTTTAGAACTCACTAATGATCCATAAATCATCACGGAGTTGATGAATAGAGTGATTAACGATTACCTAGACAAATTTGTGGCAGTATTTTTAGATGATATTCTAATATACTCCAAAACCATAGAGGATCATGAGGAGAATCTAAACACTATACTAGAGACCTTGTGAAAGGAGCATCTCTATGAAAAGTAACACAAGTGAGAGTTATTTTTTATGGAGGTCTGATTCTTGGTTCATATCATCAAAAGTAATGGTATATATGTAGATCCCTCCAAGACAGATACTATTCAGGGATGGTTGAGGCCAATATCGGTAACAAATATCCATATATTCCTGGGGTAAGCTGGGTATTATCGCTGATTTATGAGAAATTTCTCACAATTTTCCAACCCCCTTACCAAGATTACTCAGAAGGGAGTAAAGTTTTCTTGGTGTAATGAATGCGAAGAGATCATCATGGAGTTGAAAAGGGGGCTTATAACAGTGCTTGTACTCACACTACCCAAAAGTGTAGAACATTTTTTGGTATTCATAGTTTCTTCAAATAAGGTTCCAGGATATGTGTGGATGAAAAATGACAAATTCATTGCCTCTGATTCAAGTCAATTGAATTTTCATGAGAAAAACTATCCAAAACATGATATGGAGTTGGATGTAGAAATATTCGCTTAAAAAATTTGGTGACATGACCTCTTTTTGGAGAAGTGTGAAATATATACGGATCACAAAAGCCTCAATTATATATTCACATAGAAAGAGTTGAACATGCATAAATGAAGATGATTATAGCTGATCAAAGACTATGACTGCTCAATCCATTACCACTATGGCAAAGCGAATAAGGTGGAAGATGATCTATGTAGAAAGGACCCAGTGATTCTATCATTGATGGGAATTGAAAAGGATAACATATTCCTAGATTTGATGAAGATGGATTTGGGAATCATAAAGAAGGAAACATCATCAATCCTTTCACAAATGATTTCTCAACCGTCACTTTTGTAAAGGTTATAGGATGATCAAATGGATGATGTGGGAATCCAAGAGAAAGTGGAAACTATCAGAAAAGGGGAATCCTTGGAAATAAATGTTAATGAAAAAGGAATTGGGATATTTGGGTCAAGACTATGTTTTCCATCAATTCCATAGTTAAAGAATGAGATTTTGGATGATGCACATAGTTAAAATTTCTACATTCACCTAGGAAGAAAAAAGATGTATCAAGATCCCTAAGAGAATTATTGGTGGGATAACATAAAGAAGGAGATCGTTGTGTATACATCAAAGTTCGTGGTATGTCAGCAAGTGAAGGCTGAGAGGAAGATGCTTAAGGGGATGATGCAACCATTACCCATACCGGAATGGAAATGGAACAACATCACCATGGACTTTGTCACATAACTTCCAAAGATATCCAAATAAAACAATGATATCTAGGTTATTGTGGATCGTCTTACAAAGACTACACAATTCATTATAATTTGAGAGGATTTATCATTGAATCAACTAGCACAGATATATACTAGAGAAGTGGTAAGGGTGCATGGAGTACCACTATCTATTGTATTCAGTTTAGATCCAATATTCACCTCTATGTTCTGAAAGAGTATTCAAAATGCTATGAATTCTGAGATGAACTTTAGTACGAATTATCATCCTCAAACTAATGGAAGATCTGAGAAGACTATCCAGACCCATGATGACATGTTGAGAGAATTCTCAATGGACTTTAAAGGAGGATGTGATCAACATCTTCCTCTAGTTGAGTTCACTTACAATACCATTTTCCACTCAATCATCCAAATGGATCCTTATGAATTCATTTATGGGAAGAGGTGCAGAACACCATCCTCTAGGGATGATGTTGGGGAGCGAAAACTCCTAGGTCCATAAAGGATTGAAGAAATGGTGGAGAAGGTTAAGACCATCCAGTAGCACATTAAAGTTATTGAGAGTCGACAAAGAAGATATGCTGATAATCATCAATGAGACCTAGAGTTCTATGTTGGAGACAAGGTATTCCACTGAATATCATCATAGAAGAGTGTTATGTGATTTTGGAAGAAGATAAACCTTAGTCCAAGGTATATATTCCCCTTTTAGATCCTTGATCACATTGGAGACATAGCCTATCGACAAGAACTCCCACCAAACTTATCTCAAGTACATGATATTTTATATGTATCACTCTTCAAGAATTACATACCTAACCCATCACATGTACTCAATCCATAGGTGGTATCATGGGATAATGACCTCTCCTATTAAGATAAGCTGGTGAATATATTAGATCACAGGGAAAAAGTTCTACGAAATAATATAATGACCCTTGTGAAAGTGTTGTGGAGAAACCACATGTTTGAAGAAGCAATGTGGGAACCAGAGGAAGTGATGAGGCAGAGTTACCAATATATGTTTTAATGTGGGAAAAGGAAATTTAAGAGGTGAAATTTCTTAGGGGGGTGGAGATTATAATGACCCAAACTTTGATTAATGAAAATTACTCTTGATCTAATTAAATTTATTATTTTGTAAAATGATTAAATAAAATATGAACATCCTTGGTTTTATGTTTTTGGATTTTAAAATACCATTAATAATTGTTACCATGGCTAATATATCCATTGAGCAGTGATCACATGATTAGTATAACTATAGGTCTTTAACAAATCCAATTTACTTAGACAAAGGAAGTGATGGCCTCATCTAGTAGAATTTCTCCATTCAAAGCCAATTTTTTGGAGCTCAGAAATGAGGTAGTGTCACTGGGATTCACTCTTGACCAATCCCATTCCATGATTCAACATTTTATGTTTGAATGGAACCGTCTATAGGATAAGTGGAAGTTAATAGGGATTACCACCCGAGCAATATTATCCGAGCCTCCCCAAGAGTCTGTTACCATCGCGCACATTAACCTTGGGTCTTATACGTGTATTATAAGGGGTTATGTAACAATACCCTATCACTATGGTTATGTGCTTTTTTTTTGTATAAATAATATACATTTATTTCATTATTGTTACTTTGTAAATTGTTTTTAAAGAACAAATAGTATTTTTTAGTTAATATTAAATAAATAAATATATTTTGATTAATTAATAAATATTTTAATTAAATAATATTTTAATAAAATATTACTACAAAATTAATTTTTATTAAATATAAATGAATGTATAATTTTTAGGAACACAATTGTAATTTTTATTAAGGTTTGAAAGCTGTTTTTGTCAAAACCCTTGAATTTTCGATAAATGTCGGTTTTTATTATAAAAGTAAAAATTCAAATATTTAGAAAATTATTTCGATAAAATGAATATTATTTTTTGAAATAAGGATTTTTAATTTATCCAACAGTGAATTTTTCATAATTTTCTGAGACAGTTGAATTTTTGGTTAAAAATTAAATATTGTTTAAATATATAATGTGTTTTATGACATAATAATGACTCAATAGTGATTTAATAAAATACTATAAAAAGGTTTTTAGGAAAATATTTGTTTTACCATTAAAATAATGTGATTTTATGTTTTTTTGATTTATTTTACAAAGCCTTAGTGGACCTTCTAAACATATAAAACATTTAACTTTTAAAATGATTTCCTTGAGAGTGTGACTCACCTCCACATAATAAAGCCTAATATTTTAAGAATTTCGGCCATTGGACTTATAAAATAATGTTTTCCACTACCCTTTTGATAAAATTGTAGGAAAAAACCATCGGTTGGTTTGTGTTTATGATTAGTTTAATGTGTAGTGTCCAAAACCTAAATAATAAAGAATTCCCTCTCATTTCCTATATAAACACACCCAAGATCCAACTTCTATTCACTAAAAGCCCATGGATCACATCCCTACCATGAAATTATTTCTCTAAAATTCTCTCAAGGTTTCCCAAGATCCCAATAATACTCTCTGAAGCCCCTCCCAATCTTTTGAGATCACACTTCCAGGTAAGGGATTTCTTCCTTTCTCATTTTTGACCAAATTTCATTATATCGTTATACCCTTTTGTTTTCAATTAAAAAAGTTGGGGTATGATTTTTCACCCCATAAATACTTCCCTCCTCATGTTTTAATGATGATATAACTCTTTATATCTCATTAATTTCCCCCATACACATCCATTACCATGCCAAAATTTCATAAGGAATTTTTCTCTTCTCATTTGCATTCAAGAAATTATTTTATATTATGAATCTAAATTCCATTAAGTTTGTTGGGAAATGAATATATAGAAACCCATTAATATCCATTTCATGTACTTATTATGATATACCCCTTTCTCTCTCATTTATCATTTTTTTGAATTCTTACATCACACCGTTATGCTGCCAAAATTGCACGGTGATTCTCCAAGACAAAGTCATTGTGTAGGGAATGTGATGCTCATTTATCTACCAAAGGTATTCTTCTTTATGTACATTTTATTATTGATTATAATGTTTCATGTATTAATTACACATTACTTTATCATGGATAAATAATTATGTTTAATGATTCCATGTTGAATGATCTTTGTGGCACACTTATGCATGAAATGAAATGATTATGAAGGGTGCACCCTGATAACGCTCCAATGCATTGAGTAAAGACTAGTATCATGATATGTCAAGTGAAATGAGGGTTTAATCATGTTAATTCAAGTTCAATGAGGGTTTAATCATGGTTTATTTGCAATGATCCTTGGCTCATTCTAATATCATGTTAAATGTAGTTTCTACATTTCCATGTTATTATAATCATGTTATATCATGCCTTTATGTTCATGTTTCTCTTATGATCCATTGATATTACTATTTCCTAACATGTACTATATTATTAAGGTTATGACTTGTTTAGTCACTTACTGGGATTTATTCCTCACCCTTTTCTTATGTATTTCCTCTAGTTATCCCATGCAATTCTTTTTATGAAGAAATGTTGTAGTCGTGTAAAAGAAGTTTTCAATAAAGATGTTGTGCCTTATGTTCTAAGTTATTATGTAATGTTCCTAATTTACCAAGACACTAGACCTCTCAATACTTAGAGTTTTCTAAAGTGCATGTTTCCATAATAAATCATGTTAGTTTGTGTAATAAAGAGTAGGGTTTTTATATAGGACCCATGGGATCCTCATTTTAGAAGACTAGAATATCATAAGAATTCTTGAATCTCTTCTCTATATATTCTATCATATAAGTCCTTGGAACCTACAAGGTAGATCTCCAATACCTATAAGAATAAGGTATTAAGGAGGGTAGTTGGATTAGAGTTCCTAAAATTTGTGAAACATAAAATACCCACACAAGGAACCTTTTTTTCCACTTAGACCAAAATTACTCGGGTGAAGGCCCCTTTTCAAGCTCGATATTTGCATGAGGCCCTTCCAAATATACCTAAGGAGACCCTTGTATTCTAGAGAAAAGACTCTACCAAGTGTTTCTTCCCATGTTTTACATCACCCAAAGGGAATACCCATCCTAAAAATGTCCACCCTATATGAAGCACCTATATTTTTCATAGTCCCACCATGGGTAAGACCCACTAGCTCACATATATATACACTATGCGAGCCAACTTCTTTTCACCTAGGCCTCACCGGCATGTGACACCCACCAAGCCCCTTTTTTATCATCAATGACTGGGTGTCCCTTTCCATGGTTACTCTATATAATGGGGACTAAACGAAGAAATCCCCCAAAGAGTTGATATATGTATGATCAAATCACAAGGCACACTAGTATTTCCTATCGATTAGATATTCTCATGGAAATGGAAGTACCACATTTATCCTACCTAATAGGTGGGGTCCTCAAAGTGTTCTTAATTATACATTCCTATGGTAATGAGGACACCATCCTTAAGGCTAATTATGGATGGATTCTCAGAGAAGGAATCTACATCTATGGCTCAAAATCTGATGTGAATCAGGAAATATCCATATTGATATATAAGACCCAACCCCAGGGGTTTGAAAATAATAGAGGATATGTGAATACCTAAGCCCCATATCTCTCTCCCAAATCCCCCACTAGGTCTTTAACCTCATCTACTAGCGAATGAGGAATGAATGAATCTTTAGGAAATCACTCCAATAGTATACCCTTAGTCTTTCTTGTTGGTCATTCCCCCTCCTACCACATCCCCTGCCTCATCCACCAGCAGATGAATGACATTGTTTGATAGGATTGTTCTTCGAATTCCTCTTGTTTCTCACACTACGCATGACTCACATGTGATTAGAGTTTAATGATGATCATGACATCAACATGATCAAATACCTTTATTAGTAGAGATTCTTTTTACAGATCTTCCAATCACCTTAATAAGGGTCTCATACAAAGTTTAATCCACAAAACCATGATTCCATATTCTCAAAGGGCCATAATTCATATGATACAAACCATGAAAGGGAAATATTCTAGAAGAAGTATCCTGGGGGATCCTCCATTGGTGAAAGTCCCAACATTCTAATCTATGTGGGATTTTATTCTTGTATGCATGAGATACATAGGAATCCTCCTCGAGGTCCAAATCCAATACATCAAAACCATAATCTTCCATATTGGGAAACATCATTAAAAATATCATACTCCCAACTCAGACGTTTAAATCCCTTCTAGGTCCCTTCCATCACATCCTCATCGGTCCACATTACTAATGAATTCCTTTCATAGAGGGCCATATACCCTTCCAAAAAAACCAAATTAGGGCCTTTGTGGAAAAAATCCCACACCATATTTTCTTAGGTTTCTTCCTCCTAGAAATCCTTGTTGCATGGAATTAAAAATCATGGTTTATTACTTATCAAATGACTTTAATTGTATGATATGTCCCTTTAAGTGCCACTGAACTACATATTAATGATCCCATGGGGGTTTTTTGGATGAAAAGTGAATGAAGAGGGGAATAATTAGGGAAGGACTGATTTTTATTTCGATGAAAACACTTATGGTTGACACCTAACAAGGGTTAACCCTTGATGGCTTTCCAGGTTCAATTATAGTTGTTTCACTAATGGATGGAATTCCTGATCACCTACTATGATTGGGTCCAAATAAATAGGTTAACTAGTCCTAAGGTTGAGTGGGTGCTCTGGATTCACTATCATTGATATTATGAACCCATATTATTAAGGGGTATCATCTAGGAGGGTTATATGGGGCTCCAAATTAAGGACACACCCAGCTAGAATATTTCCTTGGATTAGTTCTACATTTAACTTCCTTAACTTTTGTATTTCTATATTATATTGTGGAATTCTATCTTCTATCATGAGTGATTTGAATTTTTCCATGACCTGAGAGGGTATAGTGATTCCATTAACCTTTTCCTTGGTGGAATAACATTGAGGGGGTGGTGGAAAAACATTCACAGAAACCCTCATGATTTTTGAGAGGTTTATATTCTAGGTATGTACACCTTCTTTATTTATTTTAGTGTAAAACATGTTCTAAATGGAAACATCAAATTCTCAGTCTTAGTCATTATATTTTTCCTCTAAGGAATATTCATGAGTAGTTACCATGATATTCACCAATGCATAATGTGTTGTAGGTTTCATATCGGTAGTATAATGATAGGAGGGAAGATTGGATCAATAACATCTAATAAAGGAACTGTGATCTCTAGGGGAACTTGTACCCCTAATAAATAATTTTTTATGATCATTACTAGGTCTATTTCCTATATTAAAATATTCATTTGGACTTTATTGAAAATGGGTTACACTAATGGAATCACCACACAACTTTATCATACATGCTTCTGATGTGGGAAATGGGTCACGAGATAGGATAAACCCATCAGATTTATTTTGTAGTGTTCCTCATAAAAGGGAAAATAATAATTTCCATTAGAGTATAGGTTATGTTAAAAATAAACCATCCCTACAATCTGGGGTTTCTTCTATAATTCTTTCACAACCATTCTATCTTGATTTTTTGGCCTCAATGTTTTTTGTAATAAAGACCCTAGCCCTACGAGTAGGATTTGGTCCAGTATTTACATGGATGTGATTATCATGGATAATCTCTTGATCTTTTGCATTATGATTCAATCATGAGTCAAGTGTAGTATATGTTCTAAAAAAGAGCCACTATCTTATGTCGTCATTAATGGTATATTATGTTGGGATTACCTTAAGGGATAGTTTTCTTAATATTCTCATATGATTGGTGTTTGATAATTTTCTTCAACTAAGCCCAATGACTCAGATACATTTTCATAGCCGAATCATGATGAGTGCACTATCTTTTATGAGTAGGGTTTTTAGCTAAGAGATATCCCTGTGTAATTTCATTACTTGATGTCACTTCTAGTAAATTTTTCTAATCAAATAGAAAAGTGAAATGGAAAGCTCCATGATTTTCCTAAACCCTAATATAAACACTGGATTGTACATTGATAATCACCTGATGTAATTTATGCAATGCATTAAGTAATGAATGTTTAATATCCTTACACTGTTTTCCCAACTTTGGGAATTGTGCAGTTGGAAGTTATTCAAAGTAATTTTGGAAAGGATGTTGCATTTTTATCTTAAAATGGCGTGCATACTCTTAGTATGTTACGAACTTTATTTTCAGGTGGAAAAGAGTTGTCCAAAGGTTCTGACAGATGCTTTTTATACATTGTTTTGATAGTACCTATTGAATTTCAAATTGAGAAGTGGTTGAGGTACAAAACTAATGGTCACACTATCCTTATCCATTTCCCCCCACATATTTAATGCACTATTATGTTATTATATTGTAGATTCCTCCACATTATCTACCTAAAGTGGGAGTTTAAAAGAATCTTTGTTGTATTTAGTGGGTCTAGTATGGATCTCATTTACCTTTCTAGAATAAATATGATCCATTGGTGGTTAATTGGATGATTGTTGTGTCATACTATCCAATTCTTGAGAACGGATGTTTCTTATTAATGATAGGGCATCAGACACGACTATCCCTATCTCCCCAAGCACCTCCAAATATAAGGGATTTATCAAAATTGATTCGAAAAGGGGAGGAAATCATTTTTGAAATTAAACATACCCTTGGGAGGGACTTTAGGGAATATTATAGATAAGGGAGGTCCCTCAAGCTATTTGACTTTATGAACATGAGGAGGGCCGCTATGACTTTTACCATGAGATTAGTTCCCAAGATCAATCTCCTTGTGACAACAAAGGGCACCTTCATGGTAAATGTAATGGGGAGTTATTTTAGAGTTAATGGTAACAAAAATGAGAGGAGGACCTTATCAACTATTACTAATACATTCATAATTTTGTAATGGAACAATAAGATACTGGGCCAATATTTATAAGAATTTTATGGCCTCAAGAATACCAGCCTTTAGTAGAGTAGGGTTATGAGCCCACTCCAAAATTTCAAACAATCTAGGATGAGATTTATTATTTGATGTTCTCACTATAGAAGCTATAATCGTGTGATGTGGATAGTGAATTCACTTTATGGTAGTAGTTCTTAGAGAGTCCCATGTTTTTATCAGAGTATGTCAGGAATCCTTTATAGTTTTGATAGGGATGTATGCTTTCCCTAGAATGGACACCAAAATAGATTGATGACCTGTAGTTGTGATGGGGATGTGTGATCAATATGGGTTTACTTTTATCATATATTTTTTAATGAAAATTTCTTAGATAGGAGATGAAATATGCATATTCTCTCAAGTGACCCTATTATTATGCTAAAAGACCCCTCCACTTGTGGAGGTGGGGCTATTTGTCTGAATCCTAGACATAAATATTGAAATAATTATCTTTTAGAAAGTTTTTATAATTTAAGAAGGGATAGAATCCTTCACATCAGTCATTTTAGGGATATTATGGGTAAATTACATAGTCTGAATTGGAATGCAAACCCATTTCTGTGGTTGGATTAGGGATGTTCCACTTCGCATGCCCTCCATTTCTTGTCAGAATATACCCACAATCATCTCATGTGGGGGTTGGTCTCACTGTAAGATCCCGACCTTTTCTGGAGTAATCTCGGGCACATTTTCAGGAACTTTTTGATGTTTTTAAGTACCTTTGATTTGGAGTAGTGTCTTGGGGTACGTTTGAGTGAATTTTTAAGGAAAACTAAAGGACAATAGGTAATTCATGGTTTGCACACGGTTTGGAAAAATAGGTGACCAAACCATGCCAAGCATGAGAAACTGGACAGAGAGGTCTGTATGGTTTGCGCACAGTTTGAGAAATTGTGCGGTTAAACTGTGCCAACCATGAAAAACTAGATAGAGAGGTCTGCACGGTTGGTGCATAGTTTTCCTAAACGCGTTCCTCTACCCAGGAAACCATGCATGTGGATTTTAATATATCAAAATCCTTTTTTGAAACCACCCGAACACCCCATGACTCCCATATTTCGACCTTCACTTGGGCTTGATGAATTCTAGGTGTTCCAAAGACACCTAGAGAGATTCCTAGGTGATACGAACACCATTATTAGAGATTGAAAGCCCAAATTGAAGACCCTATCTCCTCCTAGTAAGTGGATTTCATCCCGTTACTTATCCTGTTCATTCCTCTATCTTTCCTTGATCTTTTCATCGAGGATATTCACCATTTCCATGGATCTAAATCTATGATTTGAGATCTATATCTTGATATTTAGATCTAGATCTAGTTTTGAATGTTCATGATTCCTTTGATCTTAATTTTTGTTTAGGGATCTATATCTGAAATTTGATTGACGGCGTTGTGCTGCTCCGATTTTGGGGATTTCAATTGAGCTAATATCCATTAAGAAACTGAGGTAGGTGGTCTAAGTTGAACTCCCATAGTCATGATTTATGATATGTGTATGAGTTTAAGAGTTTTATATTTCTCCTTGATAATTGAATTCCAAAATTGGATTAATTAGGAGTATGGATTTGGCTTGTAAATTGCCTTGGTGATTTAATTGATAATTGAATCACATAAAAAATGATGGGGGGGGGGCATGTTCCAAATTAATCATCTAAAGATTTGATATTGTAATTGATATATTAATTTGAATGTGGAATGATAATTAATGGGGAGAAATTAATTATGGAATTATTTTTGGCTATGTAAGATAATTAATTGTGATAATTAATTATGTTTCAAGAAGTTAACCAAGGATAATTAATTGGGGAAAATAATTATGGGTCATGATGTGATTGAAGATAATTAATTTTGAGAATTCATTATGAATTTAGTGTTTTTAAATAGATAATTAATTATGAATAATTAATTATGGAATGAAAATGGTATTGATTAATTAATTAATTGATGAACTAATTATAGTCTTATATGCTTAATTAATTCTTGAATTGAGTAATGGCCTTTGAAATGTTTAACTAATCATTAGATTAGTAAATGAATAATGTGTAAAATTCATGGGAATTAAAGGATGATTAAATGGATGATATTTTTGTGGTGCTAGGAATGAAGTCCTAGACTGATAAGAATTTGGGACTTGAACATGACATTCCTCTCCAATAGTTATCCATGCTTTAGATTTTAGGGTTCTAGGCACAACGACCTACACCGAATGAGAATTGGCATGCTAGGCATTACGACCTACACTCAATGAGATTTTTGGTGCTAGGCATGACGTCCTACACCAAATGATTAATGATAATAATGAATGATGATTCAAATGATATTTGGGGTTCTAGTCATGAAGACCTACACCAAATGATAATGAATGATTATTCAAATGGGAAACATGAATTGAGATTGGCCTAATGTGATGATTAAAGATTAAATGAAAATGTGATAACTATTTAAATTATGCATTGTATTTACTTCTTTATTAAATTGAATTCACTATCTTTTGACTAGACTCTTTTTAGACATCATTGGTGGTGGCCTATTGAGTTGTACTCACACCCTATTTGTGCAACCTGATCGGCACCTGATGTGACTTTGTTGTTGCAGGACTGGATAAGGGTAAGGCCCTGTGATAGCTTTCATTTTGTCAATGAAGCATGGGAGAGGGAACCAGATGCAGTTCGAGACCTGTATTGGAGTCATTGTGTCTTTACTTTGAGTTGTATCAAAGAAACATGGCAATTTAATTGTCATAGAAAGTTTTACCTTTCAGTTGAGTATTGTATTTCCTAGTTTTAACTATCATATGTCCTGGAATTTTTATGGTTTTTTATATGCTTCTGTACAGGTGTATTTTTATTTGCTTCCACTGGTGTTTTATTCTAATAACAATGGGTATATTCTCCCCAATACCTACTTACTAGATCCTATCTATTAGTTAGCACCCTCTAGAGTATGGGGAGGTATGCTTGAGGTCATGTGGCCAACCGGCTTGGGGAACCGTTTAGTGGCTCCCAGGCCGAGAAGTCATGAAGTGGTATCAAATGAGTTTTCTTTTCATTCTTCTTATTTTGTCTTACTATTTTTTGAAAAGGTAGATAGGAGACTAGGAAGAATTGGGGATTGGTAATGATCTCATGAATGAGAGTTTCAAACCCATGTATGAGGGAAAATCCAAGTACTTAGGGAGGGATTGTTGTGATTGGTGTTTTTTGTTACAGTTGTATATTATTTCACCATGGGTGATGCAGTTATGGTGTGATGTGATATTTGTTTGAGAAATTGTTGAATTTTTATTTGTGGACTAAAGAGGCATGATAGTTTAGTCTGCATGCATCACTCTAGGAATTCAGGGTTGTTTTAACATGCATCATTCTAGGAACTCACAGGAAAATGGGTTATGGGTAAGGTGTTGAACTTGAACTATTTTTCCTTGTTTTGAGATTGAAATAATGATGAAAAAATAGAATAAATGAGTGTCTAATGAGAACCTTGATTGATGAAATGGGAACAATTAATTAATTAAATGTTGAATTAATTAATTTAAGATAATGTGATTAATTAATATATGAATTAATTAATGAGAATTAATATTCCCTTGTTAACCAAGACCTAGGTGTAGGATAGTCAAGGGTATTGAGAAGGCCTCAATGTTGACCATGAGGTGAGAAAAAGGGGGAAAAGACATGTTGAAACTTGTTGAGTTAGTTTCTCCTCTGACATAAATATTATAAGGTTGCATTATGAAACATGAGACATGTGTTTGAATTTGTAGAAATATTCCTCCAAGACACTTGTTGAGGGAGAGATCAAATTTTATAGCCTAGAACGATCTTCCAAAAAGGGAGCTCGAGGAACCATTGGTGGAAGTTGATGAATAAGGAGAGTAGTTCTAAGAGATATTTTATACTTTCATGCAATTCATGGAGAGAGACCTAGGACGTGTTTAGAAAATTATGTCTACGTTGAAAAAGGAGTTTCATCTACTACACCCTCCTACTTTTACTGGAGAGGGTAGAACTAAGGAAGATGAATTCATGAATAAATGCATAGAGACAATACTTTACCATTTGGAGACTTCGGCTAAGATGAGGGTTAAGTTGGCTGCTTATATGCTACGGGGTTTTGCAAAGTACTAGTGGGACATTCATCTACAATCAGGATAGATTGATGATATGTTATGGAAGGACTTTACAGAGAAGTTCTTAGAGCACTTCTACCTAGACACACTGAGGTAAGAGAAGACTTCAGAGTTTATGCACTTGACACAATGGAGCATGTCCATAATGGAGTATGTTGAACGTTTCACTGATTTACATCATTTTTCTCAATATTTGGTGGCAGATGAGGCATCTTCGGCAAAGAAATTTCAATATGGACATAAGTGTGAAATTAAATCCCAGGTGAATATCTTTATGCTAAAGAAATTTTTAGAAGTGGTTAATCAGGATCTCATTTCAGAGGGGAACCTGAGGGAGGCTTCCTATACTGGACATGTAGCTGGACAATTAAAGAGTGTGCCTTCTGAAATAAGGAAGAGTTATCATGATAATCTTAGTAAGGACTATGGAAAGAAAGGTAGATAGTAAAGAGGAACAATTTCACCATATATTTCTCATGTGCTTTGCCACTTGTGCGGTAGGTAGGGAAACTATTGTACACACTGTCCTCGACCACCAGTGGAGTGATGGTTTTGTTGCAAGATGGGACATATACTAAGGCTCTACAAGAAGCAGCAGAAAGATATTACTGAGGGAGTAGCTTCTCATTGTCAGAGTGTGGGAAGGGTGTCTTCTAAACCATATAGGTCTGGAAGATGGAGTTCTACTAGCAGAGGCGGTAGAGGCATTGGATGTTGTGCTTCAGGGAATGAGTTCTCATATCAATAGTGTGGTAATACTCAGGGGAGTGAGAAAACACTACAGGGAAGAGGGGAAGGATAATTACATGAATTGAAACCTACACTTGGGGATAATGAGTCTAGTCAATCAATAGTGAGAGGTATGATTCTAGTTTCTTCTACATTAGATACTGCCTTGTTTGATACTGGTTCTTCTCATTCCTTTGTATCTGAAAATCTTGTAAATATATTGAGCTTGGAGGTGGAGTCCATAAGCAGGATAATGAATATCGATACACCATTGGGACCACAAACTAGGGATATCTGTTTATTCAAGGGATGTTCTCTAGAGATTAGAGAGTATCATTTCCTTTGGGATATCTATGTCTTTGATATAATGGGATTTGATTTGATTATGGGTATGGACTGGCTAGTCGCATATTGATCCCACATATATTGTTACCACGAGAGAGTGACCTTTGTATCTCCTAAGGGTGATCAGTATGTCCTTTGTGGATAATGGGATATCCATACAGGAAGAGCTGGGCCAATTACACAGCAATAGGGAGAGGTCATAGACCAATTTGCTAGTCTTTTGCGGGATGATGGGAGTGTTAGGAAAGATGTTATTCCACCAGTAATAGAGCATTTTCAAGATGTATTTCTTGGAGACTTTTCAAGGTTTCCACCAAAGAGAGATGTGAAATTCACTATTGAGATTTTATTGGGGGTTGGGCTAGTATCTATTCCACCTTACAGAATGGAACTAACTGAGCTTCAAGAGCTCAAAACATAGTTAGAGGAGTTGGAGGATAAAGGATTTATCCATCCTAGTACATCGCCTTAGAGATCACCTATTTTTTATTTTGCAGAAAAGGATGACATGAGTTTACGCTTGTGTTTGTATTACCAGAAGTTGAATAAAATGACTTTGAAGAACTTATATCCTCTCTCTCATATCGATGATCACTTTGACCACCTGAAAGGGGATAGTGTGTTCTCAAAGATCTATTTGAGATTAAGGTATCATCAGGTGATAGTTCGGACTTTTGATATACCAATAACCGCTTTCAGTAGCAGGTATGACCTTTATGAGTTTGTCTTAATGCCATTTAGGTTGAAAAATGCTCCATTAGTTTTTATGGATTTGATGAGAAGGATATTTCTCCGTACATATATTAGTTTGTGGTGGTGTTTGTGGATGACATCTTAGTGTACTCTACGACTCATGACGATCATGCTCAGAATCTTGACATCATCCTGGGTACACGAAGAGAGAATTAGATATATGCCAAGCTATCTAAATTTCAGTTTTGGATTGACATGGTACACTTTTTGTGTAAATCATATTAGAAGAAGGTGTGGAAGTTGACCCAAAGAAAGTACATGTAGTGATTTATTAGGAGCAGCCCAAGAATGTTTTTAATATTCTTTGAGTTTTGGGATTAGCTGGTCATTACAGGAGGTTGATCTAGGACTTTTCCAATTTGTAAGTACCACTTAATGGTTTGAAAAACAAAGGGATAAAGTTTATTTGGATAGAAACATGAAAGAATAATTTCAAGGAGTTGAAGAAGCTCTTGACTGCGACACAAATTTGGGTATTACCTGAGTAAGGTGAGGAGTACCTGATGTATTGTGATGCTTCTGGGGTCAGACTCAGAGCTGTGTTGATGCAAGGGGATAGAGTCATTGCTTATGGGTCTTAGTAGTTGAGGCCACATGAAAGGAATTACCCTATGCATGAACTTTAGTTGGCAGCAGTGGTTTATGCTCTTATGTGTTAGCAACACTATATTTTGGGTAAAAATTTTATAGTTTCTACAGATCCCAAAATCTTAAAGTATATCTTTTCACAGTGCGAACTGGATCTTCAGAAGCAAATAATGGTAGAGTATATGCAGTCCTTTGATTTTTAAATTAAATATACAGCTAGATAGGGGAATAGTTTGGCTGATTCCTTGAGTAGATAAAATCAGACTCAGTTGGTAAATGAGTCGAGTGCAGAGTGGAATATGATGAATTTACTGGCAGAAATGCATGTGGTAGTTCAGATGAGTTGGGAGAGGAAGACTCTGGTTGCTATAGTACTGGAGTCTATACTCATGAGATGGATCAAGGTCAAGTAGTATGAGGATCCAGATTTTTTAGCCTTGAGATAAAGCCTTGAAGGTAGGGAGACAATTTAAAATAGAAAATAGACGAGGATGACATCATCGATGTGAAAAATCGGGTTGTTGTGCCTACGTGTATGTGAGAGGAACTCATGTGAGAATTTTACTCTTTAAGGTTGGCGGTACATTCTGGGGTGACAAAAATGTACCATTAACTTCGATGATAGTTTTGTTTTCTAGGCATTAAAAAGGATATAGTAGGGTTCATAACAAGATGTTTCACCTGTCAGTAGGTGAAAGAATAACATCAATGACCTGGAGGCCTTTGGAAACCATTACCTATTCCAGAATGGAAGTGGGATGACGTGACTCTAGATTTCATTGTAGGAATTCGAAAGACTCTTAGGATGAGTGATGCTATTTGGGTCATGGTGGATCGACTAATGAATTTTTCACACTTCTTTCCTATTAAAGAAACCTTTACAATAGATCAGTTGGGAAAACTACACGTGAGAGAGATAGTTCATTTTCATGGGGTTCCCTGGACTATAGTTTCATATCATGATTCAAGCTTTACTTCACGCTTCTGGTAGGGCTTAAAAAAGGATCTTGGTACATAGGTTCTGTTAAGTACAACCTTCCACCAATAGAAATATGGGCAGTTGGAGTGTACCATACAGGAGTTAGAGGATATGTTATGAGCATGTGTGCTTGAATTTGGTGGTTCTTGGGAGAAGCACTTGGCTTTGGTAGAGTTCTCCAAAAAAAATGGTTATTAGTAAACTATACAGATGTAACCATACGAGGAACTTTATGGTAGACCTTGTAGATCACCGCTTTGTTGGTTAAAGGCGGGTGAGTCAGAGCTGTTGGGATTGAGTCTCATTCAAGCCACATCGGAGCAGGTGCAGTTGATTCGAAAGCATATGAATATGGATCAAAGTATACAGAAGGCATTTGATGATAGGCAGAGATGAACCCTAGAGTTTATAGAGGGTGATCATGTATACTTTCAAGTGTCACCTAGATTAGATCACCATAGGTTATGTAGGAAGGGAAAGTTAGCACCCAGGTTTGTGGTACCTTTTGAGGTGCTGGAGAGAATCGGACTGGTGGCATACCGATTGGCACTTCCGCAGAAATTTAGCACAGTCCATGATGTTTTCCATGTGTCACAACTACGATGGTATCACCCTGACCCATCTCATGTATTGATGTGTATGAGGTGGGCCTCAAGAAAGATGTGTCCTTTTAGGAGCATCTGATACTTGTGCTGGGTCATAGTGAGAATGGGTTATGATGAAATACCTTGCCGTTAGTTGATGTGTTATGGAAACATGAAAATGTTCAAGAGGGAACTTGGGAATAGGAAGCAGGCATGAGGGCTCAATGAACTAATCATTTTGGCACAAAATATTATAGAAGTTCGAGAGTTCAACTCGAGGATGATCTATTATAAAGTGGGAATATTGTAAGATCATGACCTTTTCTAGAGTCATCTCGGGTACATTTTTAGGCACTTTTTAATGTCTTAAGTACCTTTCATTTAGAGTAGTGGATTGGAGTGACTTTGGGATAATTTATAAGGAAAACTAAAGGATAATAGTCTATATATATTTTTCACACGGTTTGACAAACCGTGAGACCAAACTGTGCCAAGCGTGGGAAACTGTACAGAGAGGTCGGCACGAGTTGCACATGGTTTGAAAAACTGTGCAGCAAAATCATGCCGACCGTGCAAACCTAGAGGGGAAGTCTACACGGTTGGCACACAGTTTACCTAACCATGCGCCTCTACCTAGAAAACTGTGCACATAGATTTTACTATCCAAAAATCCTTCTAAAAACCACCTGACCCCCTGAGACTCCCATATTTCGACCTTGGCTTAGGCTTGATGAATTATAGGTGTTTATAAAGCCTCTTGAGGAGATTAAAAGGTGATCCAAACACCGTTATTCGATATTGATATCCCGGATTGAAGATCCTCTCTCCTCCCAATAAGTGGATTTCATCTCGTTTCTTCTCCCATTCATTGCTCTATCTTTCCTTGATATTTTCGTGGAGTATATTCACCATTTCCATGGATATAAACCTATGAGATAAAATCTTGAGCTAGTATTTTGGATGTAGATTTAGTTTTTCTAGATCTTGATGCCTTTGATCTTAATTTTGGTTTGGGTATTTAGATCTAAAACTTGATCGATGACATTGTGCTGCTTGGATTTTGGGGATTTATGTTGGGCTAACTTCCATCAAGAAACTGAGGTAGGTGGTCTAAATCAAACTCCCATAGTCATGATTTATGATATGTGTATGATTTTATGATTTTTCTAGTTTTCCCTTTATAATTTAATTCCTAAAATAGAGTAATTAGAAAATTTTATTTGACTTGTGAATTGCCTTGGGGATTTAATTCATAATTGAATCACAGAACAAACGAAGGGGGGGGGGTGCCCAAATTGATCTTTTGGAGATTTGATATTGTAATCAAAATATTAATTTCAAGGTGTAAATATAATTAATTGGGTGAAATTAATTATAGAATTTGGTTTGGCTATGTAAGATAATTAATTGTGAGAATTTATCATGTGCCAAGAAGTTGATCAAAGATAAATAATTGGGAGAATTAATTATGGGTCATGATGTGATTAAAGATTATTAAATTTGAGAATTAATTATGGCTTGATGGTTTGTAAATGGATAATTAATTGTGAATAATTAATTATTTAATGAAAATGGTATTGATTGACTAATTAATTGATGAATTGATTTATGGGTTATATGCTTAGTTAATTGTTGAGTTGACTAATGGAATTTGAAATATTTAACTAATCATTGGTTTAGTAAATTAATAATGTTGAAAATTATTGATAATTAAAGGATGATTAAATGTATAAGATTTTGTGGTTCAAGGCATGGAGTCCTAGACCAATTAGAAGTTGGTACTTGGACACGTCTTTCCTCCCTAGTAGTTATCTATGCTTGAGATTATAGGGTTCAAGGCATGATGACCTACACTGAATGAGAATTGTAGTGCTAGGAATGAAGACCTACACTCAATGGGGTTTGTGGTGCTAGGAATGATGTCCTACACCAAATGATTAATGATAATAATGAATGATTATTCAAATGATATTTGAGTTTCTAGGAATGACAACCTACACCAAATGATAAATGATAATGAATGATGATTCAAATGGAAAACATGAATTGATGTTGACCTAATGTGATGATTAAAGATTAAATTAAAATGTGATAACTATTTAAATTATGCATTTTATTTATTGATTTATTAAATTTCATGCACTATCTTTTAACTAGACTCGTTTTAGACTCTGTTGGTGGTGGCCTACTGAGTTGTACTCACACCCTATTCGGGCTGCCTGATCGGCACCCGAGTAGACTTTTTTGTTGTAGTACTGGATAAGGGAAAGTCCCTATGATATTTTTGAGTTTGGGATTAGGGAATGGGTAGGGAACTGGACGCAGTTCGGGAATAATTTTGGAGTCTTTTTTCTTTACTTGGAGTTGCATCGTAGACACTTGGCACTTGCATTGTCATACTTTCATTTAAGAATTGTATTTCTTGGTTTTGACTATCATATGTCATGTAATTTTCCTGGTTATTTATACAATTACATACTTGGTTATTTTTATTTTCTTCTACTAGTGTTTTATTATGATAAGATAGGGTATAGTCTCCCCAAGACTAACATACCAAACCCTTGTTGCTAGTTAAAACCCTCTGGCATATGGGGAGGTGGGCATGAGGTCTTGTGTCCAAATAGCTTAGGGAACCATTTAGTGGATCCTGGGTTGAGATGCCACACTCCCACTACACCTCCATTCTAGAAATATGTGTGTCTTGATTCTCATCATAATAGGATACATAGTGATTCTCAGACCATATGTTTTTATATCTTTCATGAAGTAACGAAAGTGATCCCTCACCTGTTTACAAAACAATATCAATGTAGGGGACTCCAACCTAGGTTCTTTCACATGTGGTCCTACATTAAGGATTACAAACTATGTGTTACTTTATTCCTATCCCCAAAATATATATATTAACAATTGTGTCGCTTAACATTTCCCCATATATAAAACAATTGGGTAGCACATGTCCCTTTCCCCTACATACATCCCCAGTCCATACATAAGATCTTAATTTAGGTTCCCTCATTCAGGATCCAAACACAGAAATAGAAATTCCCCTTCCCTACATGTGAGCTAGATCTATATAGGGAACTACACACTTGATAGACAACGTTGGTTCAATGCTTCCTTTGTGATCAAACAAATTCCATCCTCTCATTATAATCCTTTTCCTAGTAATCTTGGATCATTGAAAACCCCCTTGGGTATAGGGTATTTGAGAACCCAAATCCAATAAAAACCTTCATTTTTTACTATTCAAAATACACCCCAATATAGAATTGTTTAAGTCACCCCTAAAAGGCCTATCAACCAAAATAACTTTAATCCTTAATAAAAGGAGACCTTTTCCATATTCCTTAATGGTATCATATTAAAAGCCACCCTTTTTTACTCCTTGAGTACTTTTCCCATATCACTTATCATGATCTAAGAACCGCCAAGATCATGGTTTAAAATTTTCTTACTCATGAGCTAAGTATTTTAGAACATCTATATCCCATTAATCCCTATGTATATCTTTTTTCCATGCCTTATGGTCCTATTCTTATGAACTAAAATAATAAGGAACTATTCATCTTTACTGCATGATGCCATACTATATAGAGAGGTCCTTGTCACAGAACCTTAAAAGGTATAACCCATATCCTCCTAATCACAAGACATTAAACTTTATGAAAATGTCTTCAGAACATGATGTTAAAATGTAGTATTACACTTTGTACCAAGCATAGGATTCCTGGGAAAAATAGGCCAGGAAGCCACATGTCACAAACACAGAATTACTCTTGTGACATGTTTTCCCTAAATGTCTGTACAACATTTATGGGACATCATTCCTTATTTTTTAACATCGACTGACCATAGTAATCACCTAAGGACATTAAAATTCTTGGTTAATGTCCGTCTCATTCAATGTTAATAATATTCTATAAATACGTATGGATTGATACTCACCCTTCTGAGAAACATAGAGATGGATGGATCCTACATCCTAGTCCAATAACCATATGATAAAAATTCACACGTACTTTCTTTTGATCTCATATGTGTGGTGAAAGAAACCTTTTCCATTACTTATTTATCATACTGAGCATAGTTCACATGGTATTACAAATTATGGTATGGTTTTTCCCATATGGATGATATGTATCAGTTCACATTAGGAGTAACATGTTTCTGGAAGCAGAAACATAAATAGAACCCAGATCATCTTTTTTGCATGATGTTAAACTACATTATTGACATATCTTGCTTGACATAAAACAATGCATCGATATAGCCCTTATCTAAGAAGTCCAATATCTATGGTGCTTGTCTTACACCACACATACGTTCAGGAACTATGTGTGGCTTGATTTCCATTTTGATGTGATATGTAGTGATGACCAAAATTTATGTCCCGATCTAGCCAAAATTTATACAAAAAAATCCTCGTTCCCTGCATATGGTTCCAACCTATGTATGGAACATTTTACCTATTCTTGTTTGATTTTGACATGAAATAGTCCTTCAATACATAGGCTCCTTCCTTATATAAACCAATCACTATTTCTTGTGAAATTCATATCTCTATAAGATTTTCCTATCCATCGGTAATAGAATGTATGATACTAGAGGACACTTTTTAATTATGCCTGATACAATATAGTCTAGCATTTCATAAGTTTCCCTCAACAAGGCTTTTCAACCAAAGGAGCCTTCTCACTTATGAGAAACTTCTTCTATATTTATGTTCCTGAACATCATATTGGAAAAAACTTCTAAAAAAAACTTCATGGTCATTCCCTATGTACTTATCTGATATCACTTTTCAGATCTAAAATCCCTTAGATGGACGCTTACAAATTTCCCTCTTCATTACTATAAAAAGATGAAGCATTCTCAGTCATATCACCATGAAATATAAAATCACTAATCATTAGGTCAAATCTATACAACCATAAATTGAATCCCCCAACATCCTTACTAAAAACCACTTTACAAATATTTTCTATGGTCATTCCCTACATACTTTCCCATTCATTTATTTAGATCAAAAATTTATATGGTTATAACTAGAAACCTCCCTTTGTATTCCTGAAGGATGTTAGAGCCTTATCAGATTGTAAACCACATGAGAGTCAATCATCCCATAACTCATAGTCAATGATATTCAACCTAAGACACCAGTTGCATTTGTCTATCATGAAAGAATCTAAATTGCAAATAAAAAGAGACACAATACTAGCCAAGTTGAAAACCCCCAAAGGGAACCCAAGGTAAAAGTTATGTCTCATCTCTCTAGAAAAGCACTTTGTATGATTTAGGTAAAATTGAGTAATGGAAACTAAAAAAATTATTTATAAAAAAGTTGGTTGGAAATCCATAAAGGGAGGCCTACAAAAAGACTGAGTCTTTCTTGATAATTCTTCTTCATATATGTTGTAGAATCAATCTAGAGCAGCGATGCCAAAAAACCAAATTTTTGTAGGATTCAATACATGATTATAGAAATAGTTTAGCTACACATTCTAAGTCAAAAGGACTAGGAAAAAATTATATCACCATCACATTCCTGTCATTGTAATTACAAAACATTGATACCATTAAATTGAATCATACGAGTTAGATTTAGTAAAACATACAAACATTATTTACCATTGAGCCTAGCCATGAATGTACACAAATGTGTTTCTCTCTACCATAGGATCATAACCACTTCTTCTGATTGGATCCAATATTGAGGGGGGGGGGGGGGGGTTATGATTCTCTTTAATAGAAGGATTATAAGTTTAAAATGGAAATAACTAAAGTAATAAAGAGGTGAAAGGAATTAGAGATTACACGTGTTCTCCCAAATGATCTTGCATAATGTCTAACCTGGTGTCATCACATCGGTCTAGACTGCCCACCCAGAAGACTCATGTAGGCCCATACAAGAATTTCCATGCAAGTCTATGATGCACACATAGAAAAATCTTTTAGGACCAACCTATGTGGCCCAATGTGTGTAGAAAACCTCTCATCCAGGTAACAGCTATGCCAAAACCTACACAAGTGACCTGTGTTAACCACCTCCTTCACCTAAGGTCCTGATTTTACCTATAAATAAGACCCTTGGGGTCCTCATTTTAGAAAAATGGATGATAAAAAAAATACTCAAAGCCCTAAAAGAATATTGGATCTGGTAGTTAAGTGGTAATAGAGTTTCTCTAGTGTGTAAAAAACAAAATACCTATAAGAGGATCCATTTTCCATGCAGTCCAAAAGTACTAGGGAAAATGACCATTCATAAGCCCAAGACTTGTGTGATACCCTTACAAATATAACCAAGGAGACCCTTGGAGCCTATATAAAATACCCTTACATGCGTTGTTTCTAAGGATGTGCATTTCCCAAAGGGAATATCTAGTCCGCGCAAGTCCATATTGTGCGAATCACCAATAACTTGCCCAAGTCCTCCCTATATGAGACCCGTTAGCTCTCCCAGTTCAAAAATGCATGAAACACTTTCTTTTTTCACTGTCTTAACCTATGTGAGACACCCTTCAAGCCCCTTTTATACCATTAATGGTAGGGAATATCTTTCTATGGTGCCTTTATCTAAGGGTAACAAAACCAATACCACTATAAAGCCTCCTAATATATATGATCATAGCATAGTAAAAAATAGTACATCCACTCAATTATTAATTCTTGGGGTAATGAAAGGTATGTATTTATCTTACCAAATAGGTAGGGTCCTTAAAGTTTTATCAAATATAAATTTCCATGGTAATGAAGATCCCATCCTTAGGGATAATGAAATATGTATTCTTAGGTCGGGTAGCTACATATGTGTCCCTAAACATGAAGAGAATTGGGATATATACGTATGTATATGTAAGACCCAATCCTCGAGGTTCAGAAAAAAAAAAGAAAGGATACCAACACACCTAAGCCCTATATCTATCTCTGACTCCCCCACCAGGACTTCACCCTCATCTAATAGTGGATGAGGAATGAAAGACTCTTTAGGGAATGCCTCCAAGAGTAATACCATAGCCTCTATTTCTAGGAATTCCCCCACATTCCATATCTACACCCTCATCCACCATTAGATGAAGGAGAGTAAGAAAAATGAAAGTTCTTCATATTACTCTTGTTTCTCACACTGAACAAGACTCATGTGGACTTAGAGGTTAGTAATGATCATGTCATCATCACAATCAAATACCTATCCAAGTAAAGATTCCATATCTATATCTTCCTCTTGATTTGGAATGGGCCCCTACTAGGTGTAAGACCCAAAACCATGTTACCATCCTCTACAAGGGCCATATTACCTATGATAAAAAACCATTAAAGGGCTATATTATCAATATAGAAACCATGGGATCCTCCATAGTTGTAACCCTCAACATTGTGAACTATGTGGGATTTTATTCCTCTATTTGTGGGATATGTAGGAAGCCCCTTCAAGGTCCAAATAAAACACTTAAAAAACACCATCATCCTTTATGGGAAACATCCCCAACAAGATCATACCCACCCAACTTAGAAGGTCATCTCCCTTATAGGTCCCTTATATCCCATCCTCCTTGGTATATTTTACCAGTGGGAGACATCATCATAGAGACATACCCTACCAGACTAACCATATCAGGGTTGCTTTGGATTAAGTCCAACACCATCATATTCTAGGATTTTTCCACGTAAAAATCCATGTCACATGATGTTGAACTACATGGTTTCATCCTTTTCACATGAACTTAAAAGGTATGTTATATCCTGTTATGTTGAACCAAACCATGTGGGTTCTAATTCATTTCACCAGGTTACATAGTAAGATCATCTCATGGGATCAATCTCAACATCACAATAACTCTCATCTTTATTGATGATGATATATATAAATTTTGGTAATAAACAACATAATAATCTATAATCTGTATAGATGGATTCATATATGAAGAACCTTATATACATATAAATGATTCTAAAGACAACACATGTTAATAATTTATTTATAATATAAGTGTGAATAGGTCTACATTTTTGATTTAATAAAGGATTCATTAATATTACTTAAATCTATAATAGATTCCTAAATTATGAAATAATTGTCCAAAAAATTGCATGATGAGCCTGACCACCCATCCTCTCGACCAATGTGAGTCCCTAAGTGTTTTTGGAGTCATATTGTAATGACCACCTACCTTTGGAAAGAATGTTTTTAGAACATCATGAATAAAAGAACCATTTTGTATTTCCAGTTACATGTATAAAACCTTTTAGAAATCACTCATAAAGGACATGAAAATAAAAGGGTTTGTTTTATATGAAGGGTTATTCCACAACCACCAAAAAACTCCATTCAAACCCTAATTGATTTTCCAAATTAAGCAAAGAGTTTTCTGAACAAAATAGATTCCTAGATGAATTACTAAAAAAAAGACATCCTACTGAAAGTTTATACTACCATTTACCCTTTAAAAGATTATATACTATCTCAAATTAATAATACTAGAGAATCTATAGACATAAAATCTATCTCATGTTAAAATATTTCTTTGAAAAGATTTAACTCAAACTATTATAGTATGAATAGATGATAAACCGCTCACCATAAGGTAACATCACCACACCTTTAGGGTAATGTGTACTAATTCCAGATGTAAATCAAGGGCCATTTATTTTTTTCTCATGTGGTATTAGATTATAAGACCCATAAGAAATCAATACCTACCTCTACATCTATAACACATCCAATCCCAATTCCAGAGTCATCCCAGAACACCACATACTCAACACCCTATTCTAGTAGTTTGAATAAGGGGGTGCTCATCAACCTCCATCGTGACTCCTAAAAATCATATTAGAACATACTTATATAAACAAAAGTCTTCCCCTTTTAGGTAAAAGTATTAAATGGTAAAGAAATCCTTGAAAAACGAGTCATGAATCTTTGATAGTACCCTACAAACCCAAGGAAGATCAGTATCTGAGTTACACTCTGGGCTGGATCCTAATCTAGTATAGCCTCAACCATTGCTGGGTCAAATAATACTACCTCCTCTAAGATGAAATTTTAATATCCTAGAATAAAAAATAGGGTCTTCTCTGAAAGTTCACATGACCTTATGCACACCTCCCCAAGACAACATGCTATCGATTAACAATGAGGGTCTGAGTCTATCAGTGAGGAGACTATACCCTCTATATCACATCATAGGACTAATAATAACCAATAAATAATATAATAATTAATAACAGTGTACAGGAAAAAATAAAATAAATGTAAAAAATTTCAGATAAATAAAGCGACTCCCAATGTGGAAAGCCTATCCAAAATAATGAAAGTAGAAAAATAAATAAAAGAACTGTGGTGTCCTCCAGAGTCTGTCCTGGTCCACTACTAGCTGCATTATCCTCTTCCTAGTTGACCACCATAGGGTTATTTCCCCTCACAAGATCTATCATGAAATATAAAAAAATATGGAATATGTTTTACATTGAAACTATAATAATATACTCAGTCACATGATGATGAGAAAGGTTGCGCCGTAAAAAGAATATACAAAATAATATCAGGATTACTGAAGTTTGGTCATACCATGACTTTTCTAAGGATGAGGATCCATTTTTGATAGTCTCAAGGGGAGATCATCTCCACTATATGGTACCAATGAATTTTAAGTAGTTGTCTACTTGAGGCTAATTGTTAGATCATGTAATGGTAGATGATATTGTTCCACAAATGGGAGATACATGATTTTGAAAAAATGGGAAGTCTCTACTTGTGTAGGAATCATAGGAGTAATTCATGTAAGTATTAAAGAGTATTATAATATGTCTTTATTTTCCTTTTCAAATAAATAATTTATTCACACCATTCTGGTTTTGGAAACACTATGAATGGTTTAGGGTAGTTCTTATGGATTCTCATGATTTTATGATCTCATGTTGCAAAGAATGTGGTCCTATAATGACTATACATAGAACAATATGAATATTATATTCTATGTTGGGTAGGAAGTTATCATCCTTAAAGAACTGGGACACACCATGAAATTTCAAATATTAAATTAAATTTAATAGGTTTTCACTATGGAAAAGGGAATCACGCCATGAACTATTATTTTCAAAATTTATCAAAGTGAAAGTATAAAAAACATTTGGGTAGTTGAATCATATATAAATAGAATATCATGGATAATATGATGAATAAAATATATTTCTCTATCCTTACAACTATCAATGAGTCTATTTGATGAATGGAAATGGGAAATTATTTAAAATATCACTCTCTATAAAGGTTATACTTTATGGAAAATTGTTAGTTGATCCAACCCCTTTAAATAAAATTAGAAAATTACTCATTTTATTTAAAAATATTAAAATGGGAACATATAATTCTAAAACTGAAAGAAAAAAGTTAAATGAAAAATATTTATAATAATAATATTTTTTGATTTTTTTCAAAATTTAGAGGATATATATAGATCTATATTAAATATTTAAACAATAATGAAAAATATATAGAAATTACTATATAATTATGAGAGATGATATATAAGAATATGGAAATTTCGGATGTGATATATTGCAAAGAACATTAGTATATACAATCTATTAATAATATTAAGAAGGCATTGTTGATGTGAAACAAAGAAGAGGAAATAATTACAAGGGACTAGAAAATATTGGAGAATAATAATGAATCCATGTAACATATAGAAGATCATTCCAAATAAATAAAAAGGTGAAGTTACCCTGATCACTCATTAAAACACGTACAAGATATAATTATATTAATATTAGGCCTATGATGTTGCAGTAAGTGGAGATCATTGTATACTAACCAATATTCGGTGCAACCACAGTGACAATGGTAATAATCTTTATTGTGTAAATTGGTTCAAAATGAATTCTTATTTTAGATAAGTAAGAAAATAAGAAAGGTAATGAGAGTGACCCCTGAGTGGATGTGAGTCGACCCTAATTATTTTAAGTAGAGAATCTCTAGACCATGGAGTTCCAATAGACTAAATCCACCATCAATTAGTGTGGTTAGTAGACCCTGGTTTAAGGCACATCATCATTAAATAATCATTAGATTATCCCGATGTGGTTGAATCAAGAAATTTTTTTGTGTTCTAAGTGCATACATGATTAATAATCAACAAGAAATCGTCAGTGGGTATGGATTAATAAATCAATTCTCAATCCATTAATGTTTAGAATAAAAATTATAACTAAAAAACCATCTTTAATGTAATAACTTATGTTTGAACCTATTTAGTATGTGGTCATAATCACCTTGGAAAGATATATTTTTAGTGCAATGTTTTATTTTTGGAAAAATATTAATACCCTGATCCCACACTTCATCTCATGGTATCATTCATAAAAGACGAATTTGGCCTAACATTCAAGAACATGTTTAGAAGAGTGTTTCCTTTGAATTTAATTCAACCATGAAAACAAACATATAATTGGAACAAGAAACGTATATATAAGTGATAATGAAATACTTTTATTTATGAATATCAATTAATAGTTAAAAATCCATTTTCAAATATGAAAATACACATTAGGACATTATGATCCCATGACATGTTATAATGTTTTGAATTTAATTCCTACATGTCCCAAATAAATAAAACTTTATTTAGTACGACTTTATAACAACCTAAGAACATTTTCATAGTTTCAAATATGCAATTGAAAATTTATATTACATAAATTCCTAAAATAGTAAAATAAATTTTAGTATATTAATGTTATGTTACATAAATTTATAAACATTAGATTATTTAATACATAACAACAATAATAAGGATATTAGGTTTATTATTACATGTTCAAAATAAATCAATTATAATTTTTAAATATTTTCATATTAATCATATATTGTGTTCCATGTTATATAGTTAACCACCCAAGTTGAACTAAATTGTTATTTTTACTTTGAAAACCCATGATTTCTGTCATTTCAAGTAGTTTTTACATAAAATGAAGAATGATTCATTCATAAAGATCATAAATGAGTCAACAATTTTTTTATTATTGTAAAATGACAATACCATCCCAAGTTTTTATTGTGAGGTGCATGTTTTGAAGTAAAATATCACTTCTAAATTGAAACAATCACACTTTCAGTCATACAATCGACACATTGTATTGGAATAGTGTGCGATAATTCCTATATTCCAAAAATGAATCATTGATTGTATTTATAGAGTTTAATGATATTTTTAGTATATTATATTGGTTTTAAGTATGTGACGCTTTTTTTAATGAATATAAACATTAGAAGGTCACTGATGTTCTATCCATTTGAACTTGTACATCCCACACCACATAAAGGGAATTGGAACTAATGATATAGAACTAGTCATCCTCTTATCATTGGAAGTAAATTCCCAACCTAAACCTATATAAAAAGGACATTAAATAATCCATGAAACTATGAAACATCCCAACAGAGTTACCATAAAAAATTTTCAAAACCATGCACTATTTCAACCATGTTTATCCTACCTTGAATAAATTAATGGTCTTCAATTTTTTCATATGCTTCATTTAGAAAAGAAAAGAAAACATAAAACATAAACCGAACACACACCACACAATTAAATAACATGGGTCATTTTTTATTAGTACTTCAAGTAGAATCATGTTAAATTTTAATTAAAGAAGAAACCAATTTATATTGAAATCCTCTTTCTAGAAACCCTTCCAACCCAAGTTATACATGAATCCATTTATTGAGCCTACTTGAAGAGATTTATTATAAATACCTCCAATGAATCTATTTAGTTGCAATGGATTCAATGGGAAAATATCACCATGAGGATGGATGCCACTACAACTCCCCCATCATAATGAACTCTCACAAAATCTCAATGATGGATTTTTCATCTCAAAAAATTAATGAAATAATATTTATTTATATATGGTAACCACAAAATCTAGTTGGTATTTCTTGTTATATCAACTTCCAAACATTCTTACTAAACATTTTTTTGCAGATGGAAATTGATAAAGAATCACCACCTGAATACAACCTTCAATGAATACTGCAAGGTCTATTTACAAAAAACTCTAATTATTGTTATGTAGCATTTATAGATTATAATAAAACCTTATAAATTACTTTCAGAATTATTTTTACATAAATATCTATTCCATAATATAGACTTTTTGAAATAATTTCTTCTAATATCCCCACATCCTATATAAATTTCATTCCAAAAATTGAAACATCATACTTTCTGTGTCCCTATATACTTTAGAACTTTGTTGTTATATATAGATATATTGTTTCACCATATCCCATAAAATCATTTACTATTTTATTCTCATTAAATATACATATTTATTATTGATATGTTTATTTTATGTGTTTTGGGATCATTTCTAGTGATTATTCAAATTTTCATTATTCATTTCAAAGCTCTATATTGATTTCAAAAAATTACATAAGGAATTTATATTACTTCATTTGATGTTTTATTGTGTTATAAAAAATTAACTTATTGATAGTATCATAGATTGTGCTATAATTTCATTTTGTTCCAAATTAATTTATCTTATGGATAAGAAACATAAGTAAATTATCTTAGGGGTAAAAGAAATTATCTTATTGAAATTATTCATTATCACAAAACATAATTAAATATATATTACTGTTATCCATTTCACTTATGTTGATCTAAATATATCTTAAAAAATGAAAAAGATAAATACATGATAAATAATCTAACTTACAGAAGACGATTTATCTTATAATGATGGATTTTCTTATGGGAATAATACGTACAATTCATTTTTCTTTATGAATAAAAAATTATATAAAGAAGGATAATTTATTCATTCATAAATTTAATGTATTTTTTAGAGACTCCCTACCATTATCATATGTTTTTTAAATTCAATCATTATTTTACTTTTATTAAAAAATACTTTATTCAAATAAGGAAATAATGTTTTATGTAAAGAACCTATTTATATTAAAATAATGATTAGATAAAGATGAAATCTACTAAAACCAGTGAACTCTATTTTTTTTATATTTTTAGAGAAGGGCATGGTAAATAAGAGAATGTAACATCATATTTAAATTTTTTTATCTGATCATTCATTAAATTTAATATTCTTTTTGAGTCTAAATTCTAAAAATAGAAGATATAAAAGATGGGAATATAGATGTATCTATTTATAATCTATTTCTCTACTTTTCCTAATCAATAATAAAACATTATCAATATTTTAGAATCACTATGGATATGTTTTTATGTTTTCATATTTAAATTGAAGAATATAACAATAAAATCATTGAATCAATTAGTTATCTCAGAAATTTTATCATCATTATTCGATTTCAGCCTAATTAAAATATCTAGTTCTATTGTACCAAGTGAAATCCCCTTACACATAGTTGGAAAACCCCTAGAAAAAGAGAAATCCTAGTGAAAATTTCAAAACATGAGGAGTTGAGTGTTGGTTCAATGGACAAGGGGATCGTTGTATCTTGGAACACTATAAATAATTTAAATTATATATTTTCTATAAATATATTTATTTACAAAATATATTCTTGAAGATATAATATCATAATAATTAATACCTTAGGAGTGTGTTTTTTATGTTGATAAAATTTTTAGAACTCAATTCAACCTCGTTTGAGTAGTTACGCAACTCTTGTTTGACAACCAATTGGTATCAATGGTTTATAAATTTGAGTTCATGAATTACATTTTTAGATGTTCAAAGTATTAGTTGAAATAATGTTAAATTATTAATAAGGAATTATAATGGATAAATAACCATTTTTCAATGGAGAAAAAATGGATTCTCAATGGTTGGTATGATTATATGTTTAAAGAACATTTTACTGAGAGTTTATACAATGGTTTTTGAACCCTATGAAATCACCAAGACTGCACCAATGGAATGGGAGGCTACTAAAAAATAAAACTATGATCTAAAATCCAAATACATGATTGATATCATTTACAGACTAGGACATAATTATTTTAATATAGTCTTACAGTGTAACATGACTCATGCAATGTGGACTAACATTTCAGTTTCATCTGAAGGAATGGAAAATATTAAACAACTCAGATATAGCATGGAAAAAAATTAATATCCATTAAAATTATGGATAGAGATAGAACCACAATGTTAAATGAAATATTTTCTGAATTTTAAATAATACTGCTACAGTAGGAATTCCTGTAACTTGACAATATAAAGCTCTAAAATTTATAAGAATGATACATTCGAAAGGGACTAGAAACCCACATGTTGAATGTATGCCAACTATTATTTTGGATATAAAGATAATATATCTAATAATAACATGTATAATTATTTATTCTGATATGAAATAACGTTTTTATGATCTTAACATGGTAAAAAAGGATAATGCTTCAATAAAATGTTTCTACCACTAAGGATGATAATAAAACAAATTGAAAAATGAGGCGCAACCCACCCGTGCTGACGGATTGCTTGACGAACCTCTCCCCCGGGATCCACTCGCCCTGCCGGGGCGAACCTCTCCCCCGGGATCCACTCGCCTTGTCGGGTCACCCGGTTTCTGACTGGGTGGGCAAAATGAGGCGCAACCCACCCGTGCTGACGGATTGCTTGACGAACCATCGCCGCCCGGGTTGTCACCCTCCGGGACGCTCTGCCATCTCGACTGGCAACGGCTCCTTCCCGGCTGGGGCTCTCTCCGGAGTGACCTCTTCGTGGGGAGGGGGGTTTCCTTGTGTGGAGGGTTCGAAAAGGCCACACAAGGGAATTCCCTTTTTAAAAGAAAGAATTGATTCTAGATTCTCATAATCTAATGAATAAATTTATTTATTTCCATAAGTGTTAAAAAAGATAAAAAAAGTATATTTTTTTAATAAAACTTTTAATAAGTATAAGAACATCAATGGAAAATTCTAAAGAGATGATGCTGTTTGAATGAAAACTTTTAGACACATCAGAACCAAATACAGTCTAATGATATATATATATTAAAATGTACTAAATATCTTATTTAGGAAATTTAGTTATCAAAATATTGAAAATAAATATATTAGATCATCATGGTGTTCTTCATAATTCTCATGTAGGGATTCTTCTACTAGTTCAGAAGAAGAACAAACTAATCTGAAGTATGATCTATGCTTTATGGATCAAATAGATGAGGTGAATCCTATTTATTTTTCTTATTCTAAATATTAATTTTAAAAACTTCATGGTGAATAAATAAATGAATATTTATCAATTATATAGGATTATTTTTAATCTCAAAAAAATATAATGATGATCTTACAAATAATCTTGATGCTATTAGCCATGGATTAGAAGAACCATTTAAACACCCTTAAATATGAAAATATAATTTATAAAAAAATTATATGTGATATTAATGAAATATTTATTATAGTACTATTTTTATAAGTAGGCTCTATAAAAATGATTACATATTTTTTATTATGTTGGAAAAGTATTTAAATAAAATCATTAGTTAGATAAAATCAAATTTAGAAAAATATGGCCTAAGAAGTAATTGTGGGAATCACAAACTATATTGAAATGACCCATAATTTCAATTAATAATAGATTAATTAATTTCTATATTTTAATACCTTAAATGGACCTAATATTGTTTTATAATTAACCTATAGAGTTTAAAGGAGTGTCCAAGGCTCATTCAAAGTCCAAAGTCCAAAAATTGGAAAAACAAATGGGGTCGCATGGTTTCTATGCAACCATATGACCCAAGCCATATGATCATGTGACCTATTAAATAACATGGATAATGTATATATAAATAGTATATTCATAGTTATTTAATGTGTGTTACAAAATATGAAGGGTTCCCCTATCCTATAGGAAATCATGCACGGTTGGAACAGAGTTTGGAAACAGTGTGCCTAAACCATGTGAATTGATATTTTTTGTTAAATCTAATATTTTCCCCCATATATCTTATTAATCCTCTTTATTATTTCTATTATCCCTCTATAAGACTAAAACTCCTCTTATTTTATATTTTATTTCAATAAAACTCATGATACACATTAAGCTAGTTCCTCAATCCATTGTATGTTCTTCAATCAGTTGAAAGAATTGGATATGTATCGATAATACCCCTAGTGTCTCAACTCCTATAAATGATTATCTTCACATACATTGGTATATTTAGGACGAGTATGATATCATCCCGCCTTTTTATAACATAAACTTTCATTACATTACACAAAACTGAGGATCTTTAAGGTTTAATGTCTTGGAAACCAGGAACATAATACATGAAAACAACATAAAAAATTATTCTTAAACACTTGGAAGGCTTCTCCTTAAGTTCATCCTAGGTTCATTACTGCATCTCATATCTTGGGGACATACATCAAAAGAAAGGGGGAGCAGAAGGCCCAGTAAGGTAAATAAGAGAAACCTTTTACATGTGAACTTGAGATACTTCAATAAGGTCATGAAAAGAACTTTAAGACATGAGAAAGAAATCATGAGGCATATCATAATAAAAATAAAATTTTTCATAACTATAATATGTGGCTGCAACATTTAATATAGACAATCATGAACATATCACCATGGTCCATCCCCAAGGTGTCATTTGAAAATTACCAAGGTTATTCACCAAGATATCGTGAAAATTGTAATCTCTAGTGGTTACATCATTACCCAATGCATTGGAGCGCTATCAGGGCACACCATTAAATTTGCCTTTATTATCATGTGAGCCATATATATCATCATCAAACATTTCATAAATGACCCATATAGCATAAAACAAATGGGTTTCATTTCATAATCATAATGTTTTAAAAACTGCTTTAACGACATGATCTTTACGTCACTTTAAACCCACGAAAAGGGAAAGCAGGTTTCATGTATGTAAATCCCAGAATTTAAAATATAACATTTTGGTATATATGTTAATACACATATAGAATGTATAGATTTGAGTATTCACTTAATAAAATAAAATATCTTTAGAAAAAAAGAGAGAGACATTTTGAGATGAAAATTCTGCAGCATAACGGCTATGTTTCAAGGTTTTTAGAAAACATTGAAAAGAGAGGGGGCATGGGTAAAACATTCATAAATGACCCATAAAACAGTAGAGGGACATAATATAAGGGATTTAAGAACATGGTAATGAAATTTTAAAATATACCATATGAAATGAAGAACATGAAAGGAAGACAAAAATAGGATTTCTCTTATGAAAATTCGGCAGCCTAACTGCGTCACTTAAACTTCAACCAAAAATGAATTGATGAGATCAAATAGGGTATCTAATCATATGAACATAAAAGACCAGTATGATAGATATAGAGATTATACCTCAACATAATAAAAAGTAACTTGCAAGACTTGACATGGAATTAGAACTTTGAAAAGGGAGAAAGGTGCAAGGACCACTTAAAAATTCAGCAGCCTAACGACGCCACTTAAACTTTAAAATACTGAATTGAAGATATAAAATGGGGTCTCTCATCATATGGTCATAAAAGATCAGTATGATAGATATAGAGATCATACCCAAACATAACAAAAAGTAAATTGAAATAATTGACATGAAAGTAGAACTTCAAAACGAGAAGGGTGAAGAACCACTTAAAAATTCGGCAGCCTAACGACGCCACTTAAAACTTCAAAATACTGATTTTGAAGAGATCAAATGGGTTCTCTCATCATATGGTCATAAAATATCAGTATGATAGATAGAGATCATACCCTAAAATAACAAAAAGGAACTTGGATGAATTGACATGAAAGTAGAACTTCAAAACGAGAAGGGTGAAGAACCACTTAAAAATTCGGCAGCCTAACGACGCCACTTAAAACATCAAAATACTGAATTTGAAGATATCAAATGGGGTCTCTCATCATATGATCATAAAAGATCGGTATGAAAAATTTAGAGATCATACTCCAACATAATAAAAAGGAACATGAAATACTTTATATGAAAATAGATTTTGAAAAATGAGAAGGGAGAAAGAATCCGTTACAAAAATTTCGGCAGCCTAACCGCGCCACTTAAAAATTCATAAAACGAAATAATGGGAGTAATATGGGATCTCTCATTATGTGAACATGAAAAGGTCAGTAAGAGAAGTATAAAATAACAACCTTTAACATAAGAACATGGATCATAAAAGAAATTACAAAAAAGAGATTTCTTGAAAAGAAGGAGAGAGCTCGGATCCCTTACCTTAAAATGTAACTCTTAAACCTCAAAGGTTGGGACCTTGAGGGCTTGGGGGAACCTTGGGAGGACTCCTTGGGAGGTAATTATACCAGAACTTTGTTGGGGAAGAGTGGGGAGTCGAATGGATGAGAGGAGGGCTTGGTATTTATAGGGAAAGTAAGGGGACAAGGCATTAATGGCCAAGGGACACCTCACATGTGCTTTTCTCAAACCCATGTGCTCTCTCATGATATTTCCCATAAATTTAGGCCACATGGGGCCCCCAATACAAATATCCATCACCTTAGGTCTTCCAACCCTTAAAATATCTCATGAAATCACCATGACATAGTTATGATGTCATTAAACATACCGAAACCGTAAAACTGTATTTTTACTATTCACTGAAAATTCAACTTTCTCAGAAAAATCCCAAAATTTCACATTAACCAAATATCAATGCTATGATTTCAAAAATGAACTCCATTTTATAAAAATAATTTTCTAAATATTTTTAATTTATTTTTTAAATAAATACACTATTCACTGAAAATTCATTTTTTCAGAAAAACCCCAAAAATTACCATAACATAATATTGGTGCTCTGAGTTCAAAAATTAAATCCATTTTATATAAATAATTTTTTAAATATTTTTAATTAAAAAACACTATTCACTCGAAAAAACTAATACTTTAATAATAATTTATGAAATCTTTATTTAACCATTTTATTGAATCACATTACTTAATCAAGGTGCCTAGATTATATTAATACTTTTTTAAGTGAGATTACTAATCAATTTGGAAACATTACTAATCCTAATCATAAAATCACTATTCATAATTTACTATTCATCAAAAATTAAGTTGATCTTATTAGACTCTAAATTTTTTACTGAACATAATTGTAGAAGACCATTTTTCAAAAATCATTACACATTTTTAATTATTTAAGGTTTACATAAACATTTTTAAAATATCCATTTTATAAAATTCATAAAAAATATGCATACTATATTTATCTGGTTATTTGAAAATTCATAAACTTCATCATAAGAAGAAATCCCAATTTTTATTTAAAACAAGGATTACACAAGGCAGTTACGGTCTCGTTACATAACCCCTTATAATACCAGAATAGGACCTAAGAGTAAGGTGTGCTAGGGTGATAGAATCTTGGGGCGGCTCGGTCAACATTGCCCGAGTACTAATTTCTATCAGTTTGAACTTCTCGCGAAGGCGATTCCATTCTAGCTTCACATGATGAAGTTCGGCTTGGGTTTGGTCCAGAGCAAAGCCCAATGGTGCTACCTCCTTCCCAAGTTCTGTTAGATGGGCTTCGATCGGTTCAAAACTACTAGGTGAGGCCATAAAATCTTCTTTCTATAATAATTAACCAAGATTACTTATATTTAGAGACAATAATCAAAACATTTTGTTCACAGTGGTCATATTGACCGATGGTCATATAACAGTCAAAACCCAATGGTCTCATTTTAATTATAATCATGTTTATCAAATAAAACATTTTTGTTGAGTAGAAAAATAAAATAAAATAACACATGAAATTAGGAAACAAGATTTATTCAAAATTTTGGGCCGTTACAATCTTCCCCCCTTAAGAAATTGCGTCCTCGCAATTTTGAAAAATTGGGTTTTGAAATTTCATTGAATGTACCACATCGGAAAAGGAGTCAGTAAAACTATTACTTTAAAAGAAAGAAAGGGAAGTACAAAGGTCACCCGAGTTAACCCACATTAGGATTCCATGTAGGAAAACATAGACATGGAGGAGAAAACAAAGGGTCAAGTTCTGAGGGAGAGTGATAGAAAACATGATTAGGAGAAAGTTAACCATAAGAAAATCCCAAACTTATGATGTGTGTAAATGGTCTTTGATTACCCAGTAGGAATATCATAATAAAAATAAAATTATTCATAACTTTAAGATGTGGCTGCAACATTTAATATATACAATCATGAAAATATCACCAAGGTCCATCCCCAAGGTGTCATTTGAAAATTACCAAGGTTATTCACCAAGATATCGTGAAAATTGTAATCTCTAGTGGTTACATCATTACCCAATGCATTGGAGCGCTATCAGGGAAAACCCTTAAATTTGACTTTATTATCATGTGAGACACATATATCATCATAAAAAATTTCATAAATGACCCATATAGCATAAAACAAATGGGTTTCATTTCATAATCATAATGTTCTAAAAACTGCTTTAAAGACATGATCTTTACGTCACTTTAAACCCACGAAAAGGGAAAGCGGGTTTCATGTATGTAAATCACAGAATTTAAAATAGAACATTTTGGTATATCTGTGAATACACATATAGAAGGTAGAGATTTGATTATTCACTTAATAAAGTAAAATATCTTTAGAAAAAAGAGAGAGACATTTTGAGACGAAAATTCTGCAGCATAACGACTATGTTACAAGGTTTTTAGAAAACATTGAAAAGAGAGGGGGCATGGGTAAAACATTCATAAATGACCCATAAAATAGTAGAGGGACATAATATAAGGTATTTAAGAATGTGGTAATGAAATTTGAAAATATACCATATGAAATGAAGAACATGAAAGGAAGACAAAAATAGGATTTCTCTTATGAAAATTCGGCAGCCTAACTGCGTCACTTAAACTTCAACCAAAAATGAATTGATGAGATAAAATAGGGTCTCTCATCATATGAAAATAAAATATCAGTATGATAGATATAGAGATCATACCACAACATAATAAAAAGTAACTTGCAATACTTGACATGGAATTAGAACTTTGAAAAGGGAGAAAGGTGCAAGGACAACTTAAAAATTCAGCAGCCTAACGACGCCACTTAAACTTCAAAATACTGAATTGAAGAGATCAAATGGGGTCTCTAATCATATGGTCATAAATGATCATTATGATAGATATAGAGATCATACCCCAACATAAAAAAAAGTAATTTGAAAGAATTGACATGAAAGTAGAACTTCAAAACGAGAAGGGTGAAGAACCACTTAAAAATTTGGCAGCCTAACGACGCCACTTAAAACTTCAAAATACTGAATTTGAAGAGATAAAATGGGGTATCTCATCAAATGGTCATAAAATATCAGTATGATAGATAGAGATCATACCCCAACATAACAAAAAGGAACTTGGAAGAATTGACATGAAAGTAGAACTTCAAAATGAGAAGGGTGAAGAACCACTTAACAATTCGGCAGCCTAACGACGCCACTTAAAACATCAAAATACTGAATTTGAAGAGATCAAATGGGGTCTCTCATCATATTATCATAAAAGATCAGTATGATAAATTTAGAGATCATAACCCAACATAATAAAAAGGAACTTGTAATACTTTACATGAAAATAGATCTTGAAAAATGAGAAGGGAGAAAGAATCCGTTACAAAAATTTCAGCAGCCTAACGGCGCCACTTAAAACTTCATAAAACTAAATAATGAGAGTAAGATGGGATCTCTCATTATGTGAAAATGAAAAGGGAAGTAAGAGGAGTATAAAAGAACAACCTTTAACATAAGAACATGGATCATAAAAGAAATTACAAGAAAGAGATTTCTTGAAAAGAAGGAGAGAGCTCGGATCCCTGACCTTAAAATGTAACTCTTAAACCTCAAAGGTTAGGACCTTGAGGGCTTGAAGGCACCTTGGGAGGACTACATGGGAGGTAATGAGACCAGAACTTCATTGGGGAAGAGTGGGGAGTCGAATGGATGAGAGGAGGGCTTGGTATTTATAGGGAAAGTAAGGGGACAAGGCATTAATGGCTAAGGGACACCTCACATGTGCTTTTCTCAAACCCATGTGCTCTCTCATGATATTTCCCATAAAGTTAGGCCACATGGGGCCCCCAATACAAATATACATCACCTTAGGTCGGCCAACCCTTAAAATATCTCATGACATCACCATGACACAGTTATGATGTCATTAAACATACCGAAACCCTAAAACTGTATTTTTACTATTCACTGAAAATTCAACTTTCTTAGAAAAATCCCAAAATTTCACATTAACCAAATATCAATGCTATGATTCAAAAATGAACTCCATTTTATAAAAATAATTTTCTAAATATTTTTAATTTATTTTTTAAATAAATACACTATTCACCGAAAATTCATTTTTTCAGAAAAAACCCCAAAAATTACCATAACATAATATTGGTGCTCTGAGTTCAAAAATGAAATCCATTTTATAAAAATAATTTTTTAAATATTTTTAATTAAAAAACACTATTCACTCGAAAAAACTAATACTTTAATAATAATTTATGAAATCGTTATTTAACCATTTTATTGAATCACATTACTTAATCAAGGTGCCTAGATTATATTAATACTTTCTTTAAGTGAGATTACTAATCCATTTGGACACATTACTAATCCTAATCATAAGATCACTATTCATAATTTACTATTCATCAAAAATTAAGTTGATCTTATTAGACTCTAAATTTCGTACTGAACATAATTGTAGAAGACAATTTTTCAAAAATCATTACACATTTTTAATTATATAAGGTTTACATAAACATTTTTAAAATATCCATTTTATAAAATTCATCAAAAATATGCATACTATATTTATCCGGTCATTTGAAAATTCATAAACATCATCATAAGAAGAAATCCCAATTTTTATTTAAAACAAGGATTACACAAGGCAGTTACGATCTCGTTACATAGCCCCTTATAATACCAGCATAGGACCTAAGAGTAAGGTGTGCTAGGGTGATAGAATCTTGGGGCGGCTCGGTCAACATTGCCCGAGTAGTAATTTCTATCAGTTTGAACTTCTCGCGAAGGCGATTCTGTTCTAGCTTCACATGATGAAGTTCAGCTTGGGTTTGGTCCAGAGCAGAGACTAATGGTGATACCTCCTTCCCAAGTTCTGTTAGATGGGCTTTGATCAGTCCAAGACTACTAGGTGAGGCCATCAAATCTTCTTTCTATAATAATTAACCAAGATTGCTTATATTTAGAGACAATAATCAAAACATTTTGTTCACAGCGGTCATATTGACCGATGGTCATATAACAGTAAAAACCCAATGGTCTCATTTAAATTATAATCATGTTTATCAAATAAAACATTTTTGTTGAGTATAAAAATAAAATAAAATAACACATGAAATTAGGAAAAAAGATTTATTCAAAATTTCGGGCCGTTACAAGTATCATCTTCAATATTTTCACGTAATTGTTTTTTTTCTCATATATCTTCCTACCTACTTCAAATTTCATCCTGATATTGAGGAACCAGTCATCTACTGCCTTGAGGTAGGTGGTCATGTGGTTTTCAAAATGAGTTTCATCATTTCGTAATTATTTCTATCATATTATATGTTTTCCTTTTTATATCTTATATATTATACAAATTTCTTCATATAAAATTGACCATTGGATCCTAATATTCACCTATTGATCCTTATTATATAGTTCATAAGTTTTACACACATTATATGGTCACTCATTGGGTATGCCATGTAGAATTTTCCACTTGGGACAATTGGTTCAAAATTCCTTAAACCATTAATTAGCTAACAAATTTTATAAAATGAAATTTCCCTTTATGTGTGGGTATTGAATATGACCCAAGGTATTTCAAAAGTGCTTGTCCCTTTCATAGTTGGGATTTCCCATGTGAGAAATTTCGTTAAAGATAATTCCATTATTTTAATAACCCTTTGACCTCTACAAAAGGCTTCCCATGACTTAATAAATTTTATTAATTGGTTTGGTTGAGTATATTTTATAGGATGGATTATAAATAATGGTGGTGTAATTTAATAGAATTTATCATGTCAAATTACAATTGAAACTTGATCCATATTACATGGTTTCCTTGTTTTAATTAATTGTAATAAGTATATGTAATTGAACATGGAAATTGAAATACATTTTATGTTTCCAACATGTATTATATAATGAATGATTATGTATCATCTATGTATATGGTAAATATAAAAGAAAATTTTTGGAGGTAATTCTCCATTCACATTATAATTATAATGAACATTTATAGATGCTATAATATATTGGTAATGAGTGTTGTTCCACAAGGGAAATCAAAATACCATAAATTGGCTGTTGAAAATGGTGACTGACACTAGTGATAGTATATGGGCATTGGTCTTTATATTCCATGTTCCATGATTATAGTGTTTCCATGGTGGCACAAAAACCATCCCAAGTGTTGTTGCATGATGTGTCTCATTATTCATGGGATGTAAGTCATATAACCTATTTCATGAGCTTATATGCTCTTTTATACATGTTATGGAGGTCTAAGTTATTTCTCAGTCCTTCCAGCACTAGTATTCCTAGTATATGTCCACTTGTAATCTTCATGAACAAGGTTCATATTGGTGGATTCAATATATAATTATACTATATTTATATAATACTACTATATATATAGAAACGATTCAGGCATCTTTACATCAATGAGCTCAAGAAGGATGACCCTCTAGGTGTCGTAAAGGAACCTAAGAGGGATAGTTATTTTTTTCATCATTGTTTTACACTTTTTATTATAATTGTACAATGTTTAATTAAAAAAATTACTTGAATTACATGTGGACACCATTGGTGGCCACCAACTGAAATTTTATCTCACACCCTTCTCGGGCTTCCAACCCGAGTGGAATAACTTTTTTAATCATTGACAATGGAAAATGACCTGGAACATGTTTTTGAATTTTTACCAAGTTGAAACAATGGATCAAATTTCTAGATATAGGCTCCATATTCTTATGGATCTATATTTTAGTTTTTTCTTTTTGAATATTGTATACTGTACGTGTATCTTCCTATCTATTTTTAATTATGACATTCCATGCATCAGGTATTAGTCACATCCTTAGAGGGTTATGTTATATTTACTCATCATCATCATCATTTTATTTTTATTAAATCCAAATAAATACAAAGTGATCATGCTAGGAGGACCTAGGGAGGTTTAATGTATGGTAGACCAAGTTAATCCCCTATAATCAAATTAAATCCTATCAATTTAATTTGAGAAATGCTGGATAGTACTGTAAAATTGGTACCTTGGTCTGCTAGAGAAGCTAGGTGATCCGCTACTTGATTCTTATCCCACTAGGTGTGGGTTACTTTTATACTATTGTGTATGAGGGACTATAATTTTCTTACGATGAAATAGATCGAACAAGGCGTGGCACTTATTCCATTCAAGGAATCATGAATGATCATTGAATCAGTTTCCACTTGTGGAAGGCAAACATTCTCATGGATACAGACCTTAATCCTTGTAAGGACTACATTTCCCATTGGTAGTATGTAATTTCCTCTACCACAGTGATCTAAAAAATCCATAATCACACTCCCCCTATAATCACTAACAACCCCTCCGACACACATGTCTCCTAGAATACATGTGCCTACTGTGTTCAGATTTAGACCGTCTTCTATGGGAGCCATATCACCCATATTCCTTGTATCATAGGGTTGAGATGTTGTATTGTAGGGGAGGGGCCATGGAGAGCCTGTAAGGATGGCGTGTCCTTCCATTGCTGACAAGGGTCACCATATCCACCAATAGGCTCCCCATCATCATGATGATATATCTCCCTGTGGAATTAATCCCCTCATATCTGGTATGATTCCCAACATTCCATAGGCACCAGCAACCAGTATTGAGGATAATCGATCCATCTATTCTTTCTAGACCCATATCTTCTATCCCCTAAAACCACCATTAGAGGAAAAATGATATTTAAATTATGATTTTAGTACTATGGCGTGATGAAATGATGGATTTGAATTAGATCATGAATAATAATTGGAATAGTATACTTAAAAGGTCATGAATTTTTCCATGTCATGTATATTTTTTGATTGATGTTTCCTATTTAATATGTATAGTTACCTAATTATATTCAATTATATTGACCCTTCTTACGTATATTGGAATTAATTATTGATACTAAATGTTTACACTATAAACTAATAGATTTTTCATGAATAGTTTAATGAAGACACAAAAAAATTAAATTATGTAATGTAGAGCTATAGACCATCCATCACATGTGCGAGAATGTATTATGGTTTGGGTTATGTTGATACCATATTTGGTTCTTAAAGAGTAAGGGAACATATGGATTGGAAATATATATCTATTTAATTCAACTATATAATTAGATTGAATATTTGAAAAAGAAAAATTCAATATGAATATGAATTCCAATTGAAATAGCAATCTTATATATATATATATATATATATATATATATATATATATATATATATCTGACACCGAGACATAGACATGAACCTGACCTTACTAGTGGGTAATGGTGTATATCATGTGTTCTTATGGCTTGTTATGGCCTATTTATACCTGGCTATTGAAGTGGGAAACGATGCATGGCCATTTCTATAGGAATTCTTTACTCCTGCCCCAAATTCCTACCAGAAAATGTTATACTTTCTTAAATGTCTACTAAGTCATGTGTTTCTCATTGTAATGTTAAGGATTTATGAATTACCCTAGTTGTATGTCCTGAAAGCTGTGATGATCATATACCTGATGTTGAAAGTCATGAGAGGCTAGTAATTCCTCTTTTAGATCCACCTATAGATCCTCTTCATGTTATAGATATGGTTCCTGATGCCTAGTTTTGAGTGGGTTTTAGTGGTATTATTCAGAGTGTGCAAGGTTTAGTTCGACATTCACAATGTGTAGAAGGGTCGACTCATGAGTTTCAATTGCTACATCCTCCCAATTTTTTAGGGGATTGAGGATCTCATGTTGTGAATTCTTGGCTTCATGCTATCTTATCTATATTTGAGAATCTAGTGACTCTTCTAGAGAGGAGGTTGAACCTGGAGGCTTATATGCTTCAAAATTCTACTAATATGGTGTGGGACATAATAATCTAAGAATATGGACATTGTGAAATGAATTGGTATAATTTCCAGACAATCATCTATGAATATTTAATTCTCTATACACTAAGAGATAACAAAACTAGAGTTTTCATGAACCTACAGTAGGGATCATGTCATTTATGGAATACTCTATTTTTTTCATATAACATCTGTGGTTCACCTACTATCTAGAAGTTGATGATCTTATGACCATAATGTGACTTGAGTATAGGATGGTTTTCACCATCTGGTCATATGTCAATGTGATTAGTTGAATTATTATTATATAAATATTTATCCATATCCTTATTACCAAGCATAACATGAGGGATCTTTATGGTGAGAATAAGGGTGGTTTGGTACCTAGATCTATTAGTGGTTATTATTATAGAAGAAAGTGGTGTTTTGAGAATACATGTAGAGGTTGTGGTAGTCAGTATCCTTGTGTATAGAGATTTATTATCTTCCACAAGTGTGGGAAGACTTGAATCATCTTGTCTTGAAGTCCACATGATCTAATCGAGCACATAGACTAATGCTGGATGGGGAATATCCATTCCTTCTGCAGTACTTCCCCACCAGTGCCTAGTGAGTGAGGATATGCACTGACTCGTCGGTTCTGAGATGAGACAACATGGCCCTGACAAGCAGGAAACTAGAATACCACTGGTTGATCAGGATGAGGTGGCAGTTGAGGAAGAGGTAGTCAGACATATGATAATCAACTCTAATAGAGTGGGTTTTCTCAGGGAAATTAGGTAGTGACATAGGGCCATGGTACATTCTAATTACATGCAGTCTAGCCTACACCACAACACTATAGTGTTATACATTCTATAGTTTGATGTACAATTATAGTTGCCTCTACAATAGTATCTTATTTATTTGACACTGGTATATCTCACTCATTTATATCTAAGATTATAATGGGATGTATGGGTCTCAATATCAAGCACTATCATGGGGTAATGATTCTTGACACACCATTAATTATCTATTCATATGGAATTATCTATTGAATGAATTATCCCCTTGAGATGGGAGGTTACCTTTTTGTGTGGAATCTTTATGTCCTCAACATGACATGTATTAACGTAATGGTTGGGACATAATGGTTACTTCCCTATCAAGACCACATATAATTATATCATTTAATGTTAATGTTTAAATAAATAGTTGGAGTTTCAAATATTAACAATGGTGTATAAGATGTATATTATTCATGATTAGGACCCAACCAGCAGACGCTGGGTAATGTGGCAGCTAGATCACCCTTTGTTTCTTCAATGAATAGGGGATGAAACTATATTTTCACCCTCCTGTAGTGGAATATTCCAATGAAAACATTCTTAATGTCTTCTCTAGTCCACCTACAATGGGATTGGTATTTTTTACTATTGATGTTGTTCGATGAGTGGGACGGTGACCAATACCTTATATAATATGGAAACAATGAATCCTCTAGATCTCAAGAAGTAGTTGGAGGTCTGGTGACTAAAGGATTCATATGTCCCATCACTTCTCATTTGGGTTCACCAATTCTTTTCTCCAGGATGGAATATGATAACCTCAACATCTATGTGGATTACCATCATTTTAATCACATTACTTTAATGAATCGATATCTAAATCATAGAATAGATGACATGTTTGATTAGATATGATTAGGAAAAGTGTTTTTAAAGATATAATTGAGCCCATGATATCATCTAGTTGAGGATTAATCTTATTAAATACCTTGGACAACATTTAGGGGAAGTTATTATCTCTATGAGTACCTGGTTATGCCATTCAGACCCACAAATGAATGTACATTCTTTATGGATATTTTGAATCATGTATTCCATCCATTCCTAGATTCATTAGTGGCAGTATATGTTGATGATATCTAGGTATAGTCACACTATCGACATGACCATAAAACCCTACTTGAGATATTTCTGAATAAAATGAGATATCATTAGCTCTATGCTATGCTAAATATATACCACCTATGGATCAACAATGTCAACTTCTTGTCTCACATTATATTGGATTCAATAGTGTTAGTAAACCCATTAAAAGTGAAATATTTAGTTTCCTAGGTCCATACCAAGAATGAAATTGATATTCATAGTTTCTTGGCACTAGATGGATATTAAAGATTCTTCATCCAAGATTTATCACACCTTACTACACCACTTATGAGCATGAAGACAAAAAGTGTGAAATTCATATGGTTTGAAGCATGAAAATCATCCTTTCAAGCAATGAAGGGAAGACTAATCTACATGATGTTACTAATTATTCTACATCCAAAAAACAATTTATACCATATAATTTGAAACATCAGGTATTGTTCCTGGAGCTATTATGATGTGGGATGAGTGATTCATCACATATGAGTCTTTTCAGATGAGGCCTCACAAGCATATTTATGAGACACATGACCTTGAGCTCACTATTTCCATGCTGGACTTATTCTATTGGAGACACTATTATCATGGAAAGTGTATTTTGTATTCAATGTTTAGAAAAGGCTTTAGTATATATTCACACAATGGGATATTAATCTTGGGAAAATCATGTAGGTTTTGTATCTATATTCATTTTATTTGAAGATTTTTTACAATTCTAGTAAATGAAATTATGTGGCCGTTTCTCTAATGTGAAAAAATTATACATAGTCAGTTGATGAATCCAGTGGTGAATAGAAACTTATGTTCCTATTATCATAGTAACATGTTATGGTTCAAGAGGACGACAATCAGTCTATTAACATAGCCTTAGTAGTGTCATATACTCTCTTATAATGGGTATGAATGAAACAACTAACTAATTCTAAAGGATTTACCTAGAGGGAAAGTGTTTAAGATGATGATACAACTTTAGGTTAGATCATGGATTTGGATGATACCTTATTTTTCCATGGGAATTCTTGAGTCTTACAACACAACATATAAGAGATGATATCAAAATTCCATGGTTTAACATGTTTGGTTCACCTAGGTGTCACCAAAATGTTTTGATATATTCAAAATTAATATTGGTTTTATGGTATGAAATTAGATACTATCAGATTCATCCCTAGGTGTTCAACGTGTTAGCTAGTGAATGAAAAACATTAGTTTTTGGAAATGCTTCTCTAACCATTGTCATTTTCCAAGTGGAAATTATATAATTTTTTGATGGATTTTATGAATTTTCTAAGAATATCATCTCATGTTAAGAATGTGGTTTTGGTCATTATTGAATTTTTGAAAAAGTTCTTACACTATGTAACTAAGAGAGTGTCCTTCTCGGTAGATGATCTAGGATGCTTGTATTTCTTAGAGGTTGTACATATTTATGTAGTTCCATGTTCTATCATTTTGGATAGAGACACTTGTTTCATGTCATGGTTCATGTAAGAGATTCATAAGGACATAAATACAGAGGTATATCTAAAAATGACCTATCACTCATAGACTAAGGGACTAACATAGTGTACAATTCTTGTTATGGAGGACATGATTCATCCATGTGTCCTTATTACTAAATGTTATATAGAGAAACACATTCTTATATTGGAATTTTATTATAATAAAATCATTCATGATAAATTCGAGATGGATCCCTAGGAATATTTATATGGTAGGCCTTAATGCTCACCTTTGTATTATATAGTATAAGGGGATACAACTATGCTTCGACCAGATATCGTGTAGGAGACTACCGAGTCGGTCCAGTTAATCTGAAATTTCATACTGATAGATCAATCCATAAAATAGTCATATGCCAAAAACAAATGGAGAAATCTATAGTTCAAGGTCTAAGATTGGATTTTCTTTCATGTATTTCAATGGTTGGGCCATAGACATATTTAAAATAAGTGAAAGATACCGATGATGACCATTGGAGAATTCAACGTTGTTAAATGGATCAGACTAGTGGATTACCAATTGGAACATCCTCAGAAATAATAGTCCACAAATGATAACATTCAGGTATCTCAACTTTGTCAATACTATTGAGACCTGACACACGTCATTTAACCTGATGTGGATGAATAGGATATAGATTCTTCCTTCAAAGTGTATCCATTGTGTATAGTGGATCAGAGTCGGAATAAACTCTAAAGAAGGTAAGTTCTTCTAGTGTAACACCCCAATATTTTATGATATATATTATTTTAATTTCATTTATATCTTCAGTTATAAGATACACAATGATTAACTTGCGCTATATGCTACACCGTATTATATTGCACTATACACAACACTATTCTTGGATTGGGTTACATAATTTCAAGTTATTTTGATAGAATTCATTTCACGCAACTTTGAGTAAAGATTTTGTTCAATGTATAATAGATTTCTATTTGGATTATGTTATAAGAAACTCCAAAGTAAGCTTGCACTATAAGCAACACTGACTTGGCTTGCATTACATGTAAGAGCGACCTTCCTCGATAGCTTCTATTGTACGTGATACCGAGATTCAGTAAACAACAATATATTACTAAAATGTTATTATTTATTGGGATATAAACTAGATCTTATGAATATTATTAACTAAAATTTATATTATATATCATTTTCATTCATCCTACACATTTTCTAGAACACAATATGAGATCAAAATCAATTTTTTGGATGGAGTTTATATTAAAAAAATGCTATTTTACCACCTTTTGATGGAACACCCATTTTAAATATAATTTCTAACATTATATTAAGTTAAAGTTTTCAAAATAAACTTCTTCTTTAGAAGAGGGATATAAAATTTTACTTTGGATAAATTTTTGATATTTTTCTGATAACTTTCATATTTTGATGAATAGTGAAAATATGGTAAATTTTAATTAAAAACAATTTTTTTTCATCAAAATAAATTATATGGTAAAAATATATTATCAAATTATTTTAATGTATAAATAGAATACATTTTTATTATTTAATAAAATTCAAGTCATTGTAATTAATTTTACATTTAATTCATATGTAAAAACATTTCAATCATTTGTAATGTTTAAAAAAAAACCCATTTTTTCGTCAACAAATTTAATTTTACATTAATTATTAAAAAATCTGTGTTTTGAATTTTAAAAATTGGATTCCATATTTGGTATCAGTAGGTCCAAATTATTTTAATACGTAGTTTTAATTTTTGTCATTATGAATAGTAACTTTTGAAATTATTTTTATCACCATAGTTAAAGGTAAATCAGTTAATTAAGGGTAAAAATAATATTATAAAATTTACCTACCACCTGAAAAAATTATATTGAATAATTAAAAGTATAACCATATCACATAACGGTCAGAATAGATTCCTTTCATGGACTTTTATCCATGAAAATGATGTAGTTATTTTTAAAACCAAAGAAAGTTGAAACATGTCACTCTCTAATATCTTATATGTGTGATAGTTTTAATTTAATGATAAACATAATAAAACATTGAAAGTAAATATTGACTATAAAGATAATTAAATTATATACATCATTTGAATTTATTTTAATTTTTATATTTTAATTAATTATCAATAACGGTGAAACAATATTGATGAAAAAATTATTTTTTGTAACAGAAATATAAAATAAATGAATTTAAAAATATTAAAAGAAATAGCATATGAACTAATTGAAGAGATCCAAAAATTTCTAGGTGACTATGAAATGTTATTAGTTTATTAAATATTTTTATTTTAATTTATCTTTTGTGAAGATTTTTGTTAATGTCAAATAAATGAATAGTGTTAAAATTGACACTATTGATATTTTATAAAAATAATATTTTTAAATTATTTAAAAATCATAAATATATTTAAAAAATAAAATGTGATAATTATAAGATCTAAAATTTCATAAAATAACTATATGGTCAATTAACAATATATATTTAAATATGTATAGCCATTAAACTTCAGAATTTTATTATCACAATTAAAATTAAAGAGAATAACTAAGTGTTAATTAAAATGACAATGCATAAATTGACATAAAAACCTATTTAAAATTTATTGTTTGATGATATTAAAACAATATATCATCTCATATTATAATTCTGGACATTTTAGAGGTTTTTTTGCATTGGTTTTGAGTTCAATAAAAATTAATATTTTTTTGACTTTCCTAAAGTGCCCCTCTCCCCTCTTTTAAAAAGGAACCTCCTCTCTCTCCTCTTCACTCTATTTTGAGCCTTAAATCTCGACAAAACCCTACCTATTTATCTTATCATAATACCTAGTTACATTCTAGAGGCTCTGGTATTCTTAAAAGTCAATCTCTAGTTCCCTAAGGGGACATTTAAAGGAGGCACGTCGAGGAAGAGGTAATATCTTCTACAGATTCTTTCAATATTATTTCTTCTCCTACTTATTATTATTTAGTTGTTTGATAATAAAGTTATAACATCATTATAAATAAAATAAATAAATGTTTTTATAAATATTAAACAAACCTATTTCACCTTCAATCCATCCTATGTAAAATGAAATCACCGCATGTGCATCTATACGACTTACCGTCTCCAAGATGTGGTGTAATCTATTTTCACAAAAACCATAAATAGTTGGGTATAATGGTGGAAATAATAACTATATAAGATTATTATAAAATATTACTAATTATGAGATTTTATAAACCAACCACTCCAATACCATTCAACAATTAGAGGAACGATATCATCACTCATGTGTACGTACGACTTATAGTCTCCACGACACGATTAGATTCATTCTCCATGATAACCATTCAAGAATGATTATAACATATATATAATAAATTCATAGAAAATATATGAAATAATATTTATAATTTATTTATGTATATTTATATTTCATTTACTTACTTCCATTCAATTTAATAAGGATACAAAAATATCGTTCTTTCGTACGTATGGCCTACCATCTTCCTGAACAGTGTTTTACATTTCATTTATCTATCTATTATATATATATAATTAATATATAAGATATATAAATGATTTTTCACATTATTTAAGTAACTAAATCATGATCTATGTAATATAAACAATAATAACAAGTCCAAAGACATACGATAAATAAAACGATTATTCCCCAAACCGTTGCTTTAACATGGAATTGACAAATGAATGAATAATATAAAGGCATAAGTAAAACATATATGATATAATAAATATTATTATAGTTCTATTATAAGTTAATAATATGTTTAAAATTACTATATAGGAGTTTTGGACAAATAAAGAAGAAATTAGACATAAGGTATGGGATAAATTTACAAATCTCATTTTTATCTGAGATTGTGTATACGTATGTATTTATAGGGGTATATTTAATATCCATTTACATGTTTTCTAAGAATATTATCATTTAATGTTTAATATTCTTAAATATATGTTTAATGTTATTTTTACCCATTTTTACTTTTACCACATGGTTTGGAAGGAACCTTTCTTACGTTTACCATACAATGTTTTTTTTTGAATTTTTTGGAAAAAGTATGAGGAAAATATTTTTTTATTTATACAAAATTAATGGATTTTTAAAATTTCATGATTCCTTATTTCCATGAAGATTACTCTATAAGATTTCAAGATTATTTTAAATTAATTTTTATCTATTTAAATTTCATGCCACATTGAGAAAAGAAATTTTTTTTGTAGAAGAATGGTTATTCTTTCAAAAATTAATTTCATGTGTCTGATTAAAATTATTTTCCAACTATGTTGATGCTTTTTAAATAAGGTTATGTTTATCTCACTATTATTAATATTATTTGATTATGTTAATTTTGGAATGATATTTTATATGGATTATGTTATGATGGAATGACGTTTAAGAAACCCATTTTATTTCTTGGGTTATGCTATGGTAACAATTTTTATATTTTTGGGGAACACGTAAGAATTATTTCATTATGAGATAGGTAGAGCCTATATATATAACCAATTAATTGGGTAAAAATTTATATCTCATGATATGGAAATTAATAGAATAGAATGTATATCTGGTTCAGTAATACAGGGCTGGAACGACATGTAATCTCAGTTCAATAATGGACTTTGTCCACTATGATGGTCTTCCCAGAAATGCCTTGGCTACTATGAAAATCAAATTAGGTGCTTATTAGTGTTCCAAAAATATATGTTTTATGTTATTCCATAAAGGTTAATGTTCCTTTATGATCTATTCCTTACAAACTACCAATATTTAGTTCATGACTCATGATTTTGATATTTAAAAATTATATTCATGTTTTTTATGTTCAAATGTATATGGTTTGTTTTATGTTCTCAATGTTTAACCTTACTAAGAATTTTAGGTAACCCTTATTATGTTTTCTTTTCCCAAAGATATAATAAAATGTTTTAGGTATGAAAAAAAGTGGAAGATATTTATGTGATATTGTCACGACCCGTCCTCAGGGCCCGTGCCGTGACTACCCCAAGCCTGCCTCCCATAGGTTAGGGGCTGGCGACTAGCACCAAGGCATAAATCCCGACAAAAAGGGGAAGGCATTGCCTTTATAAAGTAAAAAAACACCACAGAGTAAGCCAACAGAAGTAAACAATAAGTAAAACTGGGTACAAGTGCGGAAAAGTAAGTGGGCCTAAATACAAACCCAAACTGAAAGTAAAGTACAACTGGAAAGGAAGTACAACAACTGAAAAGTAAAGCAGCAACACCAAGCTGTCCACTAGAAATCCCACCTGAAGGGTGGGTACAGATAGCCTCCTCAGCTCCTCGGGTCCTGCCGTCCACCCTGTATGCGTCCCGTCCAGTGGTCCACCTTCAGGTACCGACTCATCATGATATCCACCTCCGGGCACCGACTTGTTGTGGGTTCCTCCTCTGGGAACCGTCCAGCTGTACAAGCCTTAACCTCGATCAGTGATGTCCGTCTTCTACATCCAACATAATGTAGTGCAGGTGAAGACCGTGCAGGGGTGAGTATACGATACTCAGTAGGGACCCCGAGACCCCTGAAGGTCTCCCGAAATCCACAAAGGATAAACTACAATGAAAAGATACAATCACGATGTAAAATCCAACACTACTTAGGTATATGCCCATACATATACCCAAGTCATCAGTCCTAGTTCGGCTCCAACATCCAAGCCCAAGTTCGATCACGTCCACACAGGATAGCACAACCAATCCACACAGGTTAACACAACCCAAATCCACATAGGAAAACAAGTCAATCATATCGAAGATAATGATTGAAAGTCAATACTAATCTCAAACCAGGATTTAATAATGATGTTGAAACCATAGCTATTGGGGAAACTCCTCCTCTATCGAGTATAGTGGGCCTGCCGCTACAACCATGCACTTCCCATTAACGTTGGACTGCTGTAGTCCTCCACCTGTCGAGTACTGTGGGCCTGCTGCTACAACCAAGAGCTTCCCACCATGGGTCTGCCGATACAACCAAGCGCTCCCCCTCATAGCCTCTAGAGGTACTTCTTATGTTGAGTACCGCAGGTCTTCCACTACAACCAAGCGCTCCTCCATTGTGGGTCTGCCGCTACAACCAAGCGCTCCTCTGCCGTGGGTCTGTCGCTACAACCAAGCGCTCCCCACTGGGCTATCCGAAACACACTGAGTCACTCAGTCAGTAGTCGTCAAGTCTCAGCCAGATTTAGGGTTTCATAATGATTGAAAGTTCCGTAGTCGTCACCGCCGAACCCACGGAGGATTCCCGTACGGTAGTCATCGTCGTTGCAGACGCAGCCAACTCTAGGGTTTTCGCACATAGCACGCTCTTTCTGGGAGGGTCCACTCCACGAGCCAAGAGGTCAATACATCAAATGACATGTAGTCCAGAGTTTATGTATCCCAATGTTCCGTCTAGTCAAAAGGAAGACAACGCGACAGACGACGCGTCAATCGGACGTCCGGTCCGAGAGTTATTGGCTTTTTCGTCCCAGGGGCCCGGTTGGTTTTTAAATCAAAAACAACCCGACCGCACTCCAACTATATCCAAACCTCGAGAGAAGTAAGGAAAAAGATCCGTATCACTAAGAGGAAACCATCAAAGTCGACGGCACGCCAATCGGACGTCCGAAGCTCAAGTTATAAGCGTTTCCGCTCCGAGGCCCCGGTTGGTTTTGTGTTCGAACCAACCCGGCCATACCAAAAGTTCTCTGAAACCTTGAGTGTAATATACGAAAATGACCGTCTCGAACCAAGAATCGCATCGCAGCTGACGGTACGTCGATCGGAGGTCCGTATCCCAAGATATGGGCAAAAGACCACAAATGGTCTAAAAATGGGGGGTCTGGGCCCGGTCCGACCCGGCCCAACCCCCCCTCAGTCGGCCCGAACCGGGTCAAACTGAACCGGGTCCGGTTCCAGCCCGTTAGGGCGCGGACTGATCTGGAGGGCGCGGCCTAGCCCGACTGTGCGGCCTGGCCCGGCCTGGGCGCGGCCCTGCCCGGCCTGGTGCGCTCGCGCGGCCCGCGTGGCCAGCTCGTCCACGCCGAGCTGTGCGGAACAGGGGGGCACGCTGCCCCCCTGCTTGGGAACCCGCGGCCTCCACATGGGGGGCCGCTCCTTTGGCTAGCCGGGGGTTACGACCCCCGGTTTTGTGGAAGCCGGACGGCCCGGTCCGGCCGGCCGGTGCTGTTGCCGTGGGACCGCCGGGGTCCCTCCCCTCCGAGGTGCCAGTGGCCGGTGGTTTCGGTCGCCCCGCTTTGCACCGCCACATCTTCGAGCCGTGGCCCTTTCCGACCGGCGCGTCGCGATGGCGCTGTGCCCCCGCTCCCGTTGCGGTGTCTTCGTGGTTCTCCAGCACGACGCGACGACGCCCTGCCCCTTCGCTGCGGCCCGACTCCGGCCGCGGGTTCGTTTGGCCTCAACGGCGTGGCGTGACGACGCCACACATCTTTGCCACTTTTTCCCATGTTTCCGCGCCGTGCTGTTGCACCTCGCCACCTTCTTTTGAATCAAAATAATCAAAATCATCAAATGGGGAGGAGGTTCGGCCGTGTTCGTGCGGTCCGACCTCCTCCTGTTATTACGATAACAGGCGGCCCAAATAGAAGTTGATGAACGAAAAAGAAATAATTCACGAGTAAAACAATTAACCCCTACCTCGAGCTGTCGTTGAACGAAGGTTCGTCGCGGGAAAGGGATGTCACGGAAGACGGCGTCGCGGAAGGAAGATCGTCGGCGTCGCGGTACACGGTGTCGCGGAAGGAGGATCGTCGGCATCGCGGTACATGGCGTCGCGTCATCGATCTCCGAGGAATCAACGTTTATTCGTCGTCCTTTGTTGGAGGTCGGCATTCTTCGTTGGAGAGGATATGATTTCCCCAAGTGTTGGGTGTCACAATACTTTACCAGCACTTCGTCTCTTGGTGAAGCTGTCCCAAAACCTTCTCCCAAGCTCTCTATATATAGGAGAGGGGGAGAGGTATGTAACCATCATGGAATTTAGGACGGTTCATTTATTTGGAACCTTCCTAAATTCCAACGACGCATTTACTTAATTTAAAAAGGGGGTCGAGCGAATTAAATTGTGTTGGCGCAATTTAAGAGGTGCGTTGGCACAACTTAAGAGTGGAGGATGCCAAGAAGTTTCCCCCACATAGCCCGTGTCAAAACACATGACATGAATTAATTTTATGTTGACATATAAAATTAATTGACAGCAATTAATTTCACGTCGAAACTTAAAATTAACTCACATAAATAAATTTCTTAAGTCGAACCATAAAATTAACTGACAACAATTAATTTTACGTCAAACCATAAAATTAATTGAGTGCAATTAATTTTACGTCGACATATAAAATTAATTGATGGGGGGGTTCGAGAGGTTTCCTCTCCATCCCCATTAAATGGGAGGTTAGGGTGTGGCGGTTCCACCACCAACTCCCAAGTGGAGCTTCTAACCACTTTATCCGCACCGCATGTGTTTAACAAAATAAAATAAATTATTCACTTATTTTATTTTATTAACCCACGTAAAACCCCAAAAACTAACTTTCATACCCGATCATCTGCCGTTGAGGTGAAAGTATTCTTAAGCGAATATCGGCACTTCGAGTTCAACGGTGCCCTCAGAATTCGATTCCAAGCACCGGTACAAAAGTTTTAAAACGTCGCTGGTATGTTTACTGAACGTACCCGAATTTTTTTTTGGAAAATTATTATCAGTCACCCTTGACCCACTGCGGTCAAGGTTAGGCTCTGTCTTGGAGAAACATGCCTCAAAGAACTCAACGGTACTCTCGGATTTTCAATTCGAGTTACCTTTTAGAAGTTATGAATTTTAAAATAAAATAACTGTCACTTAATTATTTTATTTACGGCCAAAAACTAACTTTCTCAGGTGGCCTGTGCCGGAAAAAGTTAGTATCTGCTTAAAGAATGTATACCCGCACGAGTTCAACGGTTGTCTCAGATTTTTAATCCGAGTTATTGTTTCTGAGTTATAAGCATTTGAAAAATACAATAACTTTATTTAATTATTTTATTTACGGTTATGCCATTTTTGGGTTTTCTCACAGGAGGCCTGCACCGACTAAACTTAAGTCACACCTAGTGTAAACCCGCCATTCTGAGCACAACGGTGCCCTCAGATTTCTGATCTGAGTAACCATTTAAGAATTATTCCACTTTTTCAGGAAAACTGCTTATGTGTGTTAATTTAAGCTTAACAAAATTTCAGAAAATTATTCCGAGCACACCGGGCCTCGGAATCAGGTGCCCTCAGAAACTGCGTACTCGTAAAATTCCAAATAATTTAAGAAAAAAAAAATTCCTTAAAATTTACAGGTCTTTACATTACTCTCACCTCAGGGCTTTATGTCCCCATAAAGCTACAACACAAACTAGGGAAACTAAACGAGGTACTGAGCACGCATCGAAGCCTCTCGCTCGCAGTGCTCTCCTGGAGGTTCCCGTGCTGCCAACGAACACGCACTAGAGGAATCAACCGGCCACGAAGGACCCGCTCCAGTCGATCCTCGATATCCACCGAAACCTCCATGAAGGTTGCCCTATCGTCGATGTCTAGCTCACCGTGATCGATGACGTGGGTCGGGTCATGCACATACCTCCTCAGCTGAGATACATGGAAAGACGTCAAGCACCCGGTGAAACTGAGGTGGAAGGGCCATATGAAACGCAAAGATAACTTGCCGCCCCGGACAAATCTCCATAGTCCACGTCGAGGTGAGACCCGTAAGAAAATGTGGTCGCCATCCTCGAACTCCAGTGGTCTTCGTCTCTTATCAGCATAGGAATTCTGTCTGCACTGTGCAGTCTTCATCCGATCATGGATGATCTGCACCTTCTTCATCATAGCATGCACCATCTCTAGTCTTACAAGAGCTACTTAGATTTCCCCTTTTCCAAAAAAGAGAAATCCTGTCTCATCCTCTGGATGAACCACGTTCTTTTCCTAATACAGTCAATCCAGACATGGATGATACTAATCCATACCAAGGATGACGTCGTAAGGCCTCGACGCTAGTACCAAGAGATCCAACCGTTACTCTCGCCTCTAAGGGTTGAGTCACACTGTCGGCATCAGTGTGTGGTAACTGGGTCTCCTCCAGTAGGTATCTTAAAAGTGAGGGTCACGTCAATAGTTTTAATGGGAACCTCTCAGTATCAACCACACAAAAGGGAAGGAAAGAAAATGTCACAAGGACAAGTGTCTTTTGTTACTGCATCTCAAGTACAAAGACACCCAACAACCACAAAAAACAACATCAACAAAGCTAGAAGCAACATGAACATAAGTCTCCACATCTGGAGCTAGTCCCGCTCCTATCCATCTGCTTCCGGAGCTCCATGATCATAGGCCTCAACTGCCTGATGCCGAGCTCTCCGAAGTCCACCTGTTCCTTGCGGTCGGGGTGGACCTCCTAGTGGTGGTGGTGGCAACACCTCGAAGTGTCGTCCACCTCCAGCTGCAAGTCCAGCTCCCCTGCCACGGTCTCCTGCTCTATGTAGTCTCCCTCGATCGAACCTATGCCTCTACCTGGGAGGTCTTTCGTTTATCTGCTGATCATCTGTATGGCGGGTTGGATAGTCATGAGCCATGTGACCAACCCCACCATAGGAGTAACACTGTCCGCGCATGGTAAGTCGTTCTCCTCCCCGGGTGCCTCGAAAAAACGATCCTGTGTCATGCGATCGACCACCTGTAGGTCTAGTCCTTTTGGACCTCTGCGTCATTTGTCTACTGTCCACTGCAGAAGACTCTGCCGCATGCCGGCTAGTGGAGGGTCCTGCTGTTGGAGACTGCTCAGCAAGGAAACTCTCCACTAAGAGGGCTCGCTCCAACACCCTTGTCTGCGTCGGGATGCAGTGAGGAACAACTAAAGCTCTGATCTCTCACTTGAGCCCCTGCTTGAAGGTTTGGGCCCTGAAAAAATGTGTCATGTACCATGTCTGTTGAATAGCGTGAGAGATCGGTAAACTTTTCCGAGTACTGAGCTACCGTCATGATGCCCTACCACAACTTTAGTTGCTCCTGGATGTGCACCTTACGGAGGGTGGCTAGGAAGAACTCTGAGCGGAAGAGGCTCTCAAATTCCGTCCAAAGAAGTGATGCCTCGTCGTAAACCTGGAGCATCAAGCTCCACCATCTGCCTGCTGCCGTGTGCAGGAGGCTCGCTGCGAGGATCCCCATGAGGTCAGATGGTGTCCCCACTAACCTAAAAACTCAAACAACCACCTGCAGCCAATCCTCGGCTACCTAAGGGTCCGTCTCCCCACGGAACCTGGGCGGTCTCTTGTGCTGAAACTCATGCAGCGTACTAAGGTGACGTTAACTATCAGCGGCTGGGGCTGGTAGAATCGGTGGCTCGGTGGGTAGAGGTACCGTCGGTGCCTCTGCTGTCAAAGGGCCCTGCACCGAGGCCTCGTCGCTCAGTGGGCTATCGTCACGTACAAAACTCGGAACCCTATATGGATGCAATCGTGGGGCCATCCTGAAAAGAAACAGGTGAAACACGGTTAATACAGTATACCTGGTGAGCTGACACAAAGTAATCATAAAGCAAACTTGAAACACACATGCAATCAATGTTTTCGTGCACTAAGTCGGAAATCAGAAGTCAGGGTCCTGGTGTACGGATACGTCGACCGCCGCACCAACAATGGACTCCCTGGACTGATAACCACACTCAATAACCATAACACTATTGCTTCACATAGAAGAAAGATCAGAGTCCAGAGTTCTGCGGTAGAACCGAACTCCTCTGAAACCAATTTGTCACGACCCATCTTCGGGGCCCGTGCCGTGACTACCCCAAGCCCGCCTCCCATAGGCCAGGGGATGGCAACTAGCACCAAGGCGTAAATCTCGGAAAAAAGGGGAAGACATTGCCTTTATAAAGTAAACAAACACCACAGAGTAAGCCAATAGAAGTAAACACTAAGTAAAACTGGGTACAAGTAAATGCGGAAAAGTAAGTGGGCATAAATACAAACCAAAACTGAAAGTAAAGTACAACTAGAAAGGAAGTACAACAACTGAAAAGTAAACCAGCAACGCCGAGCCATCCACTGGAAATCCCACCTAAAGGGTGGGTACAGATAGCCTCCTCAGCTCCTCGGGTCCTGCCGTCCACCCTGTATGCGTCCCATCCAGTGGTCCACCTCCAGGTACCGACTCATCGTGATATCCACCTTCGGGCACCGACTCGTCGTGGGTTCCTCCTCCGAGAACCATCCAGCTCTACAATCCTCAACCTCGATCCGTGATGTCCGTCGTCTGCAACCAACACAATGTAGTGTGGGAAAAGCCCATGCAGGGGTGAGTATACGATACTCAGTAGGGACCCCAAGTCCCCCGAAGGTCTCCCTGAATCCACAAAGGATAAACCACAAGGAAAAGATACAATCACGAAGTAACATCCAACAATACTTAGGCATATGCCCATACATATACCCAAGTAATCAGTCCCAATTCAGCTCCAACATCCGAGCCCAAGTTTGATCACGTCCACACAGGATAGCACAACAAATCCACATAGGATAATACAACCCAAATCCATATAGGAAAACAAGTCAATCATATCGAAGATAATGATTGAAAGTCAATACTCAGCTCAAACCAGCATTTAATCATGATGTTGAAACCATAGCTTCTAGGGAAACTCTTCCTCTATCGAGTACAGTGGGCCTGCTGCTACAACCAAGAACTTCCCATTAACCTTGGACTGCTGTAGTACTCCACCTGTCGAGTACTGTGGGCCCGATGATACAACCAAGAGCTTACCACAATGGGTTTGCCGCTACAACCAAGCGCTCCCCCTCACAGACTCTAGAGGTACTCCTTCTGTTGAGTACCACGGGTCTGCTGCTACAACCAAGAGCTCCTCTGCCATGGGTCTGCCGCTACAACCAAGTGCTCCCCCTCATAGCCTCCAGAGGTACTCCTTCTGTTGAGTACCGCGGGTCTGCCGCTATAACCATGCACTCCTCCGCCGTGGGTCTGCCGCTACAACCAAGCGCTCCCCACTGGGCTATCCGAAACACACCTAGTCGGTCTGTCAGCAGTCGTCAAGTCTCATTTAGCCCTAGGGTTTCAAAATGATTGAAAGTGCCATAGTCATCACTGCCGAACCCACGAAGGATTCCCATACAGTAGTCATCGTTGTCGCAGACGCAACCAACTTTAGGGTTTCTGCACATAGCATGCTCGTTCCGGGAGGGTCCACTCCACGAGTCAAGAGGTCAATACATCAACTGACACTTAGTCCGAAGTTGATGTATTCCAATGTTTCGTCTCGTCAAAAGAAACACAACGCGATAGATGGCGCGCCAATCGGACGTCCGGTCCGAGAGTTATTGGCTTTTTCGTCCCAGGGGCAGGGTTGGTTTTTAAGTCAAAACCAAGACAACCACACTTCAAATGTGTCCAAACCTCGAGCGGAGTAAGCCAAAAGATCCATCTCACTAATAGAAAACCAGAAAAGTCGACGACACTTCAATCAGACGTCCGGAGCTCAAGTTATAACCGTTTCCGCTCCGAGGGCCCGGTTGGTTTCGTGTTCAAACCAACCCAGCCATACCCAAAGTTCTCTGAAACCTTGAGTGTAATATACCGTGATGACCATCTCAATCCAATAATCACATCACAACAGACGGTGCGTCGATCGGAGGTCCGCAGCCCAAGATATGGGAAAAATACTGAAAATGGTCTAAAAATGGGGGGTCTGGGCCCGGTCTGACCCGGACCAACACCCCCCCCCCCCCCCCCCCCCCGGGGTCGGCCCGACCCGGCTGGCATGGCCCAGCCTGGCCTGGGCATGGCCCACCCCGACCTGGCATGATCGAGCGGCCCGCATGGCCAGTTCGGCCATGCCGAGCTGTGCAAAACAGGGGGGCGGTGGCACGCTTCCCCCCTACTTGGGAACCCGCAGCCCCCACATGGGGGCCGCTCCTTCGGTCAGCCGGGGGTTATGACCCGCGGTTTGGTGGAAGCCGGTCGGCCCAGTCCGGCTGGCCGGTGCTGCTACCGTGGGACCGCTGGGGTCCTGCCCCTCCGAGGTGCCGGTGGCCGGTGGTTCCGTCAACCCCGCCTTGCACCACCGCGGCCCTTTCTGATCGGCGCGTCGCGACGGAGCCGCGCCCGTCCGCCACGACCCCACTCCGGCTGTGGTATCTTTGTCATTCTATGGCATGGTGTGACGGTGCCACGCCCCTTCTCTGTGGCCCGACTCCGGCCACAAGGTCTTTTGGCCTCAATGACGCGGCGTGACGGCGCCGCACATCTTTGCCACTTTTTCCCATGTTTCTGCGCGGTGCCGTTGCATCACACCGCCTTCTTTCGAACCGCAACAAACAAAATCATCAAAGGGGGAGGAGGGTCGGCCATGTTCGTGTGGTCCAAACTCCTCCCGTTATTACGATACCAGGCAGCCCAAATAGAAGTTGATGAATGAAAAAGAAATAATTCACGGGTAAAACAATTAACCCCTACCTAAAGGTGTCATCGAACGAAGGTTCGTCGGGGGAAAGGGACGTCGCGGAAGACGGCATCGTGGAATAAAGATCGTCGGTGTCGCGGTACTCAGTGTCACTGAAGGAGGATCGTCAGCGTCGCAGTACACGGCGTCACGTCGTCGATCTCCGAGGAATCAACATTTATTCGTCGTCCTTCATCGGAGGTCGGTGTTCTTCATTGGAGAGGATACGATTTCCCGAAGTGTTGGGTGTCACAATACTTTACCAGCGCTTCGTTGCTTGGTGAAGCCATCCCAAAACCTTCTCCTAAGATCTGTATATATAGGAGAGGGGGAGAGGTATGTAACCATCGTGGAATTTATGATGGTTCATTTATTTGGAACCTTCCTAAATTCCAACGATGTAGTTACTTAATTTAAAAAGGGGGTCGGGCGAATTAAATTGCGTTGGCGCAATTTAAGAGGTGCGTTGGCACAACTTAAGAGTGGAGGATTCCAAAAAGTTTCCCCCACATAGCCTGTGTCAAAACACATGACACGAATGAATTTTATGTTGACACATAAAATTAATTGACAGCAATTAATTTCACGTCGACACTTAAAATTAACTCACTACAATTAATTTTTACGTCGAACCATAAAATTAACTGACAACAATTAATTTTACATCGACCTATAAAATTAATTGAGTGCAATTAATTTTATGTCGACATATAAAATTAATTGATGGGGGGGAGGGGGGTTTGAGAGGTTTCCTCTCCCTCCCCATTAAATGGGATGTTAGGGTGTGGCGGTTCTACCACTAACTCCCAAGTGGAGATTCTAACCACTTTATCCGCACCGCATGTGTTTAACAAAATAAAATAAATTATTCACTTATTTTATTTTATTAACCCATGTAAAACCCCAAAAACTAACTTTCATACCTGATCATCTTCCGTTGAGGTGAAAGTCTTCTTAAGTGAATATCATCACTGTGAGTTCAACGGTGCCCTCAGAATTCGATTCCAAGCACCTGTTCAAAAGTCATAAAACGTCGCTCGTACGTTTACTGAACAAACCCGAAAAAAAGTTTGGAAAATTATTATTAGTCACCCTCGACCCACTGCGGTCAAGGTTAAGCTCTGGCTTGGAGAAACATGCCCTAAAGAACTCAACGGTACTGTCGGATTTTCAATTTGAGTTACCATTTAGAAGTTATGAATTTTACAATAAAATAACTGTCACTTAATTATTTTATTTACGGCAAAAAACTAACTTTCTCAGGTGGCCCACGCCGGCCAAAGTTAGTATCTTCTTAAAGAAATAATTCCCTCAAGAGTTCAATGGTGGTATCCGATTTTTAATCCGAGTTACCATTTCTGAGTTATAAGCATTTGGAAAATAAAATAACTTTATTTAATTATTTTATTTACGGTTATGTCGTTTTCGGGTTTTCTCACAGGAGGCCTGCGCCGACTAAACTTAAGTCATTCCTAGGGTAAACTCGCCATTTTGAGCACAACAGTTTCCTCATATTTCTGATCTGAGTAACCGTTTAAGAGTTATTCTACTTTTTCAGGAAAACAGCTTATGCCTGTTAATTTAAGATTAACAAAACTTCAGAAAATTATTCCGGGCACACCGGGCCTCGGAATCAGGTTCCGTCAGAAACTGCGTACTCGTAAAATTCAAAATAATTTATGAAAAAAAATTTCCTTAAAATTTACGGGTCTTTATAGATATGTTGGAGATATTTCACCAACGTAGAAGATTATGTTCTGAGTTTCTACAGACACTAAACTAATATGGTCTTTGGGTATATGTTTTATGTCATGTATTAAGTATTTCACAAAAGAAATGTAATATCCAGGTATATATATATATTTGGTCTCTACAGTTTGTATCAGAGCATAGGTTTATTCAAAATTTTGAAACTTGGATGTGTAAACTTTAGTGAGATACCTAGAATATTTCTATGGTATGTCTAGAAAATTTTGTAAGGTTAAGTATAACTATAATTTACTGTACTAAAATTATGTTAATGATCATTAATAACCTAGGTTGAACCAGAGGTGTCATGGATTAAAGAAGGTGTCATAAGTTAGGAATCCTATAGGTGAATTTTTTTGATTATATGGTTCCTCATTATTTTAACTGTTTCTTACACTATGGTTTTTGGTTTTATTCAATGGAGGGAACTAGAAGGAATTGTGTTAACCTTGAATCCAATGGACAAATTGGAGACTACAACCAGAAAAATTGTGTAATGCCTATATAGAATGATATTGGGATTATGCCGAATCAGTCATCATGATATATGATTAACATGAAAAACTTTATTGGTATTCATAAGTCATCAAATAAAAGGAAGATAGAATTTTATGCATGTTCGCATGGTGAGGAACATAGAGTAAGGAAGATTAAGCTCTATAAATATCAATAAGAATGGATTATGAACCTTTAGGAATACCTCAAATAGAGGGGAAGATGTTATTTCTATGGGAAAATGGCCTTATAGTGACGAATTGTTATGGAGTTCAATGTCTCATATGTGGATAACATGGGCATTACCCAATTCAATTACCAGACATAACAATATACTTCTATAACAAGGAAATAATTAATCCACACTTACCATTAAAGTGAACTTATTGAATTATTTATGTATTTAAATCCATAAATGTTGAATGGTGGATTATATTAGAATTATCAATTTTTGTTTTTTGCTGAGGATTTTCAATAATATGTTGAATAGTTATAATGGACAAGAAAATTGATTTAATGAAAATGTGATATTCATAAGAAACATATGATTAAGGGATGGATAAACATTAATATTATCATGATATTGAGGTAATGATATTTCGATAAAGATTTGATGGAAAATATCTGTTACCTTGGAACTGGTTACATATTTTTTGACATGTGGGTTATGTTGTCACAAATGAAGTATACAACATTTCAAGAGTGAAGGAATTTATCCAATAAGTATAGGAATAATTAAACATTCATTTTTTCAATAAGGATTTATGGTAATTTAGGTTATTATAATGACTCAATAGAATACATTATTAATCCATTCAAATGGATGGAATGTGACCAATAATATATAACTTATGATATATGGGTGATAAATAATGGTATTCACATGCTTGTTATATGACCTTTCATGTAATTGTTTTTTTACTGTGAGAAGTATTTTAGATAAGACTAATATTTAGAATGGATTATGTTGGATATTAGATAGTATTTTTTAAGTATTTTTTTTCAATAATGTAATAATTGTATAGTTTTAGAAAAAGGACAACCCACAGGACGAGTGAAAACCTATTACGCCAGAGAAGGCTATGTGAATAAAACCCACAACCGAAGTTTGAAAAGCATTTATCACCTACCATTGGCCTACAAAAAGACCCTGGTTAGTATAAATTATTTTTATTTTACTAAGAAGTATGATATATGAAGTAGATGTCCATTTTTGAAACCATATTCTATCACACTATATGTAGACTTATGCATATTTGATTACCTGTGCTAAAATTTCTCTTGAGATACATGGAATGAAATATAATTCTATCCTACAATCTTATGACACTTCAAGAATGAAAATTTCAACATTATTTATATAAATAAGAGATGATTTGTAAATTTCTCAAGGAATGAACAAAGATGAGATTGTACCAAAATTAAGTAAGAATTTATTTTCATTCAAAATTCATCATATTTTGGGAAAGGATCTTTAAGTACAAAAATGTTATCCTAGTACCATCATATCCAATGAATCATATGGTACCTTAGATCATCAACGATTTATTTCTTTCTGATTGTTGACTTTTTTGCTAGCCAGGTCCTCTACCACTCTTCATCAGAACATGATGGTTAGATTTCTCTTCCGTATCAATGTTTTTTACTTACCACTTATATTATTCTAAGTGGAAACCCGTTGATGAGATACTTTGGGTAACCATTATGTTTCTAACTTTCCTTTTTTAAAATGGTGTTTTAGTATTGATTTTTCGATGTGGGTTTCCATGAATGAAACATTTATGTAAAAAACCATTTATAACCCCAATGAATTTTGAGGGAGAAATTCATTTTATGTGGGGTAGAATATAACACCCCAAGATTTTAAAATATATATTCTTTTAATTTATTTGATGTATTATGTTGTAAGATACACCATAATAATAATGCTCTATACGCAACACCGTATTAGCTTGCAGTATATGCAACACTATTCTTGGCATGTGTTACACACAATTTATAATTATTATGATAGAATTCATTTCACACAACATTGAGTGTAGGTCTTGTTCATTGAATAAAATAACTATGATTGTATTATGTTATAAGAAACACCAATGTAATCATTGACTACATGCAACACTGACTTGGCTAGTATTACATGAAAGAGTGACCTTACTTGATAGCTTGCGCTGTACGCGATGCCGAGTTTCACTAAACAATCATATATTATTAAAATATTATTATTTAATGGGATATAAACTTGCATTTATGAATATTATTAAACAAATTATTAATTTTATATCATTGGAATTCATCCTAAACATTTTCTATAAAACAATATGAGAAAAAAATAATTTTTTGGATAAAAGAATTATTTTTCAAAAAACGCAGTTTCACCACCTTTCAATAGCACACACATTTTAAATTGAGTTTTTGACATTTTTATAATTTAAATTTGACAACATAAACTTCTTATTTGGAAGAGGTATAAAAAAAATTACTTTGGAAGATTTTTTGATATTTTTCTGATAACTTTCAGTTTTTTTGAACAGTGAAAATATGCTAAATTTAAAATGAAAAAAACTTGATTCTCCGAAATAATTTATATGATTAAAATATATCATTTAATTTTTTTAATGTATAAATAGAATATTTTTTTATTTTTTGAGATAATTAAATTCATTTTCATTAATTTTACATTGAATTAATATGTAAAAACATTTCAATCTTTTGCTATGTTTTAAACAAAAACCTGTTTTTTTCGACAATGGGATTAATTTTAAATTAATTACAACAACCACTCTGTATTGAATTTTGAAAAATGAATTCCATATTTGGAACCATTATATCCATATTATGTTAATGGGATAATTTTAATTTTTGGCATTATAAATAGTAACTTTGTTATTATTTTTATTACTATAGTTAAAGATAAATCAGGTAATTAAGGGTAAAAATAATATTATAAAATTACCATAACATCTTTCAAAATACTATTGGATGAATAAAAGTCTACCAATATCACCTAACGGTCAGAATAGATTCATTTCATGGTCTTTTTTCCATGAAAATGATGTAATTATTATTAAAATGAATGAAAGTGACAACATGTCACTCTCCTATATCTTATAAGTGTAAAACTTTGAATTTAGTGATAAAATTCCTAAAAAATAGAAAGTAAATAGTCACTATAAATTTAATTAAATTATCCATATCATGTGAATTTTTTTATAATTTTTATAGATTAATTAATTATCATTAATGCTGACTCAATATCAATGTCAAAATTATTTTATTAATAGAAATATCAAATAAATGGATTTAAAAATATTAAGAGAAATATCATATGAACTTATTAAAGTGATCCAATCATTTTATAGGTTATAATTACTTTTTAGGAGTTTATTAAATATATTGTTTAGAATTTATCTTTTGTGAGGATTTTATTTAATGTCAAATTAATGTATAGTGTCAAAATTGACTCTATTGATATTTTATAAAAATAATATTTTATTAAATTATCTAAAAATAATAAACATAATTACAGTAGAGACCCGAAGCCTGACGTAAATGGACATTACATTACTTTTTAGGAATACTTAGTACATAACAAAAACACACACACAAGGACCGTAATAGTTTAGTGTCTTTGGAAACTAGGAATATAATCTTCTAATCGTGGTGAATGATCTTCAACATCTCCCATAAAGATCTTCTTTTTTTTAAACCTAAATACTTTCTTTATGTACTGGGGAAAATAAAACATAAAAGGGTGAGCTCAAATGCTCAGTAAGGGTAAACAAAAGAGATATCAATCACATCATATTCATAAGAACACATCTTTTGGAAATCTTAACCTGTAAAAGAGATCATAATTTCATAACATGGGATAAATCATAGTAGTGAAATGTAATCCCAATAATCATAACTTAAAACATGAAACTTTTTAGAATACACACATAATCATAGAGAATCATTTCTTGTTAGTCAAGACTCATTGCCAAGACTATCATAGTGGACAAAGTCCATTTCTGAACCGAGTTCATTCCTCGTTTCAGTCCTGTTTCACTGAACCAGTATAACCTACCATTCCAGCCATGTCTATCTCATGAGATATAAAATCTTTACCCAATGAATTGGAGGGATATATAGGTCCCACCCATCTCATAATGATACCATTCTTATGTGTGCCACAAAATCATAAACCATACATCATAGCATAACCCATGTAATAAAAATGGGAATATTTAAACATCGTGACATCATAAAACAATTCATATAAGATAAACGAATTCATAAAAATATTTCCATCACAATATAATGAAATCCATGTAATAATAGGGATAGGAACAGAACCCTTTATTATCTTAGAGGGAAAATAATTTTGATAAAACACTTGAACTCCATTCTAGAGGAAAATATCCTTTCTACTTCAAAATTTGTTTTCATTTCTTAACATGTCATACAATTTTAAACTAAAAAAGTTGATTAAAAATATACTTGAAAACTTGTAAAAGAAGATTCTTGGAAATTTTGTTTTAAAAATCCATTCATGCCGTATAAGTTAAAAAAAAACATTCTTCTCGTACTTTTGTCGGAAAAGTCAAAAAGTACCTCGTACGAAAAATGAAAAAATATTCCTTTCATATCTTTTACTAAAAACTCACAGAAGGGTAAAATTGGATTTAAAAAATTGTAGGAGGATGGAAATAATATTACATATTGAGGAAACATGGATGTGGATGATAAAATACACCCCAGTAAAATCTGACGTATAAACAATCTCAGATAAAAATGAGATTGTGATATTTCCCTTACCTTAGGTCTGATTTGCTTCGTATGTGTCCGAACCTCCTGTATAATGATTTAAATAATGTCATTGACTTATTCCAGAATCATACTCATTGTTATGAAATCATATATGGTTCACTTATGGCTTTATATTACCCGTTCTATTGTAAATTCCATGTTAAAGAGCGTTTTGGGTAAAATCGTTTCATTTATCGTCCGTGTTTTGACTTGTAATTATTCATATGATTACTTAGATCATGATTAATTAATTCCAGAATATAAAACATGATTTCTATATAATATATATTCAGAATATATATATATATATAATATATCAGTAAATGGAAAGAAATACACCGTTCATGGAGACGGTAGACCGTACGTACGCATGAATGTTGTTTTCTTTTCCTTATTGAGTTGAATGTAATTAAGTAGATGACATACATATATATACACATAAATCCAGAATAATTATTATGTCATATATTTCATTATTAATTATTATATATACTCTATAATCATTCATGAATGGTTAACGTGGAGAATGAATCTCATCGCGTCGTGGAGACGGTAGTCCGTACGTACGCACGAGCGATGATATCGTTCTCATGATCATGGAATTGTATTGGAGTGTATGTATACTATTTCAGAATCAATATAACTTTACAATAATTATATATAGTAATTATTTACATCATTATACCCATCCAAGTAAGGTGGTGAGGGAAAATAGATTACACCACGACGTGGAGATGGTATTCCGTACGTACGCACGCGCAGTGATTTCATTTTCCGTAGGATGGATAGATGGTGAAATAGGGTTGTTTAATACTTATAATAACATATAAGTATATTAGTGATACTGATGTTATTACTTCAGGATGAAACAACTAAAGAAGAAGATGTGGAAGAAGAAATAAAGATGAAAGAATTGGTAACGGGTATTACCTCTTCTTTGAAGCGCCTCTTTGAGACCTCCTTTTAGGGCACTAAAATTGGTCTTTGAGGAAGACCATAACCTCTATAATGTTTCTAGGGAAGTGGAGAAGGTAATTGTTCAGTGGTTTTATGAGCTTGAAGGCTCAAAGTGGTGTGAGGAAGAGAGGGAGGAGGTGCCCTTTTATAAGGGAGGAGAGGGGCACCTTTGGAATAACAAAAAATATTATTTTATTATAAATCTAAATTCGGTTTCAAATAGATCCAAATTGATTTATTTCTAAGATAAGGTGGGTATGGGTCTAAACCCTCTCATCCAATAGAATTTAAACAAGTTTAGGTTCATATTTTAACCTTATCATTTAGATTTAACATTAAATTAAATAATTTTACTTTTACCGTGTCTTCTTGTGTTCTTATACTGTAAGGTTAATAAACATACTATAAGAAGACAAACGAACCCCAAGATGTTTATTATTAATATATATAACCTTATCTAAGTCATTTGTCCTAACCTTAGATTTTTAGGTATAAAATTACAATTACTAATATAATTTTTTTTTAAAAACTATTTTATGTCAATTTTGACACTATTTAGTAATTGATTTTTGTGAAAATCATAACAGAATGATTAGTTCAAAAAAAGTTAATTAAATCAATACTAACATGTCATATTATTCTATAAAATTAGTGGAATTCATAATAAGTCTCAAATTACATTTATTTTGGTGTTTATAACATCAATTATGTCAATATTTCATTAATAAGATAATTACTGCATCATCATTGTGTCATAAATAAATTAAATTATTTAATTTCTAAAAATTAAAAATAAAATACCATTATATAGGAAATCTTTTTATCTTTCTAATGAATATTTATAGTAGAATTAAGCTTATGTATAACCCCATATTAAAAATGATTTACTTATTAAACATTGATTTTAACTATTTTAACCCTTCTTTAAATAAATTAATAATAAATGTCCGAATCTAATCCAAGTGGGCCTAAATGGTTATATTTTATTCCTAAGTTTGTTTTCGGTCGAATTACACTTGTACAATAGAATTAGGACATGTTTTAGGGTAATAATAATATCATTTTTACCCTTAATTACCCTATTTACTTTTAACAGTGGTAAATAAAAGTAAAAAGTTACTATTCACCAAAAATTATTTTCATCTCATTGAAACACATTTTAGTCCTTGATTTTAACTGTGTCTCTCGGATTTTTGAAATTCCACTCACAGAAGCGGTAAAATTAAGTTTTATGAAAAATTCATTTTTTTAACTACCACTTAGTGGTTTCACTATTCATCAAAAAATTGAATGTTTTCAGAAAAATACCAAAAATTATGCCTAAGCTATATTTGATATTATGAATTCAAAAATGATGTCTATTTTACAAAATTCAAAACATATCAATTTCATTAATTAATTTAAAAATTAATTCTCGTCATCAAAAAAAATAGCGTGTTCTTAAGAGATAATAACTATCAAAAGATTGACAGTTGTTTATGTCTGGTTTAAATGTGAAATTACATCCAATAACCAACATTGTATTAAATTGTAAAAATATATTCTAAATATACTTTAAAACCAATCAAATTAATAACTTATCACTATTAATTATTTCTATTAAAAAGGTTGTTTTTAATTAAAATTTAGTAATTTTCACTATTCATCAGAAAATGAAAGTTATCCGAAAAGTACCAAAATTTCACTCTAAGCTAATTTTGATATTCCGAATCCAGAAATGAAGTCCATTTTGAAAAATAAAAATTTCAAAATTTTAAAAAGTGGTTATTACTATTCATAATGGCTAGTTTTAATAATATTTTAATAGCATATCGTTGTTTAGTGAAACTCAGTATTGCATACTACACACGCTATCGAGGAAGGTCACGATTGCGTGTAATTCAAGGCAAGTCAAGGATGCGTGTTGTGTATGCTCCTTTTGGTGTAGCGTAAAACACAAGGCATTAATGAAATTAAAAAGAATATTTTTCATAAAATCTCGGGGTGTTACATTCTACCCCACTTAAAATGAATTTCGCCCTCGAAATTTTTCGGGGTTATGAATGGTTTACTATTCGAAAGTTTCTTTAATAGAAACCCACATCGTAAAAAGGAATACCAAAACCAATCTTTAAAAACAAAAGTATGAAACGTAACGGTTACCCAAATAAACTAATCACTGGGTTTCCACATAGGTGAAAATATGGATATGGAAGAGAAATCTAACCATCATGTTCTGATGGAGAGTGGTAGAGAACATGGCTATGGAAAAGCCAGAAATCACAAAGCCATAAATTTGTGACGATCTAAGGTACCATCTGATTCATCAGATATAAGAGCACTAGGACAACATTTTGGTTTTCAAGATCATTTCCCTGAAGTTAATGAAATTGGAATTAGAAGAAATACTTTCGTGATTTTGGTATAGTGTCACCGTTTGTCGTTCTTTGGACAATTTACACTTCATCTATTAAAGAAATGAAGTTGAATTTGTCATTCATGATGTGTTAGCAGATCATGTCATAGAATGATGGGTCATTCCATCTGTCTCAAACAAAAGGTTAGAAAAGTTATCAAAAAATACATAAGTCCATCTATAAAGGCCAATGGTAGGCCAGTGGTAGGCGATAAAGGCCAGTCGCACTTCGGTTGTGGGTTCGATTCCCATAGCCTTGTCCGACGCAATGGGCTGTCGCCCGTCCTGCAGGTTGTCCTTTTTCTAAAGCTATATTACTATAACATCCCATCAACAATATCAAAAAAAGTTTTATCCTTAAACAATACTAACTTATGTCCAACATAATCCATTCCAATCTTTAGGCTTATCTAAACTACTTCGGTCTAAGCTCATAGTATAAAGAAAATGATCACGTGAATGCCATCATTTATCCCCCATATATCATAAGATATATCTTGTTGGTCAAATTACAAACATGTGAATACCTTAATCATGTATTCTCTTGATGAATGAATATCCATTGAACCTTCGTGAAAACATGAATGCAGTTAAAAGTTAACACATTCCACATACCAAAATCCTCAAAATTCTATATCCTCAAACCATGATATCACTTAGTCCTTATATCAATCATGAGCTCATGAATACTATCAAACATATTAGATTCTCTTTATCCCTTCATTATGTTCATATCATCTGCTTTCCAAAAATATTTCAATCACTTTTCATGGTTACCGATGCCATAAAATTATTGAAAACTATAACAGACCAAAACATAAATATTCCAATATTCCATGATACTATATACAACATTATTCTGGAATCCCATTACATAAACACTTAATCATTCCACCACATCATTTTCATATTCAACATCGCCAATAGTGATCACATGTGACTTCTCTTTGTCCTTTTCCTTAAGTGGTTGCTCATGTCGATCATCACTAACCCTTGGATTAGGGCATTTATTAGCATAATGCCCCATTTCCTTTCACTTGAAGCATTGAAGTGTTGTTGGTGCATTCTCTTCAGTCTTTTCTTTATTCACATCATTAGAAACCCATTTTCCATTACTTCGACACTCAGCTGCTCGATGACCTTCTTTTCCACACTTAAAACATTTTCTAGTCCCTTTAAGACAATCTCCACCATGCTTCTTTCCACACTTTGAGCATAAGGAAACATTCATCTTCTTTTCACCATTATTCTGAGATTTCTCCTTGAACTCCATCTTTCATTTCTTGTCAAAACTATGAGATAGATAAGTAACACCAACTTCCATTTCTACCTTGATAGCACAACACACAATTTCTTCATAGCTACTGAAGTCTCTTATAGCTAATGCCCTTCGAAGATTTGGTTTTAAGCCACTGAAGAATCGATCAACTTTACTTTCAGGTTGGATGATAAATCCAGATGCATACCTTGCAAGCCTTGTAAAATTTGCTTCGTATATACCAACAGATTCATCATCCTTTTTCTTTAGTTCAAGAAACTCCTTCTCCATCTTTGTTCGAAGAATACAAGGGAAGTACTTATTGAAAAATAAGTTCTTGAACTCGTCCCATTCCATGGACTCAATTTCATCTCTTGGCCTCGTATTCATGATAAGATTCCACCATTGATCAGCATCACCTTCCAAACGATACATTGCTAAGATGACTTTATCATTTTCAGAACATTGAAGAACTGAAAATATCTTTTCAGTAGTACTAATCCATTGTTCAGCAACAAGTGGATCAGAAGACCCACTGAAAGAAGGTGGGCATTGCCTCATGAAGGACTCAATAGAATATTGTTCCCTTCTCTGCTCATTTGGAAGTCCAGAATGATTCATAGCTTGTGTAAGTATAGCAATAAGATTTTTCACTCCATCTCCCATAACATTTGTTTGTTCAGGAGGACAATCATTGCATTGTCCATTGCATTGATCAACACGGTTCCTTCGGGTTCCAACCATCGTCTAAAACCCAAAAATATCAATGTGAGAGGCAAAAATCATAATAAAGGGGGGGGAGTAACTTCAATATCTAACATCTTTGGTTTAATCTAATATCGTTACCATAGTTCTAGGACTATATCCTATACGTATACTTATCCTTAAGGACATCCCTAGACATACCTTAGAAATATCTCTAGGGATCTCACTAACGTTTTCGCATCCTAGTTTCCAAAGGTTGACTAAACTTTTCTTCTGATACCAACTGTAGAGACCCGAATTCTGACGTACATGGACATTACATTACTTTTTCAGAATACTTAGTACATAACAAAAACACACACACAAGGACCGTAATAGTTTAGTGTCTTTGGAAACTCAGAATATAATCTTCTAATCGTGGTGAATGATCTTCAACATCTCCCATAAAGATCTTCTTTTTTTTAAACTTAAATCCTTTCTTTATGTCCTGGGGAAAAGAAAACATAAAAGGGTGGGCTCAAATTCTCAGTAAGGGTAAACAAAAGAAATATCAATCACGTCATATTCCTAAGACCACATCTTTTGGAAATCTTAACCTATAAAAGAGATCATAATTTCATAACATGGGATAAATCATAGTAGTGAAATGTAATCCCAATAATCATAACATAAAACATGAAACTTTGTGGCATACACAAATAATCATAGAGAATCATTTCTTGTTAGTCAAGACTCATTTCCAAGACTATCTTAGTGGAAAAAGTCCATTTCTGAACCGAGTTCATTCCTCGTTTCAGTCCTGTTTCACTGAACCGGTATAACCTACCGTTCCATCCATGTCTATCTCATGAGATATAAAATCTTTACCCAATGCATTGGAGGGAGATATAGGTCCCACCCATCTCATAATGATACCATTCTTATGTGTGCCACAAAATCATAAACCATACATCATAGCATAACCCATGTAATAAAAATTGGAATCTTTAAACATCGTGACATCATAAAACAATTCATATAAGATAAAAGAATTCATAAAATATTTCCATCACAACATAATGAAATCCATGTAACATTAAGGATAGGAACAGAACCCTTTATTATCTTAGATGGAAAATAATTTTGATAAAACACTTGAACTCCATTCTAGAGGAAAATATCCTTTCTACTTCAAAAACATTTTTCATTTCATAACATGTCATACAATTTTAAACTAAAAGAAGTTGATTAAAAATAAACTTGAAAACTTGTAAAGGAATATTCTTGGAAATTTTGTTTTAAAAATCCATTCATGCTGTATAAGTTAAAAAAAACATTCTTCTCGTACTTTTGTCGGAAAAGTCAAAAAGTACCTCGTACGAAAAACGACAAAAGATTCCTTTCATATCTTTTACTAAAAGCTCACCGAAGGGTAAAATTGGATTTAAACAATTTTAGTTGGATGGAAATAATATTACATATTGAGGAAACATGGATGTGGATGATAAAATACACACCAGTAAAATATGAAGTATAAACAATCTCGGATAAAAATGAGATAGTGATATTTCCCTTAACTTAGGTCCGATTTGCTTCGTATGTGTACGAAACTCCTGTAAAATGATTTAAATAATGTCATCGACTTATTCCAGAATAATACACATTGTTATGATATCATATATGGTTCACTTATGGCTTTATATTACCCATTCATTTGTAAATTCCATGCTAAAGAGCGTTTTGGGTAAAATTGTTTCATTTGTCGTCCGTGTTTTGACTTGTAATTATTAATATGATTAATTAGATCATGATTACTTAATTCCAGAATATAAAACATTATTTATATATAATATATATTCAGAATATATATATATATATAATAGATTAGTAAATGGAAAGAAATACACCGTTCATGGAGACGGTAGACCGTACGTACACAAGAACACTGTTTTCTTTTCCTTATTGAGTTGAATGTAATTAAGTAGATGACATACATATATATAAACATAAATCCAGAATAATTATTATTTCATATATTTCATTATTAATTATTATATATACTTTATAATCATTCATGAATGGTTAACATGGAGAATGAATCTCATCGCGTCGTGGAGACGGTAGTCCGTACGTACGCACGAGCGATGATATCGTTCTCATGATCGTGGAATTGTATTGGAGTGTATGTATAATATTTCAGAATTAAGATCACTTTACAATAATTATATATAGTAATTATTTACATCATTATACCCATCCAAGTAAGGTGGTGGGGGAAAATAGATTACACCACAGCGTGGAGACGGTATTCCGTACGTATGGACGCGCGGTGATTTCATTTTCCGTAGGATGGATAGATGGTGAAATAGGGTTGTTTCATACTTATAATAACATATCAGTATATGAGTGATACTTATGTTATTACTTCATGATGAAACAACTAAATAAGAAGAAGTGGAAGAAGAAATAAAGATGAAAGAATTGGTAACGGGCATTACCTCTTCTTTGAAGCGCCTCTTTGATACCTCCTTTTAGGGCACTAAAATTAGTCTTTGAGGAAGACCAGAACATCTAGGATGTTTCTAGGGAAGTGGAGAATGGAATTTGGCAGGGTTTGGCCGAGCTTGAAGGCTCAATGTGGTGTGAGGAAGAGAGGGAGGAGGTGCCATTTTATAAGGGAGGAGAAGGACACCTTTGGAATAACTAAAAATATTATTTTATTATAAATCCAAATTCGGTTTTAAATAGCTCAAAATTGATTTATTTCGAAGATAAGGTGGGGATGGGTCGAAATACTCTCATCCAATAGAATTTAGACAAGTTTAGGTTCCTATTTTAACCTTATCATTTAGATTTAACATTAAATTAAATAATTTTACTTTTACCGTGTCTTCTTGTATTCTTATACTATAAGGTTAATAAACTTACTATAAGCAGGAAAAAGAACCCCAATTTGTTTATTATTAATATATATAACCTTATCTAAGTCATTTGGCCGAACCTTAGATTTTTAGGAATAAAATAACAATTACTAATATAATTTTTGTTTAAAAAACTATTTTATGTCAATTTTGACACTATTTAGTAATTGATTTTTGTGAAAATCATAACAAAATGATTAGTTCGAAAAACGTTAATTAAATAAATACTAAAATGTTATATTATTCTAGAAAATTAGTGTAATTCATAAAAAGTCTCAAATTACATTTATTTTGGTGTTTATAACATCAATTATGCCAATATTTCATTAATAAGATAATTACTGCATCATCTTTGTGTCATAAATAAATTAAATTGTTTAATGTCTAAAAATTACAAATAAAATAAAATTATGTAGGAAAGCTTTTTATCTTTATAATGAATATTTATAGTCGAATTTATATTATGTATAACCCCATATTAAAAATGATTTACTTATTAAACTTTGATTTTAACTATTTTAACCCTTCTTTAAATAAATTAATAATAAATGTCCTAATCTAATCCAAGTGGGCCGAAATGGTTATATTTTATTCCTAAGTTTGTTTTTGGTCGAATTAAACTTGTACAATAGAATTAGGAAATTTTTTTATGGTAATAATAATATCATTTTTACCCTTAATTACCCTATTTACTTTTAACGGTGGTAAATAAAAGTAAAAAGTTACTATTCACCAAAAATTATTTTCATCTCATTGAACCACATTTTAGTCCTCGATATTAACCGTGTCTCTCGAATTTTTGAAATTACACTCACAGAAGAGGTAAAATTAAGTTTTATGAAAAATTCAATTTTTTTTAACTACCACTTAGTGGTTTCACTATTCATCAAAAAATTGAAAGTTATCAGAAAAATACCAAAAATTAGGCCTAAGATATATTTGATATTATGAATTAAAAAATTATGTCTATTTTACCAAATTCAAAACATATCAGTTGCATTAATTAATTTAAAAATTAATTCTCGTCATCAAAACAAATAGCGTGTTCTTAAAAGATAATAACTATCAACATATTGACATTTGTTTATGTCTGGTTTAAATGTGAAATTACATACAATAACCAACATTGTATTAAATTGTAAAAATATATTCTAAATATACTTTAAAACCAATCAAATTAATAACTTATCACTATTAATTATTTATATTAAAAAGGTTGTTTTTAATTAAAATTTAGTAATTTTCACTATTCATCAGAAAATGAAAGTTATCCGAAAAGTACCAAAATTTCACTCTAAGCTAATTTAGATATTCCGAATCCAGAAATTAAGTCCATTTTGAAATATAAAAATTACAAAATTTCAAAAAGTGGTTATTACTATTCATAACAGCTAGTTTTAATAATATTTTAATAGCATATCGTTGTTTAGTGAAACTCGGTATTGCGTACTACACATGCTATCGAGGAAGGTCGCGATTGTGTGTAATTCAAGGCAAGTCAAGGATGCGTATTGTGTAATCTCCTTTTGGTGTAGCGTACAACACAATACATTATTGAAATTAAAAAGAATATTTTTCATAAAATCTCGGGGTGTTACAATTACAAATTAAAAATTAAAAATTATAAGTTATATAATTTAATTAAATACTTATTTATGGTTAATTAACACAATATATGTAAACATTTATAACCATAAAACATTCATAATTTTATTACCACAATTAAAATTAAAGAGAATAAAAAATTGTTATTTAAAATGACAATTATTAAATTGACATAAAAACATGTCTAATTTTTTTTGATGATATTAGAACACTATATAATTTAATATTATAATATTGGACACTTTGGTGGTTTTTGGGTAGGGTTTCATTTTATTATAAATTAATACTTTTGAGAGTTTCCTAAAGTACCCCACTCCTCCCTTGTAAAATGGTACCTCCTACCTCTTTTATTCACTCAATTTGAAGCCTTAAAACAAGGAAAAAACCATCCCATTTCTCTTCCCAACAACCCTAGTAACATCCTAGATGTTTTGGAACCCCAAAAGGACAACTCTAGTTCCCAAGAGGACATTTAATGGATGCACGTCGAAGAAGAGATAATCTCTTCTACCAATTCTTCCAAATTTACTTCTTCCCCTACCTCATCATCATTGGTTGTTTCATTATAAAGTAATAACATAAGTATAAATAATATACTGATATATTAATATAAATATGAAACAACCCTATTTAACCTTTTTATCTGTCATATGAAAAATGAAATCACCGCATGTGCGTATGTACGACTTACCATCTCTGCGTCGTGGTTTAATCTGTTTTTCACCACCACCAAACATAGATTGGTATAATGGTAAAAATATTAACTATACATGATTATTATATAATTTTAATAATTATTAGATATTATGAACCATCCAACTTAATATCATTCAACAATTAGGGGAAGGATATCATCGCCCGTGCGTACGTACGACTTACAGTCTCCACGACCTGATGAGATTAATTCCCCATATTAACCATTCAAGAATGATTATAAAGTATATATATTAAACAATAAGGAAATATATGAAATAATAATTACAATGGATTTATGTATATATATATTTCATTTACTTACATCCATTCAATTTAATAAGGAAATAAAAATAGTGTTCATGCGTACATACGGCCGACCGTCTCCATGAATGGTGTTTTCCATTTCATTTTCCTATATATTATATATATTTATTTATATAATGAATATATATGATATATAAATCATCTTTTACTATTTTTAGGTATGCAAATAATTATCTATGTAATAATATCAAGAATAAATAGTCTAAACACGTATGATAAATAAAATGATTATTACCCTAAATGTTGTTTTATCATTGAAATGAAAATTAAACAAATAATATAAAGGCATAAGTAAAACATATATGATATAATAAATATTATTATAGTTTTTTTAAAAGTTAATAATCTTATTAAACCCACTATACAAGAGTTTTCGACACATACATATGTAATCAGTCATAAGGTAAGGGATAAATTTTTAAATCTCATTTTTTTCTGAGATTGTGTATATGTATGTATTTACTGGGGGAATAAATAATATCAACTTCCATGTTTTATAAGAACATTCTCATTAAATCTGTACGATTCTTTTTTGTATGTGTAAATTCATTTTTACCCATTTTTGACATTTACTACAAGGTTTGGAGGGAATATTTCTTACGTTTACCATACGAGGTACATTTTGACTTTTTCGAAAAAAGTATGAGGAGAATATTTTTTTAAACTTATACGACATGAATCAGTTTTTAAGATTTCATGATGCCTTATTTTCATGAAAATTCCTCTAAATTATTTCTAGATTATATTCAACTAAATTCTTATCATTTAAAATTTCATGGAACTTTAAGAAATGAAAATGTTTTTGAAGAAGAAATGATATTTTTCTTAAGAATTAATTTCAAGTGTATTATCAAAAATATTTCCCATCTAAGATGATGCTTTTTAAATAGTTTTATGTTTATATCCCTATTATTAATATGATTTTATTGTGTTAATAATGAAATTATATTTTATGTGGAATATGTTATGATAGAATTATGTTTAAGAAACCCATTTTATTTCATGGGATATGCTATGGTAGATGTTTTAATGTTTTTGTGGAACACATAAGAATGGTTTCATTATGAGATGGGTATGACCTATATTTAACCCCAATACATTTGGTAATGATTTATATCTCATGAGATTGAAATGACTAGAACATCTTGTAAATTAGATTGAGTAATACATGGCTGAAATGGAAAGTAAACCATGCTTAGTAATGAAATTTTTCCACTATGATAGTCTGGGAAGCAATGCCTTGGATACTATTGAAATCATATTGTGTGCTAATTATTTTTCCATAATTACATGTTTTATGTTATTCCATAATGGTTAATGTTCCATTATGATATATTCCTTACGAACTGTCATTATTTAGTTTATGGATCAATATTTTTATGTTTAAACTTTATGTTCATGTTTTTTATGTTAAAGTGCATGTGGTTTGTTTTATGTTCTCCATGATTAAACTTGCTGACCATTTGAGCTCACCCTTTTTATGTTTTCATTTCCCCATGATATAATGAAAGGTTTTATAAAAGAAAAAAGTTGAAGATATTTATGGGAGATGTTGAAGATCATTCACCAAGTTAGAAGATTATGTTCCGAGTTTCCAAAGACACTGAACGAATATGGTCTTTGGGTGTCTGTTTGGGTCATGGATCAAGTATTCTGAAAAATAAATGTAATGTCTATGTATGTCAAGATTGGGTCTCTAATTCAGGTATGGGTGCTATGGAATCTTGTATGAGAACAAGATGAGACCAAGTAGTGGGATGCTGAAAAATGTTGTGAATGAAAAAAATGTTATCTATAAATACCTCCTTACCCTCAGCAGGGAAACATGAGGATGGGTTTCTTTAAGGAGGGGGGGGGGTGTAATGACCCATCTTTTTAATAAAGGTAAAAATCATTATTTTTTCAATTTCAATAATTTAAATATCCATAAAAACAATGTCTATTCAATATAAAGAGGTTGTAAGAGAATCTATGTATCATCCATAGCCCGAAGTCCTTAAATGGGGAAACTATAATGGGCCCCACAGTTCATCTACAATCCTGAGACCTAGGGGGAATACCCGTATGGTCAGTTGAAGAACTAAGAAAATTTTTATTTTCATGGTCCATACATGGTTTGTCAAACCAATAACCTAATCATTTGGGGTTCCCCTTCCCTAAATGAAACCACTTATTTTTAGAGCACAGTGTGTAATCTGTGCACCTAAACCATGCACATTTATATTTTAGGGTTAACTTTCTATCCCCCCACATAACCTATAAATAAGTTTTCTTCTTTCCTTCCTCTCTACTATAGACCGAAACACCTCTTCTTCTCCATTCCTTCTCAAGTAAACCTCATGATAGGATTTTATCTACTAGCTCTATCTGGTGTCTATTCATCGATATATCACAAGCATTAGATATGTCTTAATAAGATCCCATATTCTCAGATTTCCTATCAAAGATTATCTTTACAAAATTTATTCTACTTTGTGAAGGTTCATTTGTCCTATTTTTAGGGCATTGTACTATTTCTCATATCTCTTCCAACCTTCTTCATACATGAGGCTAATATTCGGTGAGGAATCATGTACGAATTTCAATAAAGTGGACATGTTCTTTTCCAAATGATTTTCATTGTTTCAAAATTATTTCTATCCAGATATATGATGTTATTTTGAAACCATCTCACATATATTAATTTCATCATATCAAATTGACAATTTTATCATAAAATTCACCTTTTTCCATTTATTGAAGTTAATATGTTTTATAAAACTTATACAGTCACCCAAGGTGTGTGACGCTTAGAATTAGACATTTTAGAGAATTGGTTCAAAATTCCAATAAACCAAAATTACCTAAATTCAGGGTTTTCCATTGAAAAGTACCTTGATTTGGGGGTATGGATTTTTTGACCATTTAATCTCTAAATTTCTTGTCAATTTCAAAATTATAATTTCCCATTGGGAAATGTTTTTAATGATCATGTCATATTTTCAATGCCCCTTTGCGATTTATAAATAGTTTTATAAGACATAATGAATAGAATGAATTAGTTAGGGTGAACTAATTTTGTAGTATGGATTATGAATGCTGATGGAATCATTTAAATGAATTGACCAAAAAACTTCTAATTGATACTTGACTCTTATTACTTCATTTTCATGTTTTAATTAATTTTAATGATTAAATGGAGTTGATCTTAGTAGATGAAATATATAAGATGTTATGAATTTTTTATAGTAGGAAAGATTTATGACTCTTATCTATGTATGTGCTATATTAATGAGATGATGGAATGTAATTACCCATTACATTTATAATAATAAGGCCCATCTATATGGTTGTTGGGTATTATGAGCATTGTTCCATTATTATAGTGTTTTTGCGGAGGTTCACTCCCTATACCTAGTGTTGTCTCATGATGTCTCCCACTCTTCATGGGATGTAGGACATGTACTATATTACCTAATCTTATCAGACCATTTAGAATGGAGAAAGATGTATGAGTTACACCATAATCTATCCAGCAAGAGTATTCAATGTATATGGCCATTAGGCATCCTCACACAATTTTTTATATAGGTTGATGAAATATATAATTATAATATTTATATAGTAACTATTCACAATCCTTTCCAAAAACATACTGAAGCATTTAAACCTTCCAGGTGAACTATAGTTACCTAAGTGGTATATTTATCTATTTCTTCATTGTTTCATTTTTCTTCATATATCTTTCTACTATTTAGTTATTATCACTATTCAGATAACACTTAGACTTTGTTAGTGGAGACCTACTGAGTTTTTATCACACTCCCTACATGGTATGCATTTAGTTCCCAAGAAGACTACAATTATATAGGTATTGATAAGGGGAATATTGGGATACAGTCTGTTGATTGATTTCCTAGTTGGATCCCAGGAGTAGAGTACAGTTCATTTGCTTCAGATGATCATAAAGTTATTTTTGTCTTTTCTTTTCCATGTACATTTTATAGAATTCATGTATCTTCCAGCTACTTTTTTTGTTTTATATCATTCCTTGCATCATGTATTAGAAACTTCTTTATAGGTTTATTTTATATTTACTCAGTTTTTTTGTTATATATTTCTAACACTACATAATTTTTATGTTATATGTGTACAATTCCTTAGTTCATTTTTTTGTATGGATATATTATGAATCTAATATTGATTGTATCTATTTCTATGAAATGCGCTGTTGTTATATGATTGAATATTATATCCATTGTATGAAATTTACACCCTCACTGCTAGTCAGTAGCCTCTAGAATATAGGGAGGGGTGTATGATGTCGTGTGACCCACAAACATGGGGCACTGGTTATGCAGACCCCATGTCAGGATGTTACATATATTGAAACTTTTTTATACATGATATAATATGTAAATAATATCATGTATTTCCATAATTAATTTTGTAATTTTAGGACATTAGGACAATATATATATTCTTATAAATCCTAAAACAAGTGGAATAAAATATGACCATATAGCTAGGTAATTATCTAATAATAAATTAAAAGGTTATAAAATATGTAATATGATCTAGTTAACCATATCATTAATAGAAAATAATGTTCAACCACAGAGAATTTTAGTGAAATAAATTGATTAAATTCATTTCCTTTGTAAGTAAAATGACACAAGGAAGGTTACACTAATGTTATATGGATAATTTCTATATGAGCATTATATTGGTGAAATCTTCAATCATTACTCTCATTGAATTTCTAATGGAGGTGATGTCACAATCATTGATAATGCTACTAGATAGAACAATGGGGTTGGTGTAGTTTGATATACAAATTTAATGATTATCAAGGAATTTCATTTTGATGATTCCTTAATGCACAATCTATTAATTATCTCTCAACTATATGATGAAGGTTATTTTGTTTTTCTTTCTTATAATTATTATTCTATTTTTAATAATAAATTTCATATGTATATGGAACCAAGAAATGAAAATATATACACCATATATAATTATTCATTTCCTAAAAAATTTAACCTATTTAGTCTTCTAGAAGGTCATCCAGGAAATACCTGATTTTAGATTTGTCCCAACACAAATAAATAATAATATGTTACGAGATGCATGAAAATTTGGAATGTTACATAAATCATATTTTAAACCAAATAAAGAGTTTTATAGAACTGTACCATTAGAACTAATCTGTATAGATATGTTCAAACATTCTCAAAAAACATGACTTAGTGTTCAATCATTTTATTTTTTTTAGTTGTTGATTTTTCTTAATTCACTTGGGTTATTATTTAAAGACATAAAAGTAAACCATGAGATATTTTAAATATTTTTTTCATACATATAAAAATGAAAAAGATTACAAAATTGTGAATTTAAGAAGTAACCATGGAAGGGAGTTTGAGAATTATGAATTCAAGTATTTTCTCTCAAGATATGAAAATAAAAATAACTTTTAGACCACAAAAACACTTTGAGAAAATGGATTTGTTAAATGGAGGAATAATACTTTTCTATATAATTCAAGAATTGTGTTACATGAACATATTGTTTCAACTAAATTTTTTTCTCTAATTATATTATCACTACATGATATTTAATTAGAAATAATTCTAATAAGGCCTACAATAAGTAAAAACCCTTTGAGTTATGGAATAATATGGAAATAAAGGTTATATATTTTAAATTCATTCAAAGGAAAGTGTACATGTTGAACAATAAGTATAATAATGGAATGTTGAAAAAAATTATTTATGAAGAAATATTTCTTCGGTACTCTACTATTTAAAAAGATTATAGAATTTTTAATTTGAAGTAAACTGTATTTAAAGTATCTACTCATGATATATTTGATAAAAGCGATCATTTCATCACAAAAAAACTCAAATTGATAATAGATGTGATTGTATGGATAACATGATATTTGAATATCTCTTTGAAATAAAAAAGGATGATTATTAGGAGTATAATAATAAAAATCCCAGTCTTATAGGGATAGATTATAAAAAACCAAAGAATATATGGCCTAGAAATACTAGAAACCTTAGTAAAAATCCTTATTTAATTGTGATAGGAGGCATAAATTTTGGTATTAAGACTAGATGATGTGTAAGAAAAAATGGTTAATTTTTTGTCTTTCTTTCCCAAAATGATCTTAATACCATATAGTAATTATTACATGATGAATATTTGGTTTCTGTTATGTCTGAGGTGTTAAAATATTTTATGAGGAACAATGTATTATAATTAGTTGATAGATCCTCTGATTATTCTATTATTTGAAATAAATGGGTATTTAGGAAAAAACAATTTGATAAAGTTTTATTGACTATAAATAAAGGAAAATTAGTTTTCTAAGGCTAAAATAATTAATCCGGAATATATTATGAGAAAACCATCACCCATGTAAGTATATTATAACTCATTATAATCTTTTTAGAATAGGTATATAATATAAATATTAAATTACATAATCTTGATATTAAATATGATTTTAAAAATGTATTTTATTGTAGGAAATATTTTTTGAACAACCTCCTAATCATGGATATTATCAAATTCAAAATTCTATTTACAAAAATAACAAATAATTGTATGATCTTAAATAAGCTCTTGGATAATTTAATGGAATATTATGTTCTTTTTTATGATAATTTTTTTTAATATGCCTTTTTAAATCCACACTCATTTTAATAAAATCCTATCAAATGATACATTAATCTTAATATTTTATGTTCAGGGTTTTATTTTCAGTTTAATAAATAAAAACAATTTGTAGTGGACTTTCAATGATTAGGAAAAAATGAATTTGATATTAGTATTCTAAGTGAGTTAAACTATTTCATTATATTTAAAATTTTTCAAAGGGATTTTGGATTAATTTTAAAGTAAATAAAATACGTATTTTATTTACATAATATTTTGAGAACTAATAGTTGATTGACGTATTCAACACCATTGAGTGCTATATTCAGATTGACTTGGATGAAGATGGAATGTCATTTGGAAAGTATTTATATAGATGAATAATTGATTGCTTGATTTATCTCACTTCTAGTTGAAAAATTGTTATGCGTTTAGTATGTCTTTTTGTTCAATTTCAACCAAATTCAAAATAATGTTATTGGTGTTTTTACAACTTAATTTTAATGTATTTACAATGACAATCAATTTATGTTTAACTTTTTCACAAACATATGAATTCGATTTAATATCATATTTAGATTATTATTTTTCTAATTTTATGTTAGATAGAATGAGTACAATATGAACTATCACATTATGGTAAATTATGTAGTTTTATTATCATCTATGATGAAATAATTGGTTTAATTTTCAACTATAGAAGATGAAAAAAATTTAGATTTCAGTTTTTCTACACATGTATTGGGGATGAAACACACCCACTCGATTATGGATTTATAGTAAAAAACAAGTATTTAGTGATAAAAATATATGTTGAGGTACTCTAAAACACTCTAAATAAAAAATTATAAGGGTTTAATAATAATCCCTATGAATATATATGGTTTAATAGAAATTATCTTCTAATAAATATTACCCCCACCCCCTATAACCAAAATATTTCATTCATTGTTGACTCTCAACCCTCCTTGTTCTCCCCTATACTAGGTAAATTTTAGTAGCCCTTACCCATACCCCAGTCGATGTCATCCCTACTTCACAATGCCCTCCTCCCTTCCACCATTAACTAATTCCTCTTCCACCCTCCACAATAGTGCCCCACTCCATTTCGCGAACAATAGTTTCCCCTAGATCCCCTTAAAATAGTGCTCCCCTCCCTTCATTGTCTGATGTATTCCCATAAATCTCATATAAAAAATGCCTTATATATCATTTTTCAACATTGAGTCCCCATCCAAAGTTTAATGGTTCCCCCAACCCCTACTCCCATGGTCTCCACCTCTCTCTTATATCGTGATAGCCCCTTAGATTGTGTTTTTTACTTCTCAAGTGAAGGTATCTATGGAACTATAATAAATTCATGTACTTTCCCCCACGAAAACCATGAATGTTTCATAAAAACCCCAATACAGAAGCCACTTCCCTGTAGTGTCACTCATGAAACCCTGTCCCCATGGAAACCCTAATATGACATATTTATTTTTATGGATTATCTCTAAATTTATTCTTTTTTTATCCCTTAAAAAAATAATTTCTAAACTAGTTGTGGTAATATATTATTACTTTTCTAATTTTCACAAATATTTGTTTGACCATATGCATAATTATTCTAGACCCATGGAATGGCCAGCAAGGAAATTTGAATTCTCAATTTTGATCTTTGGTTTTATATAATTTATTAAGAAAATTAATACTAATTTTTTTTCATTAATTTTACCACTAATATTATTTATTGCCTACAATCATTGGAATCACATGTTATTTATAAAAATACTCCTATTCAATATGATGCACATTCATAATTCTCACTGTACATTTTATTTGTATCTTAATAATTTTGTAATTGGGAACTATTTTTTCCTATAATTCATAATAGTTATAATAATTACCCCTTTTTAAGTGGTTTTATTCTAAAATTTATGTGTATTAGTTTTTTAGAAACTGTAAAACATTATTTATTTTGTTAAGTATATTTCAGAACTAATAAAGGGTAAGATCTGTTTTCAATAAGGAATTGCAAATGATTCTGATGTATATGTTTCTTATTGAACACACTCACCATTATTTTTCTAGAATTTTTTAAATTGAAAAATATAATTTTTTTTATGTTTTTAACATTAAAAAACAATCAATAAAAAATTATTTTTTAGATTTTTTAAATACAAAAATGATTTAAAATATTCAAATTTTAGTGAAAGTTTTTTTGAAGAAAATTTCATTAGAATTTTTTACTATATAAAATTTATTAAAATATTCAACATTTTTCTTAATTTTTTAGGAAAATGTTTACTTGATATATTCTATTATAATTAATGAAGTAAAATGGATAAAACATTGATTTTTTGGTCAATAAAATTTACTGATTATATAGAATCATTAAATAAATATATTTATTTTATGTTTAAGTATATATATATTGAGGTAAGAATAATTTTTCTTTTTTAAAAATGATATTTTATGAAATAGTTGACCATAGTTGAATCATATTTCCATTTGATTCCAAAAAAATTTCTAATTGAATATACTAAGTGTGTATGTCATGTATAATTTAATGAATTTGAACTACCATCTAGTAGGGTAAAATATAATGAGGCTTATCCCTAAAAAGTATATCTTCTAGATCTTAAACTGTAAAAAGGCAATGATTCATTTTAGCATGGAAATATGCATGTTAAAAATTAAGATAAACCATCTCATGGTGAAAAAATAGTTTAAATATCTATAAACATTTACGACATTGTGAATGTGGGGAATCAATAATTATTATCTAAAGTTGGTAAAAGTTGCTTCATATTGTATTTTAAAATGAAAATATATCTCATAAACTGTTTATGTGGAATGAATAATAAGGAAATGGAAATGATTTTCTACATTATAATAGATTATTATGAAAATTCATAAATCCCTTAATAATTTTATTACACAAGGATAATCATCAATAAAATATAAATATTATCATTTGGAATGACAATAAAACATAATATTGAAGAAAATAATGTTTAGGGAAAATAACAATGAGAATGTCCATGGAAAATTAAAAAACATCTACATTTTTTAATTTTTATATTAGGAGACTAATATATTGCATCCTATTCTTGATTTCTGGAATATTGAAAAAATTTATACGAATAAGTTATTTATAGTCTTTTGACTCAATGTGTATGTACTATTGAATCTTTTTTGTCCCGAAATGATCTCAAAATCTTTTTATAATAAGGGTTTTATGGCCAAATGATAAGGGGAAATATCATCTCTGTATTTTTACAAAGAAAAATAAAATGAAATATTATTTTTTTAAAAGTCTCGTGAATAAGAAGGTTCTTGATTGTGGTCTAAGGAAACTTTCTAGGTGATTCAATATAAAATATCATAAAATATATGGATTTAAATTTCAGGATGTTCAGGTCATTATAGAAAAATTAAATTACATTTCAATACATAATGGGTTCTTGAATGTTGTGTATGAAACAACAATATAGTTATATACAATATTTTTACAAATATTTAGAATGGTTATCAATACTATTGATGATGGAATTTCTATAATTTAATTGTTCTCACACAATTTCATTTGGATTTGTTCTTTCTCTGATCATTTTTTATTTCCAGGATTGAAATTTTCATGTATCAAGGCAATGAACTATTATTGGGTGAGTTGATAAAATATAGATGGTTGTGTCCAATTTAAAGGTAATATAATATTTTGTTAATTTATTACATTTCAAAATAATATTTTCCCTCATTATTTATATATTATATAAATATATTGGGAATTTAATGTCATATGTTCGTAATAAAGAGAAACAGGATGGTTCTATTATTAATAGGTAGATATCAAAAGAATGAATGAAATTTTTTTCAATATTTTTAGATGTGATTGATACCAAACACAATTGTATTGGTCATTTTAATGATGAAGTAAAATATTTTGATAATGATGAATTATATACTATCATTAAAAGACCAGATGACTATTTTGGAGTGGTATAGATACTTTTCTAACTCCCATGGAGATGAAACAAACACATTGACATGTGTTATTCGAGTATGAATAGTTTAATCCATTTATAAAGAATATATGAATTTATGTTTTCTAATTCAATAATTTAAATTTATTCTTTATTATTTCACTATTCATTACATCATGGTAATACATGTTACATGTGAATAAAAAAGTGGGGATTAATATATGATCCTATTTTATAGTTTCAAATATTATATGCAATGACCCTTATAATTGGTTTTTTAGATGTCTTAGTGAATGGAATGATTGATAATTTAATATGAATTGATACTTATTTTCTTATTTTTTTGGATGATATGGTTGGTACTTATTTAAATGACTAAAAAGTCTACCACAAGCCCCTTTCAATCACTAAAAGGCTTCTAAATTAAATATCAATGGGTTAAGGTTTTGTCCAATGGATTATGAAAAGGGATTAAAAAATTCATGAATAATGAGAACATCAAAAAAATATATGTGTTTTATGTATCCATGGTGGAAATGGATTTGATGTTTATCTATTGTATTATTGGATGTAGACAGATATTATCAAGCTGAATTATTATTTAAAATCAATGTCTCTTTTTGAATTTATATGTGTTGATTCAACAACTAATAGAGGCTCTATAATTGATTATTGGGGTTTAAATGTTGTAAGTTTTAGTAAATTGATTCACATTAGAGAAAATGAATATTATATCACATTCATATATACATCTCAAGCTTTGTATAATTATGTTGAGGTTTCATCAAAACAGAGTGTTGTGGTGTATCTTAATCATATTTATTCATGTGAAATGGGTGAAGATGATAAGGATAGATGTGACCATGAACCTTTTGAATAATAAGAGTTAAGTAAATATTTTTATAATGAACATAAAAATATTCAATGAGAATGATAATTTGAATATAATTATGTTTTATTTTATAATACTAAGGAATATTAAAACAATTCAGAATAGATAACTTCATCTGTTTTTTGAAGTGTTTAATTTTTTATCACTTTTAGTAGAAAAAAATATTTATTCTAAATTTATTTTAGCTGGAATCACAATTATATTCTTGGTATTAATTTATTACATTTCATGAGAATCAATTGGGTTTCTTATTTTCATGAATTCGTAATAAGGTAAAATATAATTTTTTAACTAAACATTAGTTTATTAATTAATTTAGGTACTTGTTTTATTTTCTACTATATTTTATCGAATTATATATTCATTTGATATCTATATAGATAATTTTTTAATATTTGGTTGTGTTATATATTTATATAGAAAATGATCATGGATATGTCATATGTTAGCTTATGAAGAAATGGTTTTTTTCTAATGATTCATATGTTATATTAGAAGAGACATTAACATTACTAACACTTATGGTGTCCATTATGTCATAAATTTTAGAATAATTAATGTGTCTTTATAATTGAATATTTTAATAAAATTGATGATAATTTTATGAAACTGGATTAGATGTTTTTGTATTTTTAATCAACTTATAGACATTGTATATTGACATAAGACAAGATTTCCACCTCTTGAAAATGGATGAGGAATGAATAAATACATTGTATGATAATACAATAAATATTATACCACATAAGAATTGAAATCATTCCAATTACATTTTATATTGATGATATATTTGACATGTATCCCTTAGTAATTTTTGGAATAATTAAGTCAGATTTTATTCTAATGATATATTGTGTTTGTGATGTCATTGTAAAATATTTTTCAGAAACTTTTATTTTTAACTATTAATGTGGTTTATATTTATTATCTAGTGTATATTTTTTAAATATTTATAAAGGTTCTTTCAGGTATTATGTTATTATGATAATATTGAGATAAAAAATGTATAAAAGTGAAATCTGAAATTTTTTATTTAGTATATCAATAAAATAATTTTTTTTTCAAATTATTTTATTATTTTCTATTTTTAAACACAATTTAATTTTCTATTTATAATTTTTACCCTAGTATTCACTATATAGATATGGATAAATCAAAACCTCTAATAGTTAGGTATATAAATGAACATCAAAAATCTCAATCCAAGATTAATATAGATTCTCATCCTTCATCAACTGATTATGTTCCATCTTGAATAATGTGAGTTTATATCACCAATGATGTTTTCCCCTGGTAAAAACATTTAGATTATAGTCGATATAAAAAAAATCAAATTGTCAAATTCCAATGTAGATGAAACTACATGACTATCTAGCCTTGAAATTTATATCAGTATTGATGCTGATATGGATTAGAGTGTTGCTCCGACATCAATTGGTTTAGGGAAGGAGAAACAATGATGAGGTTGGATATTCAATATCATAGGTACAATCATTATTATTCATGTATGAATTATTTTAATTAATCCATTTACAAATATATTTAATTATTCTAATTTTATTTGGAGGGTATGAAAATGGTTAAAAATTTTCTAAGGAAGAATTTTTTTTCTTTGGTGAATGCAAAATTGTAATGAACATAAATTATTTGTGTAATCCAATTTGGGAAGAAGGATGTGTAATTTTATGTGAAATGTTACGTATAGATAGAAAAAAATTACTAATGATTAGGAATAATGTCCCATCCTACCAAATTCTCTAAAAGAGTATGTGTTATTAGATTAGTTATGGTGTTTATTGTTTATTGATTTAATTACTTTTTAGGTTTTATTAAAAATTTTCAAAATGAATTTTTTTATTTAGATCTCAAATCCATACTATCAGTATGCACATAGTATACTGGAAAATTATTTTCTAAGATGGAAATGGGAAAAAATTGGAGAGTTAATATAGTGGTTTTCTTTCACAAACATTATTATTTTAACATAACTAACTAATAAAATGTTGGAAGATTTGTTGAGAAGGTAAAATAATGGAGTAATGGAAATTTTATATCATTATCCATGATAAACAATAACATATGTTATATTAGTATTTATTTTACTTCGATAAAATTTAAAATTGTATCTGTTTATATTAGTTAAATGTTTTTATAGTGTTAAAATATACATGTTTAAGACATGTTTAATAAAAATGAACAAAATAATAGAAATTTATTCATTTTATATACATCAAAAACTCAAACATTTACCTACAAGAATGATGGGATGGTAATTTTTCAATTACATTTTTCTATATTAATTTAATTTGATTTATTTATATATTAATTTTTATTATATGAAAAGCAATGTTGATATATGATTGGTAGGGAAAATCTATAGGATACTATGCATCAAAAAAGTTATGGATCATATGTAAATGATGATAAAGAAACAATGGGAGTAATAAATCATATCAATGTTTTATTAATTTTTAATGTAACCAAATTTATGTTATCATCATGTTTAAAAAAATGAATGCTTCTTTAAGTCAAGAGGATTCATCATACCATTCAATACATTTTCTAGAATATACTCTCAAAAATGTATTTGGGAAATAGAATATAGGTCGTTTAAATTATATTGGGCTGAGAGCATGAATGAAAATCATATTTATCTATACCTATCAATGATTTGGACGTGTTAGTGGAACTATAACTAATATCCATCATACATCTTAAAAATATGTTGATGATTTGAAATTAAATTTAAGCCGATACTGATTAAAATTAAATTATAATGAATATGATTTAGCCAAAAAAAGCACAAATTAATAAAATCATTGACATTTCTAAATAATGGGTTCCAATCATCCATCAAAGTTTGTCAGCATAACAACTAATTCTATCAAATAATATTCTTTGTTATATTTTTGAAGTTTCTTTTTAACATTAATTAATTATTTCAATGTCTATTTATATGCTGTTTTGTTTTTTATTTTTAATTGAAAACATATATTTTTAAAATATGATTGATGACTTTTCTTGTTTGTATATGTTAAAAAATTAATTAATTTAAAATTTATTTATGATTAAGGTAATATAGTTGATGGAGAAAAATTGAGATGTCAACCATCATTAGATCAGATATGATCATCGAGAAGATGTAATTTTATGTAGAAAGAATAACATGGAAATTCTCTTTTTTATTTAGGTATTTGATATATCATCCTATTAAATTCCCATTACTACACTTGGTTTTTACTCTATGAATACATTTTGTGTAAATTGTGTAGGCATTTGAACCAAAATATTTTTTGTAAATTGTTTTGGTATTTGATATAATGCATTTTTATGTCTACAATGTTTGTTACAGTTCTTTAAAAAAAATTCATAAATTTTCATAGTAGTAAATGTGGAAGATATATATATAGAAACTGATCACCATAATTTTTTTTTTAATTAATTTAATACCGAAAAAATAACACTGATATAAATATAAAAATTAAATGTAAATTTAATAGTGGATGGAATAGATAATTTTTTAAATAAAATATAATAGGATTCAATAGATATGGAAATATTGAGTGACATGTAGTTATCATTTCTGGTGTATCTGGGGAGTTTCTTTATGAAAAAATGAAATAAAATTAATATAGAGATTTCAAAAAAAAATACTAAATGAATTAAATTGTTTAATTTATTCTACTATATTTTAGAACAATTTTTTTATTTCCACCACACTTTTAGATTATTATTTAGAAATATGTTATTAAATTACATAAAAATTTATTAGTGATCATAGATCACTATTATAAATAAAAAATTAAAATTGTAAAAATATATGAAATATAAAATAAGATTGTATATTTAATTTGAAAAATTTAAATTTAAAAATTTAGTTGTTTAATGTATTTTGTGGAAAATATAATGATATGGTCTGCTTTAAAAACCTATAAGTTGATTATAAATGAATAAAAAGAGACAATATGAAATATTAGTGTTTTTTTAATCATCCCTAAAATAAAATATCATAGGGGATAAGATGTGATGATACACTATGGGTTGTTAAGTCATATACATTGGTCACTAGTAAAAATAATTTTAAAACTGTAGATGAGAAAAGTGTTAAGTAACATAGATTAACTGATGATGATAATGTTATATGGGACAAAAAAATTTGTTTCCTTATCTTACTAATTTTTGTTATTTTTTAATTACAAAAAATTAATTTCATTGACATATTTTTTTCCATAATATGTTATTACTTACTTATCCTTAATTTTTTTCATCAACATGGTTTCAACAATGATTTTTTGAGATGTAGTTTCTACTTTTCATTCAACGGTGAGGATTCTGATTTTATTCTGGGGAATATCTTTACAATTTTTTTATGAATGTTTTCATGTTTCTTTCACATTATTTTATTAAAAACACTTGATGATGATTTAATTTAATAAATTATTATTATTTTTGAATGACCTTTATAATGATATGAATTTTTATTTAATAAAATATGTTTTCTTACACATAATTTATCTTTAAAATATTTCTGAAATTTTGTTTTATCAATTTTTTTTATTTTATTTCAAAATTTGTTTTAAATATTAATTAATTATAAGTATAATTTTTGGATTTTTAGTGGTGAGGTAGGTGGGGCTTTGGGGTTTAGGTCCTCATTTCATGTCTAATGATCGTGTTTCTTTTTAGTGTGTGTTTTATGAGTCTAAACTATAATATAAATTCATATAACCTTGATTTTTTTAATGAAGATAAACCCAATCTGATTTACTAATTTCTGTAAAAAAATAATATTTTATGTGGTTTTTGACCCCCAATAATTATTCCAAAATTTTAATCTTTTAGATTTCAGGGGGTTGAATCCACTTGGATTATTTTATAAAAATATTATTTTTTTAGATTGAAGATTTTTTTAACCTGCACCATTGTTTTTCAATTTTATAATTTTTTACATTGTTTGGGTATAAGGTTCACTCAATATATATTCCAAATTTTTATTTTCTAAGATTAATTTTGGATATAAACTATTGAACAAAAAAATAGTAAAAAAAGTATACCATTTATAGGTGGTATTAACTAATTAAAATAAACATTCCATGATTTAGAGGGGGTTTAACCACCTCTAATATTCCCACCGCTAATTTTAATGCTTACCAAAAACCAAGTATAATGACACATATGCGTCCATATTAGGGGTGTTTTTAATAACCTCCAACAATATATTTTGAGGCCATTATAACCCCCTCTAATGTAGAAAATAACCCCATCTAATATTTGTATTTTTTGACTTAATTTAGATAATTTTAAAATAAAATGTTAAATAATTATTCAAATAAATATAAAATAAATTAGTAAACCATTCATGAAAAAAACCAAATTATTGGAGGCATCAATTATAACAATATTATCCTAAAATTTGGGATTTAGTGACATAATTTAAATTTCTAGAAAACTAATCAATAGACATTTTTGATAATCCATTTTCTGTTGATTGATCTTATTTTATTATATGATAGTTTTTTTTATTTTAGATGATTTCATTCAATGTGAGTACCTATGAGTATGTAATTATATGTTTTTTATTTTGTGTGAGGAAATGTATTTTCATAGATTTGTTTTCTTGAATTTTTCAATAGTTGTGTGCTTATAGTATACTATTTCGGTTATCATGATTTTATAAGTAAATATGTTGTTCTTTGGTTATTGTAATTATTCTTGTCACTCTAGGGGGACCATTTTTATATATGTAGATAAATATTGAAATTCGGTCCGTCACATGAAATCCATGAACCTTGGAAAACCTCATTGTTTATTCCATTATCCTCAGACACATTTCCCCTCAATCATAATACTCTCTTATTTTCCATTTTTATAAATGGGAAAATATAAGAAATTTGAAAATACTATTTCTAGTCATTGAAAGAGAACAAACATGTTAAGGAATATGATTACTGGAAAATCTACCCATTTATGTTATATGAATAAAATACATAAACTATTAAAGAAATCATTGAATCGTTAAGGGAAATAATATATTTATGAAAATAATTGATAATTATTATTTTATGATAACAAATCGAAATACTTTTTTCAAAATGAAGTTATTCAAATTGGAGATAATGTATACATTGTAACATCCATGGTGAATCCGAATGATTTTCTAATTTCTTTTATAGAAGTGGTTAGAGTTTTCCATTAACCACATAATGGATGTTTTGAATTCAATAACTATATTGCAACAATATATAAGTTTTTCCATTAGAAAATTAAGAAATATCTTTTTCAAGTTATATATGATAAAAAGAAAAATTTCAATAATCTTGATATAGAATAGGAATTTATTGTGATGTCAATTTAATATGAAATTTATTAAGGATTCGATGAGTTTTCTATTTTTTTATTTCATGATATTTATTTTTTATATTTGATTCTAATTAATTAGTTAAATAGAATATTTATTTTATGATATATTGTTTCTTTATAAAATAAAGCTGTGAATTTATATCCATTTTGAATGATCTTGACACCCATATTTGGGAATGTTGATGTTTAATTAAATGGTTAAATGGACTCCTGATGTAATTATTTTGAAAATATTGGAGCTAGAGTACTCAATAAATGTGTGTTAAACTATATTTTTTCAATGAAAAATCATTTTAATATTTTATATAATGAGAATTTAAAATGTGATTCTATTCTAGTTGAGGGAGAGAATTATAGGGATATTATTAATAATAAAATACCAAAATAATTTTCAATTAAAATAGAATTAGAAGATATTGTATATGATATATCCTATATTTTTATAAGAAAAAGAGTAAGTGTTTTTATATTTGATGAAATTCAACCTAAAAATGCTAATAAAAAAAGGAAATTCTAATCAAAGAGTTATATTAGTGGTGAATCAGGTCATGGTTCTAATTATTTAGGCTGAAAATTTATCACATTGAATCCCAATGTTTGAGAACATTGAAACCAATTTTCTATAGAACATGTTTTCTTTTTCAATTACTCTAGATGGATCAGATATGATCACAACTAATATTTTTTACTATTTATAAAGGATAAAATATACTACCTCTATAGATATTTGTTTAATTTATTTATTTGAATGTTCTATCCAGATGGATTTTGAAAGGATAATTAATATATATGATTATATTTGTAAGAAATTATTTCATGGATTATGAAGAAAAAGGAAAATTAGTAGCCAATATGGAAGTTTATTTAGTCAGTAAGAGTAACAATGATAGATTTAGATAAACCCTATAATGTGTAAGACCATTAAGAAGATTAATATCTTATTCATGATGAATCTAGAATAGTAGATTCAATATGTTCATGGGTGAAGTTATGAAATTTTGTAAATATTGATTGTCAAAGTTTTATTATATAAGAAAAAAATTAACTTCTCTATGAGATGTATTAGCTAAAACCATTCAGAATGTTCAAAATCTTTGGGGTGATTTAGTTTGAAATGAAGATATAGATTCATTCAAGAATATAATGGAACCCCATTTGGAATATATCAAAAAAATACCAATGTATAAACAAAATAAGTTTATCAATAATGATTCTGATGGTTTTAAATGTATTACCTGATTATATTTTTATTCCATTTAGGGAGAACCAGTTATTCGACTAAGAATTCCACTATCAAATGCTCATGTTACTATAGATGATAAGATGGATAATTTCTCCCGTTCTATTTTTTCCTGGATTATAAGGATTTCATCATTGTTGTGTTCATTCATTTCACTACAAAATCTAAAATATGTTATGATATATTTTTTACTAACATTTTAATCATTTCTAGTCTTCCTAGAGGTACTATATAGTGTACTGAAAAACCTACATAGTGTTGACTACTTTTGTTAGGAAAATGATTCTTTAATCAAGGAGACATATTAAAATAATTGGAAGAACAATTGTTTCATTGTTATTAGGTGTGGAAAGATAGATACTTCATTTCCCATATATTTTCTTATATAGAACATGAGATTATAAAATTTTACAATTTGGATTCCCAATATTAGTCTTTTAAATATTAATCATCTCATCTAGATGTGTCTATTGTCTGATCAGAGATATTTGATACATTGAAAAGTAAAGTGGATGTTGTGGACACTAATCTTCAAATTGTTTCATTTGTCTTTTCCCCTAAAACATGTGATTCTCATATCTTGGACCTCCCAATGGATCTGTTGAAGTGAATAATCAATAGTTTTTCCAAGAATCTGGATCTTCAAAGAAGCATCAGTACCTTTAGCCAAAAAAGTAAATTATTTTATTATCTTCTAGACTGTAGTCATAGTGACATATTGAAGAATCGATATGTTCATGGGTTCTTTCATCTATTTTTATGGATAATTTTCATGTGGGGATACAATTATATATGACCATGTTAATGCTTAAAAGTGCCTAAAATAGATCAATGATCATGATGACATCGATGATAAATAATATTAGAAATATCTTCCCAAATCCCCAACACATGAATATACTATAGCTTCATCTTGAATGCATCCATTTAATCATATAGATAAGTATGACATAGCCAAATAATATGATGATTTTCTTGGAATTTATGATAAAATGGCCAATATTATTCCATCTAAATGAACATTTCATAGAGGAACATTTATTATTGATGTCTCTCATAGTAGTCTGTGTGGATAAAGTGAATCATATTCTTTTATTATCTCATCCTCAAGACCTCGCAATGCTAAATAATTTAGAAATCCTCCATCTAAAACTCAACATCAAGATAACCCAAAAAAATGTTGATAATATTTTTTATTCTATTTCTCTATTGGTGTCCATATACGATATTTTCTTATGAATGTATTTTTATTTATTTTAATTTATATTTTATTTCATTCATTAAATATTAACCTTTTTTTCACTCTACTCCTACACTTATTCATTTTTTTTCTTTATAATCAAAACTTTTAAATCTGTTATTGTGCTATAATAACTACTTATTATCTACCATTTTATTATCCAATTTGATATCACAAAAGGTGGAGTATTTTAGGGAGTATTAATTATTCAAGATAATTTTTTATCTATTATTTTATTACTATCAATATATATGAACTTGTTGGTTGTTTTCAATTTTTAGTTCTTTTAATGATCAGTAAATAAGGGATGAATATTTGATAAACATACGAGTTTTCATAATATCCCATAAACTCATCTACATTTTCATGATAAAAATATTCTCATTTATGTTACTGATGTTTTATTATTATTTGTTTTCGTACCATATCTTATATTTATTTAAATTATCATAACTTCTTTTAATTTGTTTTGTTTTCATCACTACAATAACTGAGGACTATATCTTACATGCTTCGATTTATCTTACATTATATAACATTCCCTTACGAATAATATCATCACATTAATAATAATTTATTTTGTGCTCAAAGAATTTATCTAAGAGAAATCCAATATAAGTAATTTAGATTATTATGTGAATGAATTGTCTTATTAAAGGATTCATGATTGTATATTTAATGTAAACATAAATTTAGGTAAGTTATTTCTCATACATGGATATGAATTTTCCTCATAAAGAGGAATATCATAATTAAATTATATTATGCACAAAAAAAGTGGAAGAGATGGTCACTCATTTATCATATAAAATAAAATTTATCTTATAAAGAAGGATTTATCTTACATGAATAGTACTTTAAGATCATTTATCTTATACTGGTCAAATAATCTTATAAATGATATATTTTTTACCCTCACATTTTAGTATATTTCCAAAACTATTAACTGTTATCATATTTTTTGGATAATCAACTCGTGAATTTAAGTGAATAAAAAAGAATGCACCCAAATAAAAAAGTATTATTTTAATAAAATCCCAATTTATTTGAATAAAATGGTCCAAAGAAGATTCAATTTTCTATAACCTTATACCTCTATTTTTACCATACATTAAGATGAATGATATTCCAATTAAGAGTTATTCACTATAGTTTTCAATAATCATATCCACACAAATGATTACTTAAACTAGTTTGTTGATTTTTATTCAAAAATTAGTTATTTAAAATATTAACACACTTATGTATTCTTATGAACTCTCATGATTTGTTATTCATTGTCAATCTCATTACACAATCAATATTTCAGAGTCTCTACTCATCTGATTTCAAGTCTATCTCTTGAGATCAATGAAACTCAAGGGATAAAATGTGATGATATTTTTTTCTCTGGATCACTCTTAATCCTATATTAGTTTATTCTTAAAACATTTTGTTTAACCCTTGTGATTTTTTTCTTTGTGTCCATTTTTACACATTTTTTGGAGTGTACTAATATCAAATAGATTTATTGGGAAGGAAGATCCTAGTTAAAATATCCTGGACCAATATATCAAGTAGAAACTAATACCACTCAATTGGGAATTCCTTTAAAAATGGTATAGTCTATTTAAAATTGCTAAACAATATGAGTAAATTGTTTTTAGAGTGTAATTGGGGATCTTGGTGCTCTAAACCACTATAAATATTCTATTTTCTACCTCTCCTATTAATTTCTTAGTTTAATATTAATTCATTAAAGAATAATATCATAGTCTTTCATTTCTTAAGAGAGAGTTATTTTATGTGGAGAAACTTTTAATAACTCAATTTCCCACTCTTTACTCATTTTCTATCTACAATACAACAACCAATGGTTTGTCTCTAAGTTCATGAACCCAAAAATTACTCTTCAAGCATTAAAAAAATTATTATAGATTTTGCAGTTACTTCTTATATCTTGAATTTGGATATCCATGGTAAGGAAGAACATTTTTCCATATAGTTTTAGTAAGCGTAATTCTAGAAAGAATAGTTATGAAAATTCTAATGCTTATCTAGAAAATAGTTCTCACCCAAAAGCATTATAATCTCTCACTTGATATTGTTTCCCATAGATTAAGCCTATAAATATCTCACTAAAAGACTATGATGATGGATTTTTCAAAATTACACCAACCAAATCCTAAACAACAACATCTATTATTTTTAATTTTTTCTACGTCACTATGGTTCCACACACTGTCCATGATCACCAAATCACCTACCCAAATGAAACTACATTTTTTTATCAAACAATAAATACTCATCCCATACCAATTATATATATTACTTTTCTTGATGAAATTTATCCAAATAAAATTATCCTAATCACCATTCAAATAATTTAGTGAACCATAATGATGTTATAACATGTTTCCTATACATTCCCTCACTCCTTTAAGAATCTCATACATTAAAAACCCTTCCAATGATATTTTAAAATATGTCACGTTATGAAATATAAAATCCTAAAAATCAGTGCATACCTATCCTCCACACAATGATAAATTTATGTAATGTCTGTTATCATTGAACTGACCCCCACCACAGAAACAACTCAACACCTTCTACACACCACTAGTTGGAGAAACCAAGGCATTCATTAGACTTTTTATCCCACTGAATTTTATCCTTATTTATACCATCTAATGTTCCTGCTATCATAGAGGAAATTATTTATCTTTGATGACAATCATAAACTCATTATTATAATTTATTATAGTACAATGTCTTTTTCACCACTCATTTTCAATGATATAGACCTAGTAGTTAGATTTGTCCCTATATCATGATCAACATAGACAAGATATACATCCCAAAGGTTGTTTATATAAGAGATAAAATGTTATATCAAACATATGGTCATGGAGTAAAATTTGTAGATCCTTACCCAAAGGAACTTCATCTTATCCATGACATATTACATTGTTCCAAATTTATTATCCTCAAATTGTAGGTTTCTATTCTATTAGATCTTTAAAAAATCATCTACATACAAACTCTAATCCTTTAAACCAATATTTTTTTTCATTCCACTATGGTTCTTCACAAAAAGGGTTCCAAAACACCATAGACATCTTCTTGAGTAAAAAACACCCACATTATTATATCATTATATTTTGGGATGTAAAATGTGCAATGTATCCTATGAGAATAACTATTATTGTCAAAGATTTCAATTTCTAATGATTTCTCCTTTAGTAAAATAATATATTTATCTTTATTAAAGGACTATATTCTCTATATGTTTTATACTCTCTATAATTGGGATACTAAAAAAACTTTAAGAACTAATGGAGTTGACCCCCCTTCCCACACTATTCAATAACCATGGACCCTCTATGTTAATCCCACACCATCTGTGAACTTTAATAGAGAAGGCCATGTTCACAACTGTCTAATGGAAACACACCTTCTATAAAGTTGAGAATGTGCTACAATCATTTCTTCCATTACAATTATTGAATGAACCAACACATATCTAATATCCTTGAACTCTCTTCCATCTAGATCCTTCATAAATAATCCTTATATCCCTCTCAAATGTTGATTTATGAGAACTCAATTGAAAATAACCATGAGTCAAATGGGTTTTCAAACACTCAGCATAAAAAACCTCAACATATAACCTTCCTGATTTGTGGATATTTTAGAACATTAAAATATAGAAATATACCTCTTAGTATTAGTAGTACAACCATAATATCCCTTTACACTAAAATTCCTAACATGAATGTGATGTATAAGTCAACTATCATAGAATCAATATTCAATCTCCACAATCATATTATAATGAATGATAACCATTGTCAGGGTTATGGACCATTTCTACTTGTTTTTTATAAACATGCTTTAATATGACGTTTTAGTATTCATGGAACCCAAATATAGCCAATAAATTATATAAAACCACTTGATGGTGAATTTAACCTTACAACATCCATCCAAACCCAAGTGTCCTATATCAAATCCATGGTATCAGCACACATAAATCAGAATATTCCATCCAAATATCAATAGAAGTATCTTTCTGAGCTCATCCTATGGAATAATATTATCAGGAGGTCTAAGACACCTTGACACATAGCTTGATGTGATCCTAGAAAAATATGAATGTATATTTATTCATTTTAGTTGAAATGTTAATATATTAAACAATAATTCATTCCCTATAACATAAACATTTATTGTGTTTAGACACTAGTTATATAATCATCTTTTTTCATGAAATATTATTAGTATATCTAACATGTTTCTTCCCTCATAGACCCCTTATTAGATATAACCTACTTAAAATGATTCTTAATTTCCTGAGGAAAATGAAACCATAAGAAATGATGAGATTAGTTGTTGTATAAGGTCAAAAATGGGTGATATAAATTGAAGATAATATGAATAAATAATATATAAATAGTTTATTAGATCATGAATAAATGTTATTAATTTCATACCCAATCATCCATAGATCATAAATTATTGTCCTGGAATAAATTTGTTTCATTTCAAAATAAATGGTCGATAAGAGTGATGAATCATTATTAATTAATAATGATACATGAGAAAATCTCATAAACATGTGAAAATATTAATGTATTTTTATCATAATCATAAGGAAAAAAATAATTTCATTAGTCATGTTTCACTACTAAGACTATCATCACTTAAAGGAAAAAACCCTAAAAAGGATTGGGTTCACTCCCCATCCCCTTTTCATATATAGATGTGGTTTGACCTCTATACTCATTTTATTATATCATATTATATTAATCAATACCCAATGAATTGGAGGGATTCAACCAAACCGCCATTCAAATTTAAAAAAAATAAAGATCACAAGAACCTTTATAAATGAATTATAGTATAACTTGTGTTAATGAAATTAGTTTAATAAATATTTTATCACCAAAAAATCATAATCCATATACAGGAATATAATAGTTGGTACCATTAGATAATATCCCTATTGAACTATAAATACCATCCAATAATATTAAAATTGATGGAAAATAATTTAAAATAACATTCAAACCAATTTTTGAAGACATAAGAAAATTATCATTTTGTTTTGAGAAAATTTAAAATTAAAAAAGAAGGATTTTGTAGAAAAATTTATTATAGGAAAATAATTGTCAAAACATGAAAATTAGTAATCGAATCAAATAATTGTCATGATTTTTGGAAAATAAATTCATGTGATAAACATTAAAAAAATATCTCATTCAATTTTTTTCCAAAATGTATTATTTCACTAGTTCAGAATATATTGTAAAAATTACCATTCAATTATTTGGAATGAAAATAATAAATTGATGAAAATTAAATTAAATAATTACTAGAAAATATAATTGAATATTATTGAAATAATTTTGACAAACATGGACATGGAAGAAAATTTTAGATGACCAAAGAGAAATAAGGTTGACTTATCTTGAAATCATGTTCTTGATATTTTTAAGTACTAAAGAGAGGGGAATAAATTGAAAACATGAGACCCATATAAATAACTAGCTGAGAAGAAAATATATGGGTTTTACAATATGTGTAGCATATAATTCCCACCATTGATATTTAGGAATAAATATTCCAAATTAATAAATTATTATAGTCTAAAGCCTTATATTAAATCCAAAAATTCTTTTTATGCAATCTTATTTTCGTGTATAAAAAATTTAGAATTATTATAAATCTGTACAAGAACATGTTAATACATTTCATAAAATTTAATATTCATTTATCTTTTATAATTTCCAATATATTAATAATTATTTATTAACTATCCATATAATGTTGAGTTGAAAAATGAATTAAATTACAACATAGTGATGGTAATCAACATGAAGGAATGATTAATATTTTAATATTCATATAAATTGAAAGAAATAAAAGTAAATAAAAATAATAAATATTTTATGAATCATAATAATATCATAAATATCGTAGGTATTTATTAAATACCTTTATATTACAAACCATTTATGGAAGATATGAAAAACAAATCACAACTCTTCATCGAGGTGGTAATACACAAGTATGTATGAATGACATTATCATTTTTTATAGAATGAAAATAAGGTAAAAAATGAATGTATCGTTAAAAAAATAGAAACAATAATTATTATTAAGTAGTTTTTTAATATGTTTATATATGTTTTTAGTAGTATATGGAAGAAATAAACATGAAATAGATCAGTGAGGACAATTTCCTGTTCTTTGGGAAACCACCTTTATCATACATCGTAAGCCTTCTAGGACTGAACTTCTGGGAAGGAAAAAATATCTAAGACTAGAGAGAGATGTTTAGAAGGTATTTGGGTATTAATTTATTAGTTTATAATCCATAAATGGTGTGTATTAGTTAGGGGGAGATGACCTCTATTTATAAGTAAGGAGAGTGGAACCTTTTTAAATACATAGAACAATAAAATATAATAAAGCCATATTCAAGTGAAAGAAGAAACAAGAGAATCCAAATTATAATATAAGATAAGGTTCGGTCGAAAAAACATAAAAATAAAAATATTCCATGTTTTAGTGATATTTTATTTCTCATATCCATGTTTAACCCCCCGCCCCCAATTAATCATTTTATCCTTACCATGGTGAAATAGTTATACCTTGAGAAATATTTGTTATGAATAAAAATTGAAACTGAACCAATTAAAAAAAAACCATATATGTTAGAAATTTGAAAACAATTTTATAATATTAAATTTTTATATATGTGAGAAATTGATTTAAAAAATATGTTTTCAAATAAAAATAACTACCATTTTTGGAAAAATACATATTTAATCATAACCATGAATTAATTATTATTCCATTCCCAGTAACAAAAAATAAATGTATGTTTAAATATTTAATTGAAAATATTATCTTTAAATTTCATTACAATAATACATCAATAGTGATTAATTTAATTTATTAAGGTAAAAACACATTGTGCATGTAAAAGTTGTTTTTCTGAAAAACATCTCATTTTTACCTTTATATGGATTTATTCTAATTTATAACCAATAGAAAACTAATGAATTAATTTTAAAAAAGTCTATTTTTTTCCATTATAACTACCCTATGAATTCTTTTTTAAAATAAATTAATATGAAAATAAACAATTCTCATAAGAAAAATATCTCTAAATAGTTTTTTAGGGAAATAATACTACCTAAGTGAATTATAAATTATATTTAATAATTTAAATCACATATAATGTACATAATTTTATAATGTATAAGTATTATTCACATAATTTTAGGTTGGTTTTATTCAGATGCTATCAAACTGATTTATTTCTTAAATATAATATGTTATAAAATCTCAAGATAAGGAATTCTATGTCTCTTATAATAATTTATCCCTCGAAATATTATCACATTGATTAATAAAATATATGATACATTTTCTATATCACATCCCTATGATGCCGTATTTCTTCCTTAAAAATATTTATTCCACCAATGAAACATAACTAGGTGTTTTTTCTTTTCCATAGAATATTATCTCTATAATCCAATATTTCTTCTAGTTTCTCCTTATAAGAATGTTCATGTTGTAATGGTATTACACTTGAGTTTAGTAATAGTGTTAGATCTAGAATTTACATTCCAAAAATAAATACAAGGGACACATAATTAACATTGGATAGGTTTTTAGGATCCTATAAATTAATATACTATCTATATATGATCAATAATCTCAAAAGGACCAATATATTTGTGTCTTAGATTTCACTTCTTTCCAAATATCCTAATATTATTCCAATGAGATATTTGTGGAAACACCATATTACCAACTTCAATATATATATCTCATTCATGATTTTAAGAATAACATTATTACCAAATTTAAGCTTCCCTAATGTGTTATTTAATGGATCTAACCTCCCCTTCCATTTACTTAAGCAAGATCAGGTCACAATATATTTCATTCACTAACTTCGTCCCATCATATTAGAGTCCCACACTTACATAAATTAAGTTATTTATAAGGATAAATATGAATATTTGAGTGAAATATATTGTTTTATCAAAATTTTACAAATAGATAGGTGTTTATCTAAACCACATTTCAAATCCACAAAGAAATATCTCAATATATATTCTAGGGTTTTAATATTCTTCCCATACTTACATATATTTGAGGATAAAATATTATGACATTGATCAACTCATTATTCAAACACAATTAATGATCTATAAAAATTTTAGTTAAAAATCATAACTTAATCAAATATTATTTTAGAGTGGTGAACCATAATACCCTTCCACTTTTTTAATATATAACCCTATGAGATGATCAACAGGGAAATATTATTTTAGATAAATGAAATGCATTTATGTATTCAGATGATTTCCCACAGTCCAATGAGAATTATTCCCTTTATATCTCTTGGAGAGTCCCATGATTAAATATGTGGTGATTTTGTTCCAATTTTCCATCATATAAGGGAAATGGTTATAACATCCTATCATACTTTTTTTAATCAGACATAAATTATTGGTATTCTACACACCGATATAATTAATACACAATATATCTCTTCATTATTTCCTATAAAATAATATCTTTTTTGTTTTCAATACATTACCATACTTTCAAGATGAATATATATTGAAAAATAATGAGATTAAACACATTACTACTTCTTGAATTATGGAATTGATTCAACACATATATTTTCATCAACTATATCATTCCATCACTATTATAAATAAACATATGAACATTCATATAATTATTTTGAATCACCATATCTCCCTTATTCTAATCAATAGTCATCTCATTTATATATGGTTAAACATTCATTTAGGAATGATAAAATCTTTATTCTTTCTTCCGGATTTCATGGTCCATCCTCACAAAATCCATAAAAATTGGATATCATTCAATCCTCAACATTGAAAAAAACACATGGTCCGTCCAACTCAAAGCATCATCCACCTTGTTCACCATCCCATGGTGGTAATGTATGAAGTATTCATAATCATTAATTAGTTCTAACCGTATTTTTTATCTAATAAAAAAATATTCTATATGAATATATACTTTAAGATTTTATGATTGGAACATATGTGACACCATTCACCATAATGATAGTGACTCCATATCAAAAAATAGAAAATTACAATGGCCAATTCAATTTCATTAGATGGTTAATTATTTTCATGAACAATAAATTAGAGAGAGAGAGACATAAGCTACCCCAATTTTATTTATCATGAGAACACATATTATTAATTTTTTTATATATAATTGTAGATAAAAAACATTTCTTTTCTTTAGGTTGTTGTGAATATAAGAACAATGACCAAGATTCTCTTTAGGCATAAAATTTTTATTCAAATTTATATATACAAAGGAAAAAATGCTCCATTCTAAGTCAACATAATTTTTGGATTTTATAGTTGTGAAAAATTTCAAAAAAACCTTCAGCTGTATCTTTCCATACAAATTAAAAAATATATATTTGACATCATATATTTTCTAGGACACTTTACAATATATTTTTTTATTTGAATTATCCTCCAACATCCACGTTATTGAAATTATGTTACCCAATAATGATAATTTATATAGTGAAAATTCACATTTACAAATAATTGAATATACATTTTCCTTACTCTATTTTTTCCACACAATACTCAAATAGTCATCATGATCATCCTTGATCATGGAAAATATAGGAATATTTTCTATAGTTACTACCAAAAATTGTTCATGGAAATCATTAAAAACCATATGCATTAGATCAATTATGTTAAATGGGGAGTTAGTATATCTGAATGGTGTCACTATAAATTCATACTGATTATACCTCATAAAAAATCATTTCATAGATTTATCATTTTTTGACACTCAACTAATGATGTTAATATCATAGGAAAATCATTTAAAACTATTGAGCTCTTCACAGTTGATGAAACAAATCATAAATGCTGGTAAGAATATCCTTATTCTTTATAGTGATCTTATTATGTTTTTAATAATTAATGTGAGTAAACATTTCCCCAAAATTCTTCTTAAAAAATGATCATGTTAGTCCCATAATGATAAAAATAGTTTAATGAAACCCTTATCTATAATCTCCTAGAGTTTATTGTTCAATTCCTTCAAATCAACAGGGAGATTCTGTCTGGATTCCTTAAAATATGTACAACACTGGGTATGAGTTCTATTGATAAATCAACATCAAAATCTAAGGATATACATGAAAACACTTCATTAAATACTTTGGAATATATATATAAAATAGTTATATAAAAAATGTTGAGTTTCTCCCTAACCATTTAGATAGACACCCTAAATGAATATGTAAAAAGACTTGTATAATGGATCTGAATTTCATAGTAATTTCATATTCAACTTCACACAGATGGATAATCATGGGTTTCTTAGATTATGAAATGTGACATCCCATATTTGGATATTGATATGTGTTTTATATAAATAAAACCAATACATTAGAATAAATAAAATCATATTCAACTAGAGGGAGAATCATAATATTATCTGGAAAAATATTTAATAGAATATTTTATAATATATGATCTATCTACATGAGATATAATCATTATTTCATTAGAGTTTTCACTGATTATTTGATATCTAATCCATGAGGTGGTAATATGATACCCTCATAAAATTATTCATTTATAAAAGTGTTGGTAAAAATAGAATCAAATAATCCATTTGTTGTTTTATAGTTGATGATAAGAATAAATTTAACCCCTTATTTGCAATGACTCACTTTAGTTGTAGGTATTTCTGGATATTTCAAATTCTCCCATGGATTAAGAAGTTGTTGATTTTGGTATTCATAGTTAACCATTATATTTGTATAATTGTCATCATACTGTATGTACTCCACAGAACAATACATTTGGAGTGTGTGTAGTTCATTTAGATGCGATATCAATCCATTTATTTCATTTCATTTACACTTTAAATCACACTAGTATTCACTTTCTTGATGTACATTATTTATACACTTAAAAAAATTATTACTTCACATAATAAAATTCCCCCTAGCATCATTCCACACAACTAACATAAAGAATGATTTATTTTCATTCTTCCATGGGGTCATTAATATAATTTCATTAAAAATACATATTTATATTCTTAAAAATAATTGAATTATGGGAATCTCCACTCTTAATTTATACTTTTATACGACATAAAATGATGTCTTCATTGTTACTAAAGTCTCTAATTTACAATTCCTTTTATATATTTTCTTTAAGACTCAAAAGAATTGATCAATTAATTATTTTAGGGTTGATGATATATCTAAAATCACAACCTGAATGTGGTGTATAATTTATATAATAAATACTAATAACATGCATGATACTTTTGTTTCCGCATAAGTAATTGACTTTACATTTTCATGGAATGAGTTTCAGGAATGTACTTATATAACATTTCCATCTTAAAATCGTCATATTCTATTTAGTGATTTTTTTCCTCTTTTCTAGTATTATTAATATGACTCTACTATTTATCTACTTCACCTTCTAAATGAAACACAAGGACAACATTGTCATTCCCTAGAACATCGAAATAGAAAATATCTCTTCGTTGGAACTGATCCATTTCTTGAAAACTAGTGGATCATATGTTTTTCTAAAAGAATGTGGATATTTACTCATGAACTATTAAATAAATTTTTATTACCTCATTTCCTCATTTATAAGTTAAACTTAATTTATACCTTGAGAGTGTTTTTTTATCTTAAAAAATATTCTTCTTATGATAATCCATGTCATTTGGTTGATCTAGATTATAATCATTTCATTTTCCACCACAGTAATTGTTAAGATTATTCCTCCTAGTTCTATCAACTATAAAATTAAAAATAATAGTATATGTATCAAGATACAATAATTTTAGTGGGAAACCAAACATTGTTGAAAATAATTCCACATAATCCTAAATTATGGAACCTTTTTTATAAACATATTACACTTTTAGGTTTAGCCAATATAACTTTCTATTAATTACATGTTATCTTATGTTCATTAACTATATTCTCTATCACCTAATAAAAAACAATCAAACACTTCTATGATACCAATTAAGGTGACCCATGAAAAAACATACACACATATTTCATCATTTTAGATTAAAACATAATCAGTTATATAATAATTCATTCTAAGAACATATAATGTTTTAGTTTCTATGGAGGATAGATAAAAAATAAACTTAATTATTAAAAGATATTAAACATATAAAAAATTATCTTCTCTCATAATACCCTTCTTTGACATATCCTACTTAAATCATTTCATTATAACCAGAGGAAATGGATATTTAAAGAAAGGTGAGTGCATTATCTCTGTAAGGGTAAACATGAGAGATTTAAATTGATTATTATTTTTTAAAAAAATATAAAAATAATATTATTTTATATTATTATAAAATATAATTTCCATACCCAATCAATAATATATCATAAATCATGAACCATGGCATTAATCATTATAATTTCAAAATACATGATTCATAAGTGTGAAGAATCACGATTAATACATCATGATCCACGAGATGATATCATTAGAAAGAGATCCTATTATAGGAATCATAGAACAATAATAGAAACATAAAATCAATTAATTAGTCAAGGATCATTTCTATGTCCATAATCATATAGTGGACAAAGTCCCACAATGGATAAGGTTTACCCCTAACCTCTTTTCATCCCTAGAATGGGTTCTATCCCCATATTATTCATATAATATAAAAATATATAATTAATTACACAATTAATTTTATTTATTTAGTATACCCACCCATCACATAGAAAAACAATACATGTGTGTTCTATAAGATTATAAAAACATTCATCAATTAATTATAAAATAACCTATTGAATATAAATGGATATCATAATATTTTATCATAACATAATCAGAATCCATAGAGGGAGAAACAGGGATGGTACCATTAGATAATATCCCCAATTAATTATAATAAACATTATATGATATTATCATTATTTAAAATTCCATTTGAAAGAAAATTTGGACCTCTCTTTTAAAAAATGGGGAAATTATATTTGTTTTTATAAATTTTTTAATAAAAACAGTCCCAAAATGTAGAGAAAATTATTTTATTTGATATAACCATGTAAACATTTATATTATGGTTTTAATCAAATAATGGTCATGACTATGGGTAATATATTCATACCGTGAACATTAAAAAACACCCCATTCAATTTTTTTGGGAATATTCATAAATAACCTATTAAAATAACATTGTGAAAATTAAATTTTATTACATTGAAGAAAATTTTAAATATGGATGAAAATTAATTTAAATAATCATTATTTCATATATAATAACAATCTTAAAAATATTCAATTGATTATAAAAATGAAATAAAAATATCACCGACTAAAGTGGAAATGATGATGAATTTTCATGAAAATAGTTTCTTGATTTTTTAAAATAACATATTGGGGATAACAAAATGAAAACATTATAGAACTATAAATAAACAATTGAAAAAATTATATGTTGTTTAAGAGATAAATATAATAAAATTCCCAAAATGGAGATTCAAGATTAAACAGTCCTTATAACAAATTAAATTTCAACATGAACCCTGGCCTCAGGACCTAACATTATTCATACATGATATTATATTCCTATATAATAGATTTAGATTTATTTTTTATATGTGAATAAAATTAAAATAATCAGAATTATCTTAAAATATAACATTTAATTATAATTTCCAATTTCTCATTATTAACAACTCAGTATTAAAATCAATATTTAGATGATAACTGTTTTGTTTCCCTTGCATGTTTTGGTTTTATTATTATAATATTTGAACCTTTTTTATGATTTAATCCTTTAAAAACCATTTTTAATTTTATAAGTATAACAATTATTCATTATATACACTTTTATAACCATTTATATGATGTGGTTATGTAAAATTAAATACATCACATCATGGATAAGGTAGTCCATACGTATGCATGGGTAGTGATTTTATTTTCTAGTGAATGGAAATAAAAAAAGGCAACCAATATTAAATATCTATATATTATAATAATATAATAAATATCATATATATTAATTAAAGAAATCCATATTACTAGTCTTGTATTTTTTAAAAGGAAAAAATTAGATCGCTTCATTATGGTGGTAGTCCACTTGTAATTATAAACAATATTATCATTTATAATACAGTGGAATGGAGGAATAAAATTTCAAAAAAATTAACATAAAAATAATTAATTTTATTAATAGTATTTATTTCATAATTTTAATATTGTAATATAATATTTTAAGGAGGTTATGGATGAAAGAAACTCTAAATAGATCAGAAATTACAATTACCTCTTCTTTTTGAAACGTCCTATACATTACACATTATTCCTTCAATTGTTTTCCCATTAGGAAAAAAATCCATTATCTGTGGTTAGGTTAGTTAAAAGTATATTTTGTATGTTATGTTCTGAGACATGTCACCCAAAAGGTGTTAATGAGTGATTGGGACCTGAACTCCTTTTTTTAGTGAGGGGATTTACACTCTTATAAATACCTAAGACATTAAAATATAACATATTAATAATCTAGTGAGCAAGGAACCAAGGAAACCAAAATTATTAGATTATATAATTTTTTTTTTCAAATAAACATATCCAATAATAATTATCCATGTTTTATGTATTTTTTACGCCTTTTCTCTTTTTTTAACCCTCGTTAATCTATTTAACCCCTATTGTGGAGAAATTTTTTTACCATCGTAACTATTCATTTTTACCATAAATGAAATTGATAAAATTAATAAAATTTGACATCAGGGTTTGAAATATTAAATCCATTTTAAAATATTAAATTTCTTCTATTTAAAGAAATTCATTTATAAATGAACGTTCTAAACACAATTAGAACTGATTTTTGATAATTTTATTATTTAGATTTAAACTAAATTTACTCCAATATAATTACTTTTAAAATTGATTAAATTAATATTAAAATATTTTATTGAATATATTATATACACATTTTATTAAAATAAATCATCAATATAGATTAAATTTACTTATTTACATAAAGACATATTACACGTATTAAAAAAAATTTCAGAATAATATCTCATATTACCATAAGATGAATTTATTTTCATTTTTATCCAATTTAAAACCAATAAATTAATTTTATTGATGTATAAAAATAATTTTTTATAATTTCAATACGATGATTCAATTATTAAATAAAAAATATATGAATAAAAAAATTATCATAAAAAATTATTTCATAATAGTTATTTAGGATCAGTAGTATTTCATAGGTGAATTAGATTTTATTTTTGAATATTTAAATACCGAGTAATGTTATTAAAATAACAATTTATTTTAATAATAAAAATTTTATTGATTCATGCAACAAAACCTATCTGAAAAGTTCAATTTATTAAATAGCTATATATTCACCAATATCAGGGTGTTACACCATAGTAGAATAAATATCACAAACGAGCAATACCAAAAAAGTATATACCATGTTGTTATTAAATTCCCCATGATTATAGAAAATTCACGGTCTTTAGAAATATTTCTATTCAAACTTCAATAATGGAAAAAAACTAAATTAACATAACAATTAAAATATGTGAAAATTACATGGTTTTATTTGTAGTCCTAATTTATAGGAGAATACACAATTTATTTAATTAAGTGAGATAGTGACATACAATGGGATCCTACTTCCAAAAACCCTACTTGTTCCTAGTTACAAGAGAGTTCTTCAAGCAACTATATTATATGAACCTTCTTGCAAACACCTATTACGACTCCTTCCACAAGTAATAACTTTTTTGGAGAGGTATACCGATATAGATTTTGATATTGTAACTATTCTTTTAGATTTTGGATTGTACATACTTCATGAATTTTTCAATTATTCACCCTCAATTTGAAACCATTAATTAATATAGATAGTGAGATATTATAATATAACACTTAATAATTGTGTCCATGAACTATCCATCACCCATATCTTCCTTCCAATTTAAATCTTCTCAAACTAAAAATTGATTCTTCACAGTATTATCACTTAGTTTCCATTTGATTTGATATATGCTACTATTTTTTAGTATTCACTTGCTTACTGTCTTATTTTTCAATGAAATATACCATGGTCTAAAAAAAATTATTCTTTTATATCCATGCTTTATTACCATTTTAATTTCCATCACCACAATTAATCATAGCAATTGGTGTTTTCCCAACATTCGATGATGTAATCAAATTCTTCTTTCCATCCTCACCACTATCATTTTATTTTAGAAAATATTACATATCCAAAATGAATAATCTATTAATCATGGAACAAAATTTGGGATTCCTATAAACATTCAATACTTTATTAATTATTTTATAGCCTTCAACATCCTCATTCCATAACATTTTTAACTCCAGGGATATATGTATCCTCAATTAAAAACTTCAACTAATTTAGTCTCTATATATTTTACATCCTCATTTTTTTGTGATAATATCATTAGCGTTGATCTCAATAATATTATATATTACATCAAATAAATATATTGATGTCTCCAAACATTATATTTTACTCAATATATATATAAAAAATGTCTATATATTTTGACACATCAAGGGATTTATTTAATGAATCATTGCTTATATTCATTGATTTTCACTTTCAAGTGTTCAATTTTATATGAAGATAAACATGAGTTTTATTATTAGTTATAAATTACATGGTTTATCCTTATCATTAAATTCTTCATCAATGTAAAATTATTCATCTTATCCACGCAAGAAATCATCATGATGTTTTGATGTTTCCATTAAAACATTTTTTAATTCATCATTTGTGTTGTATTATTCTAGTTTACTTTCCTCAACAAAATATGTGGATTTATATTTTCAGAAAATATTTTTCATCTTTTTTGAGTTTGGATTTTATATGATATTGAATTATATTCATCCAATACATCCTTGATCTATCTTACTCTTTGTAGATGATATTTGGGGTTGACGGTATTTTTTTATTAGTTCTCTAGGAAACCAGCTGAAAAGTGACAAATATTTTCACTATTAAATCATTTTAAAGGTAGGTTAAATTTACAATTAAATTTTCCTCCGAACAACACTTTTTTATAAATGAGATATATTTTATCTATTATTCACGGAATAATCTTTGAAATCATTATCTTTCATATATGACATCTTTAAATCATTATGTTTATGAACTTTTTACAATTTGAGTGTAGTATGTTTTACAATTAATCATTTTCTTTGTATAGATACTCATATTCTCATCTCACATGCAATTATGAAATTGTTGTGTTTATTAATAGTCCACTAATCCATGAAATTTATCCTAAGGGAGTGAAATGGTTATGTAGAATTTATATTTGAGAATTTTAATATGCTTTTTTGATAAAATAAATGTGATCCTAGATATTTTTCAACAAAGAATCCCTCAAATTTCGGTTTATAATATTATTTACATGAATGTTGAATTAACAAAATAATTTTTATTATCCATTTTTGATAACCCAAAATTAATACTATAATGTTTCCAACTAATAATTATTCAAATCTTTGTCTCTTTCATGGATATAGTGGAGTTTCCTCTAAATCTCATTCACTTTATTTAGACACATGACCCATGTGAACGTTTTCTCTATTTATTAAGGGAGTACTAAATTTTATTTTCTCTCACTATTTTTAATAATAATAATATTATAAATAGTATTCTATTTCTTATATTTAGGATGATCAACACCATTCTCATTGGTATTAAGATCATTCGGCAAAAGTGATAAAACATACAAAACCATCTTCAATATCTATATATTCAATCCATTTCAATCAAATATATGAATTTCTTTAATATTTATTATATTTATTACCTCTATGGATCTCATTAATAAAATTTATAATTAATTTTTATATATATATCTAATGATCATAACATGGATTGGTCCACCTATTCTCTAAAATCAATTATTCATCCAAGGATAGAGTAAACCACCATAGAGAGAGGGAGTGAATCTATGTTCACTAGAAACACCATACCTCACAAACTGTATGATTCCCATATTTGATTGGTGTGAATTGATATTAATGATAACAATGTGATTATGAGAGATTTATTAAGAGATAACACATACAAATAGATAGATTTTTTTACAGTTACTTAACCCTATTTATTTGTTGTCTAGTCCTTGGTGTGAAACTCTTCTGGTCATGCATCATATGTATAAATTTATTATTAATGGGAAAATAAAAGGGGAAATAATATTGACTTGTACTCTTGATTTAAAAAAACGAAAAATTAGTGCTAAAAAATTTATTAATATTAGCATGAAATACCTCATGTTATACAAGAATTTAACCTTTGTATGTACCCTTGTGTAACAAAACATTTCTCAAAGTAACATTGAAATATTTTTGGGTTGATTTTGTTTGCTTAAATAGTGGGTTTCCAGGGAAACTTGGGGATTTATAGAGATATTTTTTACATGGTATATTGAAAAAGGTCAAATAAAATAGAATGGATTCACTATAAGTGGTATGTAATGTTCCATATACAAAGTGGTGTCGTTTCCTAGTGTTGGAATACATTTTGGCACTGATAATGGATCAATCATTGATAAAGATTAATTTCCATGAATTTATCGTAAAAATATTGCAGTTTCATGAGTTTAATAATGATTGGGTTTTTTGAAGGGAGTTTTGAGAAGGTGTGGATTGTCTTGAATGAGAATCATCATTATGTGAATGGGTGATGGTAATCTTTGTGATAATGAAATGCGATGAATTGTGTATTCATGAGTGGTTTAGAATATTATCCATGACTATGATAAGTGGATAATTATGAATTCAAAAAGTGTTTAAAATAATATTCCTAACAACAAGAATTTTTTTGAATTTTAAATCTCTCATATTCTTCACTAAAATTGGAAGCTTCACAATCAATATTTGAGTGAATCACGAAAACATGATGACAAGGACAGAAGATTCGAGAATGGGTGAAAAATACTATAAATAGACCTCTAGAACCCACATAAAATATAGAAATCCTTAGAGGAAAATTTTAGGCTTGAAATTCATTATGTTTATTCATGATGGTTTTTCTTGAAAAAAAATCACGAAGAAAGGATGTTCATGAAGGCTATGAAGGTTGACTATACCTAAAGATGGGATATTCATGAATTCTATGTGAGATTCATGAATGTTTGGATCTTCACAGATGATAAGTGATGTAAAGACCCGTAAAATTCAAGGGAAATTTTTTCTTAATTTTCTTTGGAATTTTACAAGAGCGCGGTTTCTGACGGCACCTGATTCCGAGGCCCGGAGTGCCCGGAATCAATTTCCGAAGTTTGGCTCGGGTACGTTCAGTGAACGAACGAGCGGGAATTACTAACTTTTGATCCGGTGCTCAGAATTGAAATCTGAGGGCACCGATGAACTCGCAGCACCGATATTCGCTTAAAGAGACCTTTTCGGAAGTTGCGTTTGTTGCGGGTTGAAAGTTAGTTTTGGGGTTTTTAGTTTGAGTTAAATAAAATTTGTGAAGAACAATTTTTATTATAACTTGATAAAACCTACCGAAGGGGGTTGGAAGTGGGACCCACACCCACTTAACCTCCCTTGGGAGGATTAAGTGTGGTGGGTCCCACACGAACCCCTAAACCTTTCATATTCTCTCAACTCCCTTAACGCCTCATTAAATGACTTGAGTTACTTATTTAATTATGGGAGTTAATCCTTTTGAATTTCAAACATTTGAAATTCTAGTGTGTTATGTGATAATAAAATAAGATGTTGTCTTATTTTATTTTGGGGGGTTAATTGTTTGTCTTCTTGAGAGGTGGAGAGCTTTTTCTTCTTCTTCTTCATCTCTGACGAAGATCACGAAGAACGCTCACCTTGACGAAGAACGCTTAAGCTCCGACGAAGAACGCCGCACCTCCCTTCTTCGTTTACCGTGTCAACGAAAGGGGACGCCACTTCTTCCTCGGACAACCTTCGTCGGCGTACAAGTATTCGCCAACGACGTGTCTCTTCGGACGCACCCCCTTCGTCATCGGATTTGACGAACGGCTACCGCGACGCCCGACCTCCGCGACGTCGACTTCCGCGGAACGTTGAGAATCTTCGAACCTTATACCAAGGTAGGGGTTGTTGATTATTGTTTAAGTATTCTATTCTTGATCATGAATTTAGCAAGTCTAACGTGTGGATTTGAAAAATTTTAAGTTGCGTTATTGCTTAACGTGAGGGGGCCGGACCGCATGAACACGGCCGAAACCCCTCCATCGTTCATGTTGTTTATTCTTGCGGGCGGAAGCAAGGTGGCGTGGTGCCGTCGCACCACGCGGATAATTGTGCGTTTAACTTACGCGACGCCATCGCGCGCGCACCATGGAAGAAACAACAAGAACGCGACGCCGTCGCGCCGCGTTGAAAGAATATCGAGGTGCGGCGGAGGGGCGCGGTGCCGTCGCACCGCGCCGGATGACGAATTCCGCGGCCGGTTCCGGGCCGCGGCGATTTGAGAAGACCGGCGGCCGGGCCGCCGGCGTCGGAAGCCGAAGAAGGGACCGGATTTTCCGGTCCCGTTGGAGAAAACCGGCCGGCCAGCTGGCCGGCCGGAAGGCGTTAAACCGGAGGAATTAATCCCCCGGCCAGCGCATAAAAACCCCCTCTTTATGAGGGGGGGGGGGGGCAGCAACCCCCCGGTTTTTACCTCAACCGGCCCCCACGTGGGGGCGGTTTTCAATCAAGGGGCGCGGCAATTGCCGCGCCGACTTTCCAATCAGCGGGGGCTTAGCCCCCGCGTGCAGCCACCTCGCGGCGACAAGCCGCCGCGGCCCCCCGCGCCGCCGCGCCGCCCCAGGGGGGGGGGGGGGTCGGGCCGGGTCGGCCCGGACCCGGACCCCCTGTTTCGAACCAGTTCCGGTCTTTTGGCCATAACATGAGCCTCGGACCTCCGATCGACTAACCGTCTGCAGAAACACGATCCTTGGATCGAGACGGTCGTTTCGGTATATCGCACTCAAGGTTTCGGATTACTTTGAGTTCGACCGGGTTGGTTCGTTCACGAAACCAACCGGGCCTTCGGAGCGGAAACACTCATATCTTGAGCTACGGACGTCCGATTGACGTGCCGTCAGTCGCGTTGTGTTCCTCTTAGTGAGACGGATCTTTTGGAATACTCCTCCCGAGGTTTGGACGCAGGTGGAGTACGGTCGGGTTGGTTTTGCCTTAAAAACCAACCGGGCCCCGGAGACGAAAATGCCAATAACTCACAGATCGGGCGTCCGATCGACGCGTCGTCTGTTGCGTTGAGTTCCTGTTGACGATATAGAACTTTTGGATACATCAACTCTGGTCTTCGTGACAGTTGATGTATCAGCCTCTCGGCTCGTGGAGCGGACCCTCCGAACGAGCTTGCTGCGTGCGGGAACCCTAGTGCTGGCTGCGACTGTTACTGTGACAACTACTGCTACTACTGCTACTGTGACTGCGACGACGACAGTACAGAAATCCTGTGTGGATTCGATGACGACGACTACAGCACTCAGCGATCCTACGTGGAACAGTGCTTCCGAACCTGTGTGAGCAGAATCTTCTGTTTACCTTGGGCGGTGGAGCGCTTGGTTGTAGCAGCATATCCTTGGCAGTGGAGCGCTCGGTTGTAGCGGCAGACCTGCGATACTGGAGACGAGCGTACAGAGTACGGAGACCGTTAAACTGGCTGAGATCTGAAGACTGCTCGACCGACTCAACTTGGAGTGAGTCGACTAGCCCAGTGGACGGAGCGCCCGGTATTCGGCGGTAGACCCACGGCGGACGGAGCACCTGGTAGTTGGCAGCAGACCCGCAGTACTCGACTGGAGGAGTACCTCTGTAGGCTATCTGGGTGAGCGCCCGGTAGTTGGCAGCAGACCCGCGGTACTCGACAGGAGGAGTACTTCAGTAGTCTTAGGTTAGTGAGCAGTACCTCGGAGTCGTGACAGGACCACTGTACACTTCAGAGATGGGACTCTTCAACAGTTACGGTTTCGTTAACGAAAATCCTGGTTGAGCTGAAACCTGTTGTTTTCCTGTGTGGATTGTGTTGTGCTATCCTGTGTGGATTACGTTTTGCTTTCCTGTGTGGAATACGTTTACTTTCCTGTGTGGACTGAGTTGTACTTGGGCTCGGAGGTTGGAGCGTATTTGAATTTGATGACTTAGGTATATGTATGGGCATATACCTAAGCAGTGACGGTTGTTACTTCGTGATTGTACCTTGCTTCGTGATTTATCCATTGTGGATTTGAGAGACCTTCAGGGGTCTCGGGGTCCCTACTGAGTAGCTTATACTCACCCCTGCACGGGCTTTGCCCGCACTACGTTGTGTTGGTTGCAGACGACGGACAGCGTTGACCTTAGCTGAGGCTTGCAGAGCGGGACGGTACCCGGAGGTGGACCACTGGGCGGAACGTGCTCGGAGCGGACGGCGGGACCCGTGGATCAGAGGAGCTATCTGTACCCACCCTTCAGGTGGGATTTCCTGTGGACAGCTCGGAGTAGCGGCTTTTACTTTTCAGTTTCTGTTTTCCCTTTCGAGTTGTACTTTACTTTTAGTTTGGGTTTGTATTCTGGCCCTTTTCCTTTTCCGCACTTTCAGTTGTACTCTGCTTTTGTTTAGTGTTTACTTTCCGCTTGTTTACTCTATGGTGTTTGATTACTTTACAAAGGCAATGCCTTCCCTTTTTACCGGGATTTACGCCTTGGTGCTAGTCTCCAGCCCCTGGCCTATGGAAGGCGGGCTTGGGGTAGTCACGGCACGGACCCCGAGGGCGGGTCGTGACAAATTGGTATCAGAGGAGTTCGGTTCTACCGCGAACTCTGATCTTTTCTATGTGAAGCAATAATGTTTAGCGTATTGAGTGTGGTTATCAGTCCCGGGAGTCCAGTGTTGGTGCGGCGGCCGACGTATCCGTACACCAGGACCCTGACTTCTGATTTCCGACTTAATGCACGAAAACATTGATTGCGTGTGTGTTTCAAAGTTTTCTTTGTGATTACTTATATCAGCTCACCAGGTATACTGTTCTGACTGTGGCGCACCTGTTTCCTTTCAGGATCGCCCCACGATGGCATCCAGCTAGGGTTCCGAGAGTCGAGCATGACGACAGCCCACTGAGCGACGAGGCTTCAGTGCAGGGCCCTTTGTCAGCAGTGGCACCGGCGGTAGCTCTACCCGCCGAGCCCCCGATGCTTCCAGCAGCAGCCGCTGACGATGCACGTCGCCTCAGCGCACTGCATGAGTTTCAGCGCCAGCGACCGCCCAGGTTTCGCGGGGAGGCAGATCCCCAGGCAGCAGAGGACTGGCTGGAGGCAGTGGTTCGAGTGTTTAGGCTAGTGAGGACACCAGCAGACCTCATGGTGATCCTCGTTGCGAGCCTACTACACGCAGCATCAGGACGATGGTGGAGCCTGATGCTCCAGGTGCACGATGAGGCATCTCTACTTTGGACGGACTTTGAGAGCCTCTTCCACTCGGAGTTTGTCCCAGCCACCCTTCGTGCGGTGCGTATCCAGGAGCTTCTACAGCTGCGGCAAGGCAGCATGACGGTCGCTCAGTACTCGGCGAGATTTACCGATCTCTCGCGCTACTCGACCGACATGGTACGGGACCCATTCTTCCGGGCCCGGACCTTCGAGCAGGGTTTGAGACACGAGATCAGGGCATCACTGATCTCCCTCAGCATACTGACTCAGACAGGAGTACTGGAGCGGGCCCTTGTGATCGAGAGCTTCCTTGCTGAGTCTACACCAGCACAGCGACCCACCGCAGGGCGGCAGATAGCGGAGTCTTCGGCAACAGGTAGCCGACGGATGACTCAGGGTTCCAGGCAGACCAGACCTACCAGTGGCCGACTGCACGATTCAGGCTCAGTTGTGCGGGGAAGCCGGGGTGGAGTCAGAGCCAGGCGTGCCGAGAGTGGGCAGTGTTACTCCTGTGGCGGGATAGGTCACATGGCTCGTGACTGTCCGAACCGCCATGCTGATGATCAGCAGTTAAGTGAAGAAGCTCCCAGGAAGAGGCAGAGGTTCGACTGTGGCGGTCCGCAGGGAGGAGGCGGACGAGGCAGAGGAGCTGGACGAGCAGACGGTGGTGGGAGACGCTTTGAGGCTCTGCCACCACCACCACCAGGAGGTCCACCCCGACCGCAGGGGAGAGCTCAGCTTCAGGCAGCCGAGGCCTTTGATCATGGAGCTCTGGGAGCCGACGGACAGGAGCAGAACTAGTGGATACATCCTTTGTACTTCTGGTTCCCTGTTGCTTTTGTGTAGCGTCTTGTATTATGAGCTGCAATAATAAAAGATGCATACCTTAGTGATATTTTCGTTCCTGTCCTCTTTCGTGATGTTACTAAGAGGTTCCAGTTTTGGCTGTTGACTTGACCCTCACTTGTGAGACATCTACTGGAGGAGACCCAGTTACCACACACTGATGCCGACAGTGTGACTCAACCCTTGGAGGCGAGAGTAACGGTTGAATCTCTTAGTAGTAGCGTCGAGGCCTTACGACGTCATCCTTAGTATGGATTAGTATCATCCATGTTAGGATTGACTGTTTTAGGCAAAGAATGTGGTTCATCCAGGGGATGGGACCAGATTTCTCTTATCGGCAAAGAAGAAATCTTGCAGCTCTTGTGGGACCTGAGATGGTCCAGGTCATCCAGGGGCGGATGAGTGCAGCTCAGAGCCGGCAGAAACCTTATGATGACAGGAGGCGGAAGCCACTGGAGTTCGAGGGTGGTGACCACGTCTTCCTACGGGTCTCACCTCGACGTGGTATTCGGAGATTTGGCCAAGGCGGCAAGTTATCTCCGCGCTTCATCGGACCCTTCCAGGTCCTCAACAAGTTTAGCGTGGTGGCTTATCGCCTGGCTCTACCACCTCAGTTGCACCGGGTGCACGACGTCTTCCACGTGTCTCAGCTGAGGAGATACGTGCACGACCCGACACACATCATTGACCGTGGGGAGCTTGACGTTGACGATGGGGTGACTTTTACGGAGGTCCCGGTGGAGATAGAGGATCGACAGAAGCGGGTCCTGCGTGGGCGATCGATTCCTCTTGTGCGCATCAGATGGCAGCACGGGAATCTCCAGGAGAGCACATGGGAGCGGGAGGCTCAGATGCGTGCTCAGTACCCTCTTTTGTTTCCCTAGTTTTGATGTATCTTTACGGGGACGTAAAGCCCTGAGGTGGGAGTAATGTAAAGACCCGTAAAATTCAAGGGAAATTTTTTCTTAATTTTCTTTGGAATTTTACAAGAGCGCGGTTTCTGACGGCACCTGATTCCAAGGCCCAGAGTGCCCGGAATCAATTTCCGAAGCTTGGCTCGGGTACGTTTAGTGAACGAACGCGCGGGAATTCCTAACTTTTGATCCGGTGCTCGGAATTGGAATCCGAGGGCACCGATGAACTCGCAGCACCGATATTCGCTTAAAGAGACCTTTTCGGAAGTTGCGTTTGTTGCGGGTTGAAAGTTAGTTTTGGGGTTTTTAGTTTGAGTTAAATAAAATTTGTGAAGAACAATTTTTTATTATAACTTGATAAAACCTACCGAAGGGGGTTGGAAGTGGGACCCACACCCACTTAACCTCCCTTGGGAGGATTAAGTGTGGTGGGGCCCACACAAACCCCTAAACCTTTCATATTCTCTCAACTCCCTTAACGCCTCATTAAATGACTTGAGTTACTTATTTAATTATGGGAGTTAATCCTTTTGAATTTCAAACATTTGAAATTCTAGTGTGTTATGTGATAATAAAATAAGATGTTGTCTTATTTTATTTTGGGGGGTTAATTGTTTGTCTTCTTGAGAGGTGGAGAGCTTTTTCTTCTTCTTCTTCTTCATCTCTGACGAAGATCACGAAGAACGCTCAACTTGACGAAGAACTCTCAAGCTCCGACGAAGAACGCCGCACCTCCCTTCTTCGTTTACCGTGTCAACGAAAGGGGACGCCACTTCTTCCTCAGACAACCTTCGTCGGCGTACAAGTATTCGCCAACGACGTGTCTCTTCGGACGCACCCCCTTCGTCATCGGATTTGACGAACGGCTACCGCGACGCCCGACCTCCGCGACGTCGACTTCCGCGGAACGTTGAGAATCTTCGAACCTTATACCAAGGTAGGGGTTGTTGATTATTGTTTAAGTATTCTATTCTTGATCATGAATTTAGCAAGTCTAACGTGTGGCTTTGAAATATTTTAAGTTGCGTTATTGCTTAACGTGAGGGGGCCGGACCGCATGAACACGGCCGAACCCCCTCCATCGTTCAGGTTGTTTATTCTTGCGGGCCGAAGCAAGGTGGCGTGGTGCCTCGCACCATGCAGATAATTGTGCGTTTAACTTACGCGACGCCGTCGCGCGCGCACCATGGAAGAAACAACAAGAACGCGACGCCGTCGCACCGCGTTGAATGAATATCGAGGTGCGGAGGAGGGGCGCGGTGCCGTCGCACCGCGCCGGATGACGAATTCCGCGGCCGGTTCCGGGCCACGGCGATTTGAGAAGACCGGCGGTCGGGCCACCGGCGTCGGAAGCCGAAGAAGGGACCGGATTTTCCGGTCCCGTTGGAGAAAACCGGCCGGCCAGCTGGCCGGCCGGAAGGCGTTAAACCGGGGGAATTAATCCCCCGGCCAGCGCATAAAACCCCCCCTCTTTATGAGGGGGGGGGTTCTTTAAAGGAGGGGGGGGGGGCAGCAGCCCCCCGGTTTTTACCTCAACCGGCCCCCACGTGGGGGCGGTTTTCAATCAAGGGGCGCGGCAATTGCCGCGCCGACTTTCCAATCAGCGGGGGCTTAGCCCCCGCGTGCAGCCACCTCGCGGAGACAAGGCGCCGCGGCCCCCCGCGCCGCCGCGCCGCCGTGCCTCCGGCCTGCCGGCCAGCCGGGCCACCCCAGGGGGGGGGGGGGTCGGGCCGGGTCGGCCCGGACCCGGACCCCCCCGTTTCGAACCAGTTCCGGTCTTTTGGCCATACCTTGAGCCTCGGACCTCCGATCGACTAATCGTCTGCGGCAACACGATCCTTGGATGGAGACGGTCGTTTCGGTATATCGCACTCAAGGTTTCGGATTACTTTGAGTTCGGCCGGGTTGGTTCGTTCACGAAACCAACCGGGCCTTCGGAGCGGAAACGCTCATATCTTGAGCTACAGACGTCCGATTGACGTGCCGTCAGTCGCGTTGTGTTCCTCTTAGTGAGACGGATCTTTTCGCATACTCCGCCCGAGGTTTGGACGCAGGTGGAGTACGGTCGGGTTGGTTTTGCCTTAAAAACCAACCGGGCCCCGGAGACGAAAATGCCAATAACTCACAGACCGGGCGTCCGATCGACGCGTCGTCTGTTGCGTTGAGTTCCTGTTGACGATACGGAACTTTTGGATACATCAACTCTGGTCTTCGTGACAGTTGATGTATCAGCCTCTCGGCTCGTGGAGCGGACCCTCCGAACGAGCTTGCTGCGTGCGGGAACCCTAGTGCTGGCTGCGACTGTTACTGTGACTACTACTGCTACTACTGCTACTGTGACTGCGACGACGACAATACAGAAATCCTGTGTGGATTCGACGACGACGACTACAGCACTCAGCGATCCTACGTGGAACAGTGCTTCCGAACCTGTGTGAGCTGAATCTTCTGTTTACCTTGGGCGGTGGAGCGCTTGGTTGTAGCAGCATATCCTTTGCAGTGGAGCGCTCGGTTGTAGCGGCAGACCTGCGATACTGGAGACGAGCGTACAGAGTACGGAGACCGTGAAACCGGCTGAGATCTGAAGACTGCTCGACCGACTCAACTTGGAGTGAGTCGACTAGCCCAGTGAACGGAGCGCCCGGTATTCGGCGGCAGACCCACGGCGGACGGAGCGCCTGGTAGTTGGCAGCAGACCCGCGGTACTCGACTGGAGGAGTACCTCTGTAGGCTATCTGGGTGAGCGCCCGGTATTTGGCAGCAGACCCTCAGCGGACGGAGCGCCCGGTAGTTGGCAGCAGACCCGCGGTACTCGACAGGAGGAGTACTTCAGCAGTCTTAGGTTAGTGAGCAGTACCTCGGAGTCGTGACAGGACCACTGTACACTTCAGAGATGGGACTCTTCAACAGTTACGGTTTCGTTAACGAAAATCCTGGTTGAGCTGAAACCTGTTGTTTTCCTGTGTGGATTGTGTTGTGCTATCCTGTGTGGATTACGTTTTGCTTTCCTGTGTGGAATACGTTTACTTTCCTGTGTGGACTGAGTTGTACTTGGGCTCGGAGGTTGGAGCGTATTTGAATTTGATGACTTAGGTGTATGTATGGGCATATACCTAAGCAGTGACGGTTGTTACTTCGTGATTGTACCTTGCTTCGTGATTTATCCATTGTGGATTTGAGAGACCTTCAGGGGTCTCGGGGTCCCTACTGAGTAGCTTATACTCACCCCTGCACGGGCTTTGCCCGCACTACGTTGTGTTGGTTGCAGACGACGGACAGCGTTGACCTTAGCTGAGGCTTGCAGAGCGGGACGGTACCCGGAGGTGGACCACTGGGCGGAACGTGCTCGGAGCGGACGGCGGGACCCGTGGAGCAGAGGAGCTATCTGTACCCACCCTTCAGGTGGGATTTCCTATGGACAGCTCGGAGTAGCGGCTTTTACTTTTCAGTTGCTGTTTTCCCTTTCGAGTTGTACTTTACTTTCAGTTTGGGTTTGTATTCTGGCCCTTTTCCTTTTCCGCACTTTCAGTTGTACTCTGCTTTTGTTTAGTGTTTACTTTCCGCTTGTTTACTCTGTGGTGTTTGATTACTTTACAAAGGCAATGCCTTCCCTTTTTACCGGGATTTACGCCTTGGTGCTAGTCGCCAGCCCCTGGCCTATGGAAGGCGGGCTTGGGGTAGTCACGACACGGACCCCGAGGGCGGGTCATGACAAGTGAGTTCATGGATGTTGGTTTCTTCATGAAGGATATTTGGGCATTGGGATAGAGGTGATATTTGAGAAGGTAGTGAGCATCATGAATGTATTTAAAAATGATTACACAATGAATCTATAGAGAAGTGATTTTCATCTAGTGGATTAAAATAAACCTTCAATAGAGCATCTATATACAACTGAGAAAGTATTCATTTTTGCTAATGAAGGGAACTAATGTCCATAAACATTGTTTTTATCTTTTCATATGTAGGGAGAAAAGGAAGGGGAAGTAGGTAATACTATACACCAATAGTGATACATATAAGGAAGGATTGATGGAGTGACCATTGGGAAGTAGGGACCTATCCCTAAACATTTTAGAGGTAGTGATGCTAGGAAAATCAGTTATTTATCCAAAAAAGGATTTTTATCATGAGCCATAGGGGATTTTTTAGGTCATCATTGTCATTGTAGACTCTTTTAATGTAACCCAATGATGGTGAACCAAGTAATTTTTTTGATTTATTAACATTGATTTCATATTTTACATTCTATGCATCATCATCAGATTGTTTCAGAAAAGGTAAGATCAACATATATGTTAAATAGAAAACAAACCTACCCTTATAATGAGGAAGAGAACATCTAGTGGTGTAGGGATAATTTATAAAATAATATCCATACCATAAATAAACCATACTTCCCTTAGGGTATATATGATTATTTTGGGCCTAACACCTTTTTCTTCTCTTCAAAATCATATCAAAACCCTCCTAGAATATTAGATATATTACCCATTGTCTCTTGTTTTCATTAAACATACTTTCTCGAGATGGTTCACTATTATTGTTTAGACATATCATGAATTATGGATGGAACTCAATAATTTTTACAATATATGTAGTGTGACTGGTTGATTATGGAATAAATTACTCAATTTTTTTTCAACAAACAATTGACTAATATTCTTAGGTCTTACTCATTATGACATGGATTGTGTACTAAGTCTTGGAGTTCATTAAACCTCAAACACAAGAAAACCCATAGAACATTTTCACCTATTTGATATTGACATTGTTTAATCTAATGTGACATGGTTCTATTACCATCTTCAGATCATACGGTGAAACCATAGATCTCAGTTTGGATCCATTGAATTATAGAATGATCTATGTAATCAAGACATGGCAAAAAATGAGTTCCCAAACAAGATTGACATTTTACACTCTTATTGATTTTCTATGGTGAAACCATCTTCTCTATAACATCTTTGTAAAACTATTATGTTCAAACCGTTCTAGCTACCACATGATTCAAATCACATTAAATTAACTGTAAGAACCCGGTTCTTAGTTCTGAGGTACGAGCTTCTTCTTTTCCCTTTTCCTTAAGTGTTTTTCAGAAAATATAGAAAATGGGGAAAAATCCAAAAATTTGGAAAGTACACGCCGTGTACTTTGTCCACACACTGTGCACTTTTGTCCATGTGGGATAAGTACACATGGCGTGTAGCCATGTCGGCGAAAAAGGGTGTAGGAACTGACTACACGCCGTGTAGTGGTCCCTTACATGCCGTGTAGTTAGTCGGCAGGTGAATAGTAAGGCGGTGGACAGCTGTCCGACTGAACACGCTGTGTACTCAAGGAGACACGCCGTGTAGTCATGTTGGTAGATGAACAGTGCCACACTGGCGGGAATCCTCTAGAGGAACAGTTTAGAAATGGTAATTACACGCCGTGTACTCGGAAGTACACACCGTGTACTTTGTTTTTTTTGCATAAAATTGGCAGTAGACTCCCCTGTTCACAGGGAAGGATTAGAACGGGAAGAGGGAGCTCATGAGAGGAGGCCGAATCTTTGGAGATCCGCCGAGAGTTCGTTGGGAATCTGTTTTTGCCTCGGATGATCTTTTTGGAACCGCAAGGGTAATCCCTCCACTCTTCTTTAACCGTTCTTACCAATTATTCCCCTAATGGGAGTTATTTAAGATTAAACAGAGTTTCTTCTACTTTAGATCTACGCCGTTCATGGGCGTTTCTGGAATCGACGTTCATGTATATTGTTCGTTGGTGGTTAAGGTAGGTGGCTTGGTGTTTATATTCCAACTGTCGTGTGTTTTGTGTGTTTTTGAGCTACGAACCCATATTTGGGGTGTCGTTTAGCTGAGTACATGGCTATTTTTGATACCTAGAATTTTATAGGTGATTATATAAGGTTGTAGAAATGCAGTTTGGGATCAGTGCTTGGATCCAGGACCACCCTGGGGGTGCGTTCCTCTGTTTATCTGTTTGGCTAGGATACCTGAGGGTATGCATCTAAAGTAATGATTGTAGAATTGACTTGAGAGGAATTTCTTGTGAATGTTTATTTACAAGTTCGGCATGGCTCGGTTACTTGCATCTGAGGGAAGTGTTTTAATTAGCCCGTGGGTGTTGTTTTGCTTAGCCCGAGGGTAGTCGTTATCCTAGCCTGAGGGAAAATTCTTTCGTGCCTGAGGGCAATAGACTTTGTTCCGGAGGGAGACACTTTGTACGCCTGAGGGAAATTTATGTTACACCTGAGGGCAATACCTTCGGGTTGAATTCTGATTACCTAAGGGTGAGATTTTGTTTGTCTGAGGACGCTGTCTGTTTACTTAGAATATTCACTGTGGTGATATTTTAAATTAAATGATTAAACCGATATTAAAATGGAAATATAATTGGTTATGTTAGTTACTTTTTAGTACTGCTTACTTTATTCCATTTTACTACTGCACACTATTGTTGCATGTTGTACACACAGTTGAGCAGGGGCCTTTGGTTGGTGCCTACTGAGATATATTTCTCACACCCTGTTTGGGTCACGCTTTTCGGCCCAAATAGATTATGTTTCTGCAGGTGTAGATAAGGGAAAAGGTCCTTATACAGGTACTTGATTGCTGCTAAGGTGTAGGGGAGCATGGGACCGGGCTCAGGCTCGCGATGCCGCTGGCTGTTCTGTTTTCCTTTTCTGTACTTGTACTCTGTATTGTATTGTACTACTATGTAACATGTTCGGGATGTTTTCTTATAATTGGAAACATGTTGCATCACATCTATATTTTTGGTTGGTTATATCTACTGCAGTTGTTATTACAGTTGTGTATAGTTTACTACTTCCGTTGTTGCTGTTTGTTTTATTTCATTCCGCTGTGTTACACTTTAAAAAATGAGGGCATAGTTTCCCCACTATCATACCTAGGCCCTCTCTGCTAGTCGGTAGCCTCTGGAATTTGGGGAAATGCATTTGAGGTCATGTGGAAAACCGGGTTCATGGCACCCGTTGAGTGGCACCCAGAACCAGGACGTTACAAAGTGGTATCGGAGGAGTTATTTTCTTTGACTTACTATTTGGAGCCTTAGTCAGGGATAGGATGGGAATGGTAGTTGGTAATAAGCTATTCCTGGGCGTAGCTAACCCGTGTACAAGGAAAATACAATTTACCTCATATTTTAATTTTTCTGATTTTTCAATTTTACAGTTGAATTGATTTTCACCATTGGGTGACGCACTTGTGATTGTGCTATTGATATATTATCTATGGGTTCTATTTAGTTGCAACCAGATGAGATGAGGGTATGAAGTCTCATGCATCATTTAGGTATATACTAGAAATCACATGTCATGAATAGTTCCATGCCATGTAGGTGCATTAGAAATTGCATGTTGTTGTGATAGTTGTTGTGCTAGAAAAGCATGCTGTTGTGATAATTACTTGATAAATACCTGCTATGTGATATGTTATTTTGTGTGAGCCTGTTTATTAAATGGATGCCAAACTTTGGTATTTGGGGAGTATGGGCCCCCATTTACCAGAATTTTGTTGATCATTGATTGTTTATTTCATTATAACATAGATAAGATGTCAAACTTTGATTCGTGGGGAGTATGGGCCCTCACAGATCTGAATTTGGCACTTAGGTGTTATTTTTCAGTGTTTTCTGGGTTCCAGGGAAGTTTCTGAGGCATAATGTCTGGAATAATCAGTATACACACCATGTAGTACCTTAAACACGTCGTGTATGTTCTTCTATTCGGGAAGGAAAATAAACTTTTGAGTACACACCGTGTACCCTAAGTACACGCTGTGTAGTCTCTTCCCGTGTCACAAACCATGTGGGAGGTGACACGGGGAAGGGAAGAGCTTGAGGCGAACATGCCATGTAACGTATGTACACGCCATGTAGTGTTGACCTGGAGACCCAACCGTGTAACTAACAAACATGGTCCGGTGTAATCATTTCTTGAACACGCCGTGTCGATAAAGAACACACCGAATAGTGTGACCTGGGGGCCCGACCGTGTAACTAACAACATGGGTCGGTGTAATGCTTTGGTGTACACGCTGTGTGTATATTGAAAACACCGTGTAGTTGGAGCCATGTATCCGACCATGTAACTAACAACACGGGTCGACAAAGCTCATCTAGTACATGCTGTGTACCTGTGGGACACACTGTGTAGTCTTGTCCAAGGACAGATCATGTGGACTTAGCCGTGTAGCTGGAAATATGGAGAAGTGTACATGCCGTGTGCGGGTGTAACACACCATGTAGTGTTAATCCGAGTAGTCATCTGTGTCACAAACGACATGGGCAGTTGGAAATTACACCATACACACCGTGTAGATAATATAAATGCCGTGTAGTTTTGTTCAAATGAGAGCCGTGTGGCTTAGCCGTGCAGAAGGACCCGGGTAGGGGAAGGGAAGTCATGTACATGCCATGTAGTTAGTATACACGCCGTGTAGTCTTGTTGTGCAATTTTGAATGCCTTATCCCTCCTATTTCCTTTCAGGTTCCTTTGATTTCGGTCATTGTTAATCTTGATCTAAGGCATGCGTTTGACGTTGTAGAGTCATGCCACCAAGACAACCGTGTGTTGTTCTCCAAGAGAGTGGCAATGAGAATACTCCATAGATGGTGGGCCATGGGCTACCAGTTCATCCCCCAGTAGAGCCAGAAGCAGTGCCAGCTGTTATACTGGACACAGGCGTGGAGGCGCAGTTCCGTGAAGGCTTTATGCAGTTCATGGAGACCTTTCAGGGAGCACCTCCAGCTACCACATCTATGGCTGTGCTGACTCGTATCTTCCAGCAGTAGCATCCGCCTACATTTTCAGAGGATCATAGACCACATTCTATGGAGTCTTGGCTGGGATCGATGCAGACTATTTTTGAGCATCTTGAGATGCCTCTAGGGCGGAGGGTCAAGCTCGCGACGTATATGCTACGTGATTCCACCAAGAGGTGATGGGATGTTACCACCTAGTCAGAGCATCACAGAGACATGGTGTGAGAATATTTTCAGGCAGTATTCTATTACTTCATCTTCCTAGAGATTTTGAGGGCAGATAGGGCTCAAGAGTTCATGAATCTATAGCAGGGTGCTATGTCGGTGATGGACTATTCTGCTCGTTTCACCGAGCTTCAGCGCTTTGCAGCTATGCTGGTGGGTGATGAGACGCTGAGAGATAGGCGCTTCAAGGATTGTCTTCAGTATGACATCCGAGCGTTGGTGAATGTTTTCAGGTTGCCTACTGTACATGCTATTGTGAACCAGGCGCTGATTACAGAGAGGAACATACGAGAAACTAGTGGTGTGGGCCAGAGCGGTTCATCAGCTATTTTTGGTACTATTTCTAATGGTAAGAGGAAGAGACAGATGAACTTCTCTCAGGGTGGAAGTACCAGTCAGACAGTTTCTTCAGGTGGGCCGGTCAGGTGCTACCAGTGTGGTAAAGAGGGGCACAAGAGACTGCAGTGCCCACGAGACCCAGTGGAGTGCCGAGCTTGTGGCAAGATGGGTCATCTGCATCGCTTTTGTAGGGAGTTTCTACCAGTGGCTAGTGAGAGGGGTTCTGTACAAACTCCGCATGTGGGAGCAGGACCAGTGGCTTCTTACCAGTCAGGGAACTGGAATGCGTCAGGGCGTGCAGGCATAGATGGTGGTCGTGGCCATGGTAGCCAGACACCAAGATCTCAGAGGCAGCAGGGCAGGACAGCTCAGGGTAGCTAGGCTATGTCGTAGGGCCGCAACACTGGGCAGGCATATGCAGTGCAACAGACCTAGCAGGAGTAGGATCCCGGACCTTCTACAGTCAGAGGTACTATTTTAGTAGCTTCAGTTTTGTCTTCAGTATTTTTGATATGGGTGCTACACATAGTTTTATATCTTTTCCCCGTTGTGGAGAGCCTTGGGCTTTGTGTTTCATCTTCGTCTGATAACATGATGGTAGACACTCTGTTGGGGACTAGAACAGCTGGTGTGCATCAGTGCAAGGAATTCCCCCTTGAGGTTGGTGGGTGTCACTTCCTTTCGGACCTCTTTGTCTTAGAGATGATGAGCTATGATGTCATTCTCGGGTTGGACTGGTTGGTTCTCTTTCGAGCCTTTGTAGACTGCTACCGTCTCAGGGTGAGTTTCACATCACCAGAGGGTGGAGAGTTTCTATACAAGGGTGAATTGGATGTTCAGACGAGTCGAGCTGGACCAGAGCATCGTGGGCATGGTGGAGTCACAACCAAGATGGAGAGTTTATATCTGGATGATCAGGGGACTTGTCCGAAGGATTTTCCTCCTATGGTTGATTGTTTCAGGGATGTCTTCCCGGATGACTTTTCAGGAATTCCTCTGAAGTGTGAGGTGGATTTATCTATTGAGCTTATTCCAGGAGTAGCAACGGTGTCCATTCCTCCTTATAGGATGGCTACGCCTGAGTTGTAGGAGCTCAAGAGGCAGTTGGAGGAGTTACATGCAAAGGGTTGTATTCGACCCGGTACTTCTCTGTGGGGTTCACCGGTCCTTTTTGCAATGAAGGTGGATGGTACCCTCAAACTCTGTGAGGATTATCGGAAGCCAAACCAGTTGATGATTAAGAACGGATATCGCTTGCCAATTATTGATGATATTTTCGATCAACTTCATGGAGCACGAGTTTTCTCAAAGTTTGATTTGTGATCATGATATCATCAGCTACACATTAGACCATCCGATATACCTCTCACATCTTTCAGGAGTAGGTATGGTCTATACAAGTACACAGTTATGCCGTTTGGACTCACGAACGCGCTAGCAATTTTCATGGCTCTGATTAATCATGTGTTCCATCCTTATCTGGACTCTTTTGTTATAGTATTTATGGACGACATCTTGGTGTACTCTCACACTCAACACGACCATACCACCCATCTTGAGATCGCATTGAGTACATTGGGAGAGCATCGGCTATATGCTAAAGTCTCAAAGTACCACTTTTAGATGGATCAGATTCACTTCCTAGGTCATATTATCTCAGAGGCAGGAGTTTCAGTAGATACAGAGAAGGTGAGAGCAGTAGTTTTCTGGGAGTATCCCAAGAATGTGTTTGACATACGATGTTTCTTGGGGCTGGATGGTTACTACCGATGATTTATCTAGGACTTATCCCACTTATCAGCACCGTTGATGGGTTTGACTAAGATGGGTGTGAAGTTCGTTTGGTCAGAAGATTGTGAGACAACCTTTCCGGATCTTAAAGGAAGGTTGACATCAGCACTGATCCTGATACTCCCAGAGTAGGGGAAGAGCTATACAGTTTACTGTGATGCATCAGATATTGGGCTAGGAGTAGTGTTGATGTAGGGCGATCAAGTTGTTGCGTACGAGTCTCGGTAGTTAAGACCACATGAGAGTACTTACCCGACACATGATCTCGAGTTGGATACAGTTGTGCATGCATTGCGCTCTTGGAGACGCTATCTCTTGAGAGAACATTTTGTGGTTTTCACTGACCACAAAAGTCTCAAGTATATCTTTACTCAGTGTGACTTGAATCTGAGGTAGTGAAGGTGGGTCGAATACCTTCAGTATTTCGATTTTGAGCTTTCCTATACACCTGAAAAAGGTAATGCAGTAGCTGATGCACTGAGCAGGAAGACTGAGATACAGGCTGTGCAGGAGGCTAGTGATGAGTGGCAGCTTATGGCTTTGTTCTCTGAGATGCATTTGGAGGTGCACGAAAGTCAGAGGCAATCTTATTTTTCATCTTTGGCTGTGACTTATACCCTCTTGGATAGAGTGGGGATGAGGTAACTATCTGATTCAGAAGGCCTAGTTCTACAGGAGTCGGTGGCAAGTGAGGACCATCCTCCTGGTTGGACGGTTAGTGATGATGATGTTCTGCGTTTCCATGGACGAGTGTAGGTTCCAGGGGATATACGCGAGGAGAAGATGCAGGAGTTTCATGCTTCAGCTTTGGCAGTTCATCCTGAGGTTACCAAGATGTATCGTGAATTGAGACGTCAGTACTGGAGGCCATGTATGAAGAGAGAGGTATCTGGTTTTGTAATGAGGTGTTCCACCTGTCAGCAGGTGAAGGCGGAGCATCAGAGGCTAGACAGAATGTTACATCATTTACATATTCTAGAGTGGAAATGGGATTATGTTGGGATGGATTTTGTGACTGGATTGCTGAGGTCACCTCGAGGCAATGATGCCGTGTGGGTTGTTGTGGACAGACTCATGAAGGTAGCTCATTTTTTGCCGATCAAGGAGACCTTTAGTGTTGGCGAGCACGAGAAGTTGTATATCTGAGAGATCGTACATCTTCATGGGGTTCCTCGTTCTATCATTTTAGATAGGGACACCCGTTTTACATCTCATTTCTGGCAGAGTTTTCAGAGGGCCCTGGGTACATAGGTGCTTTTGAGCACAACATACCACCCTCAGACAGATGTCCAGTCAGAGCGTACGATATAGGTGCTAGAGGACATGCTACGTGCATGCATCCTAGACTTTGGGGGCTCTTGGGAGAGGCATATACCCCTAGTTGAGTTTTCATATAAAAATTGTTTTTATGTGACTATTGAGATGGCACCATATGAGGATTTATATGGTAGGCCATTCCATTCACCTTTGTGCTGGTTAGAGGCAGGTGAGGCAGCTTTACTGGGACCACGTCTCATGCAGGAGACTTTTGAGCAGGTCCTGTTTATTCAGAAGCGGATGGCGACTGCGCAGTATCATCATAAATCTTATGCTGATCGCCGCATATGACCCTTGGAGTTCGTGGTTGGGGATCAGGTTTTCTTGAATGTTTCGCTGAGGCTGGGACACAAGTGGATGAGGAGACAGGGTAAACTTTCACTGAGGTATGTGGGGCCATTTGAGATTCTGGGGAGAGTCAGGCCGGCTGCTTATCGACTGTAGTTAACTCAGTGGTACCGGGCCATGCACGACGTCTTCCATACATCTTAGTTGCACCGCTATCATACATACCCATCTCACGTCTTTCATCCCGAGGAGGTTGAACTTGAGTTATATATGTCCTTTGAGGATCATCTGATTCGTATCGTTGATAGGAGCACGAAGGTTCTCCGAGGCCGGTCAGTTCCTCTCATACGGGTGCTATGGCAGCATGACCGAGTACAAGATGAAAACTGGGAGCGGGAGACCGATGTACATACTCACTGGCCAGAGTTTTTCACGGCTTTACCTTCACCACCATTGGGTGGGAAATTTGGGGATGAATTACTTTAAGGGGGGAAGTTTGTAAGAACCCGGTTCTTAGTTCTGAGGTACATGCTTCTTCTTTTCTCTTTTCCTTAAGTGCTTTTGAGAAAATATGGAAAATGGGGAAAAATCCCAAAATTTGGAAAGTACACGCTGTGTACTTTTTCCACACGCCGTGCACTTTTGGCTGCGTGGGATAAGTACATAGGGTATGTAGCTATGTTGATGACAAAGGGTGTAGGAACCGACTACACACCGTGTAGTGGTCCCTTACACGCCGTGTAGTCAGTCGGTAAGTGAATAGTAAGGCGGTGTCCAACTTTGCGACTGAACACACCGTGTACTCAAGGAGACATGCTGTGTAGTCATGTCGGCAGATGAACAGTGCCACGCTGGTGGGAAGCCGCCAGAGGAATAGTTTAAAAATGGGAAGTACACACCGTGTACTCGGAAGTACACACCGTGTAATTTTTTTTTCTTAAAATGGGCAGTAGCCTCCCCTGTTCACAGGGAAGGCTTAAAACGGGAAGAGGGAGCTCAGGATAGGAGGTTGAAGTTTTGGAGATCCGCCGAGCGTTCGTCGGGAATCTATTTCCTCCTCAGACGATCTTGTTGGAACCGTATGGGTAATACCTCCATTATTCTTTAACCGTTCTTGCCAATTCTTCCCCTAACGGGTGTTATTTAAGTTTAAACGAAGTTTCTTCTACTTCATATCTACACCATTCTTGGGCTTTTCTGGAATCGATGTTCACGTATATTGTTCATTTGTGGTTAAGGTAGGTGGCTTGGTGTTTATATTCCAACTGTCGTGTGTTTTTTTGTGTTTTTGAGCTACAAACCCATATTTGGGGTGTCGTTTCCCTGAGGCCATGACTATTTTTGATACCTAGAATTGTATAGGTTATTTAATAATGTTTTAGAAATGATGTTTGGGATCAGTGCTTGGATCCAGGACCTCCCTGGGGGTGCGTTCCTCTGTTTAGCCGTTTTACCAGGACACCCGAGGGTATGCCTCTAAAATAATGATTGTAGAATTTCCTTGAGAGGAATTGCTTGTGAATGTCTATTTACATGTTGGTCATGGCTCGGTTACTTATGCCTGAGGGAAGTGTTTTACTTAGCCTATGGGAATTATTTTTCTTAGCTCGAGGGCAGTCGTTATCCTAGTCTGAGGGAAAATTCTTTCATGCCTGGGGGCAATGGACTCTGTGCCTGAGGGAGACACTTCGTACGTCTGAGGGAAATTTCTATTACACCTGAGGGAAATACCCGTGGGTTGGATTCTGATTACTTGAGGGTGAGATTTTTTTGTTTAAGGATGCTATCTGTTTACTTAGAATATTCACTATAGTGATATTTTAAATTAAATGATTAAACAAATATTAAAATGGAAATATATTTGGTTAAGTTAGTTAATTTTTAGTAATTCTTAATTTATTTCATTATACTACTGCACACTATTGTTGAATGATTTACACACAGTTGAGCACGAGCCTTTGGTGGGTGCCTACTGAGATATATTTCTTACACCCTATTTGGGTCACACTTTTCAGCCCAAACAGATTACGTTTCTACAGGTGTAGATAAGGGCAGAGGTCCTTATACAGGTACTTGATTGCTGCTGAGGTGTAGGGGAGCATGGGACAGGGCTCAGGCTGACGATGCCGCTGGCTGTTCTGTTTTTCTTTTCTATACTTGTATTCTGTATTGTATTGTACTGCTATGTAACATGTTCTGGATGTTTTCTTAGAATTGAAAACATGTTTCATCACATCTATATTTCTGGTTGGTTATATCTACTATAGTTGTTATTCCAGTTGTGTATGGTTTACTGCTTCTGTTGTTGCTGTATGTTTTATTTCATTCCGATGTGTTACACATTGACAAATGAGGGCATATTTTCCCCACTATCAGACCTGGGCCCTCGCTGCTAGTCAGCAGCCTCTGGCCTTTGGGGAAGTGCACTTGAGGTCATGTGGCGAACTGGGTTCGGGGCACTCATTGAGTGACACCCGAAACTGGGACGTTACATTAACACAGTCCCATGAAAAATTAATAACCCATCACAAATATTTCATGTATGATTAACTCATTCACCAGTGGTTATCAACACAATGTAACAAACATGTCCCAAAATGGACTATCTTGGGTTGGATTAATTCATTTCACAATTGTAATTATTCAAACATGAATACTTTTAATGTTAGATAACGTTATTACTATGTGATATGAACAACATATTATTATAGAATGATAATCGTCCTTAAAGGTTTGATTTTTCATCTTCTAAATGACATCACTCCTTTTATTCCTATGTTGTTACAGTCAACTATAAAGTGATTTTGACTCATCTATTAGAATTTCATTAATTAATAGAACATGAAGTCATCCCAAACTCATGAATGAATTTCCTCACAAAATAATTCATAACTTTCTTCTAATAAGAAGTTTATTTAATCACCTCACTGTATCATAGAACAACTATTATGTGATAATTACATCCTTCATTGTAAGATCAATTCCATTGGGAAAATTTCTTATAATATACTATATTTATGTTATGGATAAAGAAACAATTTTATAAAATATAATGTAGAGACACACACTTTACATACATGGGAATTACATTTATTTTGTGGAATACTCTATACATGAAATAAAAAGACACACAAAGACCGTATTAGTTTAGTGAATTTAGAATCTTAGAATATAATCTTTCAACATGTTGAAAGATCTTAAACATCCCCCAAAAGATATTCCCCTTTTATTTTCCTACCTAAAACCTTTTTTTATATCCTGGGGAATGGGAAACATTAAAAAGGTGAGCTCGAATGACCATAAAGTTTAAACATGGATAACATAAAACAAACCATATACATTTGAACAAAAAAAATGAACATAATGTTTAAAAATCAATATCATGAGTCATGAACTAAATCTAGGAATTTTGTAAGGAATTGATAATAAAATAATATTAAACATGATGGAATAACCTAAAACATGTAGTTTTTTCAAACTAATAATCCCATAATATTATTTTCATAGTATCCAAGGCATTTCTTCCAATACTATTATAGAGGACAATGTCCATTACTAAACCGGGTTTACTTGCCATTCCATCCATGTATTACTAAACTAGATTTACTATCCATTCCATTCATGTCTATCTCATGAGATATTAATCATTACCCAATTCATTGGAGAGAGAAATATCTCCCACCCATATTATAATGAGACCATTCTTATGTGTTCCACAAAAACAAAAAAACATTTACCATAACATAACCAATGAAATAAAATGGGTTTCTTAAACATCATTCCATCATAGCATATTCCTTATAAAATATCATTCCATAGTTAACACAATAAAAACATATTATTAATAGTGATAGAAACATAAACCTATTTAAAAACCATCATCTTAGGTGGAAAATAATTTTGATAAGACACATGAAATTAATTCTAGAGGAAAATATACATTCTTCATCAAAAACATTTTCTTTTCTCAAAGTTCCATGTAATTTTAAAAGATATGAATTTAGTTGAAAATAATAATGATATTTTGTAGTGGAAGTTACATGGAAGTAAGGATTCATGAAACTGTAAAAATACATTCATGATTTATAATTTAAATAAACATTCTCCTCATACTTTTTCCAAAAAAGTCCAAAAGTACCTTTTATGATAAACGTAAGAAAGATTCCTTCCAAACCATGTAGTAAAAGTCACAATGTGTAAAAATTACTTTAAATGTACATAATTTAATAGTTATTATTAAATGAAAATATTCTTAGATGACATGGAAATAGATATTAAATATACCACTAGTAAATTCTTACGTATACACAATCTTGGATAAAAATGAGATTTGAAAATTTATCCCTTACATTATGCCCAATTAGTTATATATGTGTTTGAAACTCCAATATAGTGTGTTTAAATATATTATTAACTTGTAACAAAAATATTATAATATATATGATATCATATATGGTTTACTTATTCCTTTATATTATTTATTCATTTGTCAATTCCATGTTAAAGTCATGTTTAAGGTAATAATCGTTTTATTTATCGTATCTGTTTGGACATCTTATTCTTGATATTATTACATAGATAATGATTTAAATAATTTATGAATGTAAAAAATGATTTATATATCATATATATTCATTATAAAACATATAATTATAATAGATTGATAAATGAAATGGAAAACACCATTCATGGAGACGGTAGGCCATATGTACACATGAATGCTATTTTCGTTTCCTTATTAAATTTAATGGAAATAAGTAAATGATATATATATATATATTAGAATTACTTTGTCATATTTTTCTTGATTATTTATTATGTATACTTTATAATTATTTTTGAATGTTTAAGGTGGAGAATGAATCTCATCGCGTCGTGGAGATTATAAGTTGTACGTACGCACGAGCAACGATATCGTTCTCATAATTATTGAATGGGATAGGATTGGATGTTTTATAATATCTCAAAATTAATATAATGTTATAATAATCATATATAGTTATTATTTCAACCATTATACCCATCGAAGTAAGGTGGTGGTGAAAAACAGACAACACCATGATGTGGAGACGACAAGTCTTACATATGCATGCACAATGATTTGACTTTTCATAGGATGGATAAAATGTGAAATAGGATTGTTTAATATTTATAATAACATATAATTATATTAGCGATAATTATGTTATTAATTTATAATGAAACAACTAAATAATAGGATGTTGGATAAGAAATAAATTTGAAAGAATATGTAGAACAGATAACCTCTTCCTCGACGTGCCTCATTTAAATGTCCAATTATGGAACTAGAGTTGGTATTTTTAGAAGACCATCACCTCTAAAATGTAACTAGGGAAGTAATTAATTTATTTCACCTCCTCACATTGAGAGGTACAATTTATTATCAACTTACCACTTAGGAAAAAATCACAAAGGCATCTCTCTAAATGCATCAGTCACATCAATCATAGAGACAACACAAGCCGACACTAGAATAATAACATCTTTTAAGTTTATCCAAAACCCAAATTATTTTCAATGGAATCACATAATAAAAATTCACCAATTTTCATTTCATCCACCATTAATTTTAACTAACATAACCATGTCCCTACACAGTATTACATTTCCTAAAAATCCATTTCAACACTAACTATCCTCCTCAAATGCATATTGATTCATCGAGAAACCACCCATACGTTATGGAATGATATTTAACTTTATCTAAACCTAATCTAAGATATTCACACTCTACTAAAACATGATCACATATCACTGGACTGATGCCCTCATGAATCATGTATCATTATACCTTGGCTAATGTGCCTAACCTCACGTCTATGCCCCAATTTCATGTCAGTCACATCCAATTGAAAAATCCATGACAACCCACATCAAACACAATTTATCTCACATAATCTAGAATTTTATCATATGAAACCAAAAACATTGGTGTTGATTCAAAATCAATATGCATCCTCTAATTCTTTTTTAGTCTACGATCTAACCACCTTAGATTTTGAATGAACATAAAATGAAAATTATATCTCATAACAATTGGGTCTGGAATTTACAATTTCTACCCTTGAATCCTAAACATGACAATAAAAAGGACCACACCCTCTATATCATGAGCCAAATCTGTCCTTCCCATGCCTTTCCTCAGCATTATTTGGGATTCCAAACTGACATTGAAATGAATAATTGATCCAATCACCTCTCATACATCATCGATCCATCATGAGAGAATCGTTTCCTGAACCAAAAAACTATGGTTCTTCATAAATGAATTAATTAATGTATTTTCATTCCACCACAAGAGAAAAACCCATATATATATATATATATATTTATATAAGCTTCCTCTAGGAAAAAATCAATAAATTCCTGCACAATTCATTACATGTCATATAGGCACTACATGTATTGACTAATGATAAAACACTGATGTATTTACCAAATGACCATGTTCTAATAAAAAACCACTTCTCCAAAAACATTTAATATTCAATAAACATGTCAACCATAACAACAACAACCAAGAACATAAATCTCATCACCCTTGTAATTCAGAAATATATGAAGAAAATTGTTCATAACTCAGTAATTTTAGGATCCTAAAATAATATACAACACTACTAGAATATAATTATTCCCTATCCTAGAATTATGGAATATAAAAAACCAATGATTCCACTATTTGATGTTCTGACATGAGTCTCTGGGTCTATGTTGGAGGGTTAAATGACCTCACATGTGCCTCCCCGTATGCCAGAGGACACCAACTAGTGACAAGGGCCTAGTGTAATAGTTGAGAAGGAATTAAATCATATCAATGTTTAAAAAAATTAAATAAATAAAGCTAAAAAATAAAAAATAGACCTCATATTACAGAAAATAATAGTAACCACATTGCAATAAAAAATGGTGATATAATATAAGACCACACAATTCACCTCCCATAGGGCTCACTACATATAGAAAATATATAGTAAATAAATTACAAGGTGGATCTCCTATAACCCAAGAGACATCCCTAAACAAGTTTCCATATACCCAGAAAGCTACAACAACCTAATACACCACACATACTATGCTCCTTAATGAAAATTTGATCATAGGTTATGAACATACACTAATAAGCCTATTCATGTTGTGAGCATAAACTCAGTGTGGTCTCACAAGAATTCCATATATACATCATCATATGTGTGTGTATGAATAAGGAAAATATTTTTATAAGTAGACATTCTTGATGATTTTTTATAAGAAAACTAGACCAACTCAACACTTTAAATTACACAAACACACATTGTCGTGAAATTCTATCCATGACACCCTAACCACTAACCAATCATCCTTCAACACCATTAAAGATATCCCAGAATCATAGTCCAAAATATATAATCAGTACCTATAGACATAGGGTCAGGACACCACTATCATAGTCCAAAATATAATTAGTACCTATAGACATAGGGCCATAATATGATTTCCATAGTATCCAAGGCATTTCTTCGAATACCATTATAGAGGACAATTCCCATTACTGAACCAGGTATACATGCCATTACATCCATGTATTAATAAACTGGATTTACTATCCATTCCATTGATGTCTATATCATGAGATATTAATCGTTACCCAATTCATTGGAGATAGAAATATGTCCCATCCATATTATAATGAGACCATTTTTATGTGTGCCACAAAAACAAAAAAACATTTACCATAGCATAAACCATAAAAAAATGGGTTTCTTAAACATAATTCCATCATAACATAATCCTTATAAAATATCATTCTATAGTTAAAACAATAAAAACATATTAATAATATGGATAGAAACATAACCCTATTTAAAAACCATCATCTTAGGTGGAAAATAATTTTGATAAGACACATGAAATTAATTCTTGAGGAAAATATACATTCTTCATCAAAAAATTTCTTTTCTCAAAGTTCCATGCAATTTTAAAATATATGAATTTAGTTGAAAATAATCATGAAATTTTTTAGTGGAAGCTACATGGAAATAAGGATTCATGAAACTATAAAAATACATTCATGATCTATAATTTAAAGAAACATTCTCCTCATACTTTTTCTAAAGAATTCAAAAAGTACCTTGTATGGTAAACATAACAAAGATTCCTTCCAAACCATATAGTAAAAGTCACAATTGGTAAAAATGAATTTAAATGTACATAAGTTAATAGTTATTATTAAATTAAAATATTCATAGAAGACATGGAAATAGATATTAAATATACCCCCAGTAAATACTTATGTATACACAATCTCGGATAAAAACAAGATTTGAAAATTTATCCCATACATTATGTCCAATTAGTTATGTATGTGCTTGAAACTCCAATATAGTGTGTTTAAATATATTATTAACTTGTAACAAAAACTATTATAATATATATGATATCATATATGGTTTACTTATGCCTTTATATTATTCATTCATTTATTAATTCCATGTTAAAGCAATGTTTTAGGTAATAATCATTTTATTTATCGTACGTGTTTGGACATCTTATTCTTGATATTATTACATAGATAATGATTTACATACTTCCAAAATGTGAAAAATGATTTATATATCATATATATATTTATTATAATATATATAAGTATAATATATAGATAAATGAAATGGAAAACACCGTTCATGGAGATGGTAGGCCATACGTACTCATGAACGCTGTTTTCATTTCCTTATTAAATTGAATGGAAGTAAGTAAATGATATATATATATATATTAGAATTAATATGTCATATTTTTCTTGATTATTTATTATATATACTTTATAAATATTTTTAAATTGTTAAGGTGGAGAATGAATCTCATTGCGTCGTGGAGATTGTAAGTCATACGTACACATGAGCAACGATATCATTCTCATAATTGTTGAATGGTATAGGATTGGATGTTTTATAATATCTCAAAATTAATATAATGTTATAATAATCATATATAGTTATTACTTCTACCATTATACCCATCAGAGTAAGGTGGTGGTGAAAAACATACAACACCCGATGTGGAGACAGTAAGTCTTACGTACGCATGCGTAGTGATTTGACTTTTTATAGGATGGGTAAAATGTGAAATAGGATTGTTTAATATTTATAATAACATATAATTATATTAGTGATAATTATGTTACTAATTTATACTAAAATAACTAAATAATAGGACATTGGATATGAAATAAATTTGAATGAATAGGTAGAAGAGATAACCTCTTCCTCAACGTGCCTCCTTTAAATGTCCTATTATGGAACTAGAGTTGGTATTTTGAGAATACCATCACCTCTAGAATGAAACTAGGGACGTAATTAATTTATTTCACCTCCTCAAATTGAGAGGTATAATTTCTTTTCAAATGACCCCTTAGGACAAGATCCCAAAGGCATCTCTCTAAATGAATCAGTCACATCAATCATAGAGAAAACACAAGACAACACTACAATAATAACATCTTTTAAGTTTATCCAATACCAAAATAATTTTCAATGTACTCACACAATACCAATTCAAAAATTTTCATTTCATCCACCATAAAGTTTAACCAACATAACCATTTCCCTGCACACTATTACATTTCCTAAAAATCTATTTCAACACTCACTCTCCTCCTCAAATGAAGATTGATTCATCAAGAAACCACCCATATGTTATGACATGATATTTACCTTGATCTAAACATAAACTAATATATTCAAACTCTACTAAAATCTGATCACATATCACTGTACTTATCCCTCATGAATCATGTATCATTATACCTTGGCTAATGTGCTTAACCGGATGTCTATGCCCCAATTTCATGTTAGTCACATCCAATTGAAAAATAAATTACACCCCACATAAAATTTGTTTTATCTCACATAATCTATGATTTTATCATGTGAAATAAACAACATGGGTGCTGATTCAAAATAAACATGCATCCTCCAATTCTCTGTTATTCTACAATCCAACCACCTAGGATTCCGAATGAACATCAAATTAAAATTATATCTCATAACAATTGGGTTTGGAATTTACAATTTCTACCCTTGAATCATAAACATGATAATAAAAAGGACCACAACCTCCATATGATGAGCCAAATCCGTCTTTCCCATGCCTTTACTTAGCATTATTTGGGATTCCAAACTGACATTGAAATGAATAATTGATCCAATCACCTCTCATACATCATCGATCCATCACGAGATAATATTTTCCTAAACCAAACAACTATGGTTCTTTATAAATGAATTAATGAATGTATTTTGTCTCCACCACAAGAGAAAAACCCACATATATATATATATATATTTACATAATCTTCCTCTAGGAAAAAAATCAGTAAATTCATGCATAAGTCATTACATGTCACATAGGCACTACATACATTGACCAATGATAAAACACTGATATCTTTAAAAAATTTCCATGTTCTAATAAACAAATCACATCTCCAAAAACATTTAATATTCAATAAACATGTCAACCATAATAACACAGACCAAGAACATAAATCTCATCACCCTTGTAATTAAAAAATATACGAATAAAATTGTTCATAACTCAATAATTTGAGGATCATGAAATAATATAGAACACTAATAGAACATAATTCTACCATATCCCAGAATTATGGAATAGAAAAAACCAATGATTCCACTTTTTTATGTTCTGACATGAATCTCTGGGTCTAATTTGGAGTGTTAAATGACCTCACATCTGCCTCCCCGTATGCCAGAGGCTACCAACTAGTGATAAGGGCCTAGTGTAATAGTTGAGAAGGAATGAACTCATATCAATGTTTAAAAAAATTAAATAAATAAAAATAAAAAATAAAAATAGACATTAGATTATAGAAAATAATAGTAAACACATTGCAATAAAAATGGGGATATAATATAAGACCACACAATTCGCCTCCCATAGGGCTCACTACATTTAAAAATTATATAGTAACAAAATTACGAGGCATATATCCTATAACCCAAGAGACCTCCCTAAAAAAGTTTCCATATACCCATAAAGCTATACTAGCCTAATACACCACACATCCTATGCTCCTTAATGAAAATTTGATCATAGGGTATGAACATACTCTAATAAGCCTATTCATGTTGTGAGCATAAACTCAGTACGGTCTCACAAGAATTCCATATATACATTAACATATGTGTGTGTATGAATAAGGAAAATATTTTTATAAGTAGACATTCTCGATGATTTTTCCTGAGCAAACTAGACCACCTCAACACTTTAAATTACACAAACACACATGGTCATGAAATGCTATCAATGACACCCCAACCACTAACCATTCATCCTTCAGCACCATGAAAGATATCCCACAATCATAGTACAAAATATATAATCAGTACCTATATACATAAGGCCAGGACACCACATTTCTACACATGGAAAGTTTAATCATTATATGGTCATACATTCATTCCATGACTCAAATAACTAATTTATTGATGGATAACATATGTTCAACATTGATCCTAAAAATATACCATGAATCAAAAATATCATATATGGATAAGCACAATATAATCAATTCATGATACAAATAAAAATTACATAACTTTTCCATCTTATGATGGATAAACACTACATTATCAGAATAAAGCCATATAGTTTACCTGTAGAATATCCATACCAGGATGGATATCTACCACACTATCTTAACAATGTTACATAGAAACATGGTCATTTACAATAACCTAGATAATAATATCAGAAAATCCTATCCAAACCCTTATATATACCCTAATATCACAACACATCACACATCATCTAGTAGGGAATACACTAGGGCACTCTGCTCTTCCTCAGTCTCAGCTCACCAATCACAACCTGCATTTCTTCCACTATGGTGACACCATAACCAAAACACTCACCTAGAAACTATAATTATTTGGAAGAGTCCAAGTAATATCTATATTTCATGTGGAATCAAAATTTCAAGACCTTTAATTATTTCCATGTCCCACACAGGGGATCATCACATGTCTATCTTTGAAGACATCTCAACACACAACCAAAAACCTCTTATACATACTTAAAATATCCTTTGGGAAACACATATGCTATTCTCAAAACCCATATCACATTCAATGACCACACCCAAGATAAATCACTAGCACATATAATACCCTCATCACAGGATATATAGTGGATGGATGATTCTAACAATCCAAGTGATTTTAAGCACCTTGCCCAATTTTGGGCCAAAGTATCCCTCATTTTCTACCTTATTTTTCTATAGGTCCTCATATTATCATACCCAAACCAATGTAGTATTGATACACACATGAAAATATATTAAAATTTATACATATTCTTTTTTTATTAGAGAATATTACCTTAAATGGAGTTAACATCCACACGAAGTTTGCACATGCTTCGACCAAACTTTTCTAAGCCTTTATATTGTTCGTCCATAACTTATTAGAGCCCTTCTTACCACCTGTTCTATTTTCAATTGTTATAAAACATAAATAATTTAACATAAAAAAATATAATTAACTATTCACATCAATAATGTGAGGACTTAATTTTTAATTACTCATTGATCACTATTGTGATGCCAGAACATCAGCCAACCATGCCCAATGTCTATGGATCATCCTTGAACCGTATCAAGAAAATTATTTATTTCTAGAAATTTTTTCATCAATTAATTTAATGAAATTTGATTAAACCCAATAAATAAATTGTCTAGGAAATGTACCTCCACCAATATTAATTTTAATGAAATTCATATGAAATCCTTGGACCTCCCCTATGAATGCCATGAAAAATCCCATTGAGTCTTTGTTGATCTTCCATGAAACGATGTAATCGATAGTAAATTGATTCCCTAATGATGATATGAGATTGAAAAGTTCTAGAAATATCCTTCATCCATGATAAATATAATTTATATTATAAGAACATATAAAATCTGGAATGTTATACAAGTCATTATAATAGAATAGATCAAATATCCCTTTATCATTAATAAAATAGAACTTATAAAAGGGATTCTTTATCAGTGCATGTTTAGCCCAAATCAAGGGGACCATTATCCGTTGTTCTTATAGATATGATAAAGAGAAAAATTTATCATCATATTTTTAGTAATGATAAATTTAAATTTTATTAGAGTTGTTTCTAGAGTAGATAACAACCAACATATAGGAATGTGAAAGTGAAATTATAGAACACAATAATATAAAAATGGAAATTAAATTCCTATTAAATTTATGTAACAATACCTGAAAAAACTATATAATGATTACAAGAATTCAAAAAATTTCTTTTTAAAACTACATTGGTACATATAATATATCACACACATCAAAATATTGAAAACAATTAATATTCTATGGCCTTTGGGCACCAACCCCTTCACAAAATAGCTTTATCCTGAAACCAATTGATGAAAAAATAACCCCAATCAAGATTTTTTTTAAATATATAAATAAATTAATATAATATTAATTATATACTTTTATAGATTAAACATAAATATGAATCATTTCCTTGATAAAATGAATCTTTATAACATAAAACACTCTATTCATGTTATTCCAAGGATATCACATGTCATGTTAATGTGTGGTTGATTCTGGCACATCAAAAATTATTTATCAATCATTTTTCAATTGATTCATATCAACATGAGGTCATATTTTCCATTTTTCAAGTATGTGATATTTTTTTAAACTAAAATGTCAATTTCACCATGAACATACTCTTTTGTCAATACCAGCCACCTCATATGTTAGACTGACAAGAAGATGATTCAAACACATCACAAAAGATTTATGGAACCTGTTCCTAAAATATAAAGACAAAATATATGTTTTTTATGTATTAAATTAATGACATATTAATTTAACTAAAATTAAATTTTTAAAATGAAAACATGATAATTTATTAACACTGGTCACACCATGTGTTGGATTTTTTTGAGACAGATCCCAAACTATCAAAAATGACTTATGAATAATTATATTAAATTATGGGACAATTGTACTATGTTTTCCTTGTTTTATATGAGTGGAAATTTTTTATATGAATCAGACTAAAGGGGGATTATTCCAACATGTGAAATATGAATTACACATTATTTTATTAAAGCTTAAAACAATTAGAATTAATTTTCTCAATTTTTAGTAAGAAACATATCTTTTGTACTAAAATATCAGTTTAAAATAAATACAGAAACATTGTAATAAAAGACTATCTATGTGTAAATTTTATGTGTTATTGATTACTACACATCAAAAAGCTCAGATGGATTATTCTATTAAATAATTAAGATTGTCTTACACATTTTCATTGTTATGAGTATGTGATGTTGGTTTTAACAAAAAAGTCAATTCTAAAAAAAGATCACATTGAGCCATATCAGACATATCATGTGTCCTATTGACACTGGGTTAGTTCTTACCCCTAAAAAGGATGTGCAGAATGTTTAGCTAAATTATTAATAAAATCCAAGATTGTTTCCACTATTTTGTTGAGTGACATATTTTTTTAAGAAAAAAATGTCGTGTTTAATTTAAGAACACACAAATTGAGTCATACCAAAAATAATATGTGTCACATTGATGTGTGTATGGAACCTATATATAAAAAATTACATACTGTTCATTATAAAATAGTATTAAGACTAATGTATTATGATTTCTTAGTTTTTAGTGAGTCACACATGTTATTAACTAAAATTTCATCCTTAAAATTCAAAAAATCACTTTGAATCATACTTGTCACACTGTTTGTCATATTTCCGTGTGATTGATTCCTATATGTAAAAAATAATGTATGGATATTTTTAAAGAATTATATTTAAAATTAGTGAATGTTTTATTGGAATTGACTGAGTGACACAAATTTTACCATAAAATTAAATTTTTGAACAAAAACACACACATTGAATCATAGTGAGAAAACTGTGTGCCAGATTGATGTGTAGCTAAATTTTACATTTTATAAATGAAATGTAACTTATTTTCCTATATTATAAAAACCATATGAGTGTATTTTCCCTTTTTTCAGCAGTTTTATATGTTTTTATGTAAAATGTCATTTTAAATCGTAAAACATGCATTTTGAGTCATAAAAGTCATATCGTGTATCAGATATATGAACAAATAATTCTTATACGTCAAAAATTATTTACTAATAATTTTACTAATATATCAAGAAAATATAAACGTGTTTTCTTGGATTTTAGTATAACATTTTTTTTCTATAATAAAATGTTGATTTTAAATAAAAATAAGCATGTTTAGACATACCAGCTACACCATGTGTCAGATTGATATCCAGTTAATTCTTATGTGCTAAAAATGATTTATGGTTAATTTTTCTAATTTATGAAAACATTATGAGAGTATTTTATTGAATTAGAGTATGCGATTCTTATTTTGAATTAAAATGTCAATTTTAAATAAACACATACACTTTTAGTCACATTGACCTTATCATGTGTTATATTTACATGACTCTCCTTCCTACACATCAAAAAATGAATTATGCTTGATTAACCAAATGTATTGAGACAATATGAGATTGTATTATTGGTTTGAATTGAGGGACACTTATTTTTAATTGAAATTTAATTTTATACTAAAAAAATGCACCTTGACAGATATATAAAATGAAAATGCACACTAAATAACATAACAAGAAAGAATAAAGAAGGTAAATTTCAATAAAGAGGGAAAATAGTACATGAGTACATCATCCTTGTTGAAGACTTTATCAATAAAATATATTTTTTGCTATATTTTATTCTCCTTATACAACACAGAATGGTTGAAGAAATTTAAACTCTTAAAAAAATCATTTCATTATGATATCTAAGAAAAATAAATTAATAAGTGTTAGATAAAAATAATATGGAAATTAACTAAATCATTAGATTAAATAGAGAGAAAATTAAATAAATTAGTAGTAGGAAGCCACTTATGCCTAATGTTTGTTTAAATTATAACATCATGTATTCAACTAATTCATTTCTATAATGTTCATTTAATATTTTTAATACAAGGATTTTTCATAGTTCGTGTAACACTGGAAAATTATTTTAAAAAACAATTAATAAATATTTTAAAATAAATTTTAAATATCATATGAAATAACTCTTTAAGGAAGACTATTTCTTGATGGACTATGAAAACATTCATAAATTTACAAACACTATTAACTAAATTTTCATCATTAGTTTTTCTAAAAAACTACTAAAACATTGATCAAAATAAATAATTTTTTTATAAAATTTTTGATTGTGAAGTATTGTTATATAAACCATAATACGTATCTATTTATATAATTTTATAGGATTCTTTTATTCACAGACCATCCACAAACCCTGATTTGATGTTATCAAAACAATTCCTTGTCATAACAAAATATTCTTTAAAACATATTATAAGAAATATAAAATGAAACTTATTTTTTAATATGTTGAATGTGTGGTATTAAAAATTGGTAATCATCATCCGGTGTGGTCAGGTTTTATAGAAACCATTCATTGACTCCAAAAAAATATTTAGAGTATCCAAATTTATTACAAGAGAAACCAAATCCCCATAAAAATAGAAATTTATATGTAATATCAGAAATGAAAATTTAATTTATATGATTAGATTATAGAGTTTTACCTCTTCGTCATGGGTATTACGAAGATTCTCTGGTGAAAATCCCACCTATACAAACACAATGTTCCCAATGATATAAAAAACCGTTGGGTGAAGGTTACTATACCAATAGTTATCTTGAACCATTGGTATATGCTTATGATTTTTCTGTTTTACAAACATTTTAGGGAAACAATTGGCTATATTATGGTTAAAGGTGTTTTTAAAATGGTTTAAACAAACCGTTGGGTATATTTTTGTTAATAGTTATTTTTCAATGGTTTCAATCCGTTGGGAAAAAATCCCCAAATATCACAGCCTCCATAGAGCTCGAACTCTAGAGATCTCAAATGTTTTTCCCTAAAAGAGAGCTAAACACACCGTCTCAAATATTTTTCCCTAAAGCTTGACCAAATTGAATATTTTTTCCTAAATCTTGATGAAAACCCTACTTCCCAACATAATAGGTCTGGTTTCCCAATGATTCGTTCTTCCAATATAAATAAATACGTGTGAGTTCATTTATTTTAGATTTTTTACTTTTCATTTCACTGCAATGTAGTGTGTATTATGATACTCTTACGAACAAAAGGCTTATATCATTTTAGGTTGTGGTTTGAACCCTACATCCCAACATACTCTTGAGGGTGAAAACTCTAATTTCCAACTGGGAATCAATCTTTGATTCAATTAATTTTGGTTCTTCTATTTTAAATTAGTACGAGTTCCTTCATTTATTTTAGATTTTTTTGTTCCATTTCACTGTAATGTACTGTGTATTATGATCCCCTTATGAACACAATTAATATATCAATTTAGGTTGTAGTTTTTTTTGTGATTTATCTGTATAGAATAATTTTGATTGATATTGAAGTGGTCAATTCCAAAGTTATTTTATCTTTGGTTTATTTTAAATTTAAGGTCTATAGACATGATTTCATTGGTTAGACATAAAAACAGTTATATATCTTTTTATCCTAAGAGGAATTAATTGATACTCATGTATTATGAATGAACCATAAATGTTGTCTTTGAAATATCAAACTCTAACTTTAAGATTATTATACCAACACTAAAAGTCATTCAATGAAGTGGCACATCCACCTGAACCACTAGAATGGTTTTGGGGTCATTTTCATGTGTGGATGGTGATAGAATCAAAATTTAATCAATTACATGATCATTTATTCTTACTCCATAAATATGTTCAGTCATACACTTATAATATTTTTTGAAATTCAAAATGAGTTTTAGAAATTAATGTCCCAATATTCTTAGGTAGTTATAAAGAATTGTTAATGTCATTGTATGATTTTCTATCCTAAGAAGGTACCCATAATAAGGGAGTATAACCATTATATAAATCACCAATGGTTTTCATTACTACCCATTATTTACTCTCTAATATATATCTCATGAAACAAAATAGCATGGTCATGTACACATAAGTATTCACTCTTTGTTGATAGTATTTGAAGTCTGTAGAGGTTCACCTGAGGTGTTGTTGTGCCCTTTATTGGATTATATTGTTTTTCTTTTAATATGGGCATTATGAATCAATATTATAGAGTTTTATTTTTCTTAATATTTGTAGATAATTATATAGTGATAGGTTTGTGTTGGATATGGGAGTCATGAACCCATCTCCAGTGGTAATTATATGTTAATAGGGTTATGAAATTGCGCTTCTGGATTATCAATGTTACCCGAACCCCCCAAACCCTGGACACCCCCAACCCCTTGGAAAACAACCCCAATCCCCTGGACATCCCCCACCCCCTGGGCAGCACCCAACCCCCTGGACACCCCTACCCCTTGACAAGCCCCCCATGGACAACCCCCATCCCCTGGACACCCCCTACCCCCATGGACAACCACCCCAACCACCTGAACATCCCCCACCCCAAATACCTTGGAAACCCCTACCCCCTAGACACCACCCCACCCTTGTGGACTCCCCCAACACCCTGGAGAGCCCCCACCCCCAGGATCCCACCCACCTCCTAGACACACCCTACCCCTTGGAGAGCCCACAACCCCCTGGACAGACTCCCCCACTGCAACACTCCACCACCTGGACACCACCTTGGACACCCCCAACCCCGTAGATAGCACCCCCAACCCCCTGGACAACGCACACCCCTCAGGATATCCCCCCCACCCCCAGGATAGCCCCCCCACCCAGGACAGCCCCCCAAACACTTGGACAACCCCCACCCCCTGGACAACACCCCCATCCAATAAGGCACCCCCACCCTGGATACCCAACCCCCATGGACAGACACACAACCCCCTAGACAGCCCCCAACCCCATGAATTCCCCCACCCTCTGGACACCCCTACCCCTAGACATCCCTACCACCCCCATGGACAACCCTCCCACCCCTCTGGACACCTTGTACCCCTAGGTATCCCCCACCCTTGTGGAAAGTCCACCCACTTCCCCTGGACACCCCTCCACCCCTCGAACACCCCCCAATCCCACTAGATACCCCACCTCCCAGACACCCCCACCCTCATGGACACCCCCACCCTCGTGGCCAGCCCACCCACCCCCCTGGACACCCAATACCCCCATTAGATATCCACCACCCCTAGAAACCCCTACACCCCTGGACAACCATGCCACCCCCATGGATAGCCCGCCCAGCCGCTGGACAACTCATACCCTTGGAAAACCCCCCACCCCCGTGGACAACACCCCACATCTATGGACACTCACCCACCACCCCTGGATCTCCCCATCCCCAAAGACACCCCCACCCCCTAGACACCCCCGACCCCCATCGACAGCCCCCACACCCTGGACACCCCCATCCCCTTGGAAAGTGTATGTGATCACTCAAATAATCAACTAAAATATAAAATTTCATTGTTCTAAAATTTACTCAACTTCTAATTAATTCTCCTCCACAAGTGTACATGATATTTTACACTCATGTATAGTTAATCAACGATATTTTGTTATAAATATAGTATTTTTTTCTCATTTATATTATTATTCTCATATACAGTACTATGTCAGTTATGGTTTCATATAAAGCAAACAATTCAATTTTTTCAAATATATTTTTGATGAAACATCAATCTTGTTGAATTGATTTTGAATAAATGACTTATAATTTTTTTTTACAGAATGGATAAATGTTGAATATATGAAACAGATCGGATCTCAAGTGATTATCAAAACAATTTGGAGAGATTTTTAGATTTTTCATTTCACAATGCATCTAATAGTGGTCACATACACTTCCCCTATTACAATTTTGTTGGAAGACATTTTTTTATCCATGAAGAAGTTAGATAACATGAAACCAAATATTATTTTCATGAAAACTACTTAGAGTGGTATTAAAATGGAGAGAAAATGAAATCTCAAATTTCTAATGATCAAAATGAGAGGACTGGATTAGAGAATTTTTTATATGACTGGTTTCCATTTATTATTCAACATGAAATAAAAAATATTCTGACCCAAGAATATTTTGATATGAGCACACATGATGTGTCTAATGAAAATGATGATGTTGTCAGGGTGAAAAAATTGAATGAATCCACCACTACTCCAGTATATCGACAATGAGGTAAAATAAAACATCTAGAATTTTTGATCCTATTGTTTCATGGGAAAGCATTTTATGGAATTTCTAATACTTACATCAATTACATTCTTACCTTCTTGAAGGACTTACTTCTAGATGGTTTAGATATTACCTAAAACCACTCTATGGCATAGATGTTAGTTAAGGAACTTGGATTTTCATGAAAAACAATTCTTTCTTGTGTGAATGATTGTAATTTATTCCGGGAGGAAAAATCTGAATTAAATGATTGTATACAATGTGTCACGTCGCGCTGTAAGCCAAAAGCTAATAGAACACTATCCAGTGGGCTACAAAAAGTAATGTGGCACCATCCATTGATCCCTAGAATCTATATTCTTTTTATTTATGATGAAATATCAATAATAATGTGATGGAATGATACCGATATAAAGATGACTAATGACGAGTTGGTTATCCTGGTAGATGTATTTTCATGGCAGAGATTTGATGCTCGATATTCAGATTTGGTAGCTGGCGTGCGTAATGTCAGGTTGGGTCTTTCATGTAATGGTTTTAATCTATTTGGGAAGATTCTTATGTCTCACAACACATGGACGATTTTTATACACATTTATAATATTCCCCCAAGGTTGTGTATGAAAAAAACCCTTCACATGTTGGAGTATACTCATATCTGGCCCTTTTGATCCTGGAAATGATATAGACGTATACATGCATCCTTTAATAAAAGTGTTGAAGTTTGTTTGGGATAAGGGTGTGTCCACATACGAATCATGTTTGAAAGACATATTTCAGATGCGTGCTGGACTTATGTGGATGATTAATGATTTTTTTACTTATGCAATGATGTCTAGATGGAGCATGAAGGAAAAACTATCATGTTCTTTTTTTATAAATAACACATGATCCATAAGACTGAAAGATCATTGTAGTTTCATTTTTTTTGGGAAATCAATAGTTCTTTCCAATGGACCATCCATATCGAATAAATCATCGAAGATTTGACATAACCATGGATACCGATAATCCAACTCAGCGTATGTCTAGTAGTGACGTGCTTAATGAATTGAATGATTTCAATTTTTTATTTGGGATGGATGAATTGAAATCTTGAGAGTGAAATTATGTTTCCACTGAAACTTATAACAATTGGAATAAGAGAAGTATTTTCTTTGATTTTCCTTATTATTCAACCAATTTGTTATGTAATTTCTTAGACATAATGCACATTGAAAAATATATATGTGAAATGTTTCTTTTAATTCTTCAAAATGTTATGAGAATGAAAAAATATGATTTATGGTCTCAGCATTACTTGGTGGATTGGGGAATTAGACCAGAATTGCATCCTATGCTTATCAGTGAATATAAATGGAAAGTTCCATGTGCTTCTTATGTGATGAAACCCACCAAAAAAGCAATCTATGGATATAATAGAGACTATTAAAGTTCTTAATGGTTATTCAAGCAACATATCAAAACAGGTCAATAGAATAGAGTTGAAGCAAAAATATTTGAAGACTCATTATTATCAAATCCCTCTACATGAGTAGATTCCAATAGAAATTCTCCATCTTTTTTCCAATAATATAGGGGTGGATGTTGTTCGGTTGTGCCATTTGTATAGAGATATTTGTTCTAAGAAGGTATCCAAGTCATTCTTGAAAAAATTATGGAATATTCCCCATTAATTTTTAGTTAGTTTTAGAAAATATTTCCTCCATCATTTTAACATGCCTTTTGCATATGACTGTACATATTCCAACTAAAATAAATCTTGAAGGACCTATTTTTTTAATTGGATGTATCCAACTGAAAGAAATATGTACACATTAATGTCTTATGTTTGTCCAAGGAATCATCCAGAAGGTTCTATTGTGAACAGTTACTTAGATAAAGAATGTTTGGATTTCTACTCTATATATTTGTCTGATCTTACTATAAGAATAAAAAGACCAATGAGAAACAAAGAAGAACAGTATGAAAAAATTTAACATAGTTTTCCATCACTTCCTTAAACAGGAGGAATTCCTGGATCATATACATTAACGACAATAAGCCTTGCAGAGCGGGATATGGGACATTGCATAATTTTGTTCAACTCTGATATGTTCATTGACTACATCATGTAAGTAAATTTAATATATATATCTTATATATAAATATATATATATATATCTATTAAAATATTCCTATTTTTATCTACAAGGAACATAAAGTGATGATAAATAGAAAGAATCATTCTTTATCTTTGAGAAGGAGGGAGAATTTTCATAGAAATGAGTTTTATGTATGGTTAAAATTGAAAGTAATAATATTACTATTTAAAAAAAATATAAAAAATATTTAATTATGTTTAATATCATTTATATTTGCATTATTGAGTTTTCCTGCTAACTCTGTCTCTGAGGAAATAAGAGCTTTGGATTTTGGTCCTAATACTGTGGTTCGTGACTGTAAATCAATTGTTATCAATGGGTACATTTTTTATCACTAAAAGATCAAATAAAATGAGAACAAAACATGATGGTGTTATGGTTACTACCACAATACACGGTTATGCTAGTGCATCAGATAGTAGACCAAGACTTATAAATGTATGTTATTATGGAGTCGTTGAAAAAAATAATATTATTGGATTATTATTCTCATTGACGAGTCACGATGATGAAATGCCAGAGGCTTGATTTGATGATGAGGCATGGCACATTTATTGATGATTTTTGATTTTGAGTAATTGATATGACTCACACTCTTGCTACCGATAAACCATATAAATTGGAATCAATGAAGAATTGTTTTTATGCCAATGACCATATTCGACAGGAATTTAGTGTCATTATTGATGTAATTATTGGACATATTTTTGATGATGGTGATGATGGAATTTACACCATCCCAACTACCATTTGGAACAATCCATTGATTACTTTTGCTGACTACAATATCTCAATTTTCAGAGTTGACTCTGGACCTAAAGTTATGGTGGGAAATATATAAAATCATATATTCTTGTTCTCAATTATTTTGGTTTACCTCGACTTTGATTGTCAAGGTTGGTACTATTCAAATTGATTTAATATTGATTACAAATATGTTGCATCTAACTTGACTGTTATGTGAATTTTCCATGTTTATTGGTTGTAATTTTATTTGAATGGCATTTTCTAATTTGGAATTGAACTGTATTCAAACCTTCAAAACATACATTTATAACTTGGTGAACATTTCAATTCATAATTGAACTTGTATTAAATTGGTATTACTCTAAGATCTCCCTTTATATTTTTACCAGGTAATGAACATGATGGTTGGAATTCTTCTAAAAAAAATTTACAGAAACCTGCATCATCTACCTGGGCTAAAGAAATTAAATTTTTCCTTAATTTTGACAACTGCTATACCACATATTAATCTGGTAGAATTAATGTTCCATGATTTTAATAGAATGAAAACACTTAATAAATAAATATCATACTAAAAAAGAAATTCCTTTATTACATCTTGTATGATTTATTGAATTAATTATATATCTATTCATGATCACCTAAAACAATGGATAGTTTAATTATCCATGAGACCCCCTTATTCCCTCTCATTTATTTTGTTTTTTGGGTTACACAATAGTTATCGTTTTCTATTTACCTCTATATTTTTTTAATGTAGGAAATGAAACTAATTGAAGGGAGGTGACAAAAATAGATGACAAACAATGATCGTCGAATGACTGAGATGGGAATTCCATCACTAGTGCCTGTAGTTAGTATTTTATTTCAAATATATATATTTAAATAATATATAATGTCATGGGATTAATTTTGTTTTAAACATTTTTTAGGATCCACCTACTAAGTGACAGTTATTTGATGAGAATCATAGTAGTGGTCCTAGTACTAAGGGTGTTCTTTTTTTGGGGGGGGGTATGAGAGTTGGACGATCTGGTCGGTGTACCGGATTATACCCTACCCCTCCCACTGACAAACCAACCATCCCACATTCTGATCCTAGCATCTCATTAGGGACACACAATATATTAATACCTCCCATGTTATCACCACTCTTTATATCTGATCCCCCTTACCAATCTCTACCATACCTGATAATGATTCCCACTTCCCATCCAGCATTCTATTAGTCATCCTGATCATCTTCTTTTACATTTTCTTCCTAATATTTGGGATTTTATATTCTATCTTCTTCGAATCTAGCTCCACTAGAGTCTATCCCTATGGAGAATAAATTTGGAACCACTCCACCTTTACAGGGATTTCCTTCAGTTTCTGTGGATCCATCGACGCCCATTGATTAGACTACAGTAGGAATACTTATAAAACCCTAACAAATTTTTACACCATTATTTATTTTCATTATAACATGTATTGATAAAATATTATTTTTACATTCATAATAGATACATCTACTAGTAGGAGGTGGGGGTGGGGGCATACTCACATGAATGTGGTGTGGAACCGCTGCACACAGCTGATGGTGGACTACATTGAAGATAGTCAAATGATTGAAAAAATAGGGCAGCAATGATAGAGTTTTTTGGCGACCCTTGCAAAATACTCTGACATCATTTCTGTCAGCCCACTCTCATGGAGGCAGTTTCCAAATAAAGTGAAGGATAAAGATTGGGTAGTGATATGGGTAGAAAACTGTTTTATTTAACGAAATATATTATTTTATTTACTTATATGAATTAATATTTTGGTGTCAGCTTCTGTTTAATTTCCTCAATGGTGAGGGTGCATGACCATCACATCTCAAAGAATTAGGTGGGTTTTGGAGAGCCTATAAGCAAGAATTGTATATTTTATAGTGTGCCTGAGTTGGCATAGAGTTAGATGTGGTCCATGTTATGGATGATTGTCCATTTGAATAGTATTGATTGATGATTACTCATTAGACAACTATCCAGTTTAAGGTATTAATCGCATTTGTGGTATTTAAATGAAAAATTTCCTGTTTTAATTAATAATAATTATCGAATTTTATTTAGTAATGTTCTGGAAGAAATAGAAAAACACTGATGCTAAAAAATACCTCCACACATTGGGATGTGCTACGATGATAGATCATGAGAGGAAGCAGGTATGACAGTTTATAACTTTTCTTTATGACTTGCACTTTTTATTGATTCCTCCATAATTTTTTTGATATTTAAAGTTGTTATATAGATTTAGTTATGAAATTAATTATTGGTATCCTATTTTTAATTAAGGTTACCTACATTCAATGTCATTATAGATGCACAAATTGAATATAGAAGGATGTGTGCCTCGAGTAGAACTGTTTTTCTTGAGTAGAAGGGAGAAAGATGGATGTGTGGTTAACGAGCTGACTCAGTAGAATATTGAATGATTTAATTTGTTGATTTAAAATTTTAATATATATATTTTAACACAATATACTATTTATAATTGTAACAGGATGCTTTAGACTCCCTTGATGCCCAGACACCAAACAATTTTGGGCGAAATGATCAATTACATCATATGTTGGGAGATGAGAAACCTAGTAGAGTACGTTGCCAACAATGGTAGAGTATAGTTCCGATGAGGTATTAGCCCTCCTAAGTTACAAGTTGTAGTTCCATTGACTTTCAGTAGTTTAAGGCACATGCAGAATAGGCTGAAGAAAGGGCCACAAAGGCGAAAAAACTGTCTGCTACGAAAAGCACTGCATTTATGAAACTGATGGAAGTTTTACATCCAAAACTTCCACTAGAGACCAACACATATATTAAAAAATATATGTTTTTGATGCGTTCTATATATGGTGCACCAGGTGTCAATTCCATTGGTGATCAAGACAATGTTGAGGAAGAGGCTGTGGCAGAGGAGGAGGAGGAGGTCGTGGTGAAGAAAGAGGGTGAGGAGGAGTCTGAGGTGGAGAAGGAGGGTGATGAGGAGGACTAAGAAAAGTATGAGGGTGAGGAAGAGGGAATTAAGGAGGGTAGGGATGTTGATGGGAATGATGATGAGGATGAGGGTGAGCCTGATGATGATGGAGATGATAGTGATGATGATGAGGGACATACTGATCTATTACCTTTTTGACTTATATTACTAACCATTGATATTTACTCACTTGTTGTGCATAAATATAGGTGTGATTAGTTAGGTCATATTATATTTATGTTTTATCTATAAATAATAAACATGAATTAATGATTTTATGTGACTGATTCACCCCTCCCCGGGACACCCCCATCCCTGACACCCCTGGACACCCCGTACCCCCCTAGAGAGCCCGCCCCCCTGGACACCCCATACCCCTGTGGAAGGCCCGCCCACCCCCTAGACACCCCCTACCCCCTGGACAGACCCACCACCCCTGTAGACTACTCGCCCACCCCTAGACACCCCGTAACCCCTGGACAACCCCCACCATTGTGGAAAGCCCACCTACAACCCTGTACACCCCCGACCTCCATGGAAACACCACAACCCCCTGGAAACCCGCCTTGGACACCCCCACCCCCCGTGGACACCCCCAACCCCTTTAGAAAGCCTTCCCACACCTGGACACCCCTTACCCCCAAGACAGCCCCAAAACCCCCGTAGAAAGCCCACCCACCCCCCTAGACACCCCTACCCCATGAACATCCCTGCCATCCCATGGAAACACCCTGGGACAGACCACCCGCCACCCTAGACACCCCCGAACTCCATGGAAAGCCCAAAACCCCTGAACAACCCCCTGTGGACACCCCCAACCCCTCTGGAATGGATTCCCACCCCGGGACACCCCATACCCCCTAGAGAGCTCCAAAACCCCCGTAGAAAGCTCGCCCACCCCTTAGACACCCTCTACCCCATGGAAATCCCCACTATCCCATGGAAACCCCCCGGGACAGCCCCCACCCCCATGGAAAAGTCATCCACCCCGTTGAAACCCCTACCCATTGGAGAGCCCCCCACCCTCATGGAAAGCCCCCCACCCCTGGAAACATCATACACCCTGGATAGCCCCCACCCCCATGGAAAACCCACCCACCCCTGGATACCCCCTACCCCCATGGACAGCGCTGCCACCCTCATGGACTGCCCTCCCACCCTAATGGACACCCCATACCCCCATGGACAGCCCCCACCCCCGTGGACATCCCACCCACCCCTGGAAACCCCTACCCCCTGGACAACCTTGCCAACCCCATGTAAAACCCACCCACCCCCTAGACTCCCCAACCACACAAGACATCCCCTCCCCCATGGACAACTCGCCCACCCCCTAGACAACCCTACACCCTGGATAGGCCCACCAACCACCTGAACACCCCCAAACCCCTAGACAGCTGCGCCACCGTCGTGGATAGCCCGCACACCCCCATCGACACCCCTTACCCCCTTGACAGCCCCACAACCTCGTGGAGAGCCCGCCCACCACCTGGACACCCCAACCCCCAGACAATCCTACAACCCCTGAGGATAGTGCTCCCACCCCTTGGACACCACGTACCACCTGGATATCCCCCCTGTGGATACCCCCCACCCACTGGGTACCCCGACCACCTTGGAAATCCCCCCAACCCTCTGGATAGACCCCACCCCTAGAGACCCACCCCACCACACATGGACACCCCAACCCCCATGAATAGCTTGCCCACCCCCTGGACACCCCACCCCCTAGATAACCCCCAACCCCAAGGATAGACCCAATCCCTAGATATCCCCCTTCCCCCACGGACAACCCTGCCACCCCCATGGGTAGACCACCCAATCCTCTAGACACCCCATACCCCCTGTATAGCCCCTACCCCCGTGGATAACCTTTCCATGGACACCCACCCCCCTGAACAGATCTTCCACCAACATGGACAACCCACCCACCCCCTGGACACCTACTACCCACCTGTACAACCTCACCACCCCCGTGGACAACCTGCCCACGCCACTGGAAACCCCTACCCCTGGACACCCAGCCCATCCCTGTTGCAATTCCATCCACCCCCCTGGATAGCCCCCAACACTGTTGATAGTCAGCCCACTCCCCTGGAGACCCCTACCCCCCTTGACAACCACTACCCTCATGGACAGCCCACCCACCCCCTAGACAACCCCTACCCCCTTGGACAACCTCCTAGATAGGCCCCCACCCCCTGGACACCCCTCCCACCCCCCATCGACTCCCCCAGCCCTCACAGATAGCCTGCCCCGCCTCCTGGTCATCCCCTATGTCCGTGGACAACCCACACCCCCGTGGATAGCCCACCCACCCCCTGGACACCCCCTACCCACTTGAACAGCCCTGCCACCCACTTGGACAGCCCCCACCACCTAGACACCCCTTACACCCTAGAAAACAACCCCCTACCCACCATTGTGGATAGCCCACCCACCACCTTGGACACCTCCTACCACCGGGATAGCCCTGCCACCCCTGGTGAAAACCTACCCACCCCTGGACACCCCCTACCCCCATGGACATCCCCCACCCCCATGGACAACCCGCCAACCTATGTAGACACCCCTACCTCATTAGACAACCCTACCAACCCAATGGATAGCCAGCCAACCCCCTAGACACCCCCTACCCTCTGAACAACCCCCACCCCCATGGACAGCCCACCCACCCCCTGGACACACTTACCCCCTGGACAACCCTACCACCCTCGTGGAAAGCTCACTCACCCTCCCGCACACCTCGTACCCCCTAGAGAACACCCCCACCACCCATGGATGGACCAACCACCCCATGGACTCCCCGAGCCCCTAGGGCAGCCCCCCAAACCCCCTAGATAGCCCCCACCCCCTATGGACAACCCAAAGCCCATGGATAGCCTGCCCGCCCCCTGAACACCCCCTACCCCTAGACAACCCCCCAACCCCCTACACCCATGGACAACCCACCCACCCCCTGAACAGCCCCCACCACGGTGGACAGCCTGCCCACCCCTGGACTCCGACTACTCCCTGCATTGCGCCCCCACCCTCGTGGATACCCCCACCCCTGTGGACAACTCGCCCACCACCGGACACCCCTACCCCCTGGACAGCCCTTCCACCCCATGGACAGCCCACCCACCCCTAGACACCTCATACCCCCTGTACACCCCTACCCCCTATGCACCCCACCCCCATGGAAAGCCCACCCAACCCCTGGAAACCCCCGGACACCCCTATCCCCAGACACCCCTACCCCCTTAGAGACCCCCCTAGACTACCCCCACTCCCTAGACACCACCCCATCACCTGGACCCCCCCACTGGACACCCACACCCCTAGGGATAGCTCCCCACCCCCTGGACAACCCATCCCTAGATACCACCCCACCACCCCGGGAAAACCCCTACCCCCTTGGACAGCCCCCCCAACACCCTGGACCCCCACCCCCAGACACCCCCATCCCCATGGACACCACCCACCACATTGGACAGCCCGCCCACCCCGCTGCACACCCCCTACCCCCTGGATAGCCCCTTTACCCCTATTGACTGCTCGTCCACCCCCTGGACCCCCCCAAATGGACAGCCTTCCCACCCCCTCGAAACCACCCCACCACCCTTCAGACACCTCCACCCCCCTAGACACCCCCGACACCCCCTTGGACACCCCCACCACTGTGGACAGCTCGCCCACCACTTGGACACCACAACCCCTTGGACAACCTCCCAACACACTGGACATCCCCCACACCTAGGACACCAACCCACCACCTGTACGACACCCCCACCACACCCACCGTGGACACCCCCACCCCTTGGATAGCCCCCCATTCTTGTGGACATCCCCCACCCCTATAGACATCCCTCCCAACCCCTGGACACCCCCTACCGCCTGGACACCACATACCCCTGGTCACCCCGTACCCCCAAGACACCCCAACCCCCTTGGACAGCCCCCCAACCCCTGGACCACACCCACCCCCCTGGACACCACACACCCCCTAGAAACCACCACCCCACTCACACCCCTGGACACCCCGCACCCCCGTGGACAGCCCACCCACCCCCTGGACACCCCTACACTATGAACAACCCTGCCCCCGATGGACAACCCCCACCCCTGGACACCCCCTACCCCTTGGACACCCCCTCCCCACCCCCGTAGCTAGCCCGCCCACCCCCTGGACACTCCTACCCCCTAAATATCCCTAACACCCCCATGGAAAACCCACCCACCCCTGAACACACCCTACCCCTGGAAATCCCCCCACCCCTGTGGGCAGCCTGCCCACCCTACTATAAACCCCCAACCCCCTAGATAGCCCTGCCACCCCCATGGGTAGACCGACCACCCCTGGACACCCCTTAACCCCTGGACACCCCCATCCCTATGCACAACCTTCCCACCCCATGGACACCCCTACCCTTTGGACTACCCCACCACCCTTGTGGAGAGCTCGCCCATCCCCTGGACACCCCTTATCTCCTTGGACACCCGCCAAACCTGTGGACAGCTCGCCCACCCCCTGGACACCCTGACCCCTTGGAAAACCCCCAACCCCATGAAACCCCCCCCCCCCAGGATACCACACCTACCCCCCCGTGGACACCCCCAACCCCCGTGGACAGCCTGCCCACCCCCTGGACACCCCTACCCCTGAAACCCCCCATGGACAGCCCACCCAACCCCCTAAACGCCCCAACCCCCTTGGATAGCCCCGCCACCCCTATGAACACCCTAGACCCCCTAGACAACCCCCACCCTTGTGGATAACCCACCCACCCTTTAGACACCCCTTCCCCCTGAAAAACTATGCCACCTACTTGGATATCCCGCCCACCCCCTTCACAATGCGTACCCCCTAGACAACCCCCCCATGTGGAGAGTCCGCCCACCCCCCTAGACACCCCCTACCCCCTGGACTGCCTCCCCCAACCCTGTGGGCAGCCCGCCCACCCCATGGATTCCCCCCCAAACAACCCAACCCTCTCGACCCCACCCCTTTGGACAGCCCCAAACCCACTTGATGGTCCCACCCCAGGACACCAACCAATATCCTAGCCACCGCCACCCCTATACATCCCAACCCACATGGAAAACCCCCACCCCCTGGACTGAGACCCCCACCCTACCACCTAGACAGTAACCCCCATGGACACCCCTAACCCATTAGATAACCCCCCAACCCCTTGGATAGCCCCTCAACCCCCTGGACCGCCCCACCCCTAGACACCCCCACCCCCCGTGGACAACCCCAACCCTGTGGATAGCCCGCCCACCACCTAGACACCCCTACCACACTTGATAGCCCTGTCACCCCATGGAAATCCCACCCACACCCCTGGACACCACCAACCCCCAGACACCCTCCCAATCCCCTCAGACACCCCTGGACACCCCAACCCCCTTGGACAACCCCCAACCCCCTGGATAGCCCACCCACCCCTGGACCCCCCACCCACATGGACCCCCCATGGATAGCGCCCCCAGACACCACTACCCCAATGGACAACCCCCCCAACACCCTGGATGGCCCCCACCCCCTGGACACCAATCCACCACCTCGATACCCCACCCCCTTTGGACACACCCACCTCCCTGGACAACCCCTCCACCCCCATGGAAAACTCTCCCACCCCTATGGACACCCCTAACCCCATAGGATAGCCTCCTATCCCATGTACCCCCACCCCATAGACATCTTTTCCACCCTATAAACACCCCTACCACCCTAGACGACCTGTACCTCCTAGACACCCTATACCCCCCGGGCACCTCTACCCCTTGGATAGCCCCCATCCCCCTAGACCACCCCAACCCCTAGACACCACCCCACCCCTTGGACACCCCAACCCCCCTGGACACCCCCATTCCTGTGGACATCCCACCCACCACCTGGACACCCCACCCCTTAGACAGCCTCCCCACCCCCGTGGACAGCCCGCCCACCCCCTAGACACCCCTACTCCCTGGACGACCCCCACATCCCCATGGACACCCCACCCAACCACTAGACGACCCCACCTCCCCCCTGGAAACCCCCACCCCCTTGACACCCCTACCCCTATGGAAAACCCCAAACCCTTGGATGGGCCCCACCCCCCTGGACACCACCCCACCACCCCACCACCTGGACACCACCCCACCACCTGGACACCCGCACCCCTGGACACCCCCACCCCCATGGATAGCCCCCCACCCCTTGGATAGCCCCCACCCCCAGAGACCACCCCACCCCCTGGACACCCCCTATCCCCATGGACAGGCCCCAAACTGCCTGGACCTCTCCCACCCCATGGACCCCCTGCCCCATGGACAACCCACCCCTGTAGACAACCCGCCCACACCCTGGACACCCCTACCCCCTGGACAGCCTCACCACCCCTATGGATAGCCCGCCAACCCCCCATGGACAACCTGTACCCCCATGGATAGCCCCCGATGGATAGCCTTCCCACCCCCTGGAGACCCCCACCACCCCAAGGACACCCCCACCCCCTAGACACCCCCTGGACACCCAAGACCCCCTTGGATAGCTCCCAAACCTCCTGTATAGCCCCCCACCCCTGGACATCGCCACCCCATGGACACCCCCACCCCTGTGGACAGCCCACCCACACCTTGGACACACATACCCCCCCGGAAAACCCCAAAACCCCTGGATGGCCCCCACCCCTGGAGACAAATGCACCACCTGGACACCCCCCCCCCACACCCCTAGACACCCCCACCCTCCTGGACAGCCCCTCCACCCCTATGGATAGCCTGCCCACCCCATGGACACCCATTACCCCCTGGATAGCCCCTACTCCTGTGGACAGCCCCCACCCCCATAGACAACCCACCTACCCCCTGGACACCCCCTACCTCTCTAGATACCATGTACCCCCTAGACACATTGTAACCCCTAGACACCCCCTACCACCATGGATAAACCCCACAACCCCCTGGAACACCCCACCCCCCAAGACACCACTTAACCCCCTATACACCCCTTAGACTCACCCCCACCCACCGGACACCCCCTACCCCGTTAGAAAGCCCCCAAACCCCTTAGATATCACGCCACCCCCTGTGGACACCCCCCGGGACACCCCACCCCTAGACAGCCCTACCTCCCTTGGACATCCCCACCCCATGGACAACCCCCACCACCCTGGACCACCCCCACCCCCTAGACACCCCCATCCCCCTGGGCACCCCCACCCCCAGGACACCCCCGCCCCCTGGATACCCCCACCCTATAGGATATCCCCACCCCCATGGATAGCCCCCCAATACCCTGGATATCCCCAACCCCTAGACACCCCATCCCCTCGGGCACCCCCACCCCTCGAGACACTCCCACCCCCTAGACACCCCTACACCCTTGGACAGCCACCCCAACCCCCCGAACATCCCACCAACCCTCTAAATTCTAAATTGTATTATTCTTGTATTAAAATGACTTATGAATTTTGTGTTAATGGTGTATGGGTATACTTGTTGTATGGGTATACACGTTGTATGTGTATACTTGCTGTAACTACCTTATGAATTATGTGTTAATTCTATATGTGTGTAGAAGGTAATTAAATACAGAATTGGAGCTATTTTTAATTCTGTATGAATTATGTGTTGTATGAATTCTGTATGAATTCAAAATGAGTTATGTATATATTCTGAAGGTACTGATAATTTTTTATGAATAATACATAGAGGGAGGCATGCCTGCTAGTGGAAGCCGGTGGAAGTGCTGCAGCTGCACAGCGGGATACCAGCTTGTTGCTGCAGGTACATAAAGGCTATGGTGATGGTTTAAAACCATTGACATGTCTATAAAAAAGAACTTATACCAAAGGTTTTATGTAAACCATTGGTAAATTTATATAACAATGGTGTATTAACCATTGGTATAGGTATTTTTATTAGATATTTTCCAACAGTTTGTGGGAAACCATTTGTAAAATCCTATAACAATGGTTTGTAAACCATTGCTATAGAAATGATTTTTGATATTACCAATGGTTTTAACCAGTTGGTAAACATTTACACCAATGTTTTCAATTAAATATTGGTATATACTCAATTTTTCAAACATATACAAACGGTTCTCATAAAATCATTGGGATATGTCTATCCCCACCGCTCAAGACACAATGGTTTTGACAACTGTTGGTATAGTTTATACCAATGGTTTTAAACCATTGGTAAAGATGAATTTTATAGTAGTGATACTTGTTATGTTATTTTCAAACATTGAATCTAGTTGGTCTAATATTTTCCAAAATTCCACTTCTTACCATTAACATTTTTATTTAGATGTGATATGATTAGTAGTGATTATAAATTTTTATTCACATAAATTTCCCTTAAAAGAGTAAAAATATATATTCATGTAAAAAATATGAACAATTTTAAATTTAATTAACATATTAGATCATATATTAGATAAATAGACTATGAAAAACACCTCATGTATATAGTTACAACTACGAATATTACCCATCCAAGGTTTTGGATTTCATATAAGTTTTAATAGTTAAAAAAATATTACATTACCTTTTCATACATTCATTTATCAAAATTAATGTTGGTTGTATCAATATATTTGAGATTTTTATCTTCATGAACTTGTAATATTAATAATTGAAGAAGTTGAATTACATGTCTAAAGTACTATCTATAGGTATTTTTGATTTATAGTTTGATCTATTAGATTGATTACAATTGACCTTCTATTTCTCCTTCATTTTCTACATCTGTAATAACATTCCTTAGTTCTCAAATTTTTTCATTAATTTATAAAAGTTTAACATAAAAATAACATTTAAAATAAAATTCCTTATTATCGATGTGTATTTTTACAATATCAAATATACATGACATTAATGATCCAATAAAAACATTGATCATGTTAATATCTAGATCATCAATGGAAAATGAAGCTCAATTATTAGCTCATGAGAATTATGCACCCCCAATATGGCATGGGATTTTGGTTGTCATTTATTTTGTAGGGGATCTTCTATAATATATTAAAATTACCCCCCCACATAAAGGTGATGGTAGGTTGTTGATATAAATTTATGACAATAAATGTCATCATGTATAATATTAGTAAAATAAAGGTATTGGTATATGTATAATTTACATTTCACAAAATAGTTATGAAAAAATCATTTATTTCTAGTAGAAAAGACCTTTGAAAAGAATGGATAATCTCAATGCTAATGGGGGATTAATAGTCATGTTGTGTTTTTTGTTGTGTTGTTCATTTTACATGATTATTTTTCATAACATTGTCTAATAACATTGATTTATTTTTATATCATTCTTATAGGGAATTCACTCATTTCTGTATCTCTTTTATTTTTTGATAATTATCCCCCTGTTCACTTTATTTATCAAAATATGTTTCTAGAAACACTCCCAAACTCACACTTCAGAGGTAACCATATTTTTTTGGCAACGCCAAGGCCATAGAAATTAATTGCTAATCAATTATAGTGGGTAATGGTTATTATTTCTAAACTTGTTAAAAAGTATTAGAAAATATGTCATCATTGTTATGTAATAATCATTTAAAACACAAAAAATTATTATTTCAATCATACACATGATTACAATTTTTTGTGTATTTTTAACTACTAATATTATATCATTACTTAAACAAGCCTCTTTCCAAAGCACATGATGCGGTATGGTTGTGGATTTTCATTTTGAATCATCAATCTTAATACATATAATGGAACATAATTATGTTGTTTTTTCAGTCCACATAATGGTCACACTATAGGTTTATAATAAACACCATTTTTCATGTGATGTAAACACCATCATTACTTAATGGTAGGGTTACATTGGTTTTGATCCACATTTCATCTTTACAACACTCAGTTTTTTTCATAAAATATAACTTCTAAATCAAATTTATAAATACACATATTCCCAAGATATGTATTATTGATCAAAATGTAACTAAAATGATTCCTAATCATGATGACTAATAAATTCATCTAATGGTTATAGGTTTATCATGAATTATTATATTTTTGGAGGGTGTGGGTTTAATTTCACTTAAATATCAATGAGATGCTGATTTGTATAAATTTTATGAAATCATTTATGATACTTTTTAGTAAACATTAATACTAACTTCATTAAATTTTTATCAATTATAAATACACTCTTCGAGGGAATGTTAAGAATAAATAAAAATTTAATATTTTATTTTTTTTGTAACATAGAGAATGTGGATCTTAATTTTACCCTAATATCATCCAAATTAGTTCCTTAATAACATGAAAACATTATGTCACATATCTACATCAATTTACTGATGGATTCGAGTGGAAATAACAACTATAAAAAATGAAATTGGACAAGATGTTGTTATAATTTTGGTCATGTTCATTCCATTAAAAATTGAAAATGTCATCTCCAAGTATCACCTTAATATTATTTTAACACCATCATTTATCATGGGTATGATTTTTTCTTGATCATTGATTTTTGAACTTCTAACATTTCCTCTATTTCTATGTTTTAAATATGTTTTTCCATTGAAATGGTAGCATCTTTATGTAGAGAAACATATTATTACTTTGAATTGGTATAATAAGTATATTTGAGAGACCTGTTTCTCCTCATGGATAGGAGTATTGACATGTAAAGAATTTGTTGTCTATAGAATTGGTTGACCATTTAATTTAAATTATGTAAATGTTATAGTGAAAAAATGATATTATGAGGTAATGGAATGTATATTATTAATAAAATTACTAATTATTGGAATATAATTTCTCCTTTTTACATGATAGGGAATTTATCCCGTATCATATAACCAAATAAACTCATTGGGATGTCATCTTGCATAGAATACCCTATCGGAATGTGGACCATCATGAAATGATTATGTTGTCCTAATGAAATGTCCATCCTAAATTGAATTGATATCTAACCCTACAATGGGGTTTTTCAACAAAATAACACTTAACAACTCTATATTTGTAATATCTAGTTCGTAATATACATGTACTACTTTTGATTCCATTATGAATGGTTCATCCTTGTACTCTTCCTTACTAAAAAACACTTTTATAATTTTCAATTCATCAACATTAACTACACTCCTTTTATATATCAACTTACCTTGGATGAACATTATTTGGAATGTTGTATAATCTTACCCCTATGTTTGACCAGTGATGAAAATGTATTTAATATTAGAATAAATATTATTTTTTTTCATCAAACTATATATAAAAATTATTTCATCCACAAGATCAACTCTACAAATTTTCATGGTACGACATTCATCATGTTACATTATATATAAAAAATAAGCATTAATTACATACTCAATAAAAGGAAATATATTCACAGGGTCTCCTATATAAATCCATCAATGTCATTCTGAATGTGAATCTATATTTATAACCAACTTCTTAAAAAATACTGTCTCAAAACCATCTTATTAACTATTAATTATATCAATTTTACCGTGGACATTCACCCCTAGTTGGATTTGAATACCTAGGAATTAATATTTTGGTTTCAAAATATTTTGTAGCCTATAAAATGTTGTATAAAATTTGAAGGAGATCATGATCCTGCTTTATAGTGGTAATTGTGACAAAATATATTCTAAAAGTTACTTCACCCATAATATTCCTATTGTAATGAATTTTTTAGACAATGATTCCCACGTTGGAATAGTCATAGTTAGAAAATTAAATGGATTCTTAAAAATATAAATCTTCACAATAAAACCTTCTGGTCAACATTGATTGTTGACTTACCCATTCAAAATCTCTTTATACATTTTTATGGGGTACATCCATATATAATATACAGAGCCACATTTTAAGACTTCTCTAAAAATATTAACAATCATTTCAATGAATATAAATTCAAATAAAATCTCTAATTCATATAATAACATAGCAATTTTATGTTACATATTTGTAAATTTCTTCGGGACTGCAAGTTTAATTTTTATAGTGTTGAAAATTAAACTAATCTTTGTAAATATATAATGGAAATTTTAGGAATATGCAATGAAAATTTATAAGAATTCGACCCTAAAAAAATCAATGTCATGTGATTTCAAGGACTTCAGCTTTAAATCATTAATTAAAATGAAATTACTGATATATTATTAATACATATTTGTAACCTATACATCATTTTGAATGATATAAAACTGATATCTCTAATATCTAGAAAACATGCAAATATTTGGATAATGAAAACACTTTCATTCAACAATTTCTAGAGCTGACTGTTCTTTTATTCCTATGTTAATCAGATCCATACTTTCCTTATTTTCATCCATTATTTCAAGTGCATTTAGTAACATTCCCATGAAACTATAAACTATTCATTTCACACATGCATGAAATTATTAAAATTTCTATCATTGAAAAAAAATATACTATGGTAATTTTAAAAAAACACCTAGTTCATCCACTATGTTATCATATGGTTTTTCTAAGAAATATTACCAAAACAAAAGGCCATATAATTTAAACTCCCATGTAGGGGATCAATAGTTAGTGAAGACTATTTTTTATCATATTTGTAATTTCAATAAAATAATGTTTTCTATTATGGGTATTTATTTCATTATGGTAGATATATAAGAATTTTTATATTATTTTTAAATGAATAGTTCATCAAACTAATTGTGTGCCCTATTAAAAAATGGGACACCCATGATATTCTTTAATAATACATCCTAAAAATTTTCATTATGTGGGAATGTTACTTATAATCACGTATGATAGGGATCTCATTGTGAAATATTCATTCCTATAATCATAATACAATGTAACACCAAAATCAAATATTAATTTCTTATCATTTCTAAATAGAGACATATATATACATACCATTACACAATTGTTTTGGTCCAGATATATGTTAGACTACATAATGTATTTTTTCATTGTGAATAAGCACAATGTAATCATGTATTTACAAACATAACTAGTCATGTATTTTGAGTACTAAACTATAAAAGAAAAATAATAACTCTATCTATAGATAGGGTGTTAAGAATGTTACTCAGCTTGTTTCCAAATTTTGGATTACTGTGATAAATTATATTCAACAAAGGAGAGACTTTGAGGAGGTAATATTTCATATTTGATTTATTATATCTTTGTGCCTTGTAAATTTCCTCGAATCTCCTCACATTCATATAGGTACCTGAAAAAACTTTAGTTTTAATTTTATTTTAATATTAACAGTTTATTTTAAAATTTATTAGATTAATATTTCTTATATTTAAATGTTTATTTAATTTATCGAAGGGGGAAAAAATTCTTAAATAAGAGAAATGGTGATGAGTTCAACTTGAAAATGATGTACTGTGACAAAGTATGATTCCAAACTTAATTAAAGTTCTTATATTTGACTATTTATGTGGACACATACCCAAACCCACTATAAAACAAGAACTCGCACCACAAATGGTGTATTCATGACACAAATTTCATCACAAATCTATGATGGGGGTAGAAATGATGAATTTTTTTTGAAGAAAGACATCACATATCATGGAATGTCACATATTATACATGTATTAACATTGAAAAAAAGTTTAAAACCATTCAGATTATGAAACAGGATATAAAAAATATTGAAAATGTATATTTATGATTCAAATCCACCATTCGCTTCATGAAATACCTTTTATGAATGTATTTGGTAATTTTAATGCTCATATAATAACCATCATTTCATATTTCTTTACACGATAGATCCATGCATCCCATTGATTGATTGTGAATGAATTTAATGACTATTTTTAGGGATAATTAAATACATACTGAGCCTCATTTATCACTACAAATACATATCCATTTGGATTTGAAACATATCTAGATCAATGTTGAGTATCAATCATTGCATTAGGGGATTAGGATGCTATTAACATTTTTATTTTATTTTTAATATCTTTTTCAACATTACACTAATTTCTTTATTTAAAAAACCATTTCATAATTTCATGCCATAATTCTCTCCCCCTTTCTATGTGTCTCTCTATTCCTACAATCACAATGATCTGTTGTGATTACGATGTTAAGGGACTAACCTAGGGATTGACCTTGTGGGAGGTTTCACAGTGATCCCAATTTCATGATGATTAATTAATTAATGTTTTTATTTAATCTTTCTTGAATAATTGAGAAGTAAACCTGTGTGGTGGTCATTCACCATGAAAAAAATCTGATCACATCCCTATTCATTACCAAATAACCATTCCCTCCATTATTATAGGTAAATATTTTATATGATTGAGTTTAGGGTGATAATGGGGGAAAATTACATAATATAGAGTCATTTTTGGTTGGATATTTCAATATGGATGATTGTTTTTATCATACATGGATATTGGTGGAAGAAAAATTTAGTGTGGACAAGTGCTCTCCTAAGCATGATAAATTTCACACTCAATGTTGATGCTCGCAATCCATATATAATGGTATAGATTTTTTAATTTATTTTAAATAAATATAATGAATAATGAATTAAAATAAGTAACCAAAAATAGGGATAAGATCATTCTTTTCTCAAAATCATTCATTTTGTCTTCATTCACATTTTTTCTATAAATTTTCATTTACCTTCTCTTTTATAATTTAACATAGTTTGTATAAAATAAAAAAATTTAAAAATAGAACATGTGAATTTAGAATAGCATTTGATCTACTGTAAAACCATTCATGTGAGATGACCATGTTTGTCCACTATGTAGCACTATGAAAAAAATAATATTTGGTAGAGACCTACGATATCCATGTCTATGACAAAAAATGTAATTATGTGAAGTTTCCATGTATCTTTTGAAGGACAAAATTCCAATTTATTATATCGAGACACAAAAAACATTGGTAAATTTAATGAGATTCCAAATCCTTTAAAATAAATATGTAGTAATTTCGATAGGCATGTATTATTTTAGAGATCAAACCCATTGAACAAAGAATTCTTCATGTGCCACATATTCAAAAACTGAGCTCATTATCTTCTGATAGCATACCATTAAATAAAAAATGTTGTTCAGTAAATCTTCTATCACTAAATTTTTTTCCATTTTTTATTCTACATGAAATTACTATGGATCACTAGTATACTTATCATAATTAGATTACAAAGGTTTCATTACACAAAAAGTTAACTTTTGAATCCATTTTGGAAAATCATGATGTTCATCTACAAAAATCATTGTTGTTTCATCAATTCAATCTTCTTCATCATTTACACTTGTTATCATATCCTCAATATAGTATTCATCATTGTTCATAATTTTAATCATATTAGATGATCCATAAAATGACGTGTTGTCCCGTTTACTACATACATTCATTTCTTCCCTTTGTTTTGTCCAACATTTAAAACATCAATATATTCCATGACAGATAAAGTGTTATAACATCAAAACTATATTAATTTGTCTTCAATAAAAAAACGTAAACAAAATAAATAAATTATAGAAGGTTCATGTAGTTACTTGGGTTTTTACTTGTAAGAAAATGAAATATTTATATATATATTTCCAGAGTTAGGTGCTTAGACGACACACAATTCTGAGGTATGGTGTGCCCATAATTAATTTTTTTAGAATATTAAGTATATTATATAATATTCTTGTGTAGAAAATGTGATGAATCATAAATGAAAACTCAGATTTAAAATCTAAGACTGCAGTTCTGTCTAAAATTTGTCGTTTACCCTAGGTGGGACATAATTTTTGTTGGCGTGGGACTTTGTTGGAAAAAATCCACCTATGGAAAATATCTAAAATAAAATAAATAAACAAAATTATATAACCCAATATTTCTAATTGAATATATTTCAATAGTGGTATCAAAATAGAATTCAGAGATAGTAGTTGAGTTCGGAATTGAGGGTTTTACCCATGCACAACATAAAATAAGAGGGTGAAGGAGATTCAGATTCCGCACCAGGCAGGACACGTATAAATTGAGACATAAGGATTTTGGATTTGGGTTAGCACCTAATTCCATCTCTCTCTATCTATTTTTCTCTCTGACCCCACAAAGCCTTATCTCCTATGTTTTTCATTGGTTTAAAGAGAAACCACTGCCAAAATCTCTATAGATCAAATAATGAGTGCAACGAACATGTTGTCAATGAAGAAATATGGATTCAAGGTAGGATTTATTCTATATTTGAGTTCAGATTCAATGTTTAAATTTAATATTTATTTTTTTCATTTAAATTTTTTCTTTTCAACCATAATCTTTTGATGTGCACACAAACACAACCATTGATATGTGTTTAAAACACTATTCTTCATCCGTTCATCATGGATATTCACCACCCACTTTTGGGAACATCTAACCATCGATGGATCGATGAGTGGAGGTTGGTGCCGGGAAGATATCATCACAAGGATCATATATATGTTCATGAATCTAAAATCAGATCAGAGGAGTAAGCCCAGTGGTCTATGGAATGGACAACCCTAGCGTCCCTAGTGGAAACATCAATACCAGAACATACTGGGAAATATGGCAAGGCTGGTCAGCTGAGTGGGGTCACACAACATGACTGAGGTGACATCCACCGTTGAATACTCCAGTGGCCAGTCTGCCACATTGACATGTGATAATGAAACAGACCAAGCCATCCAGAGTGGGCATGCCTAGGTGGGGCGGTCAAGACATACCGGCCTAGACCATTTTGGGTTGAACCATACGACTTCAAATATCTAAATAATCTATTATGGGAACCTTATTGATGTGTTGTTTATGTAAAAACATTCCCATCATTGAGATATATATTTTTATACTAATTTGGGAATTTTAATACATGGTTTCCTAGATCAATTGCACCAAATGACTGTTTAATAAGAATAATTTTGTAATTATTTTTTGGGGTTTCTTGAATCGGATCTGGAATCTGTATGTGTTGTCTTATTAACTGGTTGTTAATTGTGGGGAAACCCATGATCTTGGAATGACTTGAATTATAATTTTTTCTGATTAACCCAAAGTCAAGGTTCATGCCCCATGAAACCCTAATTCACACATGTTGGAGTTAAATGAGACTTCTTCAATGGGTATACATTTTTTATGAATTAATAGTCGATCCCAGATGTTATTCATTGAGGATCACAATGATGAGATATGTATAATTTAATTTGGGGTTTAGGTGTAGGTACCATGACATTTTTTCAAGCCTAATGCAGTTTTATAAAACTTTTTGATTGGATGATTGTTGGGGTTGAATGAATCTACTATCATATATGTTTTTCCTTGAAGGGCATGATGATGACCTCAGTTCTTACTTTCTCATTAGATGTAAGGACTTTCAAGAATGACATGTCTTTAGGTGGTGTTTGATGGAAGTAGTGATCAAGAGATGACATCAGGGACATCCGAGTGTCATCCACTAGCCAGGATAATCATGGGTCATCAATGAAAATAGAGTGGCACCCTCTAGATGGGCTGGCCATGGGTCCTTAGCATATTCTAAGTGGCACCCTCCAGCTAGGAAGGGAATGGGTTCTTGATGACACAATAGTGTTACACTCCAATCGGGTTGGGATGGGGTCCTCCATGACACTATAGTGTCACCTTCTAGTTGAGATGGTTACAAATCACCGATGAAACTAGAGTGGAACCCTCTAGCGAGGTTTGTAAAGGGTCCTCAACATTGAGATAACCTCTTGACTAAGAGCATCACTGATGAGATGTACATTATCATTACATTGGACTTATGAGTAGGAGGGTCACTTTTCCCACTGAGATGCATCCTTGCAACACAACCTAGAAAATATATGGGTTAGGCAAAACCTCCCAAGTGGATACTATCAATATGTGGTGTTTAACCCCCTTTGACTAGTATTTCAGCAGAGACGTTAGGGATGTTGGGAAATAAAGGTGGTTACTTTTGAAATTGTTGGAAACTCGTTTCATGGATGAGCTATGAGATGGAGATCCCCTTACTCTCTCATTGGTTTTCTTTAATAGAGAATATATATATATATATATATATATATATCTTATTTTTAGTACCCCATTCTTGGTTTATGGTTACTCTCCTTATAGGAGAGGTGAAGACGCATGGGTTATGACACGTGATTTTCTGTTAAGCCTCTCATGGTTGGATGAGTCTACTCTCAAACTCTAGGAAGTGTAGAGTCAACAGGATGTTTGTCTTATAACCATTTCAAGATCCTTGTTTTGGGATGATCTTATATCTCTCTCTTATCAGGTAGAGCTTCACTCTTTTACAATACATTGTTCTATCTACTGATTTTCTTTACTACTGTATCTCTTACTACTCACCCTTCTTTTGGGGTTTCCTACTAAGTTTGTTTATACTGACACATACATGGGATTTTACTGCATGAATCATGCTATATAATGAAAACATAATGGTTTGATAATGACTCTTGGGAGAAAAGGGTTACAAGAGCATGGACTGTGTGTCGTTGTCGTAGTTTGGGTTCCCAAAGCAGGGCTTTTTCATTTACATTACATTCCCAAATTTCTATCAGATAAGAAAACTATTTTGGGTTGAGAATTTATTTTCTCTTTTTCCATTCTATTTACATTACCGTACTCATACACTTTTAGTGGTTCAGGCATATTTTGGTTTATTTACATCAGGTGACATCTTTTACTTCATTCACACTACACTTTTTCATTGAGTTAGTTTTGTGTGTGTGTGTGTGTAGAATTAATTTGTAAAATTCATCCCTAAGTTGTTATTCCTTCGGCACAAGTCCCCAACCATAAGATATGAATCCATGATTGGGGTAGTTATGGCTCTACCCCAACATGGGTCAGGTCATGACAAAGTGGTATCCGAGGTGGTTCGATTCATGGTACATTATTCTAGTGTTTCCCTAAAAACGTCTTGGTTGGGTTTAGGGAAACAATGTAAATATGTCTCAGGTGTGTCTCTCAGGACAAGGAGTCTAGTGATAGGGTGGTGACAGACGTAACCATTCATCAGAACCCTGATTACCTACTTTCTCACTCAGCATGATGAGACATTTGTCGTAGGGACCATTTGTAAATGCATTATATAGTATTGGAATTATGACTCTCCAGTTTCAGTCATCTCCCATTTGTTTTTGATCTCATTATATATATATATTCTCATCTAATAATGGAACTTCTAGATAACTTTCAGGATGCCACTATGATGATAGCTATCTTGGATATGCACTCAGGTTTGTGATTACATCCTCGATAGCTATGAGGCCATAGTTCAGGGCCCATTTTGTGACCCCCTTACTCCATGAGGGCTAGTAGTAGCACCTCAACCTGTGGAGTTGTTGATAGTATGGATGTTCATGCTAAGTACTAGCATAGGATGATAGGTCTCCATGAGTTCCAGTGCCATCAGTCACTAATCTTTCATGGTGAACCAGACCCTCAGTCAGTAGAGGACAGGTTGGAGTCAGCGGCCCACCTCTCCAGGCTTGTACGAACACCTGTAGACTTGGTGGTATATTTGGAAGCCAATATTTTCATGGGATGGCTGGGAATTGGGGAGCTTGGTTGCCCAAATGCATGACTAATCATCACTCTTGTGGGTTGAGATCCAATATCAGTTTTACGAGGAGTACATCCCCTTGTTCTTATGATTTATCAGGATTCAGGATCATCTAGAGCATTGACATGGGGGGATGAAATAGGTATAGTATTTGGAAAGGATAACTAACTAAAAATGATAATCTTTGGACCTGATCTGTGTCAATTACTTCTGGTCACGAAAGTTACAGCAGGGACTTCCTTGAGTAAGCCATGGAAGCATAGTGTCCTTGTGCATCCCCACCTATGTTGGGGTGTGGGAGGTGTGATTGAGTTAGATAGATTTATATTTGAGGGATTCTAGTCAGTTGGGACTGGTTGTGGTCTCTTCAGAGTGGATACGTCTATGACAGTTGGAAAATGATAGTTGATAGGGCCTCAATGTTGGAGACCTTCCCAGAATTAGACTAATCCCCGTGGCTAGGAAGCATCAGGGCAGTATAGAGCACTAGTCATCCTAGAGAATATTTGTGCTTTATCATTGATGAGAGAGGTCACATAGAATGATATTTACCGACCAGAAATGGAAAGAATCCACATTAGGTTATAGGGGGACCACCACAACAGAGGTTGTTCCATGACCAGGGATCCCCCATGTGAGGACATGTTGGTACCTAGGGAGGCGGTACAAGTGGAGGAGCAATTGGAGATGGAGGTAGTGGTGGAGATATAAGAACCTACCACCACAACCACTTGGTTTCCCATGTTAGGCTCATAGTGATGGCATCTAGGGATGCAGGAAACTGCATGATATGGGTGTCTATGATGTTCAAGTGCACGATATGATCCAAGGTACTCTCTATGTTTATTCTACACTTTTCTTAGGTACTATTATACATTGGCACCTGGCATTCCATTATATCATTACTTCTAGTATGGGAGTTGGATTTACAAGTATAGGTTCTAACAAAAGATATTTGTATCGAGGTTTCTATAAGAAGTGATTATTTTATGTATTTTATGTTTTGGAAGTATGAAATATCATTTTGATGAGAAAGTTTCATGTGGGATCTACTAGTTATCAGGATAGAACCTTATGAGTCATCTTGGGAATGGAATTTAATTCCATGGTTTGAGCGCAGATTGAATGTCACCACAGGCTAGTCAGATGCATGCACAATGATGGGATGGTGCTCACCTTACTTGGATAATGATGCATTGTAGCAGGGAAGACAAGTTCTATGAGCAAGATGCTATAAGATTTCACCCATCTTTTAGCAACTGCGACCCTTAATGTATCAAACACTTCTGGATCCTAGGTTTGTTCATTTATGGAAGATTACATAGATTTCTTTCTCGAAGACATTCTGGGACAACCTCATAGGTTGCAATTTTATTATTGCATTGATTTGAATCTAGGGAATACCCCGATATATTCTACTGCATATTAGATTAATCTCATAGTGTTTCGGGTGATACATCTATAGTTGGATAACCTTCGCGAGAAAGGTTTCATCATACCATGTGTTTCCACCTATGTAGCTCCCATTTTGTTTATGAATAAGGAAGATGGAAAATTATTGCATTGTGTGTATTATCTATGCTTGAACCATACCATGTTAAAGAACAAGTACCCCTTACAAAGGATCTATGACCTCTTCAACTTGTTGCGAGGTGTGAGATGGTTCTCCATGATCGATCTCTGATTTGGATCCCACTAGATACGGCTTTGTGATGATGATATTATGATGTTGTCCTTTCATTATTGCAATGGTCATTACGAGTTCCTAGTTATGCCCTTCAATGTGAAAAAATTCCCCCTCTATTTTCATGACTTTGATGAACCAGGTCTTCCATCCGTAATTAGACCGATTTTTTATTGTCTATATCGAAGACATACACGTTTACTCTGTGATAGAGGAGGATTAGACAGAGCATTTGAGGATGGTTCATGATTTACATCAAGAGAACCAACATTACATAAATCTCTCGATGTCCCAATTATAGATACAAGTGGTTCACATATTATGTCATGTCATCTATGAAGTGGTTTTAGGCATAGATCCTATAATGATCGAAGTGGGGCTTTCTTGGGTGCCACCCATGAATGTGTTAGAGTTTCAAATCATTCTTGGTCTACTTGGATATTATACGAGACTTTTGGAAAACATCCCTAGGATAACAACAATTATGTCTTCCCTAACATGGAAGGGACAATAGTTAAACTAGTTTGAGAGGATATATAAGGCCTTCTAGGAGTTGAGGTAGAGGCTAAATAGTGCTCCAGTTATGAGACTACCAGAGGAGGGAATTTAGTTTATAGTGTACTACCATTCCACTAGAGTTGGTCTTGGTTGTTTGGTGATTCAATGTCAGGAAACCATCGAATATGGGAAAAATAAGTTGAGGCCCCATGAGTGGAGTAATTTGACTCATGAAATAGAGCTCGCATTGGTGGTCTTTTCGCTAAGGACATGGAGATACAATCTCTTAAGAGAGCTCTTTATGGTTTACTCAAACCACTAGAGCCACATGTACATATTTACTAAGAGAGATTTGAATCTTAGGCAACAATGCTGGATAAAATTACTGCAAGACTAAGAATTCGATATAGTATATACTCTGAGGTAGGGAAACATTGTAGAATATTCCCTTTGCAGGAAGTCCCATTCTTTACATGTTCGGGATTCTTTATAGAATTTTTAATCCCCGCAGCTAACCCTAGTGGAGAAAGAGGGTACAATTCTCCTACAGTTGATGGTGCTGAGTCCATTGCTCTATTAGTGTATAAGATATTCCAAACATGGAGATATTGACTATGAAGTTCATTACGATTAGATATCAATAGGATATTCTTCTTGTGGATATTATGAAGGATGGAATCATGAGATCTTCTTCCCGGGTAAAATAGTGGTTCTAGTCACAATACGAAAGGAGTTGATGCGAGTGTTCCATAATTATCCCTTATATGTATATACCAGTGTGCGGAAGATGTGAAATGATATTTTGGGGATGTTTTGGTGGTCTATAATGACATGACATGTAGCTATTTTTGTCTCATGATGCCTCTCGTATATGGAGGTCAAGGATGAGCGTCAAGTTCTTGTGGGTTTGTTGTAGACTCTAAACATCCCAAAGTGAAAATGGGATGGCATATCCTTATACATCATCATAGGGAGTCAATGAATAGAGAAGGGAACAACTCCATATGGGTGATAGTGGACCGACTCACCATGTCATCGCACATCCTCGCTATTAGCGAGTAGAGATTGGAGGAGATTTTGGAGTAGCAGTACCTGTGAGAGATCATCCTCCTTCATGGGGTACCCTTGACAATTGTCTCCCATCGTGATGTGGGGTTTACATCATGATTTTAGAGAGCCCTGTAGGAGGAATTCAAAACCTATATTTCGATGAGTATATCCTTTCATCCCCAGACCAATGGACAGATCGAGCACATTATCCAAGTGTTGGAAGATATGTTGAGGGACTCATTGCTAGATTTTGTTCTACTATGGGAGGATCAAATACCATTGGTAGAGTTTCTATACAACAATAGCTACACCTATAAAAATGATATAGAACCTTTTGAGACCCTATATTTGAGGCCATGCAAGTTACTAATATTTTGGATAGAAGTTTCAAAGTCAACCATCATTGGCCAAGATTTGGTGCAAGTGATGACAAAGAAAGTGTTGGTCATCCGTGAATGGATGAAGATGGGTCCGAGTAGATATAAATTGTATGCATACCACAGACATAGACCCTTGGAGTATGAGTTGGGAGAACAAGCCATTTTGAGAGTCTCTTGACAAAACAGAATGTTGAGGATTGGTCAGGGAGGAATGTTATCCCTGTGGTTCATCAGGATATTCAAGATCGTGCATATAGTAAGGATGGTTTCCAACTGCCTTTCACTACCCCCAAATCTGGAGTGGAAACATGACATCTTCCACATGTTGTATCTAAGGAGACACATTCATGATCCTTTTCACATCATCGAATGGGGTGATTTAGACATTGATGATGGATCCAACATTGCAGATAACCCAGTGGAGATTAAGGATCTACATGTGTGAACCATACATCGATAGAACATCCCTTTGGTTATCATGCTATGGTTGAACAAAAACATCCAAGAAAATTCATAGGAACTAGGGAGAAATATGTGGGCTGAGTATTCTGAGTTTTTATCCTAGTTTTTCTTTTCAATGATTAATATTTTGAATTATTTTTTGAATTAAAAACTGGGTTTTTCCTTGTAAGACTTTAAAATAATTATATAAATATTCCCATAGCTAGGCACTAAGATGATGAGCAATTTTAATTCCTGGTGTTCTGAAAACAAATTTTTAAAAACTATTAATTATATTTAATAAAATTAATTTTAAATAAATGGAATAACTCTTAAACGGAAGCTCGAATAATATATATGATCCCATAGTTGAGTCTGGTAAATGGAATTTACCCTAGGCATGACAGAAACATGGGGGGGACTTCTATTAAAAAAATCCACCTTGATAGAAATTTGTAAATAAATGAATTAAGCATAATTATTTTACCTGAAATGTCATATAAAATAATATTTAATCAGTTTATTGAATTGATATTTTAAGACCACTATTGAGTTAAAAATGTGATGTTTTACCTATGAACGAAATTAAATAAGAGGGAACAAGATATTAGGACTTTGCATCAGGTGGGATACCTATAAATAGATCCTTAATTCTTTAGGATTAACGTTATCCCATAATACTCTCTATATTTATCTCAAACCCCACGAACCCTTCTCTCATTTGTTCTTTATCAGATCAAATAGGAACCTCTGGTGAAACCTCATTAGATCGATGTAGGAGCACAAAAAACTCATTTTTAATGATGAACGATTGATTAGAGGTATGATTACTTCTTCTTTTGAGTTCTGATCCAACATTAAAATTAAATATCTATTCATTTATTTCTAGTTTTAATTTTAAATTATTAATCATTGATGGCCAAAGGAACTCGTCCATCAATCTATTTTTAAAACTCCATTATTCATTTTTTCTTCACGGATATTCATCACCCACATTTGGGTGCATCAAACCAATGATGGATCGATGAGTGGAGGCTAGAAGTGGGAAGATCTCAATGTGAGGATCATATATTAGTTCACGGATCCGCTATTGGGTGAGTGGAGGAAGCCTGGTTGTCAATGGAATGGACTACTAGAGCACCGCATGCACAGTTTCCTGCAGTGGGGCATGGCTGTGGACTGCTCCATAGTGGATCATGGATCAGAAGAGGTGCTGCAATGTGACAGGACACATGGAATGGTTGGTCACTTGGGTTGGTTAGCATAGCTTGACCAAGGTGGTAACCACCATCGCAAAGTGTAGTGGCTAGTTTGCCGTGTTGACATGGGACAAGGACCTGGCCCCAATCCAGACTTATGACAATAACGAGCCTGGTTGTGCGGCTGGCCACTAAATTGGGATGTGGGCCAAAGAAACAGACCAGGGTAGCTATATTGGTTTAGCATATACGATGGAGTACATCCAGACTGGGCATGAACGGTTTGGGTTAGACCATATGGCTTCAAATGGATGTATCTTCTAATCTGAGCATCTGATTGACACGTAGTCTATGGAAACACATTCCTCACATCAAGAATAATCCTTTCAGACTATTTTGGGAATTTTAATACATGGTTTCCTGTATAGGTTTGATGAAACTTCTATTTTAAATAATAACAACTTTATTATTATTATTTGGGGTTTCTTGAATTGTACATGGCATCAGCATGCGATGTCTGGTTAATACACAATCAGCAGAAACATATCCCAAGAACTTGGGAAGTCTTTTCAAGACTACATTCAATTTTTTAAACCAATGTTGAGTTTTTGGCCCAATGAAGCTCGATTCACATGAGTTTTGGTGAAATAAAGTTTCTTAACCATGTATCTATTTTTAATGTATAAATATTCAATAAGATGTGAATTTCTGTGAGGATCAAAATTGTGAGATCCATATAATTTATTTTAGGATTGATGTGTGGCCACCATGAGTTTATTTTCAAGTGTAATGTTGTGTCATATAACTCTTTCATTGGGATCTATTTGGGGTGATTGAATAAACTATATTGTGTGTTTTTCCATGCAGAACATGATGGATACCACAATTATGACTATCATGTAATGCTCTAAGGTGTTTAGATTACAAACCATCTTTAGGAAGTGTTCGATGGTAGCAGTGATCATTTAATGAGATCAGAGACTTTTGAGTCACACCATTCTATAGGGATAGCCATGGATCCTCGATGACACTTGACTAGCACCCTCCAATCAGGCTATGCATGGGTCTTCAACCTATTTCTAGTGGAACCCTCTAGTCGGGCTAGGCATGGGCCCTCCATGATAGTAGAGTCGCACCCTCCAGCTAGGCTTGGTATGGGCCCTCGAAAAAACTATAGTGGCACCCTCTAGATAGGTTGGGAAAGTGTCCTCAACAAAACTACAATGCCACCCTCCAAATGGATTGGGAATCTATCCTCAACGACACTAGAGTGGGACCCTACAATTGGGTTGTGCATGGGTCATCAATGAAACTAGAGTGGCACCATCTAGTCGGGCTATTCTTGGGTCCTTGACGACACTAGAGGTGAACCCTTCAATCGGGATTGACATGGATCCTTGAGGAAACTAGAGTGGAACCCTCCATCTAGGATGTGCATGGTTATTTTATGACAATAGTGTGGTACCAACTAGTCGGGTAGGGAATAGGTCCTCGACGAATATAGAGTTTCACCCTCTAATCAGGATAGGCATGGGACCTCGACTTTGAGACGTCCTCTAGACTATGAGGGTCAATAAATCGAATTAATTTAATATTACATTAGACTCATGAGTAATAGGGGAACATTCCCAACTGAGGAGAATCCTTATGATGTGACCGAAAAACTTTGTTGGCAAGATAGACCTACCCAAAGAAAATAGTATCGATGAGTGGTGTTTGAGCCCCTTTGACATGTAATTCATGGAAAACGTTAGGGATGTTGGGAATCAATGGTGGTTACTTCTGGAACAATTGTAGAATATTTTCCAAGTATAGGATGTGAGATTGAGATCCCATTACTCTCTCATTTGGGTTTCTATTACTAGTAATATATATATATATATCTTAATTTTATCACTCACTCCTTGGATTTTGGTTACTCTCTTTCTAGGAGAGTCATGAGGTATGATCCATGCATTATGTGACTATATTATCATGGTTGGACAAGTCTAATATGCTACTATAGGTTCTCATGTATGGACATGAAGTTTATATTCTCATCATTTCTCGCTCCTTGTGTCTGGATGATCTTATCTCTCTCTCTAGTCATGCCTCGTTGTACTCTTTGACTGTATTTGTTCCATCTACACCGTTCCGTTCCTACCGTATCTCTTTCTACTCCACCTTATTTAAAAGGAATCCTACTGAGTATATTTATTCTCACCCCTACATGGGTGTTTTATACATGTATCATACTTTATGATGATGACATACAATTTTGATCGTGAATTTTGGCAGCTTAGGGTTACATGTGCTTGGACCAAAGGCGGTGGTCTTAGTTTGGGGTCCTAGAGTAGGGATTCTTCAATCACAATACTTTCCCAGTTTTTTTCATGTTGGGACACAGTTTCATGTGGGGCATGTATTTATTCATTTTTCCTTTCTGTTTACATTACTGCAATGATACTATTTTAGTGGTCCATGGAGGTTTTTGTTTATTTATTATAGGATTTGTTTTTTTATAGCACTCCCTCTGCACTTTATCATTAAGTAGGCTATGTGTATATATGTACTGGTACATATTAAAAGTCATCCCCTAGTTGGTATGCTTTCAGCTCTTGTTGCCACCCCCTGTCCTATGGAGATGGGCTTGGGGATGTTACGGCTCGAGCCCCGGCATGGGTCAGGTCTTGACAGTTCATATGCCAGATATTTTACAAATACGATTAACTCATTCACCCCATCCCCATACTCTTTTTTCATAGGATTTTCAAACATAAATTTTTAACTCATATTCATCCTATTTGATTCAGCAATATTAATATTTTAGAAAATAAATATATACAAAAAATTTATAAGTTTAGAATCCTAAAAGGATATTTGTTATATATACACACTCATATAGTCATCATATTTGAAATAAATTTCCATTTCATCAAAAACATGTTAGAAAATATAAATAAAAATAATTATATAAATTTAATGTGTTTTAATGATTAGTATATTATAAATAAAAATTACATATTATAAATCATTATTTTTATGAAATATAATCATTAGGGGTTAATTTAATATAATCTTTTAAAATTTATATCATCATCTCCATTCAATTTACTTCATCAAAGGTTGTCATGTTAATCATAATTCATTGGAGGTTACTTTGATGGAAATCTTACTATAGAAAATTTGGAGGCACTCAAATTTAAATCTCATATGGTGTATTTGGAGTTTTCATGCATATAACCTCGATAAAAAATAATGTTATTATTTTTAGATTGTAATACAAAAATAAAATAAGAAGCTCGATAGTATATTATCATTAGTTGAACCATGTTTAATAATGTTTTTTTCTTTTAATACACCATTATATTATTGTATTTCTAAATGAGTGGGTAATGATATTATACCACACCCCCTTAAATAGTTATAAATATCTTTACATGGTTATTGACTCCAAAATGTTAGTAAAAATATATTAATAGTTGTTTTGTGCAAATTTTATACTTTTTATTGATTTTTTCAATGATATAAAATATTCAATATTTTTTTCATTGGAAATTAAAATTTATATATTCTAAAATCATTAATAAAGGAAAAATTAACTTAAATCACAAATTTATTGAATAGATGTTGATCCATAGACATATGTGATGATATAATTAGGGTTTTTTCTAAAATAGCATAGTCTTCTCTATTTATATGGATCATTATCTTATAGTGGAGTATCTAACTTTACCCACAATGTGATAATATATTATGAGGGTTTTTTCCTTTATTTTTAATGATTTCAAAATAAAATTAAGCTAATATAAATTTATAAATATATCGAGACATTTATATATAAATACTCAAATATAGATAAACAAATATATATATATATAGACTTTTACAAATAATAAAAAATTAAACACAAACAAACATATATATCTAAGAAAACATCATATCTCCTAACATGTTTCTATAAAAAACAATTAATCATAATATACAATTCTTGAAATTTCTAAAATAATTACTATATATAGATTTGTGTCCATATAACTGAATATCTCAGTACTTAATTACATGATTACATTTTTAGTTAATTTATTTGGACATATCATTTTTTCTATAGTAAATAACATTTGTTTGTGATAATATCCAAGAAATATATCTCTAAATGAAATGTTATAAGAGTTCCTCAAAATGAGTAGAACTAAGAGGTTCCCTGATATTATTCATGATTATATTTCAATGTTTGGATGATTTTTTTGATGGGATACATACCTTATAGGCCATCAGGGGTAGGACTCTCATAATACATTTATACACCTTCTCATGATTTTCTAACTTCTTATTCTCTATGATAAGAGGTATTGAGAAAAGTCTCATGAATAAAAAATTCATATTTCATTATTTCATTGGATATTCCTATTTAGTAACATGGTGTATTGATCTATAGACATTTATATTAATGGATATCATGATTTTTGTATTATTAAGGATTAATTAAAAACATGATAACATATGGTCATAGTGAGGTAGGATGTTTTGGGTATGTCACGAGTGATATTGCATTAATGGATAATGTGGAAAATATTTATCTCCCATGTCCTATGATGGCTATTAGTGTCTCATGCTCTTTGATTGAAATGAAATGACTAAATAAATTATTTTCCATGGTATTCAATGGGATTTTTATTCCATGTAATTAAAAGAATGAAACATCCTACATTTCGATTAATATCACTTTCATGAAGCATTATTTATTAGATATGTCGTGATAATGGGATTATATTACATGGTAGAAATTCATAAGAGGATAAATTTCATTGTGACATCAACTAATTTATATATGGGTGTCATATTGAGTCGTTTGATTCTAACCTTGGATTATAGGAGGTTATACCTTATGTTATAGAGAAATATTCCTTGATGGAAACACACTAAGTGGAGCTATAATCCTAGAAAAATGTAGTTATTAAATTTAAAATCTTAAAATAACTGATATTTATTCATGTATTAGTTGATCTCTATAATAAAATCAAAAAATATTCAAAAGAATAAGTGAGTTATGTAAAAAATAGTAACTATTTATTTGAATGTCTAGAGAGTATAATTTTTGTTATATTCTTCATATAATAATATAGGGACATTTATTTATTAGATATTCATTATTCAATAACAAATAAATATTTACACATAGTGGATCTAGCATCATGGTCAAATTAGAAATGTTATAAAATTTATTTATTAATATTCATAATGTATTTTCCATGAAATGAAATTATTATTATTATTATTATATGACATGGGGTTAGCTATGAATTGATAATAAGGTATAGGGGTTATGTGTTCTTTTCCAACCCAAAACTGACCATAATCTAATTAAAATTATAACTCATTACTAAATAAATTGTTTAGATAAAATGATATACATAGAGTCTCTTAATACATAGAAAGATAGAGATCAAGATATCTAGTGTGCTCTCCTCTCCCTTATTCCCAATCCAATAATAGAACACCGTCAATTATTCCTCCATTGAGAAGAATTAAGAAGTGATCAACCACACACAACATAAGTGATCAAGATCATTCGTGTAATGAAACGATGTTTCTATAGTGTCATTTAGATATTGTGGCGCATGTTTAGATCCTTTATATAGAAATTATACACATATATCATATATCTCAATAATGGTATGATAGGATATAGTTAACCATATCACACACAAAGTATAATTATAAGTTGAGGAGACTCTAGTATGCTCATAAATTAATTATAAATTCAATTTTAATATCCAATTATTATTATTATAGGATTTTATTGTAGTCATGTAATATATGGTTTACATTGGAAATGACATTTCAATTATCTGAAAATGTGATTACATGTAAATAAATATGAAAACATGATTTGGGCATACAATAAAATGGTGATTCCACTACACCTAAAACCTATAAGTGTGATTAGAGGGATTTTCTATTTTGTTTATAATTATTATTTATTAATTTATTGATTTATTGTGTTAGAATTTTATTTTAATTATATCGATGTATTTTTCTCTAAAATCACCCTCCTTTATCTTTATTCATTCTCTATGACATGACTAGTAAACCATTATGCTTTAAAAATGAAGAGTCATTCAAAAAATTTCATATAATATATCCGAATTTTCTTGTTGAAGAAATCTAGAGTAAACATCATTAATTTCCTTTATACATATCATGGAGTATTGTTTTAATGTCAGGATATCATGAGAAAGTATGGAAGATATAACCTAATTGAGTATTTGTTCTAAAACAATTAATCATCATGTTTATATAGATAGACTGGAACGTGGAATGATGAACTACGCACTATGTAAACAATATACATGTCATGTCATCTATATTTTCTCAAAATCAAGATGGAGGGGGTGTCATATAATTTCATATAATAGATATATTACATGGGGAATAATGAGACATGAGATTAATTGGAAACATTTCATTTTTTCCAAGTAAATTTTATGTACCTCAAACTCATAAATGGAATGAAACACGACAAGACCCAACACATGTGATTCATCCATGGGAAATGGATGGTACATGTCATGTAATATAGTGAAAAACATGTAGTCAATTGTAAACATTGTGGCAATTTTTTAGGGAGAAAAATCAATTTTATGATCAAACCCATTGAAATGTATTTCATGTTTAATTTAAATGAAAATTTATAAGACAAATCATATGATTGATAGTTATATATTAAATCTATTATGTCCCCTAGGTTGAATTCCCTATGAGGGGGGTGAATCATTATATGATAGATTATAACTTATGCCCCTTCAAATATTGTTTCATTGTTAAACAAAACCCACTTTTCTTATTCTCCCATAGAAATATATAAATGGAGATGAAATAATCCACTTGGTATAGGGATTTTTACATGGGTCATCCTCACTAGGCTACATCCAATGAGAATTCAAACTATAATATTTTTTGTACCAAATTCACTAAGGCTCATGTCCAAAAATTATTACTAGGTTCTAGACAAATCTCTTATGCCCAGGATTATAGTCGTTACCAGATTTAGGGTCTTGTCACTGAATTCATACAGGTCACTCCCGATGCATCTTTCTCTGGATCACTTCTAGTGGAAAGGGTCACAGTATTCCTATTCCTTTTCACACTGCTCTTGGAATAGAATTCACTCAATTTTTATAGACTTATAGGACAATCATTTTTTATAGACATGTACGTCCCTTCATTTTAATGAATTCATGGAACCTCAACTTTAGGTAGATTCTCTATTGATGTCCCTTTTCCAGCCACAGATGATATCCACCATAAAGAGTACTATTAGATACAAAAAAATAATTTCAAAATTGATTTGAATTCTTATAAATCTTCCTTAAGTGTTCCATGGACTACATACTCCTCCCATGTATTGTATAGTGTGATTGGTATGTGGACCTCCTCCTCTGTGTGGACCTGCCGCATCTGCGAACCACCTCCCTCCATGGAATGCCACTTTTTTTCTTCCACGTATAACCTTTGTGTTATACCTCCACAAAATACCTCTCTCAAGTACTTCCTCCACCATCACTATCATGTACTACCTCCATATGAAGACTCCACAAACCACCTATGTGAACTGCTTCTGCAAAATTCAATGTGAACTATCATCAGTCTGTGGATTGTTCCCTATCTGCGGACTACCTCTGCCTCTGTGAACCATAGGCAGACATCCATTCATTCTCATATTGATGTTTCCTATTCTATATATTGTGTTATTATTTCACAGAACATTCTTCCTTTGTGGACTAGAACATCCCACAAAAATAGTTCCATGAACTGTTTTGTGAACTGTGCTAGCCTTTGTGGAATCACTTCCCACAAAATCATTCATACAAAGCTGAATTTCAACTGGAGAAAGGAGATATTACCTAATTATATTCTATATTACTCTAATTTGTTGTAATATAAATACTTATATATGAAACGTTATCTTCATAAACTAGTAATTTGAGATTTACCAGATCTTACACGCAACACCGCCTTCACCATGTATTGATCTGCCTACCACGAACTGGAAGCCTCCTCAGAACCATTTTTCATCTATGGTTCATATAATGCCTTATAATTTTCATGTATCAATAAATAAACACCTCAAAGAGCCATCCTATGAACCATCATGCCTTCCTTTAACCACAAAGCCTTCCGCCACGAACAACTTTCAGTACCGCTAACCCCTTCCACACACTGTTCATGTTTCCTGCAATGTGACTGAAAACCACTCCCAGTCATGGTACATGGTTCATGTCAAGGGATCTACATTTTTCTTCCTTTTACAATTTTATTCATGATTTCACACTCCATTCACTTCTATGAGGAAGGGCATCATTTTCTAACATCAAACTTCTGAATTTGAGGTCCAAAATTTTGGCAAACAATGCAAAATTGTACCACCTTAAAAACATATCATTCAAAAACACCAACCATACAAACATTCAGTCATATGTCTCTATCAAAAAACACAATCCCCAACAAAACATTCTAAAAGGACACGTTGGGGGATTTCTTTCAATAATATCCCCCTTTGGGTTTTTTGACTACTCTTCTCATAAAGATTCTTCACATTATGATATCATGTTAATGCTTTTTCAATATTCAACCACAATTCACTTCATGTGATTAAGATAGAAATACAGGATTTACTTAGCACATACTCTAACCCCACATGATCAATGCTCTGTGTGATAGAAAAGAGTATAATGAAAAGCTCTTCAATGAATCACTTCATTCCTGACACCAACTCTTGAAACCAAAAAATTTATTTCATTATGAATCTCATACTTTATGATATGTAATCTTTGATTGATCACTTATAGAATAATAAAATTTAATACTCTTTTGACATCTCATTCCTCTTAAATAGAATTATCTCAGTTCTTCTTATTCTCCCCCTATCTCATTGATTCACATAACATATTCTACTTGTGTCTTGAAGAAAACATTTTATCCATTCAAAACCCACAATTTCTCCCCCTTTGTCAACGAACCCAACATGAACTTCATAGTTGTCTACAAAAATTTAAATAACACATATTAGTACATTAGGGGAAGACAAAACATAACTTGGGGTGAAGGGATCCAAAATCCACACTTTTTGAAGTGTAGGGAGAATATTTGACTCTCCGAGCCAGTCGATGCCTTTCAAACGGTTCTTTGGGTTAAACCTTCATAAGAATATTTTAAAATTGTTGTTCTCTTAGAACATGTCCATATTCATAATCCCATGCCCCAACTTATCCTTGATAAAATGATATTTTATTTCAATGTGCTTTCTCCTTGAATGATGGACTACATTTTTGCTACGATTTATAAAACGGGAATTATCACAATGAATTCTGATTTGATATTTCACTACAACACTCATATCATAAATATACATCTTTATTCACAATAAATGTGTGCATGATTGAGTAACTAAAATATAATCTTCTTCTATTGTGGATAATGAAATTTACTATTCTTTCTTTATCAATAAAGAAATACATAATCCACTAAGATAGAAAGAACCTCCAGATGTTTATTTCCTATTGCCTATTGAACCAGACCAATCTGAATCCTTATATCCCAATAAATCCTGGTGATATTGGTCAATGTACATAAAAAAAAATCAATAGTTCCTTTGATATACTCAAGAATTATTTTCACTGCAAGCATGGGTCTTTCATTAGGATTTTATTTATATTGTGTTGCTTGGAATATGGAAAAATCAATATTAGGTCTTTTCACTACCATATATAGTAAACAACCAATAATTTTCCGATATTATGTGATATTAATTTCCTTCCCATTATCATCCTTTGAAAATTTCATCCGGATAGCAACTAGAGTCTTCATCTACTAGGAATTTTCCATTCCAAATTTTCTCAAAACCTCTTTCAAATATTTAGAATGAGGAATGAAAGTTTCATTCCATACACGTGTCACCTATAAAACTTGTAAAAACGTCATCTCACCAATAATTGACATTTCAAACTCACTTCTCATGAATTTATAAAACCATATACATTGTGCTTCATCTGATCTGCCAAATTTTATGTTATCAAAATAAACCAACACCATCATCCTTTGATTACGATCGTTATTGAAATAGAGATTGTAATCAACTCTAATACAATGAATCCCAAGCTTCTTCAAATACTGATCAAGTCTCTAATACCATTCTATCGGTGCTTGATGCAACCTATATAGTGCATTCTTCAACCAAAAAACTCTCTTCTCATCTTCATGATTATGAAAACCATCTTTTTTCTCGATTTTAATTCTTCTAACAAAACACCATTCGGTAATTCCGACATAACATCCATCTAGAAAACATTGATCATTATTTATATAAATATGTAAAAGAATAATCTGATTTTCTCCAACCTTACAACTGGTGAAAATATCTCATTAACATCAATACCCTTTATCTGGTAGTACCCTTTGAAAATAATTTGTTTTTTGTTTTGAATCAAAACACCAAATTCATTCAATTTTTTTGTGAAAGACCCTTTTCACCATAATTATATTCATGCCTCTTGGTCTCAAAACAATATCCCATGTTTGATTATTTTCAAATTTTTCACTCTATCCATTAATATATTGAACCCATTTTTCCTCTCTAACTACTTCAAAAAAAAAACATTTGGAATCTACCATTGATAAGTATAATGCTTAGTGTAAAGTATTCATTCTCTTTTTCTAAACTGGTTCTGTCTGATCACAAATTATATTTGGGCTGTCAATTTTGACTCTTCTCGCTGGCCTCTGGGTAGACTCTAATTTTTTCTCATCATTTGATTCTTCTTATGAATCAACCTCTGGAGCTGGAGCATCTCATGATATGTTCATCTATTGAACACTATCCTCATGAGTCTTATCAGGTATTTTCTAATGATTCTAATAAATATCCACTACATTCATATTGTGACTTAAAAATATTATTCCTAGACACTTATTAAATCATTTATATGATTTTCTTTCTTGTGAGTATCCAAAATATATCCATTCATCCCCACAGGATTCAAAATTCATATGTTTCTCCCTATTGAGAATGAAATATTTAATTCCAATAAATATAAATTACTTCAATGATGGCTTTATTACATGCCATAACTCATTTAGAGTTTTCTCCTCTTTCAGAAAAAGTAAATCACTATTTGAAGTGTAGATTGTTTTCAACACTACTTATTTCAAAAATTTCTCTAGATGTTCTTCATCAACGAGAATGGTTCTTGACACATTTTTGAAAATCTGATTTCATATCTCAACTATTCCATTCTTCTTTGGAGTTCATACCAATGAATATTGATACCTTATCCCATGTTTCACAAGATAATCCTCTACTTGGATGTTTGTGAACACTATTATAATATTTTTTCAAATCATCTAGATTTTTTGACAAAGAAACTTCTCACATTCTCGTTGATATCTTGAAAAGAAACTGAAAACTTCAGATTTGTGGTTGATTATGGAAACTCATTTTATTTTGTTATAATCAATATTAAAAAGAACATAATATATCATATCATCAATATACCTTAGTGAAATTCTCCCACACACATCATTATGCATTAACTCAAGTAATATTGTTGACTTTTTATCCTTTGGATTATATGTAAATTGAATTATCTTTTCTTGTTGGCTGGCATCAATTGTATGGGTTAGATCACATGATAATCTATGCAAATTTTGAGAATCAAAATATTTCACCAGATCTTCCGAAGATGTATGGCTAATGTTTCCAAGATTCATGTGCCACAACTTTTTTCTTCTTCTTTGAATGAAAATAACATATATAATTCTCCATTCATGAGGTAAAGATTCCATTTTTTACATTTTCTAAAATACAAGAAACCATAATTTTCCTTGAGGAAACATAATTTCTTGGGAAATTATTATGGCATGCCCTGAGTGAGACAATTGAATGACACTAATCCTGGTGCCACTAAGCCCTTCAGCAAACAAAACATCTGCTCATCACATCTCTTTTCCTCCAAATATGGTTTTTATCAAACAAATAATTTTTAGGCCCTCTTCATTATCAAATATTATGATACTTACTTTATCATACCTGATTTTGGTCACTAGATCCCTATTTTCAATAATATGGGAGGAGAATCCAATATCAATAATCCATATCACTAGTGTGATATGCTGCATTGACACCACCTTTACATCTCTTTTATTTTTAACCCATTTTTGTGATTTTACTCCCAACAAGGAATGATAATTCTAATCTTCCTTAGTATATGATGGACTAAGATCTTCTTACAAAGAAAAAAAAATCAATTTTCTATTTTCAAATCATCTGATAATTATTTCAATTTCTTCTGATACCACATTTCTTCAACATCAAAATATTATTTATTATTATTGATGATAAATTCCTTCCATATGTTTGAGTCCTCCACATCTGAAACAATGACCATCAGATAATTACCTAGAATATTGAGATTTTTTTGACTACTTCTATTGGTTTTGTCCCATTTGATAACTTTTTTCCATATAACAGACATTTTAGGAATGTCCCAAAGATCCCCTATAGTAGCATATTAAGTAAGGTATATTCCCATGGGCTAATGCTACATTATTGACTGCCCCTGGATGTAACTCCCCGACCCCAGTTACCCAGAGTCGGTGCATTATTACATAACATTGGCATGATCACAAGAAAGATCAAGTCTTGAAAGACCGATTAGTTTAGTAGCCTTGGAAACACTAAATACACTAATAAAGTTTTACATTACATAAAAAAACATCTTGTCTTCATATCCCCTCATACTGTCCCTGCAAGTCATTCATAAATTACTTCTTCATAATCCTATGAAAAATAAAACATTGAAAGGGGTGAGCTCAGATGCTCAGTAAGGATAACATTATAGCAGAAGCTTTCATAGATAAGTATAAACACTTAAGACAATTTATAATTAAGACAAAATACTTTTAAACTTGAACTTCAGCATAATATGGCAAAGATACAATGAAATAATGCTATTTTCTTATTTACATGGATATTCTACTAGTCAAACAATCACATGAAATATCAATAACCACTTTCATAATGATGGAATGCATAATGCCAGACTATCATAACCACATAGCCAAGGCCTAGTTCCAAGACTACAAATAAGAGTTTGTCAAGGCCTTGTGCCGAGACACTAGTTTGTATCATGAGACCTACCGATGCATCGAGGAGCTATAGCGGGCTCCACCCATCACTTTTTATGTCCAATGCATTCCTCATATGAACAGGTTTAAACATAACATAAACATTCGTATTAAAACTAGCAAACGAAATGTCAATTCTTTAACCACAAACCATGAATGGTATAAAAATAGCACATCCATAGTCAAACATAACTAATTCGATACAATATGGAAGATTGTATTTTGTCACATTAACCTCAATCAAGAATAATGAAGGATGTTGACATAGATGTAAATAATCATCAAAACCATTTGAGAGAATTATCCCCCTTTTTCTTGAAATCATTTAAAAGTCACACTATTTGTCAAGAAGCCGTTTAAAAATTGATTTTTGAATCAAAGTGTCCCATACCACTTTGAAACTTTTAAAAGGAGTTTTAATATTAAAAATTTAATGTCCATATAAATAAATCCTTAAAACAATTTTTTTAAAATAGGGACATTAATGAGAAAGATTTAGAAGAATAGGTCTTTAAAACATTTAAAAATGGTATTTTAGTTAGAGTTTCTAAACAAAAGATAGACACTTGAATACAAATAATTGAGGTAATCAAAAAATTTTAATAGCATGAGAATAAAGGGATTAATGATATACTATGTAAAAGTACATTATATACAACACATAAAAGTGATTTGGTGTATAACAACAAAGAAGTCTCAATGGAAAGTAAATTGAGATGAAATCTCTCATAAAGGCCGTATCCTTAGGTTAAGGATAAATCAACGACATAATTATGTGTGAAAAATATAAATACACTAAATATGATTGGATATTCAGTGTAAAACAATAAAGGGACATTCACACATATTCTAGTAAAAACAACACCAATGAATTGGATGTTTATCTCAACAAATCGAGATTGAGTAAAAATTACTCTTATCAAGTTCATACCGATGACATGAGAATTTATCAATGGAGTGATTATGTGTATAAAAAGTATATCCACAGAAAGGGTAGTGGAAATTATGACATAATCAAATGAATAGTGATTCCGCACATAATCTTGGAGTAAAATAATCAATGAAGTATGCGTAAAGCCGAATGAGTGGAAATTTAAATTTCAAATTCCCTTATTGATTTGGTAACACACAAAACATACAACCATGAAAGAAGGATCATACAATTATGATGTAAATATACATGAATTAAAGTATATTACACAATGAATACAAACATGGGCAGTACACACACACATGTAATAAATAAGTGGTGAACAATGGAATTCTCACAGAATTAAAAGTGAGATAAGAAACCCCTTACTTTGTACTTTTTCCTCGGTCGGTGGTAGGTTAACCTCCTGTATAATGGTGAAATAATTTTTATTTAATTATACAAGAATCATATGCATTAATATGATATCATATATGATCTTTTAACATTGATTTGTTAATAATATCTTATAATTATCGTCATTTCGGGTGTTAACGGGTTCATTTTAGTTTATATTATTTATTATGTGAGCCATATTTGTTATTAATGGGATGTATATTATTCATATCCAGAATGGTATCAAGTCCTTTAATATTATTTTTAATCATAAAATGAGAATTATACTTGAATGGATACGATGGAGAATGAATCTCATCGTGTTCGTGGAGACGATAGTCCGTACGTGTGCACGAGCGACAATATCATTTTTCTGATATTAAAATAATATATAATTGGATGGTATATCATATATAAAGAATCATTATCATGCTATATTTATTATTTACATGAGTTACACATCATTATTATACCCATCCAAATAATAATATATTGAATAACAATTACACCACGACGTGGAGACGGTAAGCCGTACGTACGCACGTATGGTGACATGTTATTCAAAGGGTGGTTAGAATACTGAATATGGTTGTACCATATTTATAATAACATCACAGAATATATATGATACTGGAGTTATTATTTTATAATGGTAATAACAATGAAAGAAGATGTGGAAGAAGAAAGGAACTTGAAAAGGGGCGGTGAAAACATTACCTCTTCTTCGGGTTCTTCCTTTTGATTTGATCAAAAGGGCTCCTTAGGATGGCATTATGATCAAACTAAGGTCTCTATTTTGTATTGAAGGAATTTTAGGGAGTGTTTGGGAAGGAGTTGGCCTAACCAAAAGGCTTTTAAGGTGTTATGAAATGAGAAGGAGGAGTTCCCTTTTCTAAGAGGGGTGAGGGGCACCTTTGGAAAAGCTAGAAATATTAATTTATAATAAATTCATATTCGGTTTCTAATAGCTCCAAAGATGATTATTTAAAGGTTAAGGTGGGTATGGGTCGAACACCACTCAACTAATTGAATTTAGACAGGTTTGGGTCATTATATTAACCTTATCTTTAAGTATTAATTCTTAGTTAATTAGTTTCACTTTTACAATGTCTCTTTGTATTTTTATATTATATGGTTAATAAACTTACTATATACATCCAAGAGACCCCCAAGTGGTCAATTAATGATAAAAATATCATGATATAAGTCTCTTCGCCGAACCTTAAATTTTTAAGAATTTTATATCAATTAATAATATAATATTTGTTTTAAAAACTCTTTTATGTCAATTTTGACACTATTCAATAGTTGATTAATGTGAAAATCATAAAAGAATTATTACTTCAAAAAAAGTTAATTAAATCAATCCTAATATGTCATATTAACCTATAAAATTAGTGTAATTCAATAAAAGTCTAAAATTTATATTTATTTGGGTATTTATAATATCAATTATTCTAATTGTTCACTGTTATGGTAATTACTGCATCACCATTGTGTCATAAATAAATTAAAATACTTAATTTCTAAAAATTATAAATAAAATATAATTATGTAGGAAATATTTTTATATTTCTAATTAATACATATAGTCTAAAATCCAACATATATAACCATATGTAACAATTTGTTTTCTAAAAGATATATGCTTGTGTTATTTTTGTATTCATTTTAACTTAATTAAAATAAAGTGTCCCTATCACTTACAAGTGGATCCATGGGGTCCCCAAATCGACCCAAAGATGCCCATGGTCGACCATGTATCAACTAATAGGGTTAAGACACGTTTTAGGGTAATTTAGTATTATTATAATATTATTTTGTTAACCCTTGTTTACCGGATTTACCCTTTAACCATGGTAAATAAAATATTTACCGAAGTAATTATCCAAAATGTCTAAAAATAAAAGTTAACTATTTACACAATTTGAATATCCTGATTCCAAATATGGAATCCATTTTTCCAAATTCAAAACACATAAGTGGTAGAAATTAATTTAAAATTAATTCTCGTTGTTAAAACAAAAAGCGTGTTTTTAAGAGATATTAACTATCAAAAGATTGACACTTGTTTATGTCTGGTTTAAATGCAAAATTATGTTCAATGACCCACATTGTATTACGTGGTAAAAATATATTTTAAATATAATTTAAAACCACTCAAATTCAAAATTTATCACTATTAATTATTTCAATTAAAAAAGTTGTTTTTAATTAAAATTTAGTAATTTTTTACTATTCATCAAAATATAAAAGTTATCCGAAAAGTACGAAAATTTCACCCTAGGATAATTTCGTTATTCCGAATCCAAAAATGAAGTCTATTTTACCAAATTCAAAACATAAAAGTTTCATTTATTAATTTAAAATTGATTCATACTTTCGAAACCAAAAGGCGTATTTTTATGAAATAATAACTATCAAAAGCTTGACACTTGTTTATGTCCAATTTCAAGGCGAAATTACTTAAAATGACCATCATTGGATTAAATAGAAAAAATATAATCTATTTATACTTCCAAACCATTAAAATGTATAATTTAACAATATAAATTATTTTGATTAAAAAAAGTTGTTTTCAGTTAAAATTTAGTAATTTTTCATTATTCACTCAAATATGAAAGTTATTAGAAAGACACCAAAACATTATTGATACTAAATTCTTATGTCGCGATTCTAAAGAAGAATTTTATTTTGTAAAATTTAATATATAAAAGTATCAAATATTGGTTTTAAAAAGTATTCTCCATTAAATGGCGGTAAAATTTCATTTTTTGAAAAATACTTCTTTTATCTGAAAAAAATGAATTTGTTCATAAATCATGTCTTAGAAACTCATAATATGGATTAAAATTATAAGGATAATATAATATTTAAAATTCAGTTAATACTATTCATAACTTCTTTTAAACGGCTAGTTTGGTAAGTCGTGGTGTACTTGAACTCAGTGTTGCGTACAACACACGCTATTGTATTATTCAAAGAGAAGTGTACCGTGGAAGATTGGGGTGTTACATTCACCCCTCCTTCAATAAATTGCATCCTCAAAATTTTAAAAAATTGGGCCTGAGAATATAATGGAAAGTCCCACATCGGAAAATGAGTCAATAAAACTATCACTTTAAAAGAAAGAAAGAGAGGTATAAAGGTAACCCAAGATAACCCATACTAGGATTCCAGGTAGGAAAACATGGATATGGATGATAAACTAAGGGTCAAGTTTTGATGTAGAGGGATAGAAATCATGATTAGGAGAAAGTTGACAATAAGAAAACCACAAACTTGTGTTGGGACAAACGATCATTAATCTCCTAGTAGGAAAAGTAAACGGACAACATTTTTTATTTTAAATTACATTACATAAGGATGAGGAATTAATTTATGATATTGAATAAGAATATAAAAATATATACTTACTTTTTAAGTAGAGTTCCATTCTTTAATAAATTTCCACCACTAACTCATTTTTTTAAAAGATGAGTAATCAAGAAGACTTGGTCACACTGGAAGTGCTAGAATAAACTTCTATATAATCACATGATCCATGCAGGATAAACTATATATTTATATTGTCTTTAGAGATTAATCAAAACCAAAATTGTTAGTACAAGATCTAATGATCCCCCAAAAGGATATTCCTTGAGAGAAATAAACACTAATCATAATTTCTAAAATTAAACCAACAATACCCCAAAGTTAAATAAATACCATTCAATAATCAATTGTCCTTAAAATCCTTCAATATAATCCAAACTAATATTGAAACCCAAAACATAGAAGAATTTGATTATGTAGTCTCCCATGTTAAATTGTATCTCCAAATGACATCAAATACTCTTAAAGTCACATACTTAAAAGTAATTAACCTCATCACATATTCTCTACTATAGGTTAATCATTTCTATAAATAACCCAAATCACTATAAATCCACAATAAAAACGTAGATAAAAATCTACCATTACTCCATAAATGAAACCCCATAGTATTGTATTTTCCTTGGGCATATAGTGTTTCCAACAAAGAGAACATCTTCCAAAATAACATTTATCACTTAATCACCAAATCATTTTCCTATACCAAGGGTATTCATTTGATAAGACATAAGAACCCAAATAAACTTATTATTGATCAATAAAATCATTTAACTAAAAATAATTAGTCACACTATCCAGGGACTTCACGTAGTCTAGTGGTAGGCGATAAATCCCAATCGCACTTTGGTTGTGGGTTCGATTCCCATAGCTTTGTCTGACGCGATGGGTTGTCACACGGTCTGCGTGTTGTCCTTTTCAAAAACTATGTTTTATAACATTACCAAAATGAGATAAATTCATCAAAATAACCATAAAATAATTTAACCACAAATCTTATCCCATACCTTGCATTTTCATCCCAAATTATAATAACTTATAACTCTCTCAAACCCCAAGGATCATATAAAACCAAATGGCTATTTATACCTATATCCACAAGAGAAGAGATAATTCTTCCTCAAATATCATTCTCACATGGAAAACTACGGGGTTACAAATACAAGAGAAAATTATTCCAAAGTAAACCCATCAACACCGAGCACTAATACTTTTTAAACATTTCTCCAACCATTTATTTCCACATAGCTTCTTCTTTGACCAAGAAAATATCCTATAGAATAGAGCATTCACTCGGGTAATGGCCAGGTCCCCTACATTTATGGCAAATGACTGTAAATGGACTCTTGGGACCATTTTTATCTTCTTCCATAGTACGCTTCATTTTTCTTCGGCAATTCTTCACATTATGTTCTTACTTCTTACATGTAAAGCATTTTTTTTGTCCCATTGAGTCACTTTCATGGGTGTCTCCTTCCACATTTCCTGGATGATGGAAATTGAGGATTCCTTTCTCCATGGTCTCCACTACTGGAGCTCTTATCATTCATCACCCTTCTCTTCCTTGTTGAGTCCGGGAGTTGGTTAATATATATATTGCTGATCATATTTTTGGAAAACTGATTTGGCATAAAGATGATATCTTTTACACCTATCAACATTCCATTTTTTTCTCATTTACACCACCATTCCCACCTTGTACATCATTTTCAAAGTCACTATGACTTCCTTGGAATCCAGCCATTGACTAAAACGAGAAAGCATTGTGTGAGTAACAGTAGTCATAAAATCATTTAGAGATTAACATGTCACCATATTATCAATTTGAAACACATTAGGATTAACCAAGGTCATTTACTCTCATCTTATATATATATTACTTCAAATCGGTTTGTAAAGAAAATGTAAATTATCCTAAGCATACCCCCCAGGAGTTTCGTAACCAAGAGTGCAGCAAGGCCCGTTGTCGTGCACCAGTTCCCATTCGAGTCTAGCTCAAAGCGGTGTTTTCGGGTTTCACCCCTAGGTATATCTGTGCCAGAGCCGCCTCTTCCTACTCATATCCAGATAGGGATGTATTTCTCGGAAAACTCAAAAAATCTTTACAATATCAAAATTCTAGGAAGTTATTCTATACTAATCCTCAAAGTTCATCTTAGGTCTACATGCTCTAATCAGAGTTTATCTATATCTAGCTTCCATGGTTTTTACTAAACTTCCTCTGATACCAACTGTAATTCCCCAACCCCAGTTTCCCAGAGTCGGTTCATTATTACATAACATTGGCATGATCACTATAAAGATCAATTCTCGAAAGACCGATTAGTTTAGTAGCTTTGGAAACACTAGATACAATCATAAAGTTTTAAATTACATAAAAAACATCTTTTCTTCATATCCCCTCATATTATCTCTGCAGTTCATTCATAAATTACTTCTTCATAATCCTGGGAAAAATAAAACATTGAAAGGGGTGAGCTCAGATTCTCATTAAGGATAACATTATAGCAGAAGCTTTCATAGATAAGCATAGACACTTAAGAAAATTTATAATTAAAACAAAAGCCTTTTAAACTTGAACTTAAGCATAATATGGCAATGATAAAATGAAATAATTACATTTACTTATTCACATGGATATTCTACTAGTCGAACAATCACATGCAATATCAATAACCACTTTCATAATGATGGAATGCATAATTCCAGACTATCATAACCACATAGCCAAGGCCTCGTGCCAAGACTACAAATAAGATTTTGTCAAGGCCTTGTGCCAAGACACTAGTTTGTCTCATGATACCTACCGATGCATCAAGGAGCTATATCGGGCTCCACCCATCACTTATTAAATCCAATGCATTCCTCATATGAACATGTTTAAACATAACATAAACATTCATATTAAAACTATCATATGAAATGTCAATACTTTAACCACAAACCATGAACGGTATAAAAATATCATATCCACAGTCAAACATACCTAATTCGATACAATATGGAAGATTTTATTGTATCATATTAACCTCAATCAGGAATAATGAAGGATGTTGACATTGATGAAAATAATCATCAAAACCATTTGAGAGAATTATCCCCCTTTTTATTGAAATCATTTAAAAGTCACACTATTTGTCAAGAAGCCGTTTAAAAATTGATTTTTGAATCAAAGTGTCCCATACCACTTTGAAACTTTTAAAAGGAGTTTTAATATTAAAACCTTAATGTCCATATAAATAAATCCTTAAAACCATTTTTTTAAAACATGGACATTAATGAGAAAGATATAGAAGAATAGGTCTTCAAAACATTTAAAAAAGGTATTTTAGTTAGAGTTTCTAACCAAAAGAGAGACACTTGAATACAAATAATTGAGGTAATCAAAACTTTTTAATATCATGAGAATAAAGTTATTCATGATATACTATGTCAAAGTACATTATATACACCACATAGAAGTGATTTGGTGTATAACAATAAGGAAGTCTCAATGGAAAGTAAATTGAGATGAAATATCTCATAAAGGCCATATCCTTAGGTTAAGGATAAATCAACGACATAATTATGTGAGAAAAATATAAATACACTAAATATGATTGGATATTCAATGTAAAACAATAAAGGGACATTCACACATATTCTAGTAAAAACAACACCAATGAATTGGATGTTTATCTCAACAAATCGAGATTGAGTAAAAATTACTCTTATCAAGTTTATACCGATGACTTGAGAATTTATCAATGGAGTGATTATGTGAATAAAAAGTATATCCACAGAAAGGGTAGTGGAAATTATGACATAATCAAATGAATAGTGATTCCACACATAATCTCGGAGTAAAATAATCAATGAAGTATGCGTAAAGCCGAATGAGTGGAAATTGAAATATCAAATTCCCTTATTGATTTGGTAACATACAAAAAATACACCCATGAAAGAATGATCATACAATGATGATGTAAATATACATGAATTAAAGTATATTACACAATGAATACAAACATGGGCAGTACACACACAACATGTAATAAATAAGTGGTGAACAATGGAATTCTCATGGAATTAAATGTGAGATAAGAAACCCATTACTTTGTACATTTTCCTTGGTCAACGATAGGTTAAACTCCTATATAATGGTGAAATAATTGTTATTTAATTATACAAGAATCATATTCATTAATATGATATCATATATGATATTTTAACATTGATTTGTTAATAATATCTTAGAATTATCGTCATTTCGGGTGTTAACGTGTTCATTTTACTTTATATTCTTTATTATTTGAGCCATATTTGTTATTAATGGGATGCATATTATTCATATCCAGAATGATATCAAGTCCTTAAATATTATTTTTAATCATCAAATGAGAATTATAATTGAATGGATATGATAGAGAATGAATCTCATTGCGTTCATGGAGACGGTAGTCCGTACGTACACACGAACGACAATATCATTCTTTTGATATTAAAATAATATATAATTGGATGGTATATCATATATAAATAATCATTATCATGTTATATTTATTATTTAAATGAGTTCCACATCATTATTATACCCATCCAAATAATAATATATTGAATAACAATTACACCATGACGTGGAGACGGTAAGCTCTACGTACGCACGTATGGTGACATGTTATTCAAAGGGTGGATAGAATACTGAATATAGTTGTACCATATTTATAATAACATCTCAGAATATATATGATACTAGAGTTATTATTTTATAACGGTAATAAAAAATAAAGAAGAAGTGGAAGAAGAAAGGAACTTGAAAAGGGGTGGTGAAAACATTACCTCTTCTTCGGGTTCTTTCTTTTGATTTGATCAAAAGGGATCCATAGGATGGCCTTCTGATCAAACTATGGTCTCTAGGTTGTAGTGAGGGAAGTTTATAGAGTATTTGGTTAGTGTTTGGCCGAACCAAAAGGCTTTGAAGGTGTGAAGAAATGAGAAGGAGGAGTGCCCTTTTATAAGAGGGGTGAGGGCCACCTTTGGAAAAGCTAGAAATATTAATTTATAATAAATTCATATTCGGTTTCTAATAGCTCAAAAGTTTATTATTTAAAGGTTAAGGTGGGGATGGGTCGAAAAATACTCAACCTATAGAATTTATACAGGTTTGGGTAATTATATTAACCTTATCTTTAAGTATTAATTCTTAGTTAATTAGTTTCACTTTTACAATGTCTCTTTGTATTTTTATATTATATGGTTAATAAACTTACCACATACATTCAAGAGACCCCCATGTAGTCCATTAATGATACACCCATCATTATATAAGTCTCTTGGCCGAAACGTATATTTTTATGAATTTAATATCAATTAATAATATAATATTTGTTTTAAAAACTCTTTTATGTCAATTTTGACACTATTCAATAGTTGATTTTTGTGAAACTCATAACAGAATGATTACTTCAACAAAAAGTTAATTAAATCAATCCTAATATTTCATATTAACCTATTAAATTAGTGAAATTAAATAAAAGTCCCAAATTTTATTTATTTGGGTATTTATAATATCAATTATTCTAATTTTTCACTATTATGGTAATTACTTCATCACCATTGTGTCATAAATAAATTAAATTATTTAATGTCTAAAAATTATAAATAAAATATAATTATGTAGGAAATAGTTTTAGATTTCTAATTAATATTTATAGTCTAAAATCAAACATATATAACCATATGTAACAATTGTTTTACTAAAAGATATATGTTTGTGTCATTTTTGTATTCATTTTAACTTAATTAAAATAAAGTGTCCCTATCACTTACAAGTGAATCCATGGGGTCCCAAAATCGACCCAAATATGACAATGGTCTACCATGTATCAACCAATAGGGTTACGACACGTTTTAGGGTAATTTATTATTATAATAATATTATTTTTTTAACCATTGTTTACCGGATTTACCCTTTAACCATGGTAAATAAAATATTTACCGAAGTAATTATCCAAAATGTTTAAAAATAAAAGTTACCTATTTACACAATTTGAACATCCTGATTACAAATATGGAATCCATTTTTCGAAATTCAAAACACATAAGTGGCAGAAATTAATTTAAAATTAATTCCCATTGTTAAAACAAAAAGTGTGTTTTTAATAGATAATAACTATCAAAAGATTGACACTTGTTTATGTATGGTTTAAATGTGAAATTATGTTCAATGAACCACATTGTATTACATGGTAAAAATCTATTATAAATATAATTTAAAACCACTTAAATTCATAATTTATCACTATTAATTATTTTGATTAAAAAAGTTGTTTTTAATTAAAATTTAGTAATTTTTATACTATTCATCAAAATATAAAAGTTATCTGAAAAGTACAAAATTTTCACCCTAGGCTAATTTAGTTATTCCGAATCCAAAAATGAAGTCTATTTTACCAAATTCAAAACATAAAAGTTGCATTTATTAATTTAAAATTTATTCCTACTTTCGAAACCAAAAGGCGTATTTTTAAGAAATAATAAGTATTAAAAGTTTGACACTTGTTTATGTCTAATTTCAAGGTGAAATTACTTAAAATAACCATCATTGGATTAAATAGAAAAAATATAATCTCTTTATACTTCCAAACCATTAAAATGTATCATTTAACAATATTAATTATTTTGATTAAAAAAAGTTGTTTTCAGTTAAAATTTAGTAATTTTCCACTATTCACTCAAATATAAAAGTTATTAGAAAGACACCAAAACATTGTTGATACTAAATTCTTATGTCCCGATTCTAAAGAAGAATTTCATTTTGTCAAATTGAATATATAAAAGTTTCAAATATTGGTTTTAAAAAGGATCTCAATTAAAAGGCGGTAAAATTTCATTTTTTGAAAAATACTTCTTTTATTTGAAAAAAATGAATTTGTTCATAAATCATGTCTTAGAAACTCATAATATGGATTAAAATTATAAGGATAATATAATATTTAAAATTCAGTTAATACTATTCATAACCTCTTTTAAATGGCTAGTTTGGTAAGTCGTGGTGTACTTGAACTCAGTGTTGCGTACAACACACACTATTGAAGGACCCCGGGACACCCTGAGAGGGGAGGGGTGAATCAGGGTGACCACTTTTTCTTTTAATGTGTTGGATCTTGTTCCCACTTTGGTAGGAACTTGTTGAACCTGTATGATGATTATGATCAAAATGAAAACATTCACATGCACAGAGAAGACACAACCATTTTTACTTGGTTCACCACTAAGGGCTACGTCCAAGGAGCATACGCCGACAGGTTGCCGGTCATACCTAAATCCACTATGCTTCACTAGCTACGGATACAAAAGTTCGGGTATAGACACTATGTCCC